>CM035423.1:101669237-101788443 GCA_020310875.1 Ceratopteris richardii
ATACTTATCATGCAATCTTTTGCGCTCTTCTTGGGTTATCTGAAGATTTTGCATTGCTCCTTCTCTGTACTCTTCTAATGCCACCAATCTCTCAATGGGAGGTTCAATTCCAATGGTTTTGGTTCCCATTTCCTTTTTGATAATGAATTCAAATGGGGCCAATGCCTCTTTTCCATATACTAAGCGGAATGGAGTCTCACGTGTGGTTCCCCTTCTTGTAGTTCTGAAAGCCCAAACTGCACCTATGAATGCTTGTGGCCATAATCCTTGATAGTCGAAGGATAATTTGCGAAGCAATCCAATCAAAATCTTATTAGAGCTCTCTGCTTGGCCATTTGCCCTTGGATAGTAGGTGCAAGATTTTTTATGGAAAACCTTGTACCAGTCAAATATAAATTGGAGCAATTGATTTACAAAATGTGTGCCTCTATCACTAGTGACTTCCAGTGGGCAACCAAATCTTGAAAAAATATGTTTATACAAAAACTTAGCTACTGTTAACATCGTGCAGTCCACAGTAGCTTTATCCTCTATCCATTTAGTTGCATAACATGTGCCCATCAAAATATACTTCTTAACCCCAGGTTGACCAGTTGGACTAATTGGTCCTATGAAATCAAGACCCCATCGTTCAAATGGATGCCATCTTGTAGATATGACTAATGGTTGGAAATTCAATCTGGTTGGCATAGGAGCACATCTCTGGCAAATTTGGCATTCAATAGCAAACTTGATCAAATCGTTGTAAATATGAGGCCACCATAGTCCCTTGTGGACGATTCTGTGAGCCAATTCTTCCCCCTTTAGATGTCCTTCACTATGTGCAGCTTCTAGCAAAAGATTTACCTCCTTTGGATAGACACACTTTCTCAAGATATCATCCTGACAGTATTTATATAAATTTCCATTTATAAGAGAATATGCTTTGGCTTTCAGGATTAATCTTCTCTTTTCTATAGGTGTCAAGTGTTCTGGGATTTTTCCAATAGTGAGCAACTAGAGAATTCCATCATACCAATCAGTCTGAAGTGCCACTAGGAAGAAATTACTATCCACCAGTTCATCACTAATACATGTTGCCTTCTCGCTCATTGCAGTCCTAGACACTTGATCTGCCATGTAGTGCTCTCTTCCTGGCTTAATATGAATATCAAAGTTAAATTATTGAAACAGGAGTAACCATCTCCAAATCCTTCCAGCCACTCTAGGCTTGTTTACCACGTACTTCAAGGGCTAATGGTCAGATATGACTATAAAATGTACACCAAGAAGCTAATGCCAAAACTTCTGAAGAGCAAATACAATAGCCAAACCTTCCCTTTCTGTTGTACTGTAATTCCTTTCTGCTTGGTTAAGTAGTCTGTTGGCATAGGAGATAGGTCTATCAACCTTGTGTGATGATGGTTGAGCTAGAACTACACCAACAGCATGAAGACTAGCATCTGTATGCACATGAAACTCCAATGACCAGTTAGGAACACTTAAAAGTGGAGCAGTACATAACCTCATTTTTAGTTTGCAAAATGCTTTCTTGGCTTCATCACTCCATGAGAAAGGGACCTTTTTACTAGTAAGCCTTGATAAGGGCTTAGCTATTTCTAAATACATTCGTATGAATCTTATATGGTATCCTGTATGGCCCAAAAAACTTTGCACTTCCTTTGGGCTTTGTGGAACAGGCATGGAAAGAATAGCAGTAACTTTTGTAGGGTCAACCATTATCCCTTCAGCAGACACTATGTGACCAAGAAGAGTGCCCTTGGTGACTAAAAAATGACATTTAGCAGGATTTAATTTCAAACCTGTTTTGAGACATTGCTCAAAGATTTCCTTTAGATTTTCCAAATGATCATGGAAATCTTGAACTGCTGCTCTTCTATCTGTGCCTGAAAACACTGAAAAGTCATCCATGAAAATGCATAGAAAGGTTGTCAACCATTTGCCCAATATTATATACATTGTTCTATTAAATGAAGCTGGTTCATTCTTCAAACCAAAAGCCATGCGAGTATAAACATAAGTGCCCCATGGAGTTACAAAGGCTGTTTTGTCCCTATCCTCAAGATGAATCACTATCTGATTGTAACCATTGAAACCGTCCAGGAAGCTATACAAAGTGTGACCAGCTACTTCCTCAAGTACTTGCTCTGTGAAGGGCTAAGGATATCCATCTTGAACAGTCACTTTATTCAAGGCACAAAAATCAACAAAGACTCTTATTTTTCCACTACTTTTCTTCGGCACAGTAACCATAGAAGAAAGCCACCTGGAATGTTCTACTGGAACAATTATGCCTACTTCTTCTAGTTTTGTAGTTTCCACTTTTACTACCTCTGCATACATGGGATTGAGTCAATATGGCCTACTTCTTGCAGGCGTGGCTCCCTCAACTAAGGGTATCTGATGTAATCCAAGCTCCTCTGGTATCCTTGTTAGATCTTTGTAGGACCATGTGAAGACATTTTTGTAAGCAAAAAGTAAAGAAGTTACCTTCTGTAGTAAAGGAGGATAATGCCACAGCCAAGAGGCCAAGTGGACTACTTGAGGGTTCTCTTCATCCCCTAGATTTACTTCTTGCACCAATGTTTGAGGACTAATCTTGTTTGATAAATCATCTCCACTATATGCAGGAGTGGATTTTAACTTATATTCTGCAATATGTTCTCTGGTCCATCCTGGAGGTATATCCGAAAAGGGGAGATCTTCTCTACATTCACGCTCATACCCTTCCTGTTCTGAAGTCTCTATATTTGTTGCCCTTTCAACATTCATAATCTCCTACAAGCTTTAATTCTTCAATTCCTTGTGAACCTCATGGCCTTTTCCTACAACTCCTTTATCTGCAACTTCTTCCTCTATTTCATTGATTTCCACCATGCAGCACTCTGTACTTTCCATCATCGAGCTCAATAATGTATCTTCTTCTTGGGGTAGAGAGCGCATTACCTGTGTGTCCACAGTATACCGAGTAGTTTTCCCTGAGTCAAATCCTTCTTCCAAATGTAGCTACAGTTGGCTATTGCTGCTAGTTGAAATCCATAGTTTGTTTTCCCCCAATCTTGCAAAGCTTTTGCTTGCCTCAGCCAAGGTCTCCCCAGAAGTAAAGGGTAGGAGGTCCCCTGTGGAAGTGCAATAACAACAAAATCCAACAAAAAGTGGCAACCCTGTACTATCATCCATACCTTTTTAATAATGCCAAGAGGTGCAACTCGATGTTGATCTGCTAGTGTAACTATGAATGGTGCCATCTTGGTGGGGTTCAATTTCAGTTTATTCATTGTACAATCTGGCATCAAATTGATACTAGAGCCTCCATCTATGATCACACCTATGAGAGCTTCATCCTTTATACAAACAAATAATCTTGAGCTTTGGTAGTCTGCCAAGGGTGTAGGGGGAAAATCAACCATGAAACCATCTATACTGGGTGATTGGATCAAGTGAGCAGAGTGTATAATTTTCAATAAGTCACTTCTTATTTTTGAATCCATTCTTATAAGTTTGTATAGACTAACCTTGTGATGAATACCTTTCAAGATTTGTTCAATGTTTACCTCATGAGTGTCTTCTTGCAGAGTTGTTGGTTGGTCCCTTAGAGAAGTAGCCATCCTTTCATAAGCTCCTTCAATTTCTACTTCGCCCTTCCACCCATACTTCTTTCCCTCCTCTTTATCCTGGAATCCTTGTTGTTCCTCTCTACGGATTGCTCTTGCTTGTCTGGCTCTAGTCATCAAGGACATTGCAGAGGATGAAACAGCATAAGACTGAGTGGTCATACCTTCTTCTTGTGGAGAGACTACAATCATGTGGATTGGAGCAGGATGGCTTCTTGGGCAATATTTTGTGTAGTGATCCTTAGCCTTGGGACAATGCTGGCAAGGAGATGCATCTTCAGGAAGGGAACACCTATTTTGCATATGACCATATTCACCACAATGATAGCACATCAATGGTCTATTATATCTAGGCTTTGTTGTACGATTTTCCTCTCTATTAGGTGCATTTGAAGTACTAGCATAATATGAATCCAAAGCTTGAGGGTTACCTCGTTGTTGTTTACCCTTGAGGTAGTAACAATCTTTAGCTTCATGACCATCCTTTCCACAAAATCGACAGCTTACCTTATTAGGGCAATTAGCATTGGAATGTCCATTGTTGTTACAGATTGTGCACCAAATCTACCTCCTTATATCCTGCGTGGTCCGCAAATCTTCTAACTCACGATGAAGTTGGGCTACTTCATCATCAGTGCGATGCAATGGTAGCAAGACCTTCTCTTCTTGTTGATTTTGTTGCATTCTCAATGCCTCCAGTTTTGACCTCAGTTGCCCAATAGGGTCTAGTTCTGCAGCATAATTCGGTTGTGTATCCCCTTCAAAATGTTGCCTAGCTTCTTCAATGTGTGATGCTGCTGCAAAAAAATCATTGAGGGTTGCATCCAATCTAAGAGACTCACGTAACTTCTACTGAGATGATCTGGGCAAGGCCTTTTCTATCCATTTTTTAACCAAGTAATCACCTTGAGCATGTGGAAGACCTGCAACAAGTGCTTTTATCCTAGTGTGATGTTCATGGAAGCATTCACCTGGTCTCAGCCTTAAGTTCTCTACCTGATCTAGAGATCTTTCGGAGGAGTCACTTGGCCGAAATGTCTGTAAGAACGCCATCTTCAAAGCCTCCCATGTAGCAAAATGGCCATCTGCATATTGACTGTACCATTTGTCTGCCAGACCTTCCAATGTGGATCGGAATAGTGCCAACATTGCATCTTCTCTATTCTGCAAACCTCGTCCACGCCATAAGGAGATGAACCTCCTCACATGGTCATCAGCATCCTTATAAGCTTGTCCCTTGAAGGTAGGGAACTTGATATTGATTCTGGAGAGTAGATGAGAGAGATCCTCCATTTGCACTGGTGTTTCTTCTGATGTATCTGAGGAGAAGTCTAATGTTCTCCTATGTTTCTCCTTTGACAGTGGTGTCACCCCCAAATCAATAGATAAATTCAAGGAGGGTAGAGGAGAGGTAGGGTCACTAGTAGATATAGCTGACTTGTTAAGGCTCCTTCGTACACGAAGAGGCTTCTTATCTGCTTGTGTATGGGGCATGTACTTATTCGCAAATGCAATAGGGCAGAAATACTGAAAAAGAGGACTATGTATTATCCTGAGGGCCTCTCACAGAAATGCAAGGGTCCCACCGTGCGTGCCAAACTGTAGAGGAGGTACTGGGGTATCTATGTTTAAGAGGAGCATGCAGCAAGCACTCCAGTACTTCACCTACTCAAGGGAGGTTCTCCTTAGGGAAATATACCCTTTAACACTTCTATGAACAGGCAGTTATCAAATATTGCACAGACTTGTGAATACTCAGGGATAATATTAATTATAATTGACAATAATGGAAGACCGACCACTCCTTAGTTTGAATAGATGATTATAATCTAGGAAAAAGAGATGCTCACAAGTTGATGCTCTTGGCTAACATATCACTCCAGAACTAAACAACATCAATACAAGAGTTTCATCCAATCCGTACAATGAACACAACTAGATGCAGACGAGCACTCATCAATACAAAGTATGAAGACTTGCTCTAAGGAAAAGAGCATGAAATACCAATGACTCACACTGGATGACAAGACCAAGACACTCTCTCTACACTATAGTGTTGTTAGCCCTCACTGGGAAGCCCACGCTCTGTATCCTCACCACAGAGTGACTTCCTACAGTAGGTTCGTAGTCACAAAGTTCCAAGAGAGGACCCCTGTACGTACGTGTGTAATAGGCCAAGAGGGCCTTGCTGATTCCTCACGTCCACTCATCATGCGCCGATTGATTGCCCAAAATTGAAGGGTTAGGTCAATTATTCCACTGCATTTGAATTGGATCCTCAAAAATAGGCAGTCGTCATGACAGGTTGGCGGCAACAATCATTTCTCCACCTCCACTTTTACTAGTTACACTTTTACCCTTTTACTTGCAAGCTGAGAACCTCATTTTATGCCGCTCGTGATATTGGAATGACCCATTGAGTGTGAGAAATGGTGGGTGTAGGATTGATTTTAGCCCCACCAATCCAAGAGCCCAATGAATTCCTTAGTTGGAAGAGTCATCTCCTTCATGCGTCTACTCCAACCACCTCACAATCCTTCGCAAGAGCAGCCAGGTCTTCACATGCTTCTGAGAATTCTCCTTCCTTCATGCCTTCACCTTAGTACCAATGGACAAATGCTCTCTTACAATACATAAGTTCAAACTTGAAGTCTATGCGAGAGAACACCTCTGCAACACTTGTGGAATTGGATATCATGCATTCTGCATTTTAGCCACATCACCACTAGGCACAACCGTAAGGGGTTGAGTGGAGGGTTGGGCTGCGGGGAGTTTGAGATAGTGTGGGGGGTGGATGGGCTTGGCGAGGTGGGTGGGGTGAGGGGGTTGGATCGAGGGGTGAGGAGAAAAAGGGGAGTTGTGGGGGAGGGAGATGGTGGGATGAGGGGGTTGTGGGGGAGGATGGTGAAGTGTGAGAGGTAGGCGAGGAAGAGAGAGAGAGAAAGAGAGAGGGGAACAGGGAGGCGGCGCGGGGGACTGAGGGGCGGGGTCTGGTGGGTCAGCGGGGGGTGTGGTGGCGGGGTCAGCGGGGGTGAGGGGCGGGGTCAACAGGGGGAGGCGGGGGAAGAGAGAGAGAGAGAGAGAGAGAGAGAGAGAGAGAGAGAGAGAGAGAGAGAGAGAGAGAGAGAGAGAGAGAGAGAGAGAGAGAGAGAGAGAGAGAGAGGAAGAGGGAGGGGGCACGGGGGGCTGAGGGGTGGGGTTTGGCGGGTCAGCGGGGGGTGTGGTGGCGGGTTCAGCGGGGTGGGGAGCGGGGTCAACGGGGGAGGCGGGCGAAGAGAGAGACAGAGGGAGAGAGAGGAAGGGAGGGAGGGAGAGAGAGAGAGAGAGAGAGAGAGAGAGAGAGAGAGAGAGAGAGAGAGAGAGAGAGAGAGAGAGAGAGAGGGAGAGAGAGGGGAAGAGGGAGGGGGCTTGGGGGGCTGAGGGGCGGGGTCTGGCGGGTCAGCGGGGGGGTGTTGTGGTTGTATAGAGAGATGGTGGATGCAATCCAAAGATGAGTAGGTGCCGCTACAACCAGCTTCACACCAGCCAACTGAGACTTCAGAGTTGATTAGTAGACCCTTTGAGCTTCCTAAATCCACCAAAATATCAGCCAAGTACTTTGGAACATGTATCCCAAAAGTTTAAGTCAAGACCGACAAGTTGCGAAATGACTAGCTCCCAAAACTTGCTATTTTTGGACATACACCTGCTGGAAAAAATGAACAGTGCTCTCAACCTGGAAGGAATTAGAAAAATTCCTTTTGGGCATAGCAAATAGACTTAGCAAGCTTCCTATTCCAAGTTAAAACACTTCAAATGATGGACTGAGCACTGAGAACAAGTTTCATCAAGTTCTGGAACATTCCCACAATTCTCGGGGCTCTGCAGAGATAGACTAGTAAGCCGTAAAATGCAGATATCTCCACAAATATAAATCCAATGACCTTGAAAATTTATAGGTAGAAACTAGACAGTTAGAGCTATCCAACGCACTTTAAAACACTGAAAAAGGTTCAGTAAAACTCGAGATATGACCTTCTGAAGTTACTGCTCTGAGTGAGTATAGCAGAGAACAAAACAGAGAGGTAGATGATAATAAATGTATAGATTCACATATGATTACAACCACATTGGCAATGAATCTTTGCACAATGGGAGTAGAATGATAGAGCTATGGAGTAAGCTCTTCAATCTCTACAAAATGACATCAAGTGGTCACGTACAAGGCTTGCTGATCGCCTCTTCCTTCTTGCTCCTTTTATAGCAATTCTTGGAGGGAGTTTTGAATTCGAATTCGAATGGCTCCACCTAAAAGTGATCCCCAAAGTTAGGAGAGATTCCCTCAGCTCAAAAATTCGTGATTTTGGTAGTTGGAGCCACGAATTTGCTTTTACATCATGGATGAGGTAAGCCATCCTTTTACTTTTTTCTTTTTCCATTTACAAGAGATAAAATGTACTCTTTTACAAGAGGTGTTCACATGACTACTCATGTGACTTACAAATGAGGATAATATCAAGCATATCAAGCATGTAGGCTTGGGCAAAATGCACCAACAGCTCCCCCTCAAGCCTAACATGCTTGGCCTCCAAATAAGTCTTCAATTGTCCTTGATTTCCTGCAAACCAATCATCAACTTGAATCTACTTAATTTCGTACCATCAAGAGCTTTCGTCAACATGTCTGCACATTGCATATCTGTAGAGACGTAGGATAGTTGAATATCCTTGCTCATTAGCTTCTCCCTTACATAATGGTAGTGGACTTCAATATGCTTGGTTCTAGCATGGTATACCGGATTAGCTGCTAGATGTAGTGAGCTTGTGTTGTCACCAAAAATGTGAGGTGTTGAAGAATGAAGTCCAAGATCTGTGTACAAAGATTTTAACCACATGATTTCTTGAGTTGCATTAGCCAAACCTCTATATTCAGCTTCAGTAGAAGATAATGCCACGGTTGGTTGCTTCTTCGATGACCAAGAAATGATTTTTGAACCTGCAAATGATATATACCCTGATGTGCTTCTTCTATCATCTTTAGATCCGGCCCAATCTGCATCTGAGTAGACCTTTAGCTCAATATCTGAAGTATATGAATAGAACAAACCTTCATTCATGGTCCCCTTTAGGTACTTGAGGACTCGCTTGGCCGCTTCCATATGTGGTCTTCTCGGCTTATGCATAAACTGACTCAATATGCTAACACTATAGCATATATCCACCCTTGTGAGTGTTGCATAGTTCAAACTTCCAACCAAGCTTTGATAGCTTGTGATGTCTTCAATTGGCTCTCCTTCATAAGCACTAAGCTTATGATTTTGCTCCATAGGTGTACCTGCACACTTGGTATTTTCCATCTTGAACTTGACGAGCATGTCATGGACATACTTCCTTTGTGTGATGTATATACCTGAATCTGTGTAGATCAACTCCAATCCAAGAAAATAAGTGAGTGGTCCGAGGTCACTTATTTTGAACTCCTCCTTCATTTGACTCTTTACCTGTTTGATTCCTTCAAGATCATTGCCTGTGATAATAATATCATCAACATACACACATAAATAGATCACTTCAGATCCATTCCTCTTTATGAACAAAGAGGTATCCGCCTTGCTAGCTTTGAATCCTTGGTCCTGCAAATAAGTAACCAATCTGAAATTCCAAGCTCTTGGAGCTTGCTTCAATCCATACAAAGCTTTCTTTAGTTTGCATACATAGTTAGGATGATGTGCATCCTCATATCCAGGAGGTTGTGCCATATACACTTCCTCAGAAATCCATCCATTCAAGAAAGCATTCTTTACATCAAGTTGATAAAGATTCCAATTTCTAGATGCAGCAAGACTAATGAGAACCCTAATTGTAGGCATTTTTGCAACAGGAGAGAAAGTCTCCTCATAATCAATACCATGGGTTTGAGCAAACCCTTTAGCAACTAACCTTGCTTTGTGTCTATTTATACTTCCATCTGGATTCTTCTTGATTTTGTATATCCATCGAGATCCGATTATCTTCATAGATGGCTTGTTAGGTACAAGCTCCCAAGTGTCATTCTCCTTCAAGGCTTCCATTTCTTCATCCATTGCATCTCTCCAAGCTTTCTTGCTTTGTGCTTCTTCAAATGTGGTAGGTTCTTCATTGGTTGAATCCTTTGCAATGTAGATTGAGTGCTTGGTGACCAAAGAAGTATCATAACCAAACCTCTCTGGTTTCTTCTTCTCCCTCGAAGACCTTCTAAGTGGTTGATGTGAGCTCTCGGGTCCATATGTAGCATCCTGCATCTTTGCTTTACCTTTGTTCTTCCATAGCTTTAGTCTTTCCAAGTCTTCTAGGTCAATCTCCGAATCACTTTCTTCAATCTGCTTTGGCTCCTTTGGTTGAAGTGATGGAAAATCTTCATCCAAGTCATATGGCAGCTTCACTTTCCTGTCATCATCAAACCATGATTTGTTTTCATCAAAAATTACATCTCTACTCACAGAAAATCCTTTATTGGTTGGATTGTACAATCTATATCCTTTTTGGTTTTGATCATAACCAATGAATACACACTTCTCTGCCTTGGGATCCAATTTCCCTCTTACTTGAGAAGGAATGTGAGCATAGGCTAAGCATCCAAAGATTTTACAATGCTCTAGACTAGGTCTTCTTCCATTCCACACTTCATATGGAGTGGTTCCATCTAGTGACTTAGATGGAAGTCTATTTATGAGATATGTGGCTGTCGACACAGCCTCTGCCCATAGGTAGTTCGGCAATCCCTTTTCATTGAGCATGGACCTTGCAGCTTCGACAATAGCTCTGTTCCTCCTCTCTGCTACACCATTGAGTTCGGGTGTATACCTTGTAGTGACTTCCCTTTTAATGCCTCTTTCATGCAAGAAGGCATCAAATTCAGAAGAGAAGTATTCTCCTCCACCATCTGATCTGAGTCTTTTCAAAGTCCTACCTGTTTGGTTTTCAACAAGAGCAATATACTTCTTAAAGCAATTAAACACTTCATCCTTGTGCTTCATGAAAAACAGAATGGTCCACCTGCTACAATCATCTATGAAAGACACATAATATCTTGAGCCTGATATAGATGGCTCCTTACTTGGACCCCACACATCCGTGTGCACTAGATCCAAAGGATTTTGATACATATATCCTTTCTTATTGAAAGGTTGTCTATGAGCCTTGCCGAGTTGACAAGCTTCACACTTATAAATCATGTGTTGCCTTGTGATATTAGGCAAACCAAGTACACTTTGGTCCCTGCAAATCTGTTTGAGTGTCCTCTCACCAATGTGAGCAAGCCTTTTGTGCCATATCTCCAACTCTGTTAGAGTTTGAGATCCATAGCTAAACAAAGCTATGTTCTTTGTATCTTCCACTTCAAAAGTGAAAAGCCTTCCTGTCTTTTCTCCTTTGGCAATCCTTCGAAAGCCTTGCCTTGGGTCTTCAACATATGCTCCAAATCGATTGAATCTAACCTGCAATCCTTTTTCAACAATCTGTCCAACACTTATTAAATTTTTGGTAATTGTAGGGACATACAAGACTTTGCTTAAGAGGTTCATATTCACATCTGATGTCTTCACATTACCTATCTTCTCCACTGAGTGCTTTGTGTCATCTCCTGTCTGCACTTCATGCTTGTTATGAGGATCTTCCAAATCAGAAAGTAAAGCCACATTTCCTGCTACATGGTTCGAGCATCCCGAATCAATGTAAAATATGTGATCATCATCCTTACCCTTCTTCGTTGATGGATTCATAATCAATAATGAATCTTCTTGACTTTGGTCCTCTGCATAGTTATTGTAATCTCTTCTTCCTCTATGGCCACTTTGATAGTTGTTGTTGTTGTTGTAATTGTTGTTGTAGTAGTTGTTGTTGTAGCCTCCATTGTACCTGCCTCTATTTGATCCATAGCCACCTCTATTGAATCCTCTTCCTCTTGAGTTCCTTGGATTCCTGAAACATTCTTCAGTAGTATGGTTAGATAAGCCACATATGTTGCAAGGTTGAGATGATTGGAATCTCCCCCTGCCTTGCTTTCCACTTCTGCCTCTTCCTCTAGCTCGTCCTCTACCTGCAAAGTTTGCTTGGAAAGAGCTTCCTTCATCTTCATTCTTTCTATTCTTTGACTTGTCCTTGATCTTAGCTTTATCAGAATATAAGGCAGAAGTTTGATTACCTCTTGAGGACTCACCACCTTTGCTAATCTTTGCTTCATGAGTGAAGAGTTGGCCCATGAGTGTGTTGAGGTCGGGTACATGCATATCCATGTATAAATCCATGGCTGTTGTGAATGACTCCCACTTGTCGTCTGCTTTGATTCCATTCATGATTTGTCTTATGATTTGCTCCTCTTCAATTACCTCTCCAATGCTTCCAAGTTGGTCGGAAATCTCCTTCATCTTTGTGACATAATCAGTCACATTTTGCTTCGGGCTTTTCTTCATTGTTGTGAACTCCATCCACAATTGGTTCTTCCTTGCTCGAGTGTTGGAAGAGAAGAAAGAAGCAAGTGCATTCCAGGTTTCTCTTGATGTCTTGCATCCCTTGACATGAGGTAAAAGAAAATCAGAGATTGAGTTTAGAATATAAGACCTTGCAAGTGCATCCTTCGAACACCAATTCGAAAGTCCTTCCACTTCTTCATGTGATGGTTGCCCTTTGTTCCTCATGGTTGGCATTGCTTCATCTCCGGATATGAATCCATATAGATTCCTTCCTTGAAGGTAAGCCTCCATCCTTAGAGACCATGCCGGGTAGTTGTTTCGATCCAATTTGTCAATTGTTGATGGAAATCCATCTCCCATGTTGCTTGACTATGCTCTGATACCACTGTGAAGAGAGATGGTGGATGCAATCCAAAGATGAGTAGGTGCCGCTACAACCAGCTTCACACCAGCCAACTGAGACTTCAGAGTTGATTAGTAGACCCTTTGAGCTTCCTAAATCCACCAAAATATCAGCCAAGTACTTTGGAACATGTATCCCAAAAGTTTAAGTCAAGACCGACAAGTTGCGAAATGACTAGCTCCCAAAACTTGCTATTTTTGGACATACACCTGCTGGAAAAAATGAACAGTGCTCTCAACCTGGAAGGAATTAGAAAAATTCCTTTTGGGCATAGCAAATAGACTTAGCAAGCTTCCTATTCCAAGTTAAAACACTTCAAATGATGGACTGAGCACTGAGAACAAGTTTCATCAAGTTCTGGAACATTCCCACAATTCTCGGGGCTCTGCAGAGATAGACCAGTAAGCCGTAAAATGCAGATATCTCCAAAAGTATAAATCCAATGACCTTGAAAATTTATAGGTAGAAACTAGACAGTTAGAGCTATCCAACGCACTTTAAAACACTGAAAAAGATTCAGTAAAACTCGAGATATGACCTTCTGAAGTTACTGCTCTGAGTGAGTATAGCAGAGAACAAAACAGAGAGGTAGATGATAATAAATGTATAGATTCACATATGATTACAACCACATTGGCAATGAATCTTTGCACAATGGGAGTAGAATGATAGAGCTATGGAGTAAGCTCTTCAATCTCTACAAAATGACATCAAGTGGTCACGTACAAGGCTTGCTGATCGCCTCTTCCTTCTTGCTCCTTTTATAGCAATTCTTGGAGGGAGTTTTGAATTCGAATTCGAATGGCTCCACCTAAAAGTGATCCCCAAAGTTAGGAGAGATTCCCTCAGCTCAAAAATTCGTGATTTTGGTAGTTGGAGCCACGAATTTGCTTTTACATCATGGATGAGGTAAGCCATCCTTTTACTTTTTTCTTTTTCCATTTACAAGAGATAAAATGTACTCTTTTACAAGAGGTGTTCACATGACTACTCATGTGACTTACAAATGAGGATAATATCAAGCATATCAAGCATGTAGGCTTGGGCAAAATGCACCAACAGTGGTTGGGTCAGTGGGGTGGGGAGGCGGGGGACGAGAGAGAGAGAGAGAGAGGGAGAGAGAGAGAGAGAGAGAGAGAGAGAGAGAGAGAGAGAGAGAGGGGGGAAGAGGGAGGGGGCGCGGGGGACTGAGGGGCGAGGCCTCGCGGGTCAGTGGGGGGTGTGGTGGTGGGGTCAGCGGGGGTGAGGGGTGGGGTCAACGGGGGGAGGTGAGGGAAGAGAGAGAGAGAGAGGGAGAGAGAGAGAGAGGGAGAGAGAGGGGAAGCGGGAGGGGGCGCGGGGGGCTGAGGGACAGGATCTGGCGGGTCAGCGGGTGGTGTAGTGGCGGGGTCAATGGGGTGGGGAGCGGGGTCAACGGGGGGAGGCGGGTGAAGAGAGAGAGAGAGGGAGAGAGAGAGGGAGAGACAGAGAGAGGGAGAGAGATGGGAAGAGGGAGGGGGCGCAGGGGGCTGAGGGGTAGGGTTTGGCAAGTCAGCGGGGTGGGGAGGCAGGGGAAGAGAGAGAGAGAGATAGAGAGAGAGAGAGAGAGAGAGAGAAAGGGGGCGTAGGGGGTTGAGGGGCTGAGGGGGGGGTCTGGCGAGTCAGCGGGGGGTGTGGTGGCGGGGTCAGCGGGGTGGGGAGCAGGGTCAACGAGGGGAGGCGGGGGAAGAGAGAGAGAGAGGGAGAGAGAGAGAGAGAGAGAGAGAGAGAGAGAGAGAGAGAGAGAGAGAGAGAGAGAGAGAGAGAGAGAGAGAGGCAGAGAGAGGGGAAGAGGGAGGGGGCACGAGGGGCTGAGGGGGGGGGTCTGGGGGTCAGCAGGGGCGGTGCAGTGGCGGGGTCAGCAGGGTGGGGAGGCAGGGAGAGAGAGAGAGAGAGAGAGAGAGAGAGAGAGAGAGAGAGAGAGAGAGAGAGAGAGAGAGAGAGAGAGAGAGGGGGATCGTGGGCGGAGGAGGGAGGGGTGGTGAGGTGTGGGTCTGAGGGGGATGATGGAGGGCTGCGGGGTCTTAGGGGGGGTGGTGGAGGGTTGCGGGGTTAGGGCGGGGGTGTGGGAGGTGGGGGAGAGAGAGAGAGAGAGAAGAGGGGTGCTACAGACCCCCACATCAAGCTTTTGCACCGCCTCTGTGCAATTTCCTTTTATCTGCTGATTGAATGAACAAAATAACTGCAAATACTGAATGGAATGTGGTATGTACAGTGGTTGAAATTCTTCCAGTTTGACTTAGTTCAGGTAATTTTTCACCCTGGAGATATTGACCAGGGGTATCTTCTTACCCTTCAAATCCTCCAGATGTACTGCTCCGTGAGGTAGTACTTTTTACTACTCTGTAAGGTAGTACTCCACTAAAACCATGTGTCCTTCTTATACTTCTTTGAACCTAAGATACCTATCGTGCAATCTTTTGCGCTCTTCTTGGGTTATCTGAAGATTTTGCATTGCTCCTTCTCTCTACTCTTCTAATGCCACCAATCTCTCAATGGGAGGTTCAATTCCAATGGTTTTGGTTCCCATTTCCTTTTTGATAATAAATTCAAATAGGGCCAATGCCTCTTGTCCATCGCTTCGAAAGACTATGTGTCCTTTTTTACTAGAGCACTTGACCTTTCACATGGTTCCTCTGGTCTATGAGTGATGGACAATATGTAGGGATGAGAGCGTCATGCCAAAAGCCTACTCTATAATATTCTAAGCTTCACTTGGACACTTTATTAGGTTCCCTAAGCTTTCAATATGTGGAATAATACTCCTATGGTACCTTAGAACATAAGTCTCAAACGTCTATGTCAAAACACATAACGTTTGAGTATTGGACTTGTAGAGAGAAACCTTTTATTTATGGGCCAACTTAGAGATTCACTTAGAGCTCATAGTGTGCTACAGATAAATATTAATTTCACTTACATTGTTTATTAAACTCGTTAAGATTCCAATACTATCCGTACAATTTACAAACGCCAAGAGATAAAATAACTTGAACGTCTTCGAAACCTTTAACATAGAGGTGTGCAAAACTGCGTGACTAATCAAGTATTGTTTTCTACCGCTTAGGTGCAGTTCCAAGTTCATTTCACTATCACACTCCCTTTTGCAAAGTTCCCATCAAAACATAGAAGTAGAATTATAAGCCATTCCTCCTTCAATAAACCTTTCTCTAGAGACTCTCTGCTTGTCAGACCCCTAGATTAGACCCTCCATGAACAATGTTTCACATCCCAAGAGTAGAAGCTTGTCGTCCTCAACATGTGATCAGGAAATCTTCTTTCCATCCTTCTCTCATTTTCAATCCTAGTGCCTAGTTTTCTCTAAGGCTTTAGCAAATAATGCATACACTCATAGATAATGTCGCTAGTGATCTTAAGAGTACTCTTGTCCACTTTGCATGACCTTGTGTACATGATTCTATTCAAAACAAAGCATGGTCAAAGCGGTAGAGAGCAGAATACCCAACGTTGTTATATAGAGTGAATTCTAGACATGGATAATAAGACTTCTTAAAATTCCCTTGGCAGATTATTGGTGATATAGGAAAGAAGCTCACACCTACCAATTTGAAGATCAAAATTCTCATAGTTGAGTAATCATTGATGGGTGTTAGTGTATGAAAATCATCAAGTGATGTTTAACACAAAGGATTGAAGTTAAAGGATAAAAAGAAAAATATATAAAGCCTGAAGTTAGTGCATGATCAGTGAATGAAGTCTCGTATATACATGTACACTAAATTTGTAATTAGCTCACTTATACCTTTGTCATGGTCACGAGTTTGTACAAAATACCTATATATATACAAGTGGAAAGTCAGGGCATGTATGAGAGATTATGAATTACAAGTTGTAAGAGTCATTAAACTCTTTAGCAGTGAAGTGAATAACTCTCATCATTCAGATGTAATGTTTTCCTAAATAGAAGAAAAGTTGCACCCGATATTTTGCTCAGTGCTCCTTCTGTGCTTATTCTTTTGTGAAATGCTTTTGTACAAGCCTAAGACTATAGTTGAGTGACCTCTGTACAAATCTTCAGATTCTAATTGTGATCAGGCTGAGAGAATTGAGAGTAGGAATACTTACATGTGTAAATGTGGAGAAGAGAAGACTCTAGGAGGTGCAAATTCGATGATAATGTTTTGGTCACTTATCCTTGCACAGTGTAAAGTTTTGAGAAAGCAAGCACTCATTCTTTTAGTTGGAAAGTAAGCTACCTATGGCTAAAAGAATTTGAACAAATGGGTTCTAGTTTTAGAGAACTATGCATTAGAATTTGGAGGTGTCAAAGTCGACTCTAGAAAAGTACACTTTCAGACATAGGTGAACTATTTGGAGTAAATCTCAAGATTTAATAAACTTTTTGAGAAGCTTTAACTTGGAGAATGTGCACAATTTCTAGTGACCACGTTGTACAAAGTTTCATAAAAAACTTTCCACATTTGGTCAGCCAATGAATGAGTTAAGTGCAACACATTTTTTATGTAGTGACTTCCTTCATAGTTAGATAGAATTTTGATGATTTTGGCATTGGTCTTCCAAAATTGGTTAACTTTTTGAGTTATTCTTCATATAAAGGTGCTCTAACATCAAGGATAACTTTTTTCTTTTGGAGATTAACACTCTCTTTTAGTGATATCAAAGTAGGAGTCACCAAAATTGAAGAAAGGAGGACCCCGATTGTTGCAGTTATATAGAAATCAACCTTTGAAGATTAAAAAGGTGAAATTTTGAAGTGAAAGCCAGAGAAGGAGGCCTAAAGCTATCAAGAAGATCAAAAGGAAATTCATTGAAAGTAAATGTACATCTATTATTCACGAATCTTTAAGAATTTAATACAGAGGTGAAGAAGGGAAGTGAGATTCTCTTCAGATAGAGAAATTGGATAGAGAAAACTATCGACCTTGGTCAATGAGGATGGAAGCTTGTCTCATGAGAAAAGACCTGATAATTTATATCACACGTGAAGACGAAAAACTAGAATTCAGAGACCCTAGTGTTCCAACTAGGGATGAACTC
The DNA here is from genome assembly GCA_020310875.1 of Ceratopteris richardii. Classification (NCBI taxonomy): domain Eukaryota; kingdom Viridiplantae; phylum Streptophyta; class Polypodiopsida; order Polypodiales; family Pteridaceae; genus Ceratopteris; species Ceratopteris richardii. The sequence continues at coordinate 101,686,720 of CM035423.1, forward strand.
TTGGATTTGAAGACATGGATGAAGAAGGATGCTCAAGCTAGGAGCATAATCTACATGGGAGTCAATGATCACTTGCTACCTCATATTAGAGGACTTGAAAGTGCAAGGGACATATGGAATACCTTGGAAGAGTATTTCCAAAACACCACAAAGTCAAGGAAGGCGTCTTTATGGGTAGAGTTTACCACATTCATGAAGAAGGCTTCGCAATGCATTTTTGATTATGTAACAAGGATGAAGGACATTGCAGATGCATTAGGAGCAATTGATGAGGACGTTGAAGAGGATAAATTGGTAAGGAAAATCCTCAAAGGCTTGAGAGGAGATCAGAAATGGAAGCCATTCATTTTATCTATTGAGTTATCACTAGATCATTTTACTCCTGATTTGAATCAATTGCTAGGACATATGCTAACCTTTGAGCAAGATGTCAAAGGTGATGTTGATAAAAGTACAAGTCAAGCAATGTGTTCAAAGGACAAGAAAAAGTTTAACAAAGGCAAGCAACAATTGAATTAAGAAGAAGGTACATCTAGCCAAGCTAACTTCCTAAGAGGAAGAGGTGGTGGCAAAGGAAGAGGTAGAGGCAGAAGCAATAAAGAAGGAGCCCAAGCTTCCTGTATTTGTGGTAAGAATAATCATTTAGCTCATGATTGTTGGCATAATAATCAAGAACTTTAACTCAAGAGGAAGAGGTAATGGAAATCAGAGAGGTAACTTCAGAGGTAGACGTAGTAGAGGTTAGTTTGGAAGAAATGCAGGTAGAGGTTTCCAAAGAACAATCCTACAACAATTCAACCTTGATTATGAATGCAACTTGTGAAAGAAAAAGTGAATATCAAAGAGTCTCTACATTGACTCAGGGTGTAGCAATCACCTAAGTGGCAATATAACTTTTATGAATGATTTGGAGAATAAGGTAACTAATTATGTAGTTCAAACAGGAGATAATAGAAAGCATAATCTGAAGTCAATTGGATGAGTAAAGGCTAAGGATGGGAGCTCTCCTCTGAGTAAGGTCTTGTATGTTCCTACAATTTGAAAGAATTTGATAAGTGTAGGGCAAATTGTTGAGAAAGTTTATGAAGTAAGGTTCAGTAATGATGGAGTTCTTGTGGAAGACCCTAGCAATGAGTATAAGCAAAATGTTTGAGGGAAGAAAGAAGCAAGGCTCTTCACATTGAAGATTTAGGGCAATGTTGGTCATGCCTTGTTCACCTATGGAGGACATCGGATCTTTGAGTTAGATCTTTGGCATAAAATGCTTGGAAATTTCAATGAAAGAGGTATTAAGGTTATGATTAACAACGGTTCACTGCTTGGTTAACGTAATGTTGCAAGTCAATATATGACATACAGATATGAGGCATGTCAATTAGGTAAGGCTCATAAGCAATCATATAATAAGCATGGATTCATGTATTCAGAAAAGCTTGAATTGGTACACATAGATTTGTGGGGACCATAAAAGAACTTTAACATCAATGGTTGAACATATTATGTGATTTATGTTGATGATGCTACCAGGTGGATCACTATATATGTGATCAAAGATAAATCAGAGGTGTTCAATACATTTCAACATTATCATGTCTATGCAAAGAGAATGATAGATCAGAAGTTGAAGAGACTAAGGTGAGATGGAGGGAGAGAGTATTTCTCTAATGAATTCAGTGATTACTTGTGGAATGAAGGTATAAAAAGGGAAGTTACTTGTATGTACTCTCCTCAACAAAATGGTGTAGTAGAATCGAGAAATAAAACTCTTGTTGAGTTTGCAAGGTCAATGATGAAGGAGAAAAATTATCTGAATTACTTGTCGGTTGAGGCAGTAAATACAACCACATACTTGGTTAATAGGTTACCATGTAAAGATTTGCAGGGTATGACATCATATGAAGCTTGGTGGGGTAAGAGACTTACCTTAGATCATTGCAAAGTGTTTGGACGTTTGGCTTATCCATATGTGCCATTAGAGTTGAGGCATAAATAGGAACCTAAAGCTAAAAAATATGTGTTCATTGGTTATGATGATAAGCAGATGGGTTATAGGTTGTCGAGTCCATCCACAAAGCGATTCGTTGTGTCAAGGGATGTTACATTTGATGAGCAAGGTACAATAAATAGAAGGTTTGTTCGCATTTTTTGATCTTTAGACTTATCTATTTTGATGCCGAATTCTATGGATGATGTTCCAATGAAATTAGGTATTTTCAATGCATATTGTGGAAGCTTAGGGAGTTGCATACGTTTCTTTGAAGTAAAATAGGCTCGTGTTGAGAAAGATTTTGCCAACACGCTCTCATCTTGGGAACTCATCCATCATCTTTTCATACTGGTATAAGAGTAAATCTAAAGGCTAGGCATTATTGGTGATGGATTCCCCTCAACTATTAACAATTTGGATAAAATCATTTACTTAGCTTGGTCTCTCTTAATGGAGGCTTATCTACAAGGAAGGAAGTTATATGGATACATATTTGAAGATGATAGGATACTAATACTCGTAGGCAAGGGCCAACCAACAAAAAAAGATTTGGAAATGTTGAATGCATTGTTTTTAAAGCCTATGCTTTGGCAAAGTCACACATTCTCAACTCTATCTCCGAATTTTCACTCCCTCACATTAGAAATTATATAGCCTCTCAAGAGACAGGGAATGGTTTGGAATTATTGTTCTCCCCAAGTACCAAAGCCAAGAAGAATCGACTATGGATAGAGTTTACAACAGAAGAAGATGCCCAAGAAAAGTGTGAATGACTTTGTCATCAAGACAAAGGAGATTGCAAACCCTTTTGCTACAAGCCTTGCTTTGTATCTATTAATTGAGCTATCAAAATTCTCCTTTACCTTGTAAATCCATCTTGAGCCAATCTCCTTCATAGATGGTCTCTTGGGAACCGATTCCCAAGTTTAATTTTCTTATAGAGCTTCTATCTCATCTTCCATGGCATCTCCCCATTCTGAGCTTTTTTTTTTTTTGCTTCTTCATATGTAGATGGTTCTTCTGACTTGTATCCTATTCTATTTAAATCAAATGATTAGTGATCAAAGAAGTATGATAACCATACCATTTTGACTTCCTTTTCTCCCTAGTAGACCTCCTTATAGTTTCTTGAGATGATTCTGCTACATCTCTCATCCCTTGAACTTTGGCCTTGTCTTTGGAGTTCCAAGAGTTGATTTCTCTTCTTTGAGTCTTCTGGTCTTCTTCAAAATCACTTGATTCTTATGTGTATGCTCATTCCCCTTTGGCAATGTTGGAAAGTCTTCCTCTAGGTTAGAGAGAAGTTTGATTTTCCTACAATCATCTTCAAACCAAGATTTTTTTTCATCTAATACGAAATCTTTACTTACAATGAAACCTTTATTGCTTGGATTATATAGCCTATAATCTATGTAATTAACTTCATAGCCAATGAATATACATTTCTCTACCTTTGGATCTAACTTGCCTCTTATTTTTCAAGGTTATATGTTTGCATATGGTATATAGCCAAAAGTCCTACAATGATCAAGGCTATGTTTTCTTCCATTCCATGCATCATAAGGTGTCATCCCATCCAATGCTTCTTATAGGATTTTCTACAAGTGCTAGGTATTTCTTCAATCATAGAAAAGTTCATTTTTATGCTTCATTGAATATAGTAATGTCCATTTTCTACAATCATCAATAAATGACACATAATACCTAGATCTAGAGATTGAAGGCTCCTTGCTTGGCCCCCATAAATCTGCATGGACTAGCTCCAATAGGTCTCCATGAAAGTATCCCTTCTTTGTGAATTGTTGTTTTTGACACTTGCCAAATTGACAGGTACTACATTTATAAATCAGGTATTGTTTGGAGATATTTGGTAGACCAAGTTCACCTTCATCCCTATTGATTTGCGTTAGAGCCCTTTCACCTATACGAGCTAACCTCTTGTCCCAAATCTGACCTACAATCCTCACCAAATGCTCCATTCTTTGTGAATCTGACTTGTAATCCTTTTTCAACAATCTGACCTATACTAATGAGGTTTCTCATGATGGTTGGCACATATAATACCTTGCTCAATAGATTCATATTACTATCTCGAGTCTTCACATTTCCTAGATGCCTTGTGTCATCTCCTACTAGGACTTCATCTTTATTCAATGTCTATATAATTATTGTAGTCTCTCCTTCCTTTGTATGCTTCTTGATAATTATTGTTGTTGTATGAGTTGTTGTTGTAACCATTGTTATTGTTGAATTATTCCTCTTGACTTTCCATAGTCTCCCCTATTCTATCCTCTTTCTGTTTGGTTTCTAGGTTTCGTGAAACAATTCTCAGTAATGTGGTTAGTTAGGCCACATATGGCACATGCAGAGGAGCTTTGAGTTCTCCCCCTAACTTTTCTTCCTCCTCCGCCAGCTCCTCCTCAACATCAACCTCTACCTGCAATGTTTTCTTGAGAGGTTCTTCCCTCATCATCAGACATTTTACCTTTTATGTTTCTACCTTTACTCTTGTTTTTAACTATATACCAAGCCTAGGATTGATTAAATTCTTAGTTTTCTCCATTCTTCATAAGCTTTGCCTCATGTGTGAAAGCTTTTCCCATGAGGGTGTTGAAACCAGGAACCTCCATGTCCATGTAGAGTTCCGTGGTTGTGGTGAAAGCTTCTCATTTGTGATCTTCTTTTATTGCATTGATTAGTTGAATTACTATCTTCTTTTCATGAAAGATCTCTCCAATGCTTCCAAGTTCATCTGCTATGTCTATCTTAGTGAATAAATCACTCACAATTTGCTTGAGCATCTTATTGAGTGTGGTGGACTCCATCCATAGTTGATTTTTACTTAACATGGTACTTGATGAGAACAATGTTGCAAGAGCCTTCGAAGTCTCTTGTAAAGTCTTGCAACTCATGATGTGTGGAAATAAAGAATCAGAGATTGAGTTAAGATTATATGACCCGGCTAGAGCATCATTTGAACGCCATATGGTTAACCTCTCTTCTTCCTCTTGAGTTGGTTGTCCTTTGCTTCTAAGGATTGGCATCAACTCATCTCCACATATGTAACCATAGAGGTTTCTCCCTCGAAGATAAGCTTCCATTCTAAGTGACCAAGTTGAGTAGTTACTTGGATCCAATTTGTCTATGGATGAAGGGAATCCATCTCCCATGCTGATTTGTTATTGTTCTGATACCAATGTTAGGATATGGTTTGGTATGCTCTAGAGATGAGCTAGTGTTGCACAAAGCTAGCTCTACAAATCTCAAGTTAACTCCACAGATACTTAATAGTCTCCTTTATCTTCACAATAATGCATTTGGAACCGCTTAGTCCTTTAAGAAATCATTCCAAAACTTTTGCATCAAAAAAGATTACTTGCATGAAGTAGAAATGTGAAGAAACCTTCTATTTGGGAATAGAAGTGCTTATTATTTTGTGTGGATCTCACAATTTGGTATGAATTCACATGAGAGCTTATATAAACATCTAATTATAGTGTGAAGCTAATTAAAGCAACTTATTTCATCAATGCAGCTACACCATGCACTAAGAAATGAATCTAACAAGTCGGGGGGTCATCCTAAGATTTCAAGATCTAGAAGGTGTGCAAACACAATCACCTTCTATGATCCATATCTGGGGATCCTTTGAAGCAAATGTGATGACAATTGACATGCAAGTAGTAGTCTCCTTAATTTAACTAATCCAAGTTAAATTACATCAAATGAGGTAGTATGGATAGAGAAAAATATTCCACAAAATCATTGTAATGATGAAGATGTTGTAGAGAAGAAAAGAGAGAGATGAACTTGAAGAAATGTATTAAATCGTATATGTTAATGAACATATGATACAAACGAAGTGTAGTGGACTACTCATACATGAGATGCACTCAATTATTTCTCACTAAAATAGCTCAATTCCTCTTAAAATGGCTCATTCAACCTGCGACTAAAGGAATGTTTATTTATACTCATATTTTGAGTTTGAATTTGATTTTTTTCTCATCTAAAAGTGATCCTACACTTTAGGAATGATTTGAATTGACTCTTTCTACCACATGAGTTGTGGGTTGAGCTCCCCAACTTCAGGAGATTCGTTATTCCATTGGCTTATACTTTTATCCAAAGTAAATACAATCAAATTGACAAGCAAGTGTTCATGTGTGATTCTCTTTTCTGAAGAGCTAAATGCTTTACCAAAGAACATAGGCTTGCTAATTGCACCAACAAGAGGCGGAGGAGATAGATAACTTAGGGGGAGAGCTCAAAGCTGATCATCCTATGCCATATGTGGTTTATCAAATCACATTAAAAAGAATTGTTTCGTGAACCCAAGGAATAAAAGAGGAAGAGGGTACAATAGAGGAGGCTATGGAAACTCAAGTGGTAGATCCAATAACTCTTTTCATATGATAACAGCTCATACAACAAAGATATCAAAGAGTATAGAAAGGACGCATGGACTAAAAAAGACCATAGAGATGATCAAGATCAAGAGACTTCAAGTCTACTCATGAACATGAAAATGAAGGAAGGTAATTCTAATGACCATGTGTTCTACATAGGTTTAGGATGCTCAAAGCATGTGCAAGGAAATGTGGCTCTACACTTAGACTTGGAAGATCTAAAGGGCAAACATAAAGTCCAAACAATAGAGGACACAAGGCACTCAGTTGGGATGATAGGAAATGTGAATACATCTAATGGTAACATCAATTTTATAAGCAGTCGTTTATGTGCCTGCCATCATGCATAACCTTATCACTAAAGTTCAAATTGAAGAAAATTTTTTCTAGTTGAGATTAACAAAGAATGGAGCAGATGCTGAAGACTTATGTTAGGGATTGAAGAGGATAGCAAAGGGAGATAAGACAAGTGTGTTGTTCACTTTTGAACTCAAAGACACCAAAAATATTGCCTTGTTCTAGTATGGCACTGAAACCCTGTAAGAGTTAGAGATTTGGCACAAGATGTTAGCTCATATTGAAGAAAGAGCAAAAGAATTAGTGGAGATCAGATTGTACTTGGATTACCCAAAATATCAAAACAACACATGATATACAGTCAAGTGCCTGTCATTTTGGTAAGTCACACACTCAAAGATTCACCAAGAAAGGCTAAATAAATACATGAAGATCTCTTTGATCTTGTCCATAGAGATGTTTGGGGACAAAGCAAGGAACCTTCAGTTTCTAGATCAAGGTACTATGTGTCATTCATAGATGATCATAGGAGATGGGATATCTTATATGTTATGAAGCATAATGATGAAGTAATTTCATGCTTTAAAAAGTATGGAGAATCAAATAGGTAAAACCCTACCAAGACTAAGGTAAGAAATCGAAGCGGGATAATACTTCACCCATGAATTTTATTATTTTCTGCAATAGAGAGGAATCAAAGGGAAAATAACCATCACATACACTCCTTAGTAGAATTGAGTGGTAGCGAGAAGAAATAGAACTATTATGGAGGCTACAAGGTCCTAGTGAAAGAGAAGAAACATCCTAATTACTTGTGGGTAGAGGCTATATCTATTGTCACCTATTTGGTAAATAGACTACCATCAGTGGATCTAGGTGGCATGATTCCAAATGAGAGGTTAATCAAAACCCTAAGGTTCTTCATTGGAATTTATGAAGGTGCAAGTTATACAATCCATGCAAAAAAAAAAAGATTCATAGTAAGTAGGGATGTGTTTGATGAAAACAAGTCATGCTTTGAAGATGATTGTAGGAGAACCCAACTACTATATGACTAGAAAAAGACATTACAACCCTATCAACAAAGAATGATCACGCACTCGAAGCATCAAGTGACTGTAAAGATGATGAGAAAACTCCGAGGAGCCAAGTTATCTCTTGGAACTGCAAACATAAATCCAAAGTGCACGAGTTGAGGGATGTATTAAAATCTTCTTAGCAAACCATTAGAAGGTCGACTAACAAAAAAAAAAGGTAGAAAGGTATGGCTATAATACATCATTGGTCACTAAACACTCTATCTATTTAGTAGAGGATTTAAACTTTAAGGAGCCCTCATCCATTGAGGAAGTAGAGAAGAAACTGGATTGAATGAATGCCATTCACGACGAGATTGAAGCTCTACAAGAAAACTATCTTAGGAGTTGGCACCAAAATTTCATCTATGGAGATCATAGGATCAAGATGGATATACAAGCTAAAGAAAAACTTTGATGAGACTATCAATAGGTATAGAGCAAGAACTTTGGTCAAAGGGTATGCAAAAAAAAAAAGAATTGACTATCAATAGAATTTTTCATATATACCAAAGATGACAACTATCAGAGTGCTTATGAGTATTGCAGCTTCTAAGCATTGGAAGATTTACGAAATGGATGTAAAGAATGCATTGCTAAATGGTTGGATATCTTAACAGGTATATATGTCTCAACCTCTTGTTTTTGAAGATTTATCATTCTCTAAATACGCATGCAGTTTAAGGAAGGCCCCTAATGGTGTAACTCAAGCCCCAAGGGCTTGGAATCATAGGCTTGTCACCTATTTGTAAGACAAAGGACTCATGGTTAGCAAAGTAGATCCTTCAATCTTCATCAAAAGGAATCAATCTGATGTCATAGACCTTTGTGTATATGTTTATGAAATAATAACCACATATCATGTTAAAGGCTTAAGAAGGATCAACCTTCAAATGAAAGAATAATTCAAAATTAGAGACCAAGAGTAACTCACATACTTCCTAGGGTTGGAAGTAGTGCATACAAAAAAGGGTATGCATCTTACTCAAAGTAAATATATCAAATATATTCTTGCTAAGTTGAAGATAGAGAGCTAAAAGTTTGCAGCTACACCCATTGAGATGCATCAAAATCAAATTGCTCATGAAGGAAAGCAAATTTAAAACATAACTAGTTATGAGAGTGTTGTTGTTAGTTTGAACTATGCCACATAGACAAGAGTTGACATTTGGTATAGTGAAAGTGTGCTAATTCAATTTATGCACAACCGTAGGAAACCTCACATGGAAGCAACTAAGATATTAGTCAATTACATGAAGGGTAGCATCAATGAGGGTTTGTATTATCCATACACATGAGATATAGATATAAATCTTCTTTGATATAGATTGGGCAGATTCTAAAGATTAAAAGAGAAGCACATCAAGATATCACATCTTTGTAGGTAGAAAACTTATCTCATGGTGTTCAAAGAAACACCCTAGTATTAGTCTCATAAACCAAAGCCAAATATAGAGCACTAGCCAATGCAACTAAAGAAGAATTGTGGATCAAGACCTTCTTTTCTGACTAAGGTCTCAAGTCATCCACTCCTCACATTTTTGGGCACAACATCTTTTCATTAGATCTAGTAGATAACCCAATCTACCATGCCAAGACCAAGTACATATAAGCACACTATCACTATTTTAGCAAGAAATATCATAAGTAAAAAAAATGAGTTGTCATATGTATCTAGTCACCAATAGTGTGCACAGATGAACAAGGCATTGGATGGAGTTACGTTGAACATATTCAAAGCTATGATTGGATTATAAGAAGTAATGAGGAAATAAATACTCAAACATCTAAGGCATTAGCGGGAGCTATTGGTACATGGAAAAAACCTAAGATCTTGTTCAATTTTTATAGGACTTGTCTTTTATTATTAGCACATATTTCTTGAAGACATTCAAAAGTTAAAAAAGCTTGGAGTTACCTTAGACAATTGTAAAAGTGAGAGAAGGAGAGAAACTTGTGAATTAATGGGAGCTAAATTCCAAACGTATTTTTGAATTCAAATTCAAATTATCTCCTAAGAATGAATAACTTTTATGAAGAACATCTAAGTATAATAAATATCAAAAAGTCTGTATAAAAAACTACTCTTCTAGTTGCTGAGAAGTCGCGCACAAGTTCTTTGGATCATATGTGCAATATCAATACACATCATGAATCATTTCTATTCATTAGCCATTCTCTATCTACCCTTACATTACCTCATGCTAGTTTGTCATCTTCTCAAAGTTATTTCTTAGTATATAGGTACTCAATGTCTAATATATCACATGGATCGCTTAGCTAGAACTCTAGGGAGCACATATAGAGTTTTCATCATCATGAGAATCATAGGTCTCAAGATATGAGTATTTATGTATGATCGTGTCTGTGCATCATCTAGCTCCTCAAAAGTTGGGGAGACCTCCCAAACTTCTCAGGTTTGTGTATTAGTGAATAGTGATTCTAAATTCTTGAAATTAATTGCTTTGATTAGCGTAACACTTTAACTAAAAGTCTTCAAAAGCTCTTTGGAAGAACCAGGTTGTGAGCACTAAACACATCTTGGAGAGCTCCTTAGGATTTGTGGTCTTCACACTTATTTGTTTTCAAACAAATGTTAACGATGATGTTCCATAGAACCTTATTAGGAGGAGTGTAAAGGGTAGCTTGCCCCCTTTTATGGGGTCAGAGGCCTATCCCCCGGCCCGTAGGGCCAAGACGGTAGGACTTCTCGACATGGAGATATTGTCAAATTGTATATTTTGCTTACTATTGTGTATCTCACGACTTCATTTATCTATACTGACTCCCCTTGTAAAAGCTGTATAAGCACAACTCAGGTTGAGCTTTATAGAGCATTGCAAACTAGTAAGCCCTTCATTTAGACTGTGTCTAGATTACCATCTAAGATTCACATTGGGAGCGCATGGGTGGAGAGCACCATCTTTGTACTTGCATTATGCTTCACAATCTAAGAAATTGAGTTCTCTATCTCTCTACATCTATCTTTGTCCACGTTTTTCTCTCAACTATGTCTACATCTCTATTCCATTGTGATTCTATTTTCTTACATGGTATCAAGGCTTCGGAGGCTTTGAATGGTGTAGATGCAAAAATGTAGAGGTTGTAGAGATCTCACGGACAAAGGAGAGAGGATGTCAAGTAGTAGTACTTCATCATTAGCAATTGGGAATGAAGGTGGTTCATCAATAGGGGTCGGTGGAGCACAGATATGAGCAACACTAACGCCGGTCATTGCAACATTGTGGATATGACCACTAGCCTTCACAAAACGTAAACTTGATGATATGAACTACACCCTATGAAAGTTTAAAATCACTTCTATCCATGATTCATATGAGCTTTTGGAGATTGTTCTTGGGACTCATCACGAGCCCCAAGAAACACCCAATCCAAATTATCTTGGTCCAATGATTCCTCCTGATTGTGATCTTCTAAATTGACATGCACTCTATGATCTAGTTACATGTGTTGATAATGTTCTTACTCTCATTCAACATACTACTGTAGCACCGCATGATTCTCTCTCTCACTCTCTTTCCCTCTCTCTCTCTCTCTCCCTATTAAAACCCACAACCCTCCACAACCCTCCACACCCCTCTGCACCCCTCCACAACCCCCCACAAACCCCACAAGCCCCACACCCCTCCACAACCCCCCACGACCCCACAACCCTCCACAAGCCTCCACACCCCTCCACAGACCCCACAAACCCCACAAACCCCTCCACAATCTCCCACAAACCCCACAAACCCCAGAACCCTCCACAAAACCCCACAAACCCCACACCCCTCTACAACCCCACAACCCTCCATAACCTCCCACAAATCCCACAAACCCCAGACTCGTCCACAAAACAAACACCCCTCCACACCCCTCGACAACCCCCCACGAACCCCGCAAACCCCACAAACCCCACACCCCTCCCTACCCCTCCGCAACCCCCCACAAACCCCACAAACCCCACACCCCTCCACAACCCCCCACGAACCCTGCAAACCCCACAAACCCCAGACCCCTCCACAACCCCCCATAAACCCCACAAACCCCACACCCCTCCACACCCCTCCACAACCCTCCACACCCCTCCACAAGCCCCCAGAAACCCCACAAACCCCACACCCCTCCACACTCCTCCACGACCCCCCACGAGCCCACAACCCTCCACAAACCCCCACGACTCATCGGCGTCAATTATTTTATGGAAAAAGGGGTTTGTGGTCAACTTTTCAAAAGGATTCAAAAGGATTTTTGCCACTGCGCTTCGGAGGAATCAAACCCAGATCTATACGTTAAAGGCGGATGGACTATCCAAGGCGCCGGTTGATGTTTTTTACATGGAGGTATAAGACAAGATGTAGTAGACAAAGTTTTGACGAGTTTTGGATGGATAGTTTGAGGATCATTTTTTAACCAAACCTTACATTGTTATATATCCTTGGAAAGCTCTCGACGAGTACTTTCCAATGGTGCAATAATAACTTTTGAAATCTTGGATCAATTTTGACCAACCCCTAAAAACCCCCACAACTCCCCAAAACTCACCCCCTATTCCCACCCACAGCCTCCCACACCCCCGTAATCTCCCTCAACACAACTCACCTCCCACACTGCCCACTTAATATGTAAGGATCAAAAGCTACTACAAAAATTAGGTGAAGGATGTGCTTCTCAGGGTCATTTGAATATCACGGGTAGCACAAAATGAGGATCTTAGCTTGCAAGCAAAATAAGTGTAGGTGGTAAAAGTGAAAATGGAGAAATGATTGTTGCCGCCAACCATTTATGACGACTGCCTATTTTTGAGGATCCAATTCAATACTGGTGGCATATTTGATTTACCCCTCCAATTTTGGGCAATCAATGGACGCACGATCAGTGGATGTGAGGAATCAGCAAGGCCCTCTTGGCCTATTGGAGCCTATAAAAGCAACAGAATTGTGTTCATTTGGGATACATACATATACTTACATACATACAGGGGTCCAGTCTTGTCACTTTGTGGCTACAAGCCTACTGTAGGAAGTCACTCTGTGGTGAGGATATAGAGTGTGGGCTTCCGAGTGAGGGCTAATAGCACTATAGTGTAAAGAGAGTGGCTTGGTTTTATCATTCAATGTGAGTCATTGGTGTTTTGTGCTCTTTCCCTTAGAGCAAGTCTTCATACTTTGTATTGATCAGTGCTAGACTGCATCTAGTTGTGTCCATTGTAGGGATTGGATGAATCCCTTGTATTAATGTTGTTTAGTTTTGGAGTGGCATGTTAGCCCAGAGCATAAACTTTTGAGCATCTCTTTTGCCTATGTTGTAATTATCCAATTCGAACTAAGGAGTGGTTGGTCTTCCATTATTGTCATTTGTCATTAATATTATCCCTAAGTATTCACAACTCTCTGCAATTATTGATATCTGCCTGCTGAGAGAAGTGTTAAAGGGTATATTTCCCTAAGGAGAACCTCCCTTGAGTAGGAGAAGTATTGGAGTGCTTGGTGCATGCTCCTATTAAAAGTAGATACCCCAGTACCTCCTCTACAGTTTGGCACGCCCGGTGGGACCCTTGCATTTCTGTGAGAGGCCCTGAGGATAGTAAATAGTCCTTTTTCTAGTATTTTTTGCCCTATTGCATTTGCAAGTAGGTACATGACCCATACGCGAGCAGATAAGGAACCTCTTCGTGTACAAAGGAGCCTTAACAAATTAGATATATCTTCGACTAGTGAACCTACCTCCCCTCTACCCTCCTTGAATTTATCTATTGATTTGGGTGCGACACCATTGTCACTAGACTTCTCCTAAGATACGTCAGAGGAAACAGCACTGCAAATGGAGGATCTCTCTCATTTACTCTCCAAACTCAATATCAAGTTCCCTACCTTCAAGGGCCAAGCTTATGAGGATGTTGATGATCATGTGAGGAGATTCATCTCCTTATGCCGTGGACGAGGTCTACAAAATAGAGAGGATGCAATGGTGGTACTCTTCCCATCCACATTGGAAGGCCTTGCGGATAAATGGTATAGTCGATATGCAGATGACTATTTTGCTACATGGGAGGCTCTGAAGACGGTGTTCTCACAGACATTTCGACCTAGTGATTCCTCGGAAAGAGCTCTAGATCAGCTAGAGAACCTAAAGTTAAGATCAGCTGAATCCTTTCATGAACTTCACACTTGGACAAAAGCACTTGTTGTACGTCTGCCACATGCTGTAGGTGATTTCTTGGTTAAGAAATGGATAGAAAAAGCTTTGCCTAGATCATATAAGCAAAAGCTCTATGAGTCTCTGAGATTGGATGCAACCCTTAATGATTTTGTTGCAGCAGTGTCACACATTGAAGAAGCTAGGCAACATTTTGAAGGGGATACAAAACCGAATTATGCTGCAGAACTAGACCCTATTGGGCAACTGAGGAAGGAACTGGAGGCATTGAGAATGCAACAAAATCAACAAGAAGAGAAGTTCTTGCCACCCCTGCGTCACACTGATGATGAAGTAGCCCAACCTCACCGTGAGTTAGAAGATTTGCGGACCACTCAAGATATAAGAAGGCAGATTTGGTGTACAATATGTAACAACAATGGACATTCCAATGCTAATTGCCCTAACAAGGTAAGCTGTCAATTTTGTGGAACGGATGGTCATGAAGCTAGAGACTGTTACTACGTTAAGGGTACACAGCAACGAGGTAACCCTCAAGCTTTGGATTCATATTATGCTAGTACTTCAAATGCACCTAATAGAGAGGAAAATCATATGACAAAGCCCATATATAATAGACCATTGATGTGTTATCAGTGTGGTGAGTATGGCCATATGCAAAATACGTGTTCCCTTCCAGAAGATGCACCTCCTTGTCAACATTGTCCAGAGGCCATGCATCACTATACCAAAGACTGCCCAAGAAGCCGTTCTGCTCCAATCCACATGATTGCAGTCTCTCCACAAGAAGAAGGTATGACCACTCACTCTTATGCTGTTTCATCCTTTGTAATGCCCATGATGACTAGAGCCAGACAAGCAGCAGCAATCCGTACAGAGGAACAACAAGGATTCAAGGATAAAGAGCAGGAAAAGAAGGCTGGTGGAAGGGCCAAGCAGAAACTGAAGGAGCTTATGAAAGGATGGCTACTTCTCTAAGGTACCAACCAACAAGTCTCCAAGAAGACACTCATGAGGTAAACATTGAACAGATCTTGAAAGGTATTCATCACAAGGTTAGTCTGTACGAACTTATAAGGATGGATTAAAAAAAAGATTATACACTCTACTCACTTGATCCAATCACCCAGTATAGATGGTTTCACAGTTGATTTTCCCCCTGCACCCTTGGCCGACTACCAAAGCTCAAGATTATTTGTTTGTATAAAGGATGAAGCTCTCACAGGTGTGATCATAGATGGAGGCTCTGGTATCAATTTGATGCCAGATTTCACAATGAAGAAGCTGAATTTGAACCCCACCAAGATGGCACCATTCACAGTTACACTAGTAGATCAACATTGGGTTGCGCCTCTTGGCATTATTGAAAAGGTACTGATGATAGTACAGGGTTGCCACTTTGTTTTAGATTTTGTTGTTATTGCACTTCCACAGGAGACTTCTTACCCTTTACTCCTGGGGAGACCTTGGGTGAGGCAAGCAAAAGCTTTTCAAGATTGGGGGAAAAACAAACTATGGATTTCAACAAGCAGCAATAGCCAACTGCAACTACATTTGGAAGAAGGATTCGACTCAGGGAAAACTACAAGGTATACTGTGGACACTCAGGCAATGCCCTCTCTAGCCCAAGAAGAAGATACATTATTGAATTGGATGATGGAAAGTATAGAGTGTTGCACGGTGGAAATCAGTGAAATAGAAGAAGAAGTTACAGATGAAGGAGTTGCAGGAAAAGGCCATGAAGTTCCCAAGGAGTTGAAGAGTGGAAGTTTGCAGGAGAACACAAACATCGTAGGGGCAACAACTATAGAAGTTCTAGAAAAGGTAAGTTATGAGCGTGAATGCAGAGAGGATCTTCCCTTTTCGGATATACCTCAAGGATGGACCAAGGAACATATTGCAGAATATAAGCTAAATTCCACTCCTGCATATAGTGGAGATGATTTCTCAAGTAAGACCAGTCCTGAAACACTGGTTCAAGAAATAAATTTAGGGAATGAAGAGAATCCTCAAGTAGTCCACTTGGCCTCTTGGCTATGGCATTACCCTCCTTTACTACAGAAGGTAATTTCTTTACCTTTTGCTTATAAAAATGTCTTCGCATGGTCCTACAAAGATCTAATACGGATATCAGAGGAGCTTGGATTACACAGAATACCCTTAGTTGAGGGAGCCGCGCCTGCAAGAAGTAGGCCGTATCGACTCAATCCAAAAGATGTAGAGGCGGTAAAGTTGGAAGTTACAAAACTAGAAGAACATTCCAGATGGCTTTCTTCTATGGTTATTGTACCCAAGAAAAATAGTGGAAAAACAATAGTTTGCGTTGATTTTTGTGCCTTAAATGAAGTGAATGTTCAAGATGGATTTCCTCAGCCCTTTTCAGAGCAAGTACTTGAGGAAGTAGCCCGTCACACTTTGTATAGCTTCTTGGATGGTTTTAGTGGCTACAATCAGATAGTGATCCATCCTGATGATAGGGACAAAATAGCCTTTGTTACTCCATGGGGCACTTATGTTTATACTCGCATGGCTTTTGGTTTGAAGAATGCACCAACTTCATTTAATAGAAAAATGTATCTAATATTAGGCAAATAGTTGACAACCTTTCTACGCATTTTCATGGATGACTTTTCAGTATTTTCAAGCACAGATAGAAGAGAAGCCGTTCAAGATTTCCATGACCATTTGGAAAATCTAAAAGAAATCTTTGAGGAATGTCTCATAACAGGTTTGAAGTTAAATCTTGCTAAATGTCACTTTTTGGTCACTAACGGCACTCTTCTCGGTCACATAGTATTTGCTGAAGGGATAACGGTGGATCGTGCAAAGGTTACTGCTATCCTTTCCATGCCTTTTCCACAAAGCCCAAAGGAAGTGCAAAGTTTTTTGGGTCATGCAGGATACCATAAAAGATTTATACAAATGTATTCAGAAATAGCTAATCCCTTATCAAGGCTTACTAGTAAAAAGTTCCCTTTCTCATGGAGTGCTGAAGCTGAGAAATCATTTTGTGAACGAAAATTAAGGTTGTGTACTGCTCCACTTTTAAGTGTTCCTAACTGGTCTTTGGAGTTTCATGTGCATAAAGATGCCAGTCTTCATGCTGTTGGTGTAGTTCTAGCTCAACCATCATCACACAAGGTTGATAGACCTATCTCCTATGCCAGCAAACTACTCACCCAGGCAGAAAGGAACTACAGTACGATCAGGGGGAAGGCTTGGCTATTGTATTTTCTCTTCAGAAGTTTCAGCATTACCTTGTCGGTGTACATTTTATAGTCATATCTGACCATCAGCCCTTGAAGTACTTGATAAACAAGCCTAATGTAGCTGGAAGGACTTGGAGATGGTTACTCCTCTTTGAAGAATTCAACTTTGATATTCACATTAAGCTAGGAAGGGAGCACTACATGGTAGATCAAGTGTCGAGGACTGGAATGAGAGAGAAGGCAACAAGTATTAATGATGAACTGGTGGATAGTAATCTCTTCCTAGTAGGAATTCAGACTGATTGGTATGATGGAATTCTCAATTTTCTTACTACTAGAAAACTCCCAGAGCATTTGAAACCCATAGAAAAGAGAAGATTACTCCTTAAAACCAAAGCGTACTCACTTATAAGTGGAAATTTATATAGATATTGTCAGGATGGTATCTTGAGAAAGTGTGTTTATTCAGAAGAGGTAACCCCTTTGCTTGAGGTAGCACACAGTGAAGGGCATCTAAAGGGGGAAGAATTTGCTCACAGAATCATCCACATGGGACTATGGTGGCCTCATATTTACAAGGATGCAATCAAGTTTGCTAAATAATGCCACATTTGCCAGAGATGTGCTCCTACGCCAACCAGATTGAATTTCCAACCATTAGTCATATCTACAGGATGGCTCCCATTTGAACGATGGGGTCTTGATTTCATAGGACCAATTAGTCCAAGTGGTCAACCTAGGGGTAAGAAGTATATTTTGATGCCCACATGTTATGCAACTAAATGGATAGAGGCTAAAGCTACTGTGGACTGCACGACGTTAACAGTAGCTAAGTTTTTGTATAAACGTATTTTCTCAAGATTTGGTTGCCCACAGGAAATCACTAGTTATAGAGGCACACATTTTGTAAATCAATTGCTCCAATTTATATTTGACAGGTATAAGGTTTTTCATAAAAAGTCATGCGCCTACTATCCAAGGGTGAATGGCCAAGCAGAAAGCTCCAATAAGATTTTGATTGGATTGCTTCGCAAATTATCCTTCAATCATCAGCGCTTCTGGCCACAAGCATTGATCGGTGCAATTCGGGCTTTCAGAACTACAAAGAGGGGAACCACTGGCAAGAGTCCATTTTGCTTAGTATATGGAAAAGAGGCATTAGCACCATTCAAATTTATTATCAAAAAAGAAATTGGAGCCAAATACATTGGAATTGAACCCCCCATTAGGAGACTAGTGGCCTTAGAAGAATACAGGGAAGGAGCAATGCAAAAACTTCAGATAACACAAGTGAGGAGAGTGAAAATAGTCGAGGGTTTAATAAATAGTAGTCGAAAGTTACATAATAGTTCAAGGACTAATTGCACATTTGAGGAGCATGAAAATAGTCATGAATCACCATACATGAGTAGAGATGTATCAAGATACATAGTTGTCAATGCTATTACTACATTACATGCTGGTGATGAACTATTAGTGAATTATGGATGGCGTAGACCTCCAAGAGCACCTTTTAGCTACAGAGAATAAAAATTTTCTATCCATATTTAATAAGTTATATACTTAATTTTATATTTGAAGTTTACTTTTTATTCATTTATGGAATACTAATGAGTTTTATTTATATGTGTAGATTCCAACGTATGATGTTGATGATATTCGTCCACAACATTCACAATTACCAGTAAGACCACGATTACCAGAAGCTTCCATGAGGAGGCTACGCAAAACTAATCCTATGCAATATGCAAAGTTGAAAGATCTATATTCAAAAGACGATAAAGTACAAGATTTGTGTGACAATGATGAAGATGATGGCATGGCAGATTTTATTGAGGATTGGTATCAAAATGACAGTGAGAGCATTGATATTTCTAAAAATGAGAAATATCTTTGAGAGGAATGTCTAAAGCATGTATATGAAGGAAGTCGTTTGACACGACTAAGTGCGAGCTTACTTATTCTCAACCTTCAAAATTGTTTTGGATGGAGTAATGTATGTGTTTCGACACTATTAAGGTATACTTTTCAATTTTCTATATATATATATATATATATATATATATATATATATATATATATATATATATATATATATATATATATATATATATATATATATACATGCAGATTTTTATTCTTACTTTAGATAAGATGAGAAGAAGAACTTGAATGGAATGGATACGATTGTTTGGATGGCAGGATACGATTGTTTGGATGGCAGGATACGATTGTTTGGATGGCAAGATACGATTGTTTGTTTTGGAGGATCCCCAGGGTGAAGAATTACCTGAATTAAGACCAGATGGAAGAACTTCATTCAGTGTACATACCATATTTCATTCAGTGGTTGCAGTTTATTTAGTCTATTCAATAAGCATATGAAGAAAAGTTGTATGAAGAAAAGTTGTAGCCGGGACGGTGCAAAGACTTGATGTGGGGGTCTCTTGCACCGCATGATTCTCTCTCTCTCTCTCTCTCTCTCTCTCTCTCTCTCTCCCTATTCAAACCCACACCCCTCCACAACCCTCCACAACCCTCCACACCCCTCCACAACCCCCCACAAACCCCACAAAACCCACACCCCTCCACAACCCCCCACAACCCCACAACCCTCCACAACCCTCCACAACCGTCCACACCCCTCCACACCCCTCCACAATCTCCCACAGACCCCACAAACCCCACACCCCTCCACAAAACCCCACAAAACCCACACCCCTCCACACGTCTCCACAACCCCCTACGACCCCACAACCCTCCACAACCCTCCACACCCCTCCACACCCCTCCACACCCCTCCACAACCTCCCACAAACCCCACAAACCCCACAACCCTCCACAACCACCCACAAACCCCACACCCCTCCACAACCACCCACAAACCCCACACCCCTCCACAACCCTCCACACCCCTCTACAACCCCCAACAAACTCCACAAACCCCACACCCCTCCACACCCCTCCACAATCCCCCACAAACCCCACACTCCTCCACAACCCCCCACAAACCCCACACCCCCTCCACACCCCTCCACAACCCCCCACAACCCTCCACAACCCTCCACACCACTTCACACTCCTCCACAACCCTCATAAACCCCACAAACCCCACACCCCTCCACACCCCTCCACACCCCTCCACAACCCCCACAAACCCAGCAAACCCCACAAACCCCACAGCCCTCCACAACCCCCACGAACCCCACAAACCCCACAAACCCCACACCCCTCAACACCCCTCCACACCCCTCCACAACCCCCCACGAACCCTAAAGACCCCACAAACCCGACACCCCTCCACACCCCTCCACACCCCTCCACGACCTTCACAAACCCCACAAACCCCACACCCCTCCACACCCCTCCACAACCTCCCATAACCCCCACAAACCCCACACCCCTCCTCAACCCCTCCACCTCCACACCCTTCACAACCCCACGAACCCCACAAACCCCACAAACCCCACACCCCTCCACACCCCTCCACAACCCCCCACTAACCCCGCAAACCCCACAAACCCAAGACCCCTCCACAACCCCCCACGAACCCCACAAACCCCACACCCCTCCACACCCCTCCACACCCCTGTAAACCCCTCCACAACCCTCCACGAACCCCGCAAACCGCACAAACCCCACACCCCTCCCCAACTCCCCACAAACCCCACACCGCTCCACACCCCTCCACAACCCTCCACACCCCTCCACACCCCTCCACAAAACCCCACAAACCCCACAAACCCCCAAACCCCACACCCCTCCGCACCCCTCCATAACCCCCCACGACCCCATAACCCTCCACAAACCCCTATGACTCATGGGTGTCAATTATTTTATGGAAAAAAAAGGGGTTCCCGATCAACTTTTCAAAAGGATTCAAAAGGACTTTTGCCGCTGCGCTTCGAAGGAATTGAACCCAGATCTATATGTTGAGATAGGCAAATGGACTATCCAAGGCGCCCATTGACCTTTTTTACATGGAGGTATAAGTCAAGATGTAGTAGACAAAGTTTTGACCAGTTTTGGATGGATAGTTTGAGAATCATTTTTTAACCAAACCCTACACTATTATATATCATTGGAAAGCTCTTGACGAGTACTTTCCAATGGTGCAATAATAAGTTTTCAAATCTTGTATCAATTCCAACCACCCCCCACAACTCCCCACAACTCACCCCCTATTCCCACCCACAACCTCCGACACCCCCGTAATCTCCCTCAACTCCCCACAACTCACCTCCCACACCGCCCACTTAATATGTAAGGATAAAAAGCTACTAAAAAAATTAGGTGAAGGATGTGCTTCACAGGGTCATTCGAATACCACAGGCGGCACAAAATGAGGATCTTAGCTTGCATGCAAAATAAGTGTACATGGTAAAAGTGAAAATGGAGACATGATTGTTGCCGCCAACCATTCATGACGACTGCCTATTTTTGAGGATCCAATTCAAGAGTGGTGGCATATTTTATTTACCCCTCCAATTTTGGGCAATCAACCAGCGCATGACCAATGGATGTGAGGAATTGGCAAGGCCCTCTTGGCCTATTGGAGCCTATAAAAGCAAGGGACTTGTGTTCATTTGGGATACACACCTATACTTACATACATACAGGGTTCCACTCTTGGCACTCTATGGCTACAAGCCTACTGTAGGAAGTCACTGTATGGTGAGGATACAGAGTGTGGGCTTCCTAGTGAGGGCTAATAGCACTATAGTTTGAAGAGAGTGGCTTGGTTTTGTCATTCAGTGTGAGTCATTGGTATTTCATGCTCTTTCCCTTAGAGCAAGTCTTCATACTTTGTATTGATCAGTGCTAGTCTGCATCTAGTTGTGTCCATTGTACGGATTGGATGAATCCCTTGTACTGATGTTGTTTATTTCTAGAGTGGCATGTTAGCCCAAAGCATAAACTTTTGAGCATCTCTTTTTCCTATGTTGTAATCATCGGATTCGAACTAAGGAGTGGTTGTTCTTCCATTATTGTCATTTGTCATTAATATTATCCCTAAGTATTCCCAACTCTGTGCAATTATTGATATCTGCCTGCTCATAGAAGTGTTAAAGGGTATATTTCCCTAAGGAGAACCTCCCTTGAGTAGGAGAAGTACTGGAGTGCTTGGTGCATGCTCTTGTTAAAAGAAGATACCCCAGTACCTCCTCTACAACTACCAAGGAATGTGAATCATTGAACAGTTTGAGAAATCAATATGAGATTTGTAATCAAACACACATTTAGAAATTGGAGAATGAGCTAATAGCAGAAAGGTTTGCTGATGGGGATAATGTAGAGGTGTTTATCACTCGCATAAAGAATCCACGAGATCAAATGGTAGGAGTAGTTGTACAAAAGTCAAGTGAGGAGCTAGCTTGACATTGTCTTTGAATCTATGCACCTGAGTTTGATGGTTTGGAACTGTTTTTAATATCAAATTATACCTCAATCACTAAGTTTTGAAGAATATAGTCCTTTACTCATGGAGGAGGAGCTGGAGCTCTGGACACAAAACGAAGAACAACAAAAAGAAGTTCAAGGGAGAATGTTTCCACTGCAAGAAGAAAGGACATAAAATCCAAGATTGTCACATCAAGAAGGAGGAAGAGAAGAATGGCTCTTCAAGAGGGTGAAAGGGCAAGGAGTCTACCTATAACACAACAGAAAAAAAAGCTTGAATTAATTGTTATGATAGAGAAGGTGTACTCCTCGGCTAAAGATTCAGGAACAGATGACTCATGGGTGTTGGATAGTGTTGCATCTCGTCACATGTCAAGAAGAAAAGACCTTTATAATTCCTTACAGCCTATTACATTTAGTATATGTGTGAGAAAGCTCTTGGGTTCTATGATCAAGAGTTGAGAGAAGCATTCATTTTTGTGAATAGCGGTTATGTCAATGTGCCTTTGTGGCCATCTATGGTTCAAGGATGCATAGGGAACTTGTATATTCTCCCATCAATGGAACTATATCATTTTGATATACAAAGGTATTTAAGGAGGTTCATGATAATCAATTGAGGTACCTTGAGGAATGTGTGGTGCTAGATCAAGATCAAGGTCAAACAACCAAGCTAAGAGAGTTCAGTAGTGGAAAGGGAGAGCATCAATTTCATCTATTTGGTACTTGGGAAGTACAGAGGTGAAATAATTGTTCTTTCTCATCTCTCTTGGATCAAAGAAATCCACAAGAGTGCATTACAATAAATCATGTCAGATTATATCAATCCAATGGAAAAGTTGGGCAAAAACAATTATCAACAATGGAGATCTACAATATCAAACTATCTTAGAGGGTTTCATTAGGGGTGTAGATTCTAGATCAAGATTGGGAGAAGACAACTTTTGATGCGTTAAGGAGCTTAAGAGATTGGAATGGAACATATAAGAGATTCACATTCATATTAACATAGCACATTATTAATGTCATGATAAGGCATATATAACATCTAGATACCTCCATGAAGGTTTGTGAGCCCTAGAGAGACTTTACTCAACTTTCAACTAAAGCCAAAAAGATCCAATTGAAGAATGAACTGAACTCAACAACTTGAGGAACACAACTAGAAGCAAAATAAATCACTACATTTTGAAATTCAAGGGAGTGATTGGCGCATTAGGGTCCCTAGGTTATCACATGGATGTTGATGATGTATTTGCATAAACCTTGAATGGACAAAGGGATGATCCGTGATAGTTGGAGATCGTTTAACATATCTTTGTATGTCAAATATTCTCTTCTTGACTTTTACCAATTGGTGGCTTTGATAGTCACTGAAAAGATGAATTTCTGAGGCTGAAAGGGAACACAAAATGAATCCCATGAATTCTATGCAGGGGTATGCTTGAGTGAAGTGAAGACACTATGCAACAAGCTGGTAACATGTTTGGTTGCCCCATTATCAAAGTACCAAACATCTGAGTCTATTGCAGACATACACTATTCATGAGAAGATTGGTCATAAGTGCAAACTCTAGTAAATGCCCATTCTTCATTCTACACAAGATTAGCAAACTCTGTTCTGGGAATAGAGGCCTCTACATCACCATTCCAACCTCTTTTTTCTTTGCCTCTTTTGGAGCCAATTTTGGACAACTCTTTATGACATGATCATTTCCTTTATAGTATTTGCAAAACAATTTTTGCTTTTGTGTTTTCTTCTCGTCTCTGTCATTCTTCTTTGATTGTGGAGAATTAGCAAATTTCTACTTACTAGTAGGTGAGATCCATTTACCTTTGCCCTTCTAACTAGCCAAGAAAGCTTGATCTTCAACATGCATAATGGACCTCTTTTGCCTAGACTGATCTTCCTGGAATAGAATAGAGACTAAATCCTCACATGTTAAGGCATTTGGATCATCTTTCATCATCAATTGAAGAGTAGAATTAAAAATTGGATATGAATCCAAAAGACCATTCAAAATATTTTGCACAAGTGAATTATCATGCAAGACTTCATTGATAGAAATCAACTACTACTCTGTTAACTCTTTGATCTTTGTCAAAAAATTATCCATGTAATCTCCTTCATTCATATGCTCACCCAACTATTTTTAGAGGTAAGAAACACAAGCGGCATTCCTTGCTTGGTATAAAGTGGTAAGTGTATCCAAAGCATTCTTTGTTATCCTACAAGAGAAAATGTGAGGAATAATAGAATCTTTGATAGAGAAGGCTATCAATGCATGTCCTTGAGCATCTCTGCCATCCCAACAAATTTTCTCTACAGTAGGTGTAGTACAAACCATAGCATGAACATGAACATGAAGAATATCACCATCTTGAATACTCTCTGCATCACCTTCAATAATTATATTTGTAGGTGTAATAGGAAGTTTTTCAACACTGTAGAGGAGGTACTGGGGTATCCGCTTTTAACAAAAGTAGAGAATGAAAACTAAACACGTCCAGTACATCACCTACTCAAGGGGGGTTCTCTTTAGGGAAGTATACCCTTTAACATTTTTGTGAGCAGGTAGATGACACTGATTGCATAGAGTGGAATACTTCAGAAAATATGGACAACAATTGACCAAGGAAGACCATACACTTCTTGATTCGATTCAGATGATTACAAGATTTGTCAAGGAAATGCTCAAAAACTAATGCTCAGAGCTTCGTGGCACTCTATGCAGATAAATACAGATCAATACAAATGCTGAAGGAATTACTCAAGAGAATAGAGCTTAACACCAATAGTGTCTCACAGAAAAGAAAGAAAATCCAAGACACTCTCTTACACTATAGTGCTCAATAGCCCTCCACTGAGGAGCCTACCCTCTGTATCCACACTACAGAGGGTAGTGTCTCACAGAAAAGAAAGAAAATCCAAGACACTGTCTTACACTATAGTGCTCAATAGCCCTCCACTGAGAGAGAGAGAGAGAGGGGGCGCATGGGGTGGGGTGGCGGGATGGGGGAGTGGGGTGGGGTGGCGGGATGGGGGAGTGGGGTGGGGTGGCGGGATGGGGGAGTGGGGTGGGGTGGCGGGATGGGGGAGTGGGGTGGGGTGGCGGGATGGGGGAGTGGGGTGGGGTGGCGGGGTGGGGATAGAGAGAGAGAGAGAGAGAGAGAGAGAGAGAGAGAGAGAGAGAGGGCGCATGGGGTGGGGTGGCGGGATGGGGGAGTGGGGTGGGGTGGCGGGATGGGGGAGTGGGGTGGGGTGGCGGGATGGGGGAGTGGGGTGGGGTGGTGGGATGGGGGAGTGGGGTGGGGTGGCGGGATGGGGGAGTGGGGTGGGGTGGCAGGGTGGGGAGAGAGAGAGAGAGAGAGAGAGAGAGAGAGAGAGAGAGAGAGAGAGAGAGAGAGAGAGAGAGAGAGAGAGAGAGAGAGAGAGAGAGAGAGATAGAGAGAGAGAGAGAGACAGAGAGAGAGAGAGAGGCGCATGGGGTGGGGTGGCGGGATGGGGGAGTGGGGTGGGGTGGCGGGGTGGGGAGAGAGAGAGAGAGAGAGAGAGAGAGAGAGAGAGAGAGAGAGAGAGAGAGAGAGAGAGAGAGAGAGAGAGAGAGAGAGAGAGAGAGAGAGAGAGAGAGAGAGAGAGAGAGAGAGAGAGAGAGAGAGAGAGAGAGAGGGGCGCATGGGGTGGGGTGGCGGGATGGGGGAGTGGGGTGGGGTGGCGGGATGGGGGAGTGGGGTGGGGTGGCGGGGTGGGGAGAGAGAGGGAAAGGAGGAGGGGTGCTACAGACCCCCACATCAAGCTTTTGCACCGTCCCTGGTGCAACTTCTTCTTATTGAATGAAATACTGCCATCAAAATATACTTTTTACCTCCTGGTTGCCCAGTTGGGCTAATTGGCCCTATGAAATCAAGACCCCATCGTTCAAATGGAAGCCATCCGGTAGATATGACTAATGGTTGGAAATTCAATCTGGTTGGCATGGGAGCACATCTCTGACAGATGTGGCATTCTTTTGCAAACTTGATTGCATCCTTAAAAATATGAGGCCACCATAACCCTTTGTGGATGATTCTATGAGCCAATTCTTCCCCCTTTAGGTGTCCTTCATTGTGTGCAGCCTCCAGCAAAAGATTTACTTCTTCTGGATAGACACACCTTCTCAATATATCATCCTGACCGTATTTATATAAATTTCCATTTATAAGAGAATATGCTTTGGTTTTCAGGAGCAATCTTCTCTTTTCTACAGGTGTCAAGTGTTCTGGGATCTTTCCAGTAGTAAGAACATGGAGAATTTCATCATACCAACCAATCCGTATCGCTACTAGAAAAAGATTGCTATCGACCAATTCATCATTAATACCTGTTGCCTTTTCGCTCATTGCCGTCCTGGACACTTGATCTGCCATGTAGTGCTCTTTTCCTGGCTTAATATGAATATCAAAATTAAATTCTTGAAATAGGAGTAACCATCTCCAGATCCTTCCAGCTACTCTAGGTTTGTTTATCAAATACTTCAAGGGCTGATGATCAGAAATAACAATGAAATGTACGCCAAGGAATAATATTGGAACTTTTGAAGGGCAAATACGATAGCCAAACCTTCTCTTTCCGTTGTACTGTAATTTCTTTCAGCTTGGTTGAGTAATTTGCTGGCATAAGAGATAGGTCTATCCACTTTGTGAGATGATGGTTGAGCTAAAACTGCACCAACAGCATGAAGACTAGCATCTGTATGCACATGAAATTCCAATGACCAATTAGGAACACTTAAAAGTGGAGCAGTACATAGCCTCAACTTTAGTTCACAAAATGCTTTGTCGGCTTCAGCACTCCATGAGAAAGGGATCTTTTTACTGGTAAGCCTTGACAAGGGCTTAGCAAATTCTGAATACATCCTAATGAATCTTCTGTGATACCCCGCATGGCCCAAGAAACTTTGCACTTCCTTTGGGCTTTGTGGAATTGGCATGGAAAGAATAGCAGTAACCTTTGCAGGGTCGACAGTTATACCTTCAGCAGATACTATGTGACCAAGAAGAGTACCCTTGGTGACCAAAAAGTGACATTTATCATGATTCAATTTCAAACCTGTTTTGAGACATTGCTCAAAAATTTCTTTTAAATTTTCCAAATGGTCATGGAAATCTTGAACTGCTGCTCTTTTATCTGTACCTAAAAATACTGAAAAGTCATGCATGAAAATGCGTAGAAATGTTGTTAACCATTTGCCCAATATCAGATACATCATTCTATTAAATGAAGCTGGCGCATTCTTCAAACCAAAAGCCATACGAGTATAGACATAAGTGCCCTAGGGAGTAACAAAGGCTGTTTTGTCCCTATCATCAGGGTGAATTACTATCTGGTTGTAGCCACTAAAACCATCCAAGAAACTATACAAAGTGTGACCAGCTACTTCCTCAAGCACTTGCTCTATGAAGGGCTGAGGAAATCCATCTTGAATAGTCACTTTATTCAAAGCACGGAAATCAACACATACTCTTATTTTTCCACTATTTTTCTTGGGCACAATAACCATAGAGGAAAGCCACCTGGAATGTTCTACTGGAACAATCATACCCGCTTCTTCTAATTTTGTAATCTCTGCTTTTACTGCCTCTGCATACTTCGGATTGAGTCGATATGGTCTACTTCTTACAGGCGCGGCTCCCTCAACTAAGGGTATCCGATGTAACCCAAGCTCTTCTGGTATCCCTGTTAGAACTTTGTAGGACCATGCGAAGACATTTTTATAAGTAAAAAGCAAAGAAGTTACCTTCTGTAGCAAGAGAGGATAATGCCACAACCAGGATGCCAAATGGACCATTTGAGGGTTCTCTTCATCCCCTAAATTTACTTCTTGAACCAATGTTTCAGGACTGGTCTTGCTTGAGAAATCATCTCCACTATATGCAGGAGTGGATTTTAATTTATATTCTGCAACATGTTCTTTCATCCATCCTTGAGGTATATCTACAAAAGGAAGATCTTCTCTGCTCTTAGGTTCATAATCTTCCCTCTCTGATACTTTTATATTGGTTGCCTCCTCAAAGCTTGTATTTTCCTTCAATTGCTCATTCTCCAACACCTTGTGGTCTTCATTGCCCTTTTCTATAGTTTCCTTATCTGCAACTTCTTCCTCAATTTCATTGATCTCCACTGTGCAACACTCTGCACTTCCCATCATCCAATTTAACAATGTATCATCTTCTTGGGGTAGAGAGGGCATTACCTGAGTATCCACAGTATATCCAGTGGTTTTTCCTGAATCAAATCCTTCTTCCATGTGTAGTTGGAGTTGGCTATTGGTGCTTGTTGAAATCCATAGTTTATTTTCCCCCAATCTTGCAAAGCTTTTGATTGTTTCAGCCAAGGTCTCCCCAGGAGCAAAGGATAGGAAGTCTCCTGTGGAAGTGCAATAACAACAAAATCCAACACAAAGTGGCAACCCTGTACTATCATCCGTACCTTTTCAATAATGCCAAGAGGCGCAACCCGATGTTGATCTGCAAGTGTAACTGTAAATGGTGCCATTTTGGTGGGGTTCAAATTTAGCTTCTTCATTGTAAAATCTGGCATCAAATTGATACCAGAGCCTCCATCTATGATCACACCTGTAAGAGCTTCATCCTTTATACAAACTGATAATCTTGAACTTTGGTAGTCTGCTAAGGGTGTAGGGGGAAAATCAACCATGAATCCATCTATACTAGGTGATTGGACAAAGTGAGCAGAGTGTATAATCTTCAGTAAGTCACTTCTTATTTTTGAATCCATCCTTATAAGTTCATATAGACTAACCTTGTGATGAATACCTTTTAAGATCTATTCAATGTTTACCTCCTGAGTGTTTTCTTGCAGACTTGTTGGTTGGCCCTTGAGAGAAGTAGTCATCTTATCATAAGCTCTTTCAATTTCTACTTGATCCTTCCATCCAGACTTCTTTTCCTCCTCTTTATCCTGAAATCCTTGTTGTTCATCTCTCTGGGTTACAGTTGCTTGCCTAGCTCTAGTCATTATGGGCATAGTAGAGGATGAAACAGCATAAGTCTGAGTGGTTTTCACTTCTTCATGTGGAGAGACCTTGAAGGTAGGGAATTTGATGTTTAATCTG
Organism: Ceratopteris richardii; assembly: GCA_020310875.1. Taxonomy (NCBI): domain Eukaryota; kingdom Viridiplantae; phylum Streptophyta; class Polypodiopsida; order Polypodiales; family Pteridaceae; genus Ceratopteris; species Ceratopteris richardii. The sequence goes on from CM035423.1 coordinate 101,716,372, forward strand.
GAGAGTAAATGAGAGAGATCCTCCATTTGTACTGGTGTTTCTTCGGACGTATCTGAGGAGAAGTCCAGGGTTCTCCTATAATACCTCTCTTTTGACAATGGTGTCGTACCCAAATCAATAGATAAATTTAGGGAAGGCAGAGGGGAGGTAGATTCACTGGCTGTGGTTATTGCTAACTTGTTAAGGCTCCTCCGAACACGAAGAGACTCCTTATCTGCTCGTGTATGGGTCATGTACCTATTCGCAATTGCAATAAGGCAAAACACCTCTCACACAAATGCAAAGGTCCCACTGTGCGTGCCAAATTGTAGAGGAGGTACTGGGGTATCCGCTTTTAACACGTCCAGTACATCACCTACTCAAGGGGGGTTCTCTTTAGGGAAGTATACCCTTTAACATTTCTGTGAGCAGGTAGATGACACGGATTGCACAGAGTGGAATACTTCAGAAAATATGGACAACAATTGACCAAGGAAGACCATACACTTCTTGATTCGATTCAATGAAACTAGACACAAATAGCTTCCCAACAAGCTCAAAAACAAGTAATTTGGACGATTTTTGGTCAGGAAACTCAAGTGATCAAAATAGACCACGTGCACAAATAAGTATACTATAAAACTAGACTTCACTCTCTAATAGCTATCTCATAGAATATAAATCTTCTAATTGAGATATTTGGCACTGTGAAAGTAGATGATAAGAGCTTTAACAAGAAAAAATCAAGGAATTTGTATATGTTTTGGTTAGGAAAGTTAACTGACCAAAATAGACTACCTATCTATACATGTAAATTGAAAACCTAGACTTCACTCTTTAACTAATATCTCATAGAATATGTAAGCTTTGAAGAAGATGTTTGAGGTCAGAAATTATACAAGATAAGCTTTCCAATGAGTGTTTAAACGCAAGAAATGGTTACATATACACAGAGATATGAGCTCCATACTAGAGTTGTGTAGAAACTGACGTGTGGCTGGAAGGAGTCTAAGAGAAGAAAAAATGACAAAATGACTAGATCCGAGTACTAGGAGGTCTTGCCCCTTTCTCTCCTTTTTTTGAATGTTCTCCCACTTCACTTTTATACCCAATGAGCATGTGAAGAAGTTTGTGCCTCCTTCTTAACTCACCACTTTCCCCACTACATGCCACTAACTACAAGGCAAGATATTGTATCTCTTACTCATCATGAATTTTGACTAGAGTTTTTTCTTTTCTTATTTTCTTTTTCTCTTATTTTCCTTTATCTTTATATTTGGTAAATTTATCCAAGCATAGCTCATATGAAAATGAGCTTGTACATGTATCTTCAACAGTCCCCCTCAAGCTCATTTGGGAGTTATCTTCAACCATGTCCTACCAATTTATCACATCCTTGAAACCTTTGAGTTTAGAAGCATCCAAGAACATGGTAAACATATCGGCAACATGCTCTTTGGTTCTGATGAACTTTATCTCCACATCTTTGCTCAATACTTTCTCCCTTACACAATGGTAGTGCACCTCTATGTGCTTGCTCCTTGCATGAAACATAGGATTGCTTGCCAAGTAGATACTTGACATTTTATTACCATATATAGGGATGGTTCCAACTTTCACTCCAAGATCAACCAAAAGCTTTTTAATCCACATTTGCTTTACATGTGGGAAATGCTAATCCTCTATATTCAGCCTCCATAGATGAAAGTGCAATAGTAGGTTGTTTCTTTAAGGTCCATGTGATAGGTTTGCTTCCTATCATGAACACATAACCTGAGGTTGATCTCCTATCTTCCTTTGAACCTGCCCAATTAGCATCGCTAAAAACTTTGACCTACAATTCTTCATCAAACTTGTAAAACAAAGCATGATTAACTGTATGCTTTATGTATCTCAACACTCTCTTGGCTGAATTTAAGTGTTCACTTGTCGGGGCTTGCAAAAACAGAGAAAGTACACCAATAACATAAGATAAATCAGGTCTTGTAATGTTTGCATAGATTAATGATCCTACAATGCTTTTGTATGTCGTTACATCTTTCAATGGTTCTCCATCATTTGAACAAATCTTTGTATTTTTGTCCATGGGTTGAGTAAGTGGTTTGCATTCACTCATTCCAAATCTGAAAAGAACATCCAAAAAGTACTTCCTTTGCATCAAGTAGATGCCACTCTTTCCATAAACAACTTCAATTCCTAAAAAATATTTCAGCTCTTTAAGATCTGAAATTTTAAACTTCGTATCAAGCTTTGTTTTGATATCTTTAATCCCTGTAACATCATTTCCTGTTATGATGAGGTCATCGACGTATATGAAAATATATACCTCTCTATTTTCTTCCTTCTTCATGTACAATGAAGGATCAGCACTACTTGGGCTGTATCCACACTTAGTTAGATATTCTACCAATCTCTGATTCCATGCTCTTGGTGCTTGCTTCAAGCCATAAAGTACCTCTTTCAACCTGCAAACAAAGCGTAGATGGTTTCATCTTCAAATCCAACCGGTTGACTCATCTATACCTCTTCTTGTAGTTCTCCATTAAGAAAAGCATTTTTGATGTCGAGTTGATATAATGGCTATCTCCTTGAAGCACCAATTGCGATTAATGTTTTGATAGTTCCCATCTTTGCAAGAAGGCTAAAAACTTCATCATAATCTATGCCTTGTGTTCGTTTAAATCCTTTGGCAACTAATCTAGCTTTATATCTAGCTAGTGAACCATCAGCATTCCTCTTTACTTTAAACACCCATTTATTTGGAACAATCTTCATACCTTCTTTCTTTGGCACTAGCTCCCATGTGTGATTATCTTTGAGGGCTCTCATCTCCTCTTTCATAGCTTGTTTCCATTCCTTTTGTGTGCAAGCTTCTTCATATGTCTAACGCTCTTTGTCTTTGATAACCTGCATCATGTATGCAAAATGTGTCGCCATGAAACTATCATAACTCAACCTTTGAGTTGGATACCTTGTCCTTGAAGATCTTCTTTCATTGCCTTTAGAAAGTTGCTTCTTTAACCTATTCAACTTTACCATCAGAGTGATTACCTCTTCATATTCTGCTTCACTTGCATCTACCTCACTGTTTGAGTAGCACTTGCTTCTTCGACTCTACTATGAACTGAATTTGGAGAAAAAGAATGAATCCCCCTCCATGTTAAGCATTCTTCATTTGATGTAGATGCCTCTAGACCTGAAAGCTTTGTGCTTGATTGTGGAACTTCTCTTTCATTTGTTCTTGCATAATCATCACAATCTTCTTCAAGAATGTTTTCCTTTCCTTTATCTTCATACCATGGTCTTAGTTCATCAAAGACCACACCTCGCGAGACTCTTAATTCCTTTGTTCTAGGGTTGTAGCACTTGTATCCTTTTTGCTCCGTCGAGTAGCTGATGAAGATTCATTTTTCTGACCTTGTTTCCATCTTTGTTCTAACTTCTTGTGGAATGTGATCAAAGCAAACACATCCAAACGCTTTGAGGTGTGTAAGATCAGGTTTCTTACCGGAATATACCTCCTCTAGAGTCAAGTGATGTATTCCCGACGTTGTGCACCTATTCGTCAAGTAAATGGCGATTGTGGTAGCTTCAGCCCAATTGTACAATGGTACCTTCATCTCGTTGGGCATGCATCTTTCAATGTCAGCAATTTGCCTATTTTTCCTCTCAGCTAATCCATTTTGTTGTGGTGTATACCTACAAGTGAACTGCCTTTTGATCCCATTCTCTTGTAGAAAAACTCAAAATTCTTTGGAGAAGTATTCTCCTCCACCATCAGACCTTGAGGTTTTGATAGACCTTCCTGTTTCTTTTTCAACTTCGACTTTGAATCTTTTGAATATAGAAAACACCTCTAATTTTTGCTTCATACAAAACAGCCATACCTTTCTTGAGTGATCATCAATAAAGGTGACAAAAAATCTATTACCAGCCATTGATTCCTCTTGGGTTGGTCCCCATACATCCATATATTAAGTCCAAGACATTTGGGGCCACATAATTGCTCCTCTTGAATGGCTGCCTCGTTTGCTTTCCTAGTTGACAAGCTTCACATAACTCATGTAGTCCAATGCTATTAGACTTTGGAAGACCTCTTACCACTTCATGTTTTCTCATGTCCTTCAGCTTTGGAATGTTGATGTTTCTTATTTCTTTGTGCCATAATTCCAGCTCTGAAATCTTCTTGTTCCCACATTGAATATACATGACCTTTCCATGTGGATGTTGGACATCCAAAGTGAACATCCTTCCTTCTCTTCTACCTCGAGCAATGAACTTGAAGCCTTCCTTTGGATTCTTTATGAAGCACCCATTCTCATTGAATATGACATGATAAACCTTCTCTACCATTTGTCCTACTGAAATCAAGTTCTTTGAAATTGTAGGAACATGAAGAACATTAGATAGTACCTTTGCTCTACTTGTATCTCCAAGCCTTATATCTCCAATATGTTCAATCATGTGTTGAGTATCCTCACCTCTTTCAACACATCCTTTTGCACTTGGTACCTATGGATTAGTGAACAAACTTCCTTGGCATGACATATGGTTACTACAACCTGAATCAATGTACCATTTTTTTTCATCTTCAAAAGAGCTTCTATACTCATGTCTCATTGCAAGTAGTGTGTCCTTGCTTCCTTCACTTGAGGTGCTTGCATAGTTGCTTTGGTTCCTTTGATTGCCTCCATTTCGTCTTCTATTCTCCAGCCAACAATCACTAACATAGGGATAGCTATCTTTATCCAACTTCTCTACTTATTGACCCAAGTCACCCATTGAAGAGTATCAAAGACTTTGAGAGTTACCTCGAATAGTTATATTGTCCTTTGCTCTTGCGTTTGTGAAGCTCCCTCTTGTTTTGTAGCTCCTCTTTTGCTTTTCTTTTACTCCAGCTCTGTTAATGAAGCTTCAGCACCAAGTTTTCTCTGATACCAACTATGGAGAATGAGTTTTCCTATGCACAATGGAAATGTGTGATGAACCCTTGTATTTCCAGCACTTGGATAAATAGTTGCAGCTTAGATAGCTTCTTGCTCTCAATACAAACTTAAAATGGACTTGTGCCTTTAGTCAATCAAATTAGACAGAGAGAGATTTTTAACAAGCTATAAATAACTTAATTTGTACAAGTTTTGATTAGGAAACACAACTGACAAAGATGGACTATCGGACCACATAAGTATGCTAAAGAACTGAACTTCGTGCTCGGACCAATAACTCTCTGAATATATATCCTTTGACAAAGATATTTGGTACAGATAAACTAAATACAAATAGATTTCCAACAAGCTAAAAAAAGGTAATTTGGATGAGCTTTTGTCAGGGAACGCAACTAACCAAAATAGACCACCTGCACACATAACTACACTGTAAACTAGACTTCACTCTGTGATAGATATCTCACGGAATATAAATGTTCTAAATCAGATATTTGGAACACTGAAAGAAAATTTTGAGAGCTTTCTCATGAGACAAAAATCAAGAAATTCGGATATGTTTTAATTGGTAAACTTAACCGACCAAAATAGGCTACCTGTCTATATAGGTATACCAAAACATTGGATTTCACTCTTTCACTAATATCTCACAGAATATGTAAACTTTGAAGAAGATATTTGCTATTCAGAGAGTACACAACATAAGCTTTCCAATGAGTGTTTAAATGCAAGACATGGTTGCATATACACGGAGATTTGAGCTCCACAAGAGAGTTGTGTACAAACTCACATGCGGCTATAAGGAGTCTAAGGGAAGACAAAATGACAAAATGACTATATCCGGCTACTGGGAGCTCTTTTAGCTCATATAAAAATGAGCTTGTACATTTATCTTTAACATTGAGGAGGAAATGAACAAAGAAACTACCAATACCATAGGGGCCTACAAAAAATTAGAGGCATGTTGAGATACGAGGAAGAAATTCAAAGGAAAAACCTGCAAATATAATTTATAGATTGGTGGATAGGTAAGGTTGAGAAACCTACTAAAGAGATGTGTGGCATCCTCAAGAGGAAGAAAACTAGAGACTTTATCCCTTTCGTAATAGACAGTAATGGGATTGAATGCAAAACGTAAGAAGTAAACAATGCTATCATTGTTGAACATTTTACTAATCTCCTAGGGGTTTCAAAACCTATTTTGCCTCATAGGAGGGATTGCACTGAGACCATCTCGAGTGTCTCTCCCTCAAGAATACTGCACAATCTGAAGTATCTCCTAGATGCACCCATTTCATATAATGAGATTCTCAAAGTTATCGATATGCTCCCCAATGGGAAAAGCCCAGGTCCTGACGGCCTCACAAATGAAATCTTTAAGTCTTTTAGACAGGCGGTGAGCACCCCTTTTCACTTGGTTTGGAAAGAGGCTTTAGCTTTCAGCACCCTTCCGAAATGCCTAAACATTGGTGTCATCATGCTTATCCACAAAAAAGGTAACAAGCACAGGATTGAAAACTAGTGCTCGATCACGATGCTTCAAACGGGATACAAGATTCTTGTGGAAGTAATGACCAATGAAATTTCTTTTCACATGAAGAGGTGGCTTAGCGAGGACCAAAAAGGATTCATGAAAGGTAGATCAATATTAGAAGCTATTATCAACATTTTGGAAGGTGTCTAGTTTGTTGTAGAGTCCGAGCAAGATGTAGTATTCCTTAAAATCGACTTCGACAAAGCCTGTGACAAGCTAGAGCCTCTTTTCACAAGTGGACTATCTAGTGCTGGTCCAGATCATGCAATTCCTTAACCTTTACAGGTTGCACATGATGATGCATATCATTCCATTTCTGATGCAGATTTACATAATGCACTTGTTGATGAGAGAACTGATACAGAGGAGGCCAAGAATCTGCATAAATGTTTCGTGTGCAGACTTTGCAAGAAAGCGAATTAGATGCACCTTTGTCATATTGTACTCGTTGAGGCTCTCATAGTGCTTCTTTTGCATCTGATTGCTACGCTATGGCTGCCTCTAGTCTTTGTGATGATAATGAGTCTCTTTCATTTGATGAAGCACAAAACAAAAAAAAAGGATGGTTGTTATGCAATCTGAATACGATGTTATTATGAAAAATGATACCTTGTCTTTATGTGACTTGCCTCTTGGCAAGAAGGCCATTGGCACTAAATGGGTATACAAGCTTAAGCATAACCCTGATGGAACATTTGACAGGTATAAGGTTAGCCTTGGTGCAAAGGGTTATGCTAAGGAAAGAGGCATTGATTCTGATAAGACCTTTCCTCCAAGTTTTCATAGCATCTATACACTTGCAACTCATCATAGTTAGAACGTACATTAGTTCAACATTAAACTTGCACTTCTTAACCATAACTTGCATGAAGAAGTGTATGCTTTTCAGCCCTATTGTTTTGTGTAGAGAGGGCATGAAAACAAAGTGTGGAGGTTGAAAAAGGTATTATGTAGTTTGAAGCAAGCATCATGTGCTTGATATGAAAAGATACATGCCTACTTGATTGCACATGGTTTTGAGAATAGTCCAACAGAAAGCACCTTATATGTTAAGCTTGCAAATTAAGTGTTTCTGATAATTGTTGTGTGTGTTGATGACATGTTGCTCACTAGTCTTCATGAGAAGCATTTTGCTGATTTTAAGGCTGATCTCCATGCCTCATTTGAGATGTTAGTTATTTGGACATGTTGCTATGACACTCATGTGTCCAATAGTGGTTTTTGCTTCATGCTTGGCAGCTCATGGATATCTTGGTTGAGCAAAAGCAACCTATTGTGGCCACATCTAGTTGTGAGGCTAAGTATAGGGAAGTTTTCAAAGTGATTATTAAGTGTGTGTGCCTCGAATGCCTTATGGCTCATTTGGGTGTTGTTTAGTATTCTTCCACCACCATCGTCACTTACAATCATAGTGCATTGGAAGTTGCAAGGAACCCTCTGTTGCATGATCGCACTAAGAACATTAAGTTGCACTATCATTATGTCAAGGAGAGGTTCTTTGCCAGAGAGATCTGTTTGGCATGTGTTCCCACACAAGAGAACATTGCAGACCTTTTCACAAAGCCTCTACCTAGGGAGACATTTGAAGCTTCCCACAAAGCTTTGGGTTTACTTCCTTTTGGAATTGATTCCACATACCTTGGCACTTCCTTATACATGAGTGCCAACTCCTTGCTGAAGGCATCATTCCTAGGAGAAGTTTGTTGGTATATTTAGGTACTGATGTTTGTCAACACACTAGAATCATCGAGGTACTTTTTTCCCTCTTTAAGAGTTTTTTCCCTTAGCTTGTATATATGCCTATATTCCTAATCAGTCACTTATCTTTCTAGATTCTCCTGGTAATACATTCAATATTGTGTTTTATGCTCTAATCTTCTTCTTCTTCCTTGTGATGTTTGCGTGTTTCTACAAACCTCAAACTCCAATAAAAAAACAAGGGCAAAAGGGTTCTCTAGGAGTAGGAGGATGATCTATGAAGAGAATGAGGCTCTTGAAACAAGAAGAGGCTCTCTCAACTTTAAAATTATGAAAGGAGAGACCAAGAGGAAGCAAGCTCAATGTACCAAGAATGAAGAGTGGGGAGGAGGCTCTATGAATAGGGGTAGGATCCTTAAACAAAAGAGTGCCCTTTGGATAGGTGGATGCTCCTACAAAATCTCCTTACTAAGAGTTTTGCCAATGCAAAATCACATAAAAACACTGAGGGAGGAGAGGTTCTCATAAGAGAAGTATCTAGAAAAACAATCATCGGTTAGAGTATATGTAAGGTTGGTGATTGAAAGAACTTGGAGAAGCTTGAAGGAGGTAGAAAAGTGTGTTTCTAAACGAAGATGTTTGGTCCAGCCAACAGGAACAAGACCAGTCCTTGAGCTTATGGAGACTCAAATAGACCTTATACGCATGTGATAAGTACAAAGAAATGCACTGTGTACTTTGGAGCATAAAGGAGAAGGTGTCGATACAAAACAAATAGGTTCGCACGTGGACTAGCTCAAAAAACTTACTATCTATGGAAGAGACAATGAAATTCAAATGCCCATAGTGACCAGTGTGATTACATATAGAAACAATCCTTTTATGAGAGTGATACACATAGGGTTGAGGGTACATAATGCACAAACATATAAGGAATAAGCAAAATATGACATAGGAATGAATTGGACACTCAATGGTGGTTCTAAATTCACAGAAGGCTTTGTGAAAATTCACATTGCAAGCATATGTGATAGTTTCTTAAAGTAGATGAGCATGTCACACAATATGGTATGTTGGAAAGATGATTTTAGAAATATCCTATTTGTTTTGACTTGATAAACACAAAAAATGAATACATATAATCCTTTTGCAAAATTATAGGACCCTTGGAATGAAAATTATGATCCGCAAGGTAAACATTTGAGATCATTTGTTGAAACCATGAGTATTATGGAAACATGTTAAGTTTTTTTTATAGCTTTGAGTTTTTCTTTTGTTTAATAGTATAGTGGCTTACTATGTCTTAGGAAAGTCATTGGATGTGATATTTGCAATACGAATAGGAATCTTCATCATAAATGCTATTAAAAAAATAGATTGTAGAAGCACCTTAGATGTCAAAATGAATATGTGAGAAATGGAGAAATACATACCTAGGATTCAACTCCAAGCTTATCAATAGTCCATGCCTAGTTACCATCTAGAGTTCTCTCTAAGGTCCCTCCACTCAACTCACAATCATAGGTAGGCACCTCGTATGAACTCTCTAGCTTTTGGCATTGGCTATCCCTAGATCAAGGTGCTTCTTGTTCCTCTAGCCATGTACAACTCTCGATGAGGGAATGGAGCCCATGAACTACCCACTAGGAGTATGATGGGCTTAATGCTTGCCCCAAAAGCTATTGTTGAGGATTAGTTCCTAATCCTCTCTCTTAGCATGTGGCTCAACCATTTGATACCTTTCATTTGTTGAGTCTAATACTCCTTCCCCTTCTAGAAAACATTGTCCTTAATGGTCAATCCTTGATCTCCCCTTGACTTGATGTCCTCACCCTTGCATAGTCTCCCGAACATTCTTGTTTCATCATTGGTATCTTGAACCCTTGCTCTGGGTTTCTTTTTCCCTTGTTCTCAACCTCTGTATCATGAACCTAGTTCTCACCCATGCTAGATATCTTGGATCTTTACTTAGTGTCTTCATTGGAGAGTTCATTCCTAGCACTTTCCAATGGTACCTTACATGCCTTAATCCAACCTATGGATGGGGACCTATTTTTTCTTGGGCTCACTTTTTAAAGAACCATGCATGACTTCCATCCACCTTACTAAAGCCTACTTCCTAACCTCACAATTGTTAGAATTGAACACAATACCTATCGGCTAGGATTAAGATGGGCTAACCACCTCCCCCAAAAGCCATGGTCGAGAATTACTTCGTAATTGTTTCTCTTAGGGTGTGGTTCAAACATCCCTAGTTGTCATTTCTTCCATATAATATAATAAACAACCCAGGTTCAAGTATTAATTATTAAGGAAATAAGATACGAAGCCATATATCCTAAAAAGTTGAGAAAAACTTCTCATGACTATAGCTTGTCACACACATAGTAAATATGTGGGTAGCCACACGTACAAAACATAATCTAAAATTGTTTATTATAGTGCACCTATAACAATTATAGACTGATGGAAATACTTAAACACGGAGATTGAATGGTCATTAAAAGACATAAAGAAAAAGTTAAATATCCTGCACATGAAAATAAACACAAGGAAGAGGATCCCATACATTTGATAGAACAACAGAAGATAAGACGTGTTAGAAAATTTGAAAGAAAAAACATGACATCAAATTCAAACCCACACATCTATGACCAGCCCAAAACAAGGAGGATACACAAGAAGTTGAGCGAAACCCAAATGGTCACATCTCTCTAGACATAGGGCAACTATTGAAGATTGAAGTTTCATTGGCTAGATAATGAGTAGTTTATCATCAAAGATAAACAAATAGGATTGATTCACAATATATTTGGCCCAATTTGGTAGTGTTCAAAATACTCCTACGGACCAATAATCAACCATTCTAAGTAACAAGCATATTTAAAGTGCACTACTAGATGGAGGGTCAAGGGTGAACATACTCCCAAAATCTACATTTTAGAGTCACAAACCTACATGGTTTTAGGCTAGACTACTAGCCTTAGGAGAGTCTAGCCATTGAGCATACTAACAAATCTGATAATCAAGATCTCTAGTGTTGGGGCAATATAAACCAAGCTGCCCACATACTTGGTCAATTAGCATAACTCTTATGGGACTCTATATGATCAACGTCTTGTAAAAGTCCCTCACATTTACATTTGTATAATTTTTCTACAACCACGAGATCTCGAACTATTTGGTAGTTGAAGTAATGAGAGAATATATCTTATACTTTAGGATTCACTTTTAGGTGAACTTTTTAACTCTAATTCAAACGTCTGGCTCTAAATGGAGATTTAAAAGGAGGATCAAAACATCCATTTGCCATCTTGATTCTATGAGATCATTAGAGAAGACAATGACATTGTATTTGTACATGTTTTAATACATACCTTTTTTCATACTTTTACTTCACTTCTCTTTCATGACTACATCAAAACAATGATGTTCTTTGAGCTTTTTCTCAATGCATGATTGATCATTTGCACTGATTGAAAGCATGATATGCTCATTATGTTTTCTACTCTATTGGTAAAAAAATCGTATTTTCAATACGCATCTCGATCGTGAGATATTAGCATAACATTGCTCTCTGGTCTGTTGATTGATCCACCCAGAAAATGTGAGGAATGTTCTATGGTTTGCTAAACATCATTCTCAATGTATAGTCCATCATTTTTTATGAAATCACTCATGATTTGTAGCTATCTAAGTTAATTAGATTTTCTCAAAAGGAATTAAGCTAATTGCTAATGTGCTTAGAGAACTATTCAAAATACTAGACAAGTATAGAGATAGGAATAACAAGTTTTCGATCTCGGATTAGTTTCCTATCTATCTGTTTTGATCCATTGATTATTGGACCATGATCCTAGCATCATATATGATTATTTATGGTTATTATCTAGCTAAAGACGCCCACTACACTCTCTAGCAACTGTTCATGGGAGGTGTGAAGCAGCATCAAGCAACACCACTTCATCTCTGAAGATTATCCACCATCTCCTCCAACACTGGTATTGGAGCAACAACAAAGAAGATGGGAGATTGATTTCCATCCTTCATTGATAAATTTAATAGAAACAACTTTTCAACATGGTCACTAAGGATGCAAGCCTATATTCAAGGGAGAAGTCTATATCGATACATCTCAAGAGATGAAGAGTTGCCAACATTCAAAAGCAAGCATCAACCCACAAGGGAAGAAAAGGAAAGGTTGACAACATGGTGTCCAAAGGATGCTCTTGCGAGGTCCTATCTGCTAAACTCAATATCTTATTTCTTATTCCCTCACATTAGGAATTTAAAGACCTCTCAAGGGACATGGGAAGTACTGTGGAGCATCTCAATTTGGTAATGCTCATAGGTAACCTTTCAACAAGAAGGGGTACATGTATGAAGACTACTTAGAACTAGTACACACTGATGTGTAGGGTCCTAGCAAAGATCCATCAATCTCGAGTTCAAGGTACTATGTTTCATTTATAGATGATTAGAGTAGATGGAAAATCGTTGATTTCATGAAGCATATGGATGAGGTATTTACATGTTTCGAAAAGTACTTGGGATTAGTTGGAAATGAAACAGGGAGAATCTTGAAGAGGATCACGTCTAATGGAGATTGTGGGTAATTTTCACATGAATTTGATTCATTTTTACATAACAAAGGCATAAATAGGGAAGTAACTACAAGGTATACTCCTAAATTGAATGTAGTGGAAGAGAGAAGGAATAGGTCAATAGTTGAAGCTGCTAGGCCAATGTTGAATGAGAAGAAGCTACCTAATAAGCTAAAGGCAAAAGCTTTTTCCACAGCCACGTACTTGGTTAACAGACTCCCATTCAAATACCTGCATGGAATGAGACCCTATGAAGCATGGAATGGTAGGAGACCCTCATTGGAACATTGCAAAATAGTTGGGTGCATTGTTTATCCACACATTCCCTCAAAGATTAGAGGGAAGATTGATCCTAAAGTTGAAAAGTGTATATTCATTGGGTATGACTAGTCCACTTCATTTTGGCTAGTAATCTTGTATATCATGCAATGACTAAGCACATTGAAGTGCACTATCATTATGTAAGGGAGAAATTGCTTAGCAAGGGTATTGATCTATCCTATGCATCAACTCATTTACAATGTGCAGATATACTCACAGATGTTTTGGATGGAACCAAGATGAGAAGATTCAAATTCATGATTGGCTTGCACGAAATCAATGAGGAATTAAGACCAAGCATGTCAGGCTTGAGGGGGATTTGTTGGTGCAATAAAAACCAAGCCCACATACTTGGATAATTAGCATAACTCTTATGGGACTCTATATGATCAAGCTGTTGTAAAAGTCATTGACATTTACCTTTGTAAAAGTATTCCAAAATCACGAGGAAGTTAGGAACCATCAAATCTCAAAGTATTTGATAGTTGAAGTAATGAGAGAATATATCCTATACTTTAGGTTTCACTTTTTGGTGAACTTTTGAATTTGAATTCAAAAGTTTGGCTTTAAACTCATCTTTAAAAGGAGGATCAAAACATCTGTGTGCCATCTCGATTCTATGAGATCATTAGAGAAGACATATTGTGATTTTGAAGAGCTTATCTATAGCGCACTCACACGTCTCACATTGTGCAATTGATCATTGCCAATGACGTTGTATTTGTACATGATTTAGTACATACATTTTATCATACTTTTACTTCACTTCTCGGTCATGATTACATCAAAATAGTGATCTTCTCTGCGCTTGTTCTCAGTACATGATTGCTCATTTGCAATGATTTAAAGCATGATAAGTTCATTATATTCTCTATCATATTGATACAAAATCTTATTGTCATTATGCATGTCAATCGTGAGATATTAGCATAACATTGCTCTCTTGTCTATTGATTGATGCATCCCAAAAATATCGGGAATGTTTTGTGGTTTGCTAAACATCATTCTCAGTGTGTAGAACATAATTTTTTATGAAATCACTCATGATTGGTAGCTATCTAAGCTAATTAGGTTACCCCAAAAGGAATTAAGCTAATTGCTACTGTGCTTAGAGAACTATTCAAAATACCCGACAAGTGTAGGGACAAGAATGACAAGTTTGTGTCTTGCTCATTATCCAGCTAAAGAGGCCCACTACACTCGCGAACAACTATTCTTGGCAGGTGTGAAGGAGGATCAAGGAGCACCACTTCATCTCTAAAGACTATGCACCATGTTCTCCAACATCTAGGATATCTTTTGTATGAAATCATGAAAAGGTACTTATCTTCGTATCCAATCACGTTGGGAACACCATAGTCGGGAACTACCAAATTCAAACCACCATATGTCCGAGGTAGAATCACCTTTAAATAGGACAGATACGAGATGAAATAAAAAATGAAATCTATGATAACACCAACAGCTCGCTTGGAACCACCTTTCTGTAAAAGACTTATTATTATAAAAATGTAATTGATAATGTGGAAGACCTCCTTTTGAAGAAAAACACCACATTAGTTGCACTCCTAGAGGACTATGTGAAGAGGAATATAAAATGAATTAAATACACTAAACTAACTATTGCAATGGCTAGCTCAAAAAAATCTAGGAAGCCCATCTCATTGAACATTACAAAGGAAGTAGAGTTATTAGTTCCGTATGTGAAATGTTTATTCAGGGAATGAAAAATCACTAAGAGGAAAGCCAAAGAAGATTATTTGCAAGAATTAAACCTATGAAATAACCATAATCAGATTATAGAAGAAACTTCAACTTCACTAGATTCATCAAGTCAATGACTTAATAAGACAATAAATAGATATATTTTCATGGGCATGCATAGGTATTAAAGAGAAATACACTAAAGCGATACAATCAAATAGTAGTACCAATCATATACTATGGATTTAGGATGAACCTTGACTATTCGCAAGAAGCGAGGGAGGAATTTAACACATTACTGATGATTTACTTCATCTACCATCCTTCAAAGATCAACTCAAGCATGTTCTGATACAACACATAAATATTTTTGCTTGCACGGGCATTGATTTTGGGGATATCGCAAATACAGTGGCCAATGTGTCTTTGCTAGAGCCATCCATGGTCCCCCCCTCCCCCTCGACCTTTCCTTCTTATCGAGTGGCCGTTGACCTTCAAGCTTCTTCTCTATTACTCTAATGTTTGGGTATGATTTATCAATGAACACTCTCTAATCTTATTTCGCCTCGAGGGACATAATGAGAAAAGAGAGTAGGTCTTTTGTAAGATGTCTCATGTTCTAATGTCTTCAAGCCTTTGACCTTCCAGGTGTGTGACGACAAGAGGAGAAGCTTGGCAATATTCGGGAGGAGACGAGATATATTTCACCTGTAGAGCTTACATTACATTCTAAATTTATATCGTGTATGATGATATCGTAGTGATGTATGACCTTCCCTTATATGGAGTCTCTCTAAAGGAATCATAAGTGAATGTCCTCCCGTGAATGTTATCTTTGATGAAAGGGAAATTAAACCATTATCAGGCGGACGATTCCTTTGAGAGTGATATGCTTTTCGTCCATATGCATAAAAAAGTAGCCTTAATTGGTAGTAGGAAACGACCGAGAGGCGGATGGAGATCGTAGATCTTTGATGGTTCGAAGTATGTAAAGTATTGCCATATTGTAAATTGTGTCATAGATGCACAGTATAATTGGAACAAACCAAGAGGAGTGTCGTCGCCTCAATTTATTGGTACCAAACCATTCTTTTTCCCGTTAAAGCGAGGGACTTCACGTGTTAGATTGCATGAATATCAGGACTGCAAGGGGGTGGCGGAGACAACGTGGAGAAGAAAACACATTCATTTACAAAAACAGTACGAAGGATGGTGACGCAACAGTGCGTTAATTTTCTGAAGCACCCATCAAATCCACAGAAATAATGAAATATATTTTTTCTTCCTATTCTGAAAATCTTTTTATGAAGCCGTTTTTTTATTTTTTTATTTTACTTACGACTGTTATCGAGAACCTAAAAGCTTTCACAAATTGGAGAAGCTACGATAAGAGTGCGTGCCAAGAAAGCGTGAACTTCTTCTACGAAAGCATAGCGATTGTCTCGGATTCCAAGCATTGAAAAATATCTATGTGCAAAACTTCGTCCTAGTTATTTGAATGTGTGTCCTGAGTATCCAAGCTCTATGAGTTTATAAACTTTATCTGAGTTCCTTGGGTACGTTAGAATATGCATTTGAAATAAATGATGGTCATCGATGGAATTATTATTGGTATATTTAGGTAGTGATGTGTGTGAACACTCTAGGATCGCCGGGGTATTTTTTGTCCTCTTTAGGAGGTTTTTTCCCCGACTTATTTTTTGTCCTCTTTAGGAGGTTTTTTCCCCGACTTGTATATATGTCTATTGCCCTAATGGGTTACATATCTTCGTACATTCTAGTAGTAATACATTCACTATTGTGTGTTGTGCTCTAAGCTTCTTTTTCTTCCTTGTGCTATTTGCATGCTTCCGCAAGCTTTAAACTCCAACAATTGGTATTAGAGCACGTCCTCCCTTCCTCTAGGGCATCGCCGACACCCGTATCGTTACACTCTTAGAATCGCATGATATTTCATGAGCATACTCAAGATGCTTAAGAGATCAAAGCCACTTCGCTATGTGGTGGAAAAATCACGACATGAGCTCATTTGGCCTTGGAATGCACTATTGTAGTGATTGTGTAGGCTTTTTCATCTTTTTGTGCCAAAGATATATATAGGTTTTGGTTTGCTAGTATAAGCATCTCAAAGTTTGCGACACGTTTAGCAAAACTCGTCAAGGTGGTTCTGTTCAAGTTTTTCAGATATAGTCATTTTTATGCATCAAGGTATCTTAGTGAGTGGCCATGGCTGAAAGGAGTGATGTATTTCGTATGTTGGCTGTTGAGGATTAGTAGGGTGGTATGAATTACCCATTGTGCGCTTATATGATATGTCATGCATTGATCACTAAAGGACTATGGAATATTATGCAGGGTGTTAAAACACATCCTATTACACCTACAAATACAAGTACTAAAGGTTATGTAGATGGTGTCCAATATGGGGATATTCTGTAGATTCATGTTCATGTTGTTGTTCCTATTGCACCTAGTGCAGAGCAAATTTGTTGGGATGGTAAAGATGCTCATGCATATGCATTGATAGCCTTGTCTAACAAACGTGCCATTATTTCTCACATTCGCTCTTGCGAAACAACTAAGGATGCTTTGGATACACTTACCACATTGTAGAAGGCTAGAAATGAGGCTCATGTTGCTTACCTCTGAAGATAGTTGGAGAGTGATTTCTCTTGATGAAGTCTTGCCTGACACTTCACTTGCGTAGACTTTTCTGAATGGTGTTCCGGATTCATATCAGAGTTTTGCTTCTACTCTTTGTTTCATGATGAAACCTAATCCGAATGCCTTATCATCTGTTCTATTGCAAGAAGATCAGTCTAGACAAAACAGGTCCATTATGCGTTTCCTAGTTCTGACTTGAGTTCCGTCGTTTATATAAGAGATTTAGATTCCTCACCTACTATCTCCAAATTCGAGCTTCCTTCTCAATTATTGAACCGTTTACACCTACTGTGTCAATCATCTTCATTCTTGAACATCACGCACTGGTTTCTTATTTGGCTAGATTATATGCAGACCCTTATGTGGTGTTTCGAATATCGCTTCCTGCACGGATATTTCTTTGTTTTTTCGATCCATTGCTCCATATGACAGAAAATGTATGATAATCTGTCTTGGAAATTATCTTAATGTTTCCCATGTACGATTTGTGATGCTATCTATACATGTGTTCTGAGCATTTTGTTGTATCTATTGTTATTCACACCAGCTGGAACAAGCTGGTTCCATTAGTAACTAAACAGCTTTCAACATTCCTTGCACTGCCCTCGTCTACAACCTTCAGCCTCTTCATAACTACGGTTCTCAAATACTTATATTGGATATTTTTCTTTCACCTCTAGAGCTTATATTACATTCTAAATTCATATCGTACATGATGATATGGTAATGCCATACGATCTTCCCTTATATGCATTTTCTCTAAAGGAATCATAAGTGAGTCTCCCCCATGAATGTTAGGTTAGATGAGAAAGAAATGAAACCATTTTCAGGTGGGCGATTCCTTTGAAAGTGATATGCTTTTCGTCCCTATGGATTGTATAATCCGTATATATAAAAAAGTAGTCTTAATCGGCAGTAGGAAACCATCCACAGGAGGACGGAGATCGTGGATCTTTGATGGCACGAAATATGTAAGGACCCTCCGCCCTCTCAGGAGTCCATGTTGTTATTTGTGTCATAGATGCACAGTATAATTGGAACGGTGAACTTAGGAACAAACCAAAAGGAGTTTCGTCGCCTCAATTATTTGGAACCAAACCTTTTTTTCCGTTAAAGCGAGAGATTTCACGTGTTACATTGCACGGACGCAACCTGGAAATATATTAAATTATGCGACAAGAAAACAGGAAAGATTCTTTGGTAGGAGACTTCCTGGTAATATCTAATAGTCCATGACTTCACCTATTCGGAGTACAGAAGAAAACACATTCTTTTGCAAAAGAGAGTACGAATTATCTCTGAAGCACCCATCAAATCCGCGGAAATAATGAAATATTAGTATTTTTTTCCTGTATAGGTGAAGGTTTTCTTTCTCATTAAGCTAATGAATCCGTCTAAAACGTGCACTCAATCCCGTTTCTCTTCGAGTAGAAAACCGGACCTAAAAGAAAACCAATATTCAAAAACATAAGGAATACTGTGGCATGGTATGTTATTGATGCACGCACGCCATCTGTTTAAGGACCATTAATGAAATTGGAAATATCATTGGAACGCATCAGCCACGTTGTCACAAACTTAGGAGGTGAATCTAGTCGAATGTTCGTTATGAAAATCCTTTTTCTTAAGGCTTCTTTTCTTTGTTTTTTACTTGCGGCTGTTGTCGAGAACCTAAAAGCTGTCTCTAATTGGAGAAGCTTATATGACAGTGTATGATAAGAAAACGTGAACTTCTTCTACAAAAGCATAGCGATTGTATCTTCAAAACTTCCTCCTACATGTTTTGAATGCGTGTTCTCGAGTATCCAAGCTCTATAAGTGTATAAATCTTATCTGATATATAAATACAATTCCACAACAAATAAAGACTTTTTTTTCCCTTTCTTCTCATTCAAGTACTACTTGGAAGGGTAGAGACAATATAAGGGTATTTTTATTATCTTGGACCATAATCGTGAAGACAAAATCTTCATGACACTCACCCCCACCAAACGTGCACATCACCTTGGATGGGCCAATAAAGATCTACTTTCTTCTTCAAAAATAAAATCATTCTATGTATGTAAACAATTAGCTTCAAAACATATTTCATGTGCATGGGCTAAACAGAAAAGTGCCTATGCAAGGCCATGTAATGGGCACTATTCAATGCATACTTAAAATGTATAGAAAAACAATCATGGTGCATTTATTAGTGTACAAGACTTCTAATGATGAGGCTTGTGCACTCCCTCGCATACAAGCAATATGAAAATACATAAAACCTTAAAAAATCACTCATAGTGCATAGATAAGAAAAGTATTGTGCCTTGATGCAAGATCATGAAATGTGACCATACCATCCATACTCTTCATGCATCGAAGAAAGTAATGGTGCATAGATAAGGTAATGGTTTTTGCTTAAGATGATTCATCTTGAAATTTTAACTTTGTTGCTTAATAATTTCATCATGTTTATAATTACATTTAAGATTTGTGCAAGTAGTCGTGCACCTAAGGAAAAAAATAAATTGTGTACTCTTTACATTTATCACATGCATACTTGGAATGCACATATAAATATTATGGTGCAAGAAATAAAAATAGATTTTATTTCCTAGACACTATTGTAAACTCACTTCTTTATTCTAACTTCTTCCATTCTCCTTGGACTTGAACATGCAACTTTAAAAAAGCCCATAAATTCAATCTTTCTCCTTCAATTAGCATCTGTATCAAACTTCAAAAGAGAGTTAATCAAATGACTTTTGATGAGGAGGAAAGTAAAAACTTCCATGATCATTCGTGACTTATATTTTTATTAAGAAGAAAGAAAAATCCCATAATCATTCATAACTTACCTTTTTGATAAGGAAAAAAGTAAAAACCTTCCATGATCATTCATAACTTACCTTTTTGTTGAGGAAGAAAGTAAAAACTCCTATAATCATTCATATCTTACTTTTTTTATGAGGAACAAAGCAAAAAATCCCATGGTCATTCGTAACTTACCTTTTTGTTGAGAAAAAAAGTAAAAACTCCTATAATCATTCAAATATTACTTTTTTGATGAGGAAGAAAGCAAAAACGTCCATCATAACTTATCTTTTTTATGAGAAAGAAAGTAGAAACTTACAAAGAGAGTTAATCAAATGATCATAAACATCAAATTATATTTCATAAATTAATTACTCATCATAAAGTGCTTTCTAAAACTTTTTATCAAAAATATTTTATCAAACCTACACAATCATCTTGGTGGGCCCTCCATTTAAACTCAAGATCTTTGATCGTCACTAGAGCACTACCTATTATCAAGACTAAAAAATTTGATATGAAAAATAGACTTATCAAATCATACATTTTAATCATGTCTACTTTATCTATCAAGCATTCCAATTACTTCTTCTCTTTTGAATATTTAGAAGGTTTTTGGGACTTTTCTATATTCTGTTCAATTTATTTAATATTTTTATGAATCATTTTCTTTTACTCTTTGTTTATATTCTTCTCTTTATCAAGATCTTTAGATTTAACCTGACTAGTTTATTTATTCTGAATATCATAACATAATTTAGTTTTCAGTTTATCCACTTTATTTCAATCAAATAATGGATCATTTTCTAAAAGATCAAGATTACATGTGATATAATAGTTATCGTATTTCTTTAATACTTCTATCAATTGTTAATGTTCTTGCTTTAATTTTTCTTTTTTATTTTCCTCAAGGTTTTGGTTTTCCTAAGTTTTTGATTTATCAACTATTTTCTCTCGATTATTCATCAATATCGTAGTTTCTTTGTTAATAATTTTATCATATATATATTTCTTTGCATTTCATTGATATGTTTGTATCATTCTTGATTTTGCTTTAGCTTGATAAAAAATCTCTTCATTCCCCCTCGACCTAAGTTTAAGTGTAAAGGGACATGAGTATAGACATCATATATTTTCTTTTCAATTGGACAAACTATTTGATGTTTGCACGCATGCTCAAACGTAATACAATTATCATAGGTATGACCGATCTGATCACACCAACAATATCGAATAATATGTTTTCACATCTGATTTGATTTTCTTGGTATTATCCTAGGAGTAGGTTGTATAAGATCACTTGAAAATATCAGATCAGATGTATATGCAGACAAACTATGGACTCTTACTTCATGTTCATGATTAAGCTTCAATCCTTGTAATTCTTTATTTAGAATTGTGAAAATTTTAACTTTATTGCTTAACTCTAAAGTTTTAGATTCCAGTATGTCTTTTAAGCTCTTAAAGTTATTACCCATTTCTTACATAGTTTGATTCCTTTCATTTATGATTTTCATTAAAGTCATCATAATTTTAAATCTCTCTTGTATTGTTTCATTTACTCCTCTCTACCTCTTTAAACCTCTCTTCATATTTTCTCAATTTATCTTTAAACAATTCACTTAGATGGGATTTTTTATCTTGTGTGTTATATTCAATATTATTAAAACTAGAGACCTCCCAAGATTCTTTGATTAACTCAACCTTAAACCCACTCCAATTCATATCTTTATGATTTTGAATTTCTTTAACATTTGATCTTTTTATAATTCTTTCAAAATACGTACTCATCATAGTTTCAAGTAAACCATAAAGTTGAGCTTTTTCTTCAAAAGTACGAAAATATTCATTGATGTTAATGTCTATAAATTTTTCTTTCTCATTAAGGACAGATTGAACAACTTTAGATCCCTTCTTTTCAATGTTCATATTGTATATTATATCTTCCACTTTCATTTTTCCTTATGAACACATCACTCACTTAAATTTTGTGCTACTAATACTAGTTTTCAATTCCTATCAGAATGCAAAAAAAGATAGAATAAAAACAATGGGTGTGTAATAATATTAAAGACAAGTAGTATGAAACTTAAAATTATGTTTATGCTTTGAAACATAATATAACAACGCAAGAAAAAGAAATGCTATATGAAAATATATGCAATGCAATGAAATTATGAAAATGATTATTTTTGCTTTTGCAAATACAAAACAAAAACCTTTGTAAATGTTTGAAGTTCAAATATGCAAATTGACAGAATTGAAAATATCTATTATCCTATATTGGCTTGGAGAAGAAGCTAAATGTGAGTGTATGTGAATGAAAGTTTAAGTATACTTTGAACAAATCAATTGTAAAACAAGGAAAGCTATGTGAGTGAATGTGCCAAAGTGTTAGCTTCGTTTGAAGGAAAAGGTGAAGCGAGGAGGATCAAGCTTCTATACACTTCCGTGGAGGTGCTCAGATCTTAACACTAACCGTGAACTCCAAGGAAGATTCGTCAATTGTTGTTCAAAATACCATATCAATGGAAGACAAGCTATGATTTTATATCTCTATAACAAAGAACATGCTCATTCATAAACCAAAATTCAAACATACATCACTTGAGATGGCCGGATCATAGAGTTTTCACATCGAGTTCACCAATATAAGCACGAAAGTAACGATTAGTAGATCAGAGCAACCACTGGAATTCCCATGCACGCCAGGTGCATGGAACAATCTGAGGTGAAATAGAAAGTCCTTGTGTATTTATAAAGTTAAGAGAAATAATTAATTTCAAATCAAACTTTTCATATAATTCAAGGTTCGGAAAAATCCTTATCTTATATTGAAACACATTTAAATAAGAATTAGACAGTTAACTTATATGTTATTCAAGTGCGCTTCAAAGAGAGTTTGTCTTTACTATCATAACACATTCCTTAATTTAATTATGCATTAACAACTTTTAGGCTGCACTTTCCATTTTCATAATTCAACATTTACAGAACGCTCCAAAAGAGAGGTTTTATCATAAGAAGAAGAAAGGTTTTTAAATACTTTTCTATTCTAGTTTTAATCTGAGGTCAATCATTAAAATTACATCTCTACCCTCCGATAATAGTCAATTTTTAAATTTGATGTATAGAACTGCATGTTTTATTTAACCACACATGAGTACGAGTACTAATATCACAAACAAATATTTGGCAGACAATAAGCACGTAACCTATCGTAGTTCAGATTACATCATCCAAATTCATAATTTTCTAGCGCATTTATCTGTTCACCGACACAACTTTATGTTTTTGTCAATATAATTTTGTGTTGTTCTGTTAAGAAAAAAAACAAACAACACACATATCCAAGCATCAAATCTAACAAAAAAATTCAACCGAGGAAGATATTTTCCTATAACACTTTACAAAAGCGATTACAATTTATCAGCAAGATAGGTAATCGTTTCTTTCATATATATGGATCATCTCACAACTGTCATTTCAGTATGATAAAATATGAGAATAAAGTGTGCAACTGGCTTGATGTTGTAACATCGTAAGGATTCAAACATACAGATAGAACGAGCATCATAGAACTATATATGGCCAAAACAGACAAAACAGTAGTATGTCAGATTATTGACGATATCACACGGAGACTTTGTCAAATCTAAATTGAAGGACTTTGGTGCTTTTTACGTAATAATATGAACTCAAACCATCGTTCATGACACAGATGAATCGAGCGCAGATATAAGATTGGCCGACGAAGGTTCAAAACTATAATGCAGCGCTGTGAGGGTCGATGACTTTGTAAACTGTCGGACCATTATGGCAACTTCCTCAGATAGACGCCCATACTAGTGTATGATTAGCTAATGTCTCTGATAATAAAAACAGACATCCAGAACTTCAGCAAATAAAAATCAAAACTGTGTCGGTTATAGTGTCATCAACAGGTCATGCCGATGTAAACCATTAGCGGAATGCACATAAAAAATAAATGGTCGTGTTCAGCAATCATCAGAAATGCTTTAGAACTGTGAAGGTAGAGGCAAACGTTGTTCAAAATTGACCGCGATTGCCTCTATGTCAGAGTCACCAAGCATTTTTTTCTTTCTCTCCGTTGTATGGTCCTCCCTTTCTGCGCCCTCCAGAACTGTATGCGTTATATCTCCTTCAAGTTTGCTTTTCTCTCCGTCAAAACTATCGAGCATTTCATAAATCTATGCGCTCTCCCCTCTCGTAGGTCTCAGAAATATGCGCCCATCAAACCAAATGCTTAGCTACATCATAATGATCTATCATCTCTGAGCCTTGATCGCTCAGTTGACGTGTGTGATTCAGACGTTTGCAGAAATTCATTATATTAACAACGTATGTGCAGATAGAGTTAGAAAGAATGAAGATACGAGCCTCCTGGTATGATGCGCAAATTGACTATATTGTGGGAAAGCATTTCGAGCAGCGTCGGAAGTCATCCATTCCCATCCACAGCCGTTTTCTGTCTCACGTCAGCGCACATTAACAGCATCGTCAGAATCTTCGAATGCCCAATTAGCATCATCATCACTAAGAAATCAGCATTCCCTCTTCAAACTCTGCAGTGGGCATCCTCGATCCTTCCTCCATGAAGGCCAGAACTCCCCGGGAAAAACAGACAAACCCCCATAATAGAGAGTCCCTATGTCCCAAAATAAGATGAGAAAAGTGAGTTGTTAGGAAAAACGCGAGAAGGAACTATTTTTGCCGCTGCATGTGCTCAACTTTCCATATATGCCTCTCCATTTCTGGAGCATCCATTTATTTTTTTTTCTTTACTTGTAGCCAATATAATATGTTTCCCACCCAAGCATGCGATGTGCTTTGATATAGCCCCCGAAATGCACCAGGGTGCATAAAAATGCAACCATTGTAGCTACCACGGCTCACATATCTTGATCAAGGCATATCGTTCAAGAAAAGCAATACTACTTCGTCTACGTGAGCTAGAGTTACTAAAACGAAACTTGGCAGAGACCTTTTGCATAAGGTAGATAGTGCTTTTGTTTAGAAATAATAGTGATCTTCAGCAGTTAAAACTATATGGTCACCACTCTTAAGATTACCGTATCGATGTTTGAAGAATATAGCATAGACAATGCTCGAGGGACTTGTAGAACTTAATATGCTTAACAGAGGAACTATACTTGAGGAGAGCTGATGAATGGCATTCACCATGAAATCGGAGTTTTTCAATTACAATGACTAAGGATTGTTCACCTTCTTTGCTAGAAAACTTTGCATTCAATTGGAGATCGTCCACGTTTAGGCCTTCTAAAAGAAGTAGAGATCAAATTCTATACGACAACGTGTACTGATCAATTCGTATACATACACACAATAGTAGGTAACTGATTCACTTTCTTGTTTGTAGAATAGTCAAGGATCAACCTTGCTTTCTTTCTATCCAAAACTCATTAAGCATTTCAGAAGTCTTAGATTCCATGGCCTCAGACTTTTCTTGAGGCCATAGAGTTCCTTTTTTAACCTTCAAACACAATCACCTAAAATTTTATCTTTGAATCCAAACGATTTGTCCATGCATGAAATTTGGTCAGCATACTCATAGTGATTAGCAGATCAAAACACCTTCACTTTGTGGTGCCAAAATCATGATCTGAGCTCCTTTTGGCCTCCAAATGCACTATCGTAGTCCTTCTGAAGGTTAGTTTATCTTTTTGTGCCAACTATATATACACGTTTATGCATCGCCCAGGTGTCTAGCATCGGCAAATGAATGAGCGCATCTTTTGCTACTTGAGTGGTACTCGACTACTTGGGTTGTTTTATCCCAAGGTGGATCACTACCACCAAATTTGCATGCTTTTTTTGACTCTGATTGGGCTGGTTGCTATGACACTCATGTATCCACTAGTGGTTTTTGCTTCATGCTTGGTAGTTCATGCATATCTTGGCTGAGCAAGAAGCAGCCTACTACGACCACTTCTAGTTGTGAGGCTGAGTATAGGATAGCTTTCACAGCGACTGTTGATTCTGTGTGGCTCAAATGCCTTATGGCTGATTTGGGTGTTGGTCAGTCTTTTGCCATCACTATCTTCGGTGACACTCAGAACGCATTGGCAATTGCAAGGAACCCTGTGTTCCATGCTCGCACTAAGCACATTGAACTGCATTATGATTGTTGGTGCAATGACACCCAAACCCACATACTTGGTTAACTAGCGTATGCTTAACTTATTGGCATAACCTATGGAAGGCTTCATATGATCAACCTCTTGTAAAAGTACTTCATAATTATCCTTGTAAAAGTGGTTTACACCAACGAGGAGTTCGGAAGCTCTAAATCATGTATCACTTGGTTGTTGGGCAATGAGAGAATCCATCCTATATATTAGCATTCACTTTTTAGGTAGAAGTTTGAATTTGAATTCAAACGTTGGCTCCAAGTTCAACTATAAGAAGAGGATCTAAAGACTTGCATGTTTCTCGACCTTAAGAGATCATTTTGGAAGACAATCATTGTGAGGTGAGAGCTCACATCAAAACGCATTCACCTCTCACACATTGAGAAATGTTTTATTTCCAATGATATTGTATTTTACATGTTTTAATACCTGTATGATCATTACATTCTCATTCTACTTAATCCTATGTTATAAGTCCATGAGAACAATGATCGTCTCAAAGCTTGTTCTCTGTGTGTAGTTAATCCTTTGCAATGATTTAAAGCACGATAGAATCGGGATACTATCTATTATAATCCTATAAAGTTTCATTAACTTTGGTTCTTGGGATCCTCATATATTAGCATATCTTTGCTTACTGGTCTCATAATTGTAGCAGGCAATAAATGTCGGGATGGATCTTCTATGACTTGCTAAATTTCTTGCTCTCCATGTAGTCCATCATTTTCGATGACATCACTCATGGTTGTAAGCATACTAAAAAATCACAGTATAGAAGCATGATTCAAGAATAGAAGGAACCGAAGGGGAAGAGGATTCCATAGAGGTAGATATGGACAATCCAAAGGAAGATCGAACAAGAGTGGAGGCAACTACAATCATAACTACAATCAATGCTACAACAAAAAAATTATCAAGGAGGATTTAGAGGAAGAAGGGACTACAATAACTATATTGAAGACCAAGAAGACTCATTACTCATCATGAACATGACATCCAAGCAAGTTAAAGATGATGAGCATTCTTTCTACATTGATTTAGGTTGTTCCCACCATGTGGCTGAAAATAAATCTCTATTATCTAATCTTGAAGAACCCAAAGGGGAGCATGAAGTTCAAATAGGTGAAGATACAAAACACTCATTCAAGCAAACTGGAAATTTCAAAACATCTCATGGTAGCATGAACCTTTTGAGTAAAGTTTTTCATGTGTCAACTATAACCAAAATCCTAATTGGTGTTGGGAAGATTGTTGAGAAAGGTTTATAGGTTAGATTCACGAAGCATGGAGCATATATAGAAGACCCTCAAAAAGGCTTGAAAAGTATTGTCAAAGGTGAGAAGTCAGGTAGATTATTCACATTTGAAATTGAAGACATATAGGACATAGCACTATTAAGTTATAGAAATCAAACCTTATGTGAACTAGAAATATGGCACAAAAGGCTACGACACATAGGAGAAGGAACTCTCAGGCAAAGTGCAGGGATCAAAGTGTGCTTGGCATTCCCAATGTGACCAAGCAACATATGATATACAAATATGGAGCATACGAATAAGCTCAGAGGCAACCATTCAACAAGAGAGGATACATCCATAAAGACTAGTTGGAGCTTGTATACTAATTTATGGGGTGCTAGCAAAGATCCATCCATCTCAGGTTCAAGGTAGTATGTGTCATTTATTGATGATTATAGTAGATAGATAGTTCTTTATTTCATGAAACATAGGGATGATGTATTTACATGTTTCAAGAAGTACTTGGCACTAGTTGAAAATCAAATGGGAAGGAACTTGAAGAGGATCAGATCTGATGGAGGTGGTGAGTATTTTTCACATGAACTTGATTCATTTCTACAGGACAGAGGCATAAAGAAGGAAGATAGAACCAGATATTCTCTTGAATTGAACCAAGTGGTAGAGAGAAGGAACACATTAATTGTTGAAGCAGCTAGGTATATGTTAACTGAGAAGAAGTTACCTAATTACCTATGGGCAGAGGATGTTTCCACACCCACTTACTTGGTAAATAGACTCCCATCCAAATGATTGGATGGTATGACACCCTATCAAGCATGGAATGGTAGGAGACCCTCATTGGACTATTGCAAAATATTTGGGTGCATTGCTTATGCACACATCCCCTCACGTATCAGAGGAAAGATTGATCGTAAAGCTGAGAAATGTATCTTTATTGGGTATGATCAAAATCAAAAGGGGTATAGATTGTACTATCCCACTAACTAGGCATTTGGTAGGGATGTAGTATTTGATGAAAATAATTCATGGTTTGAAGATGATTGTAAGAAAGTCAAGTTACCATATGATTTGGAAAATGATTTTCCAATCCTCACACAAGAAAATCAACCATTGGCAGAAGATATCAACTCAGAAGATGAAGAGCAGATTCACTTCAAGGCTTGGAAGTCAAGAGGCAAGGTGAAGCTCGAGGAACTAGAAGACATACCAGAGTCTTCAACTCCAACATTAAGGAGATCACAAAGAGAAAGTAAGAAGCCCACTTTAGTCACCAAACAATCTGTGTATATCACTAAAGACTCTATGGCAGAAGAGCCTTCTTCATTTGAAGAGGCTAGGAAGAACTCTCATTGGTTCAAGGTGGATCTAAAAAATAAAAAAGAACTCTCATGGCTCTATAAATAGGTACAAGGCAAGGTTAGTGGCAAAAGGGTTTGCTCTCATGGAGTAGACTATGAAGAAACATCTTCACCAATTGCAAAGATGCCAACAATCAGGATTTCGGTAAGTATTGCTGCTTCTAAAAATTGGAATTTATTTCAGTTAGATGTCAAGAATTCATTCTTAAATGGATGGATATTAGAAGAAGTGTATATGGCACAACCACTTGAACATGAAGATAAATCAGGTTATGTATGTAAGCTTAGGACGACACTGTATGGTCTCAAGCAAGCTCTTAGAGCTTAGAACCATAGACTTGTTACTTATTCGTAGGACGAAGGCTTTGTGGAAGGAAAGTCATATTCTTCTTTGTTTCTTAAGAAGAACAAATCAAAAGTTATCTACTAATGTGTTTATGTAGATGACATCGTTACTATAGGGAATGATAGTAATGGCATCAAGCAAGTCAAGGCTCAATTAATGAGGGATTTCAAAATTGACGATCTTGGTTTATTAATCTACTTTCTTGGCTTAGAGCTTGTATATACAGATTCTGGTATATTTATCACTCAAACAAAGTACATAGATGATATGTTGGTAAAGTTAAAAATGGATAATAGTAAAACTCTAGGTACTCCTATGGAACTCAACCATAAATTGCCATTCACATGAATGTGAACTACTTGATGATGTTATAGGTTATCCACAACTTGGGGGAAGCCTCAATTATGCTACCCTAACAAGAGTGGATATTGCATGT
Source organism: Ceratopteris richardii (assembly GCA_020310875.1). NCBI lineage: Eukaryota > Viridiplantae > Streptophyta > Polypodiopsida > Polypodiales > Pteridaceae > Ceratopteris > Ceratopteris richardii. Next base: position 101,746,187 of record CM035423.1, read on the forward strand.
GGAGTAAGTACATTGAGTTAGTTTATGCATACACAAAGGAAGCCTCATGTGGAAGCTGCAAAGAGGATGCTTAAGTAATTAAAGGGTACAATGAATGAAGGGTTGTATTATTCCTTCACGTCTGACATAGATATAAAGATGTATTCTAATGTAGATTGGGTTGGCTCCAAGGATGATAGGAGGAGCACTTCAGGGTACCTATCCTTTGCAAGATCAACGCTTATGTCTTGGTCATCGAGGAAGCAACCAATTGTGGCCTTATCTTGCACATAAGCAAAATATAGATGTTTGGCAAATGCAACTCAGGAAGCTACTTGGCTTAAGCAACTATATGCAGATTCCCAGATACATTCTTATACTCCAATAATCTGTGGAGACAACACTAGCTCACTTCATTCGATTGCTAATCCTATATATCATGCAAGGACTAAGCACATTGAAGTGCACTATCATTATGTAAGGGACAAATTACTTAGCAAGGATATTCAACTATCCTATGTATCAACTCACTTACAATGTGCAGATATACTCACAAAGTCATTGGATGGAACAAAGATGAACAGGTTCAAACTGATGCTTGGTTTGCAAGAAATCAAGGAGAGCTATTGGTGAAATAAAGCCCAAGCCCACATACTTGGTTGACTAGCTTATTCTTAACTTATTCGCATAACCTATGAAAGGCTTCATATGATCAACCTCTTGTAAAAGTACTTCACAATTATCCTTGTAAAAGTGGATTACACCCATGAGGAGTTAGGAGGCTCTGAATCATGTATCACTTGGTTTTTGAGCAATGAGAGAATCTATCCTATATGTTAGATTTCACTTTTTAGGTAGAAGTTTGAATTTGAATTCAAACTTTGGCTCCAAGTTCACCTATAAGAAGAGGATCTAAAAGACTCGCATGTATCTTGACCTTGAGAGATCATTTTGGAAGAAAATCATTGTGAAGTGAGAGCTCACATCATAATTCATTCACCTCTCACACATTGAGCAATGTTTGATTGTCAATGACATTGTATTTTTACATGTTGTAATACATATATGATCATTACATTCTCATTTTACTTCTCCGTTATAACTCCATCTGAAGAGTGTTCTTCTCAAAGCTTGTTCTCTATGTGTAGTTGCTCATTTGCAATGACTTAAAGCATGCGAGAATCAGCATACTCTCTATTACAATCCTATAAAGTTTCATAAGCATTTCTTCTCGGGATCGTCAGATATTAACATATGTTTGCTTATTGTTCTGATAATTGTAGCAGCCCATAAATGTCGGCATGGAGCTATGACATGCTAAACTTCTTTCTCTGCATGTAGTCCATCATTTTTTATGAAATTACTCATGATTGCTAGCTTACTAAGTTAATTAGATCTCCCCAAAAGGAATTAAGTCAATTACTGTTGTGCTTAGAGAATTGTTCAAAACATTGAACATATGTAAGAACAAAAATAGCAAGTTTTTGTTCTTGCATCAACTTCAACATATCTGCTTTGATCCATTGATTGTTGCATCATACTCCAAGAAACCTACATGATTATTTATACTCATTGGCAAGCTTAAAAGGCCCACTACACTCTCCAGGCATCATTATTAGTAGGTGTGAAGCACGATCTACCTACACTTCATATCTTAAGACTATCCACCATCTCCTCCAACATTCATTATGTCAAGGAGAGGTGCTTTGCTAGAAAGATCAGCTTGGCGTATGTGCCCACAGAAGAGAACGTTGTATACCTTTTCATGATGGATCTACGTAGGGAGACGTTTGAAGCTTTCTGAAAAGCTTTGGGCTTACTTCCTTTTGTGGATTGATTCCACATAGCTTGGCACTTCCTTATACATGAGTGTTAGCTCCTTGTTCACCGCATCACTCCTAGGGGGGTTTTTTTATATCTTTAGGTAGTGATGTGTGTGAACACACTAGGACCATCAGAATGCTTTCTTCCCTCTTTTGAAGGTTTTTCCCCTTGCTTTTATATACACCTATAGCCCTAATGGGTTACTTATCTTTGTACATTCTAGTTGTAACACATTCATTATTATGTGTTGTGCTCCAAGCTTCTTCTTCTTCCTTGTGTTGTTTGCATGCTTTTGCACACGTCTAACCCCAACAGATCATTGATTACCTTCTCAATTCTCACCATTCTTCATAATTTTGGCTTCGTGAGTGAAGATTTTGTGGGTGCAAGTGAATCCAAGCACACATAGTTGGATGATTCACATATTTTTCATGGAACCTGATATGATCAATTCCTTGTAAAATCAATTATTAGCTAAAAAATCTCATTATTAGTGGTTCTCTCAATCTTGAGATATTATCATATCTTTACTCTCTTGTTTGTACTCTGATGCATCCTAGAAATATCGAGGAAGTCCTTTGATTTTTGAACATCATATTGAGCATGTAGTTCATCTTTTTTACTGAAATCACTCATGATTGGTAGCTCTCTAAGTTAATTAGACACCATCAAGAGGAATTAGAAGATTTCAATTTAGAGGATTAAGAAAAAATTGACTTCAAGGCCTGGAAGTTGAGAGGCAAGACCAAGTTCAAGGAACTAGAAGAAATACTAGAGTCCTCCAATCAAACACTCTGAAGATCTCAAAGGGAGAGTAAAAATCCCATAATGTATGGCTATGCCATATCATTGGTCACCAAGCATTTTGTGTATATCACTAAAGACTCTATGGTAGAAGAGGTTTCTTCATTTGAAGAGGCCAATAAGAAGGAAGAATGTAGAGAAGCCATGCAAGAAGAAGGAAGCACTTGAGGAGAACAACACTTGGGATTTGGTTTCTAAGAAGCGAAGCATGAAGGTAATATGATCGAGATGGATATATGAAATCAAGAAAAATTGAGATGGTTGTATAAACATGTACAATGAAAGATTAGTGGCAAAGGGGTTTGCTCAAATCCATGAAGTGGACTATGAAGAAACCTTCTCACCTATGGCTAAGATGACAACAATTAGAGTTTTGGTAAGTTTTGTTGCCTCCAAGAATTGGAACCTACATCATATGGATGTTAAGAATGCATTCCTAAATGGAGGGTTCTCAAAAGAAGTGTACATGGCACAACCATGAGGGTATGAAGATAAGAACAAACTAGGTTGTGTATGCAAGCTAAGGAAAGCACTCTATGGCCTAAAGCAAGCTCCTAGAGATTGGAATCATAGGCTTGTTACTTATTTGCAGGATCAAAGTCTTGTGGCTAGCAAAGCAGATTCATCTTTATTTATAAAGAATACCAACTTAGAAGTAATCTACTTATGTGTCTATGTGGATCGCATTGTCATTACTGGGAATGATACTAATGGCATCAAAAAAGTTAAATCTCAACTAATGGAAGAATTTAAAATCACTGATCTTGGTTTGTTAACATACTTTCTTGGTCTATAACTTGTGTATATCGGTTATGGAGTGTTTATTACAATGAGATTGTATATTCATGATATGTTGGTAGAATTCAATATAGAAAACACAAAAATTGTAGATAAACCCATGGAACTCAATCATAATCTTAGTTCTCATGAAGGAGAACTTCTTGAGGATGATACAAGTTAATAGAAACTGGTTGGGAGTCTCAACTATGCAACTCTAACATTAGTGGACATTGCTTATGGAGTAAGTACATTAAGCAAATTTATGCATGCACGAAGAAAGCCTCACATGACATAAAGATGTATTTTGATGCAGATTGGTCTGCCTCCAAGGATGATAGGAGGAGCACCTCAGGATACTTGTCTTTTGCAAGTTCAAAGCTTATATCATTGTCATCTAAAAAGCAACCAATTGTGGCATTGTCATCTCCAGAGGCGAGATATAGAGGTTTAGCAAATGAAAGTCAAGGGGTATGTGGATCAAAAAACTTTACACAGGTTTAGGGTTACACTCTTACAGTCAAATAAGTTTTTGAGATAACACTAGCTCACTTCATTTGGCTGCTAATCCTTTATATCATGCAAGGACAAACACATTAAGGTCCTCTATCATTATCTTAGGGAGAAATTGCTTAGCAAGGACATTCAATTGTCATATATATCAACTCATTTGCAATGTGTAGATATACTCACAAAGTCGTTGGATGGAACCAAGATGAACAAGTTCAAATTGATGATTGATTTGCAGAAGATCAAGGAAGAATGAAGACAAAGCATGTTAGGCTTAAGGGGGATCTATTTGTGTAAGTGAATCCAAGCCCACATACTTGGATGATTAGCATATTTTTCATGGAACCTTATATGATCAATCACTTGTAAGATCATTTACATTTACCTTTGTAAAAGAACCCTACTTCCACAAGGATTTAGGAAGCATCGAATCATGATCCATTTGATAGTTAATTGATGAGAGAATATATCTTGTAATTTAGGATTTACTTTTAGGTGGACTTTTGATTTTGAATTCAAAAGATTGGCTCCAAAGCAACTATAAAAGAGGACTAAGTGACTCGCATGACATTCAAATTTTTGGAGAGCAATAGAGCGTAATCCTATGTGATTTAAGAGCTCACTTCATAGCTCAATCACTCACCTCACATTCTACAATAGATTATTGCTAAAGACATTTTTTATGTGTTCTTATAGATACATTTTCATTAATCGTTACTTCACTTGTCTGCCATGAATACATTGGTACAGTGATCTTCTCAGAGCTTGTTCTCAGTGTATGATTGATCATTTGTCATGCTTTAAAGCATCATAGATTCAGTATACAGTCTATTCTATAGCTCGAAACAAGGAGAGAACACAACTAGGAGAACCAAACCCATATGGTTATATCTCTCTGGACATGGGGAAACTATTGCAGTTAGTATAAAGTTTCACTGGCTAGATAATGAGTAGTTTATCATCAAAGAATGACAAATAGGATTGATTCAGAATATATTGCTTAGTTTGGTCGTGTTCAAAATACTCCTACGGACCAATCATCAAACATTCTATGGAAAAAATCATATTCAAAGTGCACTACTAGATAGAGGATCAAGGATGAACATACTCCCTAAATCTACGTTTCCGAGTCACAAACCTACATGCTTTTAGGTTAGACTACTAGTCATTGGAGAGTCCAACCATTGGGCGTACTAAAAAATCTGGAAATCAAGATCTCTAGGTTATCTTTTATACGGAATCTTGAAAATGTACTTATCTTAATATCCAATCACGTTTGGAACACCATAGTCGGAACCTACGAAAATCAGACCACCATATGTCCGAGATACAATCACCTTTAAATAAGGCAGTACGAGATGAAATAAAAAATGAAATCTAAGACAACATCGACACTTAGCTTGCTACCACCTTTCATTAAAATACTTAACATTATAGAAATATAATTGATAGTGTGGAATACCTCCTTTTGAAGCGAAACGACACATTAATTCCACTCCTAGAGGACTATGTGAAGAGGGCTAGAAAATGATTTATGCACCATAAACCCAGTATTGCAAAGGCTAGCTCAAAAGATCTAGAAAGCCCATCCCAATGAACATTACAATGGAAGCAGAGTTCTTAGTTCCATACGTGAAATGTTTATTCAGGGAATAAAAAAATCACGAAGAGGAAAGTCAAAGAAGAGTATTTGAAAGAATTAAACCTATGAAATAACCATAATCAGATTATAGAACAAACCTTGACTTCACTAGAACCATCCTTCAAACGTCTACTCAATGACTTAATAATACAATAAATAGATATATTTTCATCGGTATGCGGAGGTATTAAAGATAAATACACTAAAGCGATACAATAAAATAGTAGTACCAATCATATAGCATGGATATACGATGAATCTCGACTATTCGCAAGAAGTGAGGGAGTAATTTAACACATTATTGATGATTTACTTCATCTACCATCCCTCAAAGATCAACTCAAGCATGTTCTAATAGAATACATAAATATTTTTGCTTGCAAGGGCATTAATGTTGGGGACATCCCAAATACAGTGGCCAATGTGCCATTCCTAGAACCATCCATGAACCCCCCTCGCCCCTTCCTTCTTATCGAGTGCCCGTTGACCTTCAAGCTTCTTCTCTAGTACTCTAATATTTGGGTATGTTTTATCAATGAACACTCTCAAATCCTATATGGCCTCGAGGGACATAACGAGAAAAGAGTGTAGGTGTTTTGTAAGATACCTCATGTTCTAATGTCTTGATGCCTTTGAGCTTCTAACTGTGTGAGGACAAGAGAAGAAGCTTCGCAATCCACAGGAGGAGACGAGATTTATGGATCGCTATCTATGGAAATACCCGCTAGACCGATCAGAAGATTGAGTGCTGAACGACCACAGCTCGGCAATGCATTGGCAAAAAACCAGTCGGCACGGGAACTTTGCTCACTGCATGTCTGCATGAAACGACGGCAATGGCAATCCTCACGAAGAACTCAGATGACATGAAGAGATCTCAGTTGACTTCTTTTCATCCACATGGAAATGTCTCGCAAGCAAGCGTTCATTCCGACCATCTATGGAATATTCTACGGCATTCATGAATTTAATAGAAATGAAATTCTATATGTACGTGGACGAAGTAAAAACCTTAGAAAGGATGCCGACCAGCTGTGTCACGTCTCCAAAATAGGAAAAGTATTTAGTGCAGCTGTGCAAACCCAATTCCTTTTTTCTATTCCATGCGTCCGACAAGAAATAATGCTTCGGACATCAAATAAGAGCAATCCCCAAATTGAGGAATAGGACACTCGTCAACGTTCAGTGTATTGCTTTCTTCTCCTGTTTGAATTTCATTTCCTCTACGTTATGCCTCCAGCTTGAAAGCCTGTGGGCTAGTGATTCCCTTAATTTCAAACATATGGGTCTGTATAATTTCATTTCTTAACCGAAACAACTTAACTAAATAAGGATGGGGGAAGTTACAAGAAATAAAAGACGATACAAAGCATTTACTCCATTGAGCAGAGTTTTCAAATGATGTTTTCATCGCTTTCTTGACGGAGAAACTTGCTTTTGAGTTTGTTATACTCAATTTCAAATATATTGTGGTGTTTAAATAGGGGAGGGGTGAGTCTTCAGCAAGGAGTCAGAAGGAAAAATTCTCACTATACCATGCACCCACTTCCAACTCATAATGGGAAAGCATTATCGGTTCATCTTGTTCCAAGCCTTTTATATGGCGGAAACCAAACATGTCCCTTTTGGAACCATTAGAAATAAAAAGTAAAGCGACATGCCACCATGGAGCACTAGAGAGAAAGAAGCAATCTTTGAGTGTTTCTAAAATCAAAACTTGGACTAGTAATGTTCATTATTGATTCAAGCGTTGATCGACCATCCCAAATCAGTTGGTCTTTGGGATGTCGAATAATGGTCCCTTTGCCTTTAAACTAGGTGGCCTTCTTTGCAATGATAGGGTGTTGAGTCGATTTATATCAGGAAGTTTTTTTTTTTTTGAAAGGAGGTTCGCTCTTTGAGATGTACTCTTTCTGGAAGCAGGTGGAATGAAAATAGGGCATAACACCCATGGAGCAAACTCTTTCTCGAAGCTTGAATCATTTGGAAGTGCAATGAAAATCGGGCATAACAGCCATGGATCCCATCAATTTCAGAAACCAAAGGTTTCATAAAATGGGGCATAACACCCATGGAACCTCTAAATTCCACTCTCAATTTTGCAAACCATATATTGAATGTATCGGAAGTATTAGAATATAGAGTCCAAAGTTTCCATAAGGAACCAACTACCAAGAGGTGGCGCTAAGCCAATACTAGAGAGCTAGTTTTGAATGGATCTCTATTTCGTTGTTCGATGTTCTCTATTCACGATCTGATTTTGATTTCGATTTTGATTCTCATTCCGGCTTGCGTTTATGTCTTGGTTTTCAGTTTCACTTTTGGTTTCGGTTTTTGTTCCAGTTTCAGAACTAGAACCAGAACCTACATCCTATGTTTACACCTACGTTTACTCCTTCGGCTTACTCCAAGGTGTCGACTAAGACATAGAGCTTAGGCATAACTTAAGGCATAACCAAAGCATTACATTCGCACCCAATGCTCCCTTGGCGACCGTTGGTAGCCATTGGCTATGCGAGAACCAATTTTAATTATGAGTGGCAATAATGAGTTTTATATTCACCAAGGTAGGAGGATTTGAACGCACAACCTCACCCACACAAGGGAACTGTTTTACCACTACACTATCTCTTTGTGTTGTCACTCTACTTCTCTTTTCTTATATTTAACACAACTTTCATCTCTTTCTTACTTTTTCAATTCCCAAGAACAACCATTCCTTTTACATTCTAACTCAAACAAACTCAAATTATGTTGTTACATATCTAGCAAGAGGGTTTTGTCTCAACATCCTCATGGACCCTATGAACAACATGGAGGATTTTGGCAAATCACCTCTACTCGAGGTAACACTCGAGCACCAACTAGAGCTCCTGGGACACAAATTACGAGGCGCTCAGAATGAGATCCGAGAATGCAACAGAATACTCAAAAAGATGCAAATTGATGAACCCAACCTTACGAGGGTGGTCAAAGCTATTGTCTCTGCCCAATTGGATGGTACACATTCCAAGATTGCCATTAAGAATTACCACTTTTTATGCTTTGATGGCCAAAAGGATGACCCTTTAATCCTTTCATGGCTTTCACAATTTGATGATTTTTATACTGATGAAACATATGTTGAAAGTGAAAAAGTCAAATTTTCCACTAACTATTTAGTAGAAAAAGCTCAACTCGGGTGGAATGTCTTGTCCTGTGGCATAGTACCGAGCGTCCAACAATGTGGAAGGCTTTCCAAGAAAAAGTGAAGGATTCTTGTCTTCCTCCTCAACACCATTTACATGTTCCTCAACTACCTACAAAGAGTGGTTCTGGCAAAATTTACTATTGGTTCGAATGCTTGAAGATGTACCAAAGAATAGCTTGCAGTGGAAATACGAAGATGGTTTGGAGGTGGGAATCCAAGCTAAGATTCACACCTTACAACCTACAACCCTCAATGAGGCTATATCTTTCACCAATGACGGAGAGAAAGAATTACAGTCCATAACCAAGTCACTTCGTCTACAACAACCACGTCAACGACCACTTTTTCTTAAACCACATCTTCCCATGGAACCTAATTTTAATGCCCCATCTTACCTTAGTTTTCATCGTCCACTACAATCTAATTGCTCAACTACACCTATTGCTTCATCTCTCCAATCTACCAAACCACCTACCCTACAAACTTCAGCGATGGATGCCCAAAAGAACTGACAACGAATCACCTGCTGGAATTGTGGTAAACCTGGACATATAAAAACAAAGTGCCCATTGCAACCTCTTAACATGAAACCCGCTCCACCTCAATTACATAAGATGGAGGCCCATAATGAAGAAATTTATCCTCTGTGGACAAAGGAATCATTAGAGAAGTACTTAAGTACCTTGGGTAACGATATCTCTCTTCATTCTCTACTTTGCATGCAGGGTACTATAAGCAACAAACTCGTTAAAATTTTACATGACGATGGTAGTTCACATGACTTCATTTCACATTTATTAGTACAAGAACTTAAATAAAAACGTTTCCTTCTTTGTGTAAAGTGAAAGCTGCATTTCAAGGTAATCTCTATAATGTAACATGAGAAGTGCAAGATGTTACAATTAGCATAGGCCATATGTTGATTCACGAATATTTTTAATTGCACCTTTGCAATCTTAAGATGTTATACGAGGTATGCCTTTTCGTCATCATTATAACCCACGCATTGACTACCACACACATAATTTTAACTTTGAATGTAAAGGTCAAATCATTACTTTATTTGCAGGGCATGATTTCTAGCCATTTCCATTGATTAGTCATACTCAAATAAAACTTGCATTGAGAAAAGGTTCAATTCATGAATTGTTTTTGTCAATATCATCAACAATTATACTCATACACTTCCTGATGCACATAAACATTCATGACTACTTATAAGGATTGTTTTATGTCTGAGTATCCCTCTGAACTACCAGCATCTCGAGGATCCTTTGACCATAGCATAGACTTAGTCCCTGGTAGTTCTCCTCCTCATAAAGCACTTTATCCCCATTTGGAGCACCAATTCTTTTACAAGAGAAGAAAACTAAAACTTATCGAATGTGCATTGATTATAGAGCCGTTAACAAGATCACAATAAAGAATAGATACCCTATTCCTTGAATAGATGATCTTTTAGATAAATTATGAGGACCTTGTGTCTTTAGTAAAATTGATCTAAAATCAGGATACCATCAAATTCCTATGACGTAAAGTGATATTTTTAAGACCGCATTTAGAACTCAAACAGGCCAGTATGAATTTATGGTAATGCCCTTTGGACTTACTAATGCCCCTGCTACATTTGTACGAATGATGACTTACATTTTTCTTGATTACCAAGCTTTTATTCTTGTATTTTTAGATGATATACTTGTTTACAGTTAGAATGATAGTGAGCATGAGAAGCATCGTAAAACAATTTTTCATTTACTACGAGCAAATACACATTACCCTAATCGTGAAAAGAGTTACTTCTTTCAACGTAAGCTAGAATATCTAGGACATATTATTTCAAGTGAAGGTGTGCATGTGGATCCAAAAAAAAAAACGTTATAGTAGAATGGCCCATACCATAAATAGTGAACGATGTTCATTCTTTTCTTGGGTTGGCTAGTTTCTATAGGAAGTTTGTTCGAAATTTTTCTTATTTAGCACTGCTCCTTACCTTTTTATTGAAAAGAAATTAAAACTTGCATGGGGACTTACCCAACGGGAATCCTTTGAAAAACTCAAACATTCACTTTCACATGCACCTGTTTCACAATTACCTGATTTTTCACAACCCTTTCATGTTGTTACTGCTGCTAGTGTTTCAGGCATAGACGTTGTCTTAATGCAAAATGATCATCCCATTGCATTTGAGAGTAGGAAGCTTAAGCCCTCATAAAAGAATTATAGTACATATGACAAAGAATTGTTAGCAGTTGTGCATGCTTTGCCAATTTGGAAACATTATCTTATGGGCTCTGAGGTCCTAGTCAAAACAGATCAACATGCTATTAAACATTTATTAAATCAACCCTTAATTTCTTATAGCAATCTTAAATGGGTATCATTAATTCAAAATTTCCAACCAATGATCCAATATCAGCATGGTAAAGCTAATGTTATAGCTGATGCTCTTAGCCGATTTCCTTCACATTCTGTTGTTTTGCATAATATTTCTGCCATCCAAATACATTCTTTTCAAGAAAAGGTTTTCACTTATGCATCTGATTTGTATTTTTCACGTGCATGGCCTGACTTCAATAATGGTGCATCTTTATCTGATGGACATTATACATATCATAATGGTTTTCTTTATTTTCAACACAGATTATGCATAACTCAAGCTTTTAAAGATTTTGTCATCAAAGAAATGCATGAAACATCTTACATGGGTCATACAGGCATACAAAGCACCAGTTTTTCCTGTAGAGATTTCTTCTTTTGGCCACACACGGAAAAAGATATTGCACATTATGTTTCTCAATGCATTGTATGTCAATGTGTAAAGTGTCATCATGGCAAACCATTTTGATTATTAATGCCACTTCCGATTCTTGTCATGGACACAAAGAAAACCATCTTAAATCTTAGATCCCATTTGAATTTCCTATATCTCATGTTTGGTTAATATTTTGGACAATCTAATGCTTCCATTATGTCCGGAACGTGCCAAAACCCCAAGATCGACTATCTATTTGTAGAATTTTGACACCCGATGTTCTTGCTTCAACTTGATGACATCATGATGACATCATCATTTCGTAACCGCCATAGAGCACCGCCTTTGAACACCTATAAAAGGAGGGATTCACCACATTCATTCTCAGTCTTGCCAATACCAGTCTTGGGAGCTCAAGGGGTCGTGGCCACCAAGTAAGTACTCTCCAAGTTCCAGTTCTAGTTCTAGTCTTGTTCTTTGTTCTAGTCTTACCTAGTCTAGTTCTTGGACATCCTGTCTTGTCCTCTTGTAATCTCGTAGTAGGAGATCTTGTCCAGTTCTTTCTTGTATCTAGTTTATCTCCCAAAAGGAGTTCTTGTAATCTAGAGACCTTATTCCATACCTATGATCCCGGGTTGTGGGATCCTCTTTATCATCTCTAGTCGAGTTATCCATACCTATCAGTCCCGAGTTGTGGGACATCTTGTATTAGTCACCTCTTCTTGTATCGTTTCCCCTTCGTGGGTGATCTTGTAATCAAAATTTTATTTCCAAAATTTTATCTATTGTAGTCAGAGAGCATTATCTAGTGCTCCCCTAACATTTTGGCAAGACTACCTTCATCAAGACCAGGCACCATGGATTCCCTATGCGAGGAGATCCAATCTACCATAAAGGACTTGATTGAACATGTCCAAGAGATGAAAAGATTGCGACGACAAGATGATCATTCAGTTTCAAGCTATGCCTTCAATATCAAGATGTTGTTTCATGGAGCTACCTATCAAGAAGACTATATGGTTAATCAGTTTCAAAGTGGCCTCAATCCTGAAGTCAAATATCTTTTGCTATCCATGCCTCAAACAAATACCTTGGAGGATGTCATCAATCAGGCAGTTCAATGTGAGAATCAATTATTCAAAGAAAGCCTTGTCCAAGATCTAGAAGTGTTGAATAATAATGATACTATTTTTCAAAAATTTTAACCAAGAACTTTTGAAGACCAAGAAGTGATTACGAATGATATGGAGAATATAAATTATGAAGATAAAAAGAAGATAAAGGACAAGGATGATTTCATGTTCAATCAAGGAAGTGTGCTTACTCAAGGCACTCCATCAAAGATCTTGGAAACACTACAACAAACCACTAAAAGCCCAAAGGACCTATCTACTGATGAACTTAAGGAAGCTCAAGGGAGACCAAGTTCCTCACCACCTTTCAAGATTAAGGATCATGAAGAATTCAAGGTCACACATGTATTAGATTCAAGGACCTCTTGAGGAAGATTGGAATGCCTTATTCATTGCAAAGCATATGACACCAATGAGCGTACCACGGAAGTTATAGAAAATCCTCAGAGAGCAAAAATCAAGTTCGTGAATTCCATAATAAGAATCCAATGAAACCCAAGCTAGAGAACATGGCCACTCCTCGTGGAACTCATCGCTTGAGGGGGAGGTGATGTCATGGACACAAAGAGAACCATTTTAAACATTAGATACCATATGAATCTCCTATATCTCATGTTTGGTTAAGATTTTGGACAAACTAATGCTTCCATTTCGTCTGCAACGTGCCAAAACCCCAAGATTGACTGTCTATTTATACAATTTTGACACCCGATGAACTTGCTTCAACTTGATGACATCATCATTTTGTAACTGCCATAGAGCACCGCCTTTGAACACCTATAAAAGGAGGGATTCACCACTTTCATTCTCAGTCTTGCCAATACAATTCTTGGGAGCTCAAGGAGTCGTGGCCACCAAGTAAGTACTCTCCAAGTTCCAGTTCTAGTTCATATCTTGTTCTTTGTTCTAGTCTTATCTAGTCTAGTTCTTGGACATCCTCTCTTGTCCTCCTGTAATCTCGTAGTACCAGATCTTGTCGAGTTCTTTCTTGCATCTAGCTTACCTCCCAAAAGGGAGTTCTTGTAATCCAAAGATCTTATTCCATACCTACAATCCCGGGTTGTGGGATCTTCTTTATCATCTCTAGTTGAGTTATCCATACCTATTGGTGCCGCATTGTGGGACATCTTGTATCAGTCATGTCTTCTTGTATTGTTTCCCCTTCGTGGGTGATCTTGTAATCGAAAGTGTATTTCCAAAATTTTTTCTATTGTAGTCAGAGACCACAATCAAGTGCTCCCCTGACAATTCCAAATGAGCCTTGGGAACTGATTTCGATGGATTTTATCAGAGGTCTTCCCATCACTTCATCACATAATCGTATGATTTGGACAATTGTTGATAGGTTTAGTAAATATGCATATTTTATTCCATGTAGGAAAACTTTGTCTACACCTCAAGCTGCAAAATAATTCATTAAATGCATTTTCTCACATTATGTACTTCCTAAAGTAATGTTATTTGATCATGATTTTAGATTTTGTAATCATTTTTGTGTTGCCTTATTTCAACATTTTGGTTCTAAAATAGATTTTAGCTCTGCATTTCATCCCGAAAGTAATGATCAAAGAGAAGCTACAAATAGTATTATTCTTGATTTATTGCGTGCTTATTCATTACATAGTCCCACTAACTTGGATGAAAAGTTGCCATTGCTTCATTTTGCTTACAATAACACCACACACACCACTACAGGTCATGCACCTTTTGAAATTGTTTATGGTAAAAAGCTTCCCACTCCCATGTCACTCACCCAAATTGACATTCCGGTGGCTGATTCTATTGCTAAAGGTCACATGTCTATACTTCACAATGTTGACGAGCGCATTAGGAAAAGCTTAGAGTGCTACACACGTAATATCAATACAAAACAATTAGCTAAGGAATTCAAGGAAAATGATCTTGTATGGTTGCGTATCATTGAAAGATGTCTCAAAAATATTTTGCATCATCCTAAAATTAAACTTGCACCATGCTATTACAAACCGTTTCACATTATAGAAAAAATTAATGATAATTTATTTAGATTAGATATCCCATCTCATTGGACTATACATAACTCTTTTCATATTAGTTTAGTTTAACGATTTAAAGGAACTTTACCACTCACTCCACTTCTTGATGAACCTCCTATGATTGAAGAACAATCTAAAGTCTTGGTTCCTGAGAAAATAAATGATCATGATCTAACTACTACAATGCACACATACTCAATACCATCAATATTTGGTTAAGTACAAAAATCACTCTATATGAAGAATGTCAATGGATACATAAAACACAATTAACACCTCATTATGATCACTTAATTTTTGCATATCATAAACAAACACATTAATGTGATTCCTCCATGAACATTGCCATGCATGTTTTCTTTACATGGAACATGTGACTGGCCATCCATGTTACGTTTACTTTATCAACTGAGGTCAGTGGCTTTTTCAACTAAGGGGCATGTTATGACTTATGGAATATGTTGAATAATGCAATGTTGAAGTGTTAATTTATTAATTTATTAATGTGTTTTTGATGTTTCTGATATAGCAGCTAAAGGTTCGTGAGGGCGTGAAAGCGTGAAAGGGTGGACATCAATAATTAGAATTTAGGGCGGACATCAATAAATCCAATTTATGATTTAGTTTGTAAATAAATACGCGTAGAAGGTTCTATTGTTAGAAATAGTTAGAAAAGGAGTGGTAAGAATAAGGATCATTGTAGACCACAATTTATGATATTAAAAGAAAAAGGCTTTCTACAAAAGTCACCAAATTTTAGTGTCATGCATGCTTTTCGAAGGTGCTCTCATGTAACCACTCATTTCAACGTAATCAAAAGTTCCTATAAATACATGCACTCTATGGACTGTGGAAACAAAGTGCATGGGGGGAGATTGCACCCAATACAGCGTTTGGTCCCGTCTTTTGGCATATCTATTTTTCTTTGTGTTTTTCAATTTGCAACCTCTGTGTGCGTGTGAGAAAGATCCAGATAACACTTTGTATTTCCATCATCTACAACTTTGAGCCTCTTTCCTATCATAGGCTTTTGTTGAAATCAAATTTGAAGAAAAAGTAGGGCTGGTTGGACTCTTTCACATATTCTATTCCTTCCCATAGGGAAACGATGGAATCAAGAATGAATCTTCCTTTTATGAAGCCATTTTGTTTAGGAAGAATAATGTCTTTTATAACGGGGCTGATTCTCCTAGCCAATGTGGAAGCAGAAAACTTATATATAGTGGTCAAGCAAGTGATGGGTGCCTAATTATTCAAATCCTCTTTAGATCCCTTTTTGTGAATCACCTTTATGACTCGAGTATTGATTTCAATAGGAAGAGTGCCTTTAGCAAAAGCATCTTTCAAAATCAAGAGAATAAAGGAAGTGTCTCCATGATATAGGAGTTGGTAATAAATTCATCAAGAGTGTTAGCACCCTTTTTGGTAATGCTCACTCTAAAATCTGTATGAATGGTACCGTCTCGCTTTAGGCTTAGGACATCCATCACACAAGTTTGCCCACTTGCTCCTCTCTCTTTGCCATTGCCAATGACTCCCTTGGATGGCTCATAAATGATTTTATGAATAACAGCTAGATTGAGGGTAAAGACATTCCTGGATCAGACAATCAACCTCACCTTCAAGCCTTTGTGGATGACACTAACATCCCCCGTTCGTACTAATCCTTGTTGTAGGTTTTGGAGTCATGGATGATGGCTAATAAAAGTTATAATCTTAATTCTAAATTCTATAACTCAACTAGTTTTTTCTTCCATAAAAGTATATGGACAGGTTGGATTTATTTCTAGAATGATGGGAAGCTTGGAATTAGAGAACACAAATGTTTGAGAAAAGGATTTTTCTTCTTAGAAGATCTCATTGCTAGTGATGAGGTCATGTCAACAACCCAGATTACTAATATCACTCACATTTCTCCTGGTTGCGTGCAAGTCTTGATGATACATAAAGAGTAGATGCAAGAACAGCTATGCTAATGTAATTCAAGAAGACCTATTCAGCTCGGGGATATTGCCAAAGATATCTTACAGAACTTAAAAAACAAAAGGGATTCTATCAACCTTATCCTCCAAAAGCTTAATACTAGATGGAGGGTCAGCTTGAACTCAAGACACTAGCAACGGAGATTTTCATGCTTATGGGCTTTTCCCACAAACATCAAACAATTATTCTTGCTTTGGCTAATATTACATAGTAGAGTATGGTGTCGATCTAAAGCTAGGAAGCTCAAGATTGCTGATGGAGTTTTTATTTTTTGTGGATTAAGGAGGATATCCCCCACCATTTCTTCAATTGTAGTAATGCACATGGATTTTGGAAATTTATGCAACCTTTTTGCCAAAGACTTAACATTTCTCTTACCTACAGGGAAGTTCTTCTTGGATGTTGTAACAAAGGTCTTTGTACAAAAATACAATTCATCATTCATCTAACTTCCTGTTCTGTTCAACTTTCAGCCTCTTCAGTACTACCGTTCTCTCATGTTTCTGTAAATACATATATCGGATATTTCTGTTTCACACGTAGCGCTTATATTACACTCTAAATGCATATCGTATATGATGATAAAGTAGCGACGTATGATCTTTCCTTCTATGGAGTCTCGCGAAAGGAGTCATAAGTGAATTTCCCCCATGAATGTTAGGTTTGATGAAAAGGAAACTAAACTATTATCAGGTGGACGATTCCTTTGAGAGTGATATGTTTTTCGTCCCTATACATTAAAAAAAAGTAGCCTTAATCGGTAGCACGAAACGATCCAGAGGCGGATGGAGATCGTGGATCGTTGATGGTACGAAATATGTAAAGTTATCGGCCCTCCCAGGGGTCCATATTCTTACTTTTGTCCTAGATGCACAGCATAATTGGAACGGTGACCTTTGGAAGAAACCAAAAGGAGTCTCGTGGCCTCAATTCAGTGGTACCAAACCATTATCTTCCGTTGAAGAGAGGGAGTTGACGTGTTAGATTCACCAATCTCGGGACTGCAAGGGGGTGGCGGACACAACGTGGAAATATATTACATTATGCGACGAGAAAACAGCGACCATCATATTCAATTCTGATCACTCGACGGACATGTGACGAGTCTATGGTGAGAAGCGACGAGGGAGTTACGAGCTCTGTCCATCTATTTCAGCCATCTTTTGGTACATGCATTTTAAGAAACTTCAGCGCTAGCACTTAAACTTATCTCCAGTTGCATACTCTGTGAGTTAAAAAAAAAACAAAACAAAAAAAATGGATTCGCTCGTTTGCAATTTCCCCAAAATGCAGGTAAGAGAAAACCATAGGGTAATTTCTAATAGGAAAGAGAGAAGAAACATGGTACAGGAATACAGAGATTGCCTCTCCGTACATAAAAATCGAAGGCGAGAAAAATTTCGACCTTCAGAAATACTCTTCGACGTACGAAATTGTCCATGACTACAGCTATTCGGAGTACAACAATATACAGAAGAAAACACATTCATTTGAGAAAACAGTACGAAGGATGGTCACGCAACACTACATTGTTTTTCTGAAGCACCCATAAAATCCGCAGAAATAATGAATCATCATTTTTCTTATCGTCTCTAAGCGAAGATTTTCTTTCTAATTAAGCTGCTGAGTCCGTTTAAAACGTCCACTCAATCCTATTTCTCTTCGAGCAAAAATCTGGACTTAAAAAAACCAATATTGAAAAACATAAGGAATAATGTGGCCAAGTGTGGCCCTCACATGGCATGTTATTCATGCATGCAGGGTATCTGTTTGAGGACCGGATATTCTACGAGGTACCATTTCTGAAATTGAAAATACCATGGACTCCGTCATTCACGTTGTCACAAACTTAGAAGGAGGTGAATGTAATCGAATTATGTTCATGGAAATCTTTTGCTGAAGCCCTTTTTTTTTGTTTATGTTTTACTAACGACTGTTATCGAGAACCTAAAAGCTTTGCAAATTGGAGAACTTACGATAAGAGTGAATGATAAGAAAACGTGCACTTCTTCTACGAAAGCGTAGCGATTGTCTTGGAATCCAAGCGTTGAAAATAAATGATGGTCATCGATGGAATTATTAATATATTTAGGTAGTGATGTGTGTGAACACTCTAGGACCACCGGGGCATTTGTTTCCTTCTTTAAAAGGGTTTTCTTCCTCGGCTTGTGTATATGCCTATTGCCCTAACAAGTTACTTATATTTGTAAATTGTAGTGGTAATACATTTAGTATTGTCTGTTGTGCTCCAATCTTCTTCTTCTCTCTTATGCTATTCGCACACTTTTGCAAACCTCAAACTCAATAAATTGGTATCAGAGCAGATCACAACCTCATCTAGGCAATTGTCAACACCCCTCCGATCACAGTCTCAAAATCACACAAAATTTGGTGAGCATACTCAAGGTGATTAGGAGATCAAAATTGTTGTCAAAACCACAGTCTGAGCTCGTTTTGGCCTCCGAATGCATATCATAGTGATTATGCAGGATATTTTATCTTTTTGCACCAAAGATAGTTTTTCACATACTGTCATTTTTCTATATTCGGGTATTTTAGTCAGTGGGCATGGTTGAAAGTAGTGACATATTGCGTATGTTGGCTGTTGAGAATAAGTTGGAAGGTATGAATTACCCATTGTGGGCTTATATGATGCGTCATGTATTGGTCACAAAAGGATCATGGAGTATTGTGCACGATGTTGAAAGACATCCTATTACACTTGCAAATATAGGTACTAACACTGATGTAGATGATGTCGAAGATTGTGATATTCTACAGATTCCTATTTGTGTTGTAGTTCCTATTGCAATTACTGCAGAACAAATTCGTTGGGATGGCAAAGATACTGAGGCACATGCATTGATAGTCTTGTCTATCAAACGTGCCATTAGTTATCACATTCGCTCTTGCGAAACAACTAAGGATGCTAGGCATACACTTACCACATTGTAGGAGGCTAGGAATGAGTCTTTTGTTGCTTACCTCCGAAGAGAATTGGAGAGAAAGCATGCAAATGAAGGTGATTCAATGGACAATTTTCTGACAAAGATCAAAGATTTGAAAGAACATTTGATTTCTCCTAATGAAGTCCTGCCTAATAGTTCACTTGTGCAGACTTCCTCATTCATATCAGATTTTTGCTCTCTACTCTTCATTTGATGATGAAAGGCAATCCAAATCCTTATCATTTGAGGAGTTAGTCTCTCTTCTGTTGCACAAACAACTGTCTAGACAAAACACGTCCATTATGTGTGTTGCAGATCAAGCCTTCCTAGCTAGTCAAAAGGGCAAAGCTAAATGAAGCTCTTCTACTAGTAAGCAAAAATCTACTAATTCAAGGACTTATCCTCAACCATGACTTTTGGAGAAAGTAGTTTGCCCATCATACTCTTAACCAATAGGTCATGAGTTCATATCCTACAAGAGATGTTCCATTGTAACCAACGTGAGTTGAAGCTGGACCCTTAACCAAAAGAGGCAAACATCCCAACGGGATGAGCTAATGCACACGGACTTCTTTGATCAAGTTGCCCCCCCCCCCCCCCCGCCCCCCCCGCGTTGGTGTAAAATCACTGTAATAGAAGTTTTGAGTTGAGTTCCGCCGTCCATATAAAAGATTTAGATTCCTCACTTCTATCTCCAAATTCGAGTAGCTTCCTTCTTTATTATTGAACCCTTTACACGTACCGCGTCAATCGTCTTCATTCTTGAACAGCGCGCACTGTTTTCTTAGTGGCTAGATTTTGACAGTGAACGTATGCAAACCCTTTTGTGGTGTTTCGAATATCGCTTCTTGCCCAATATTTCTTTGTTTTTCGATTCATTGCTCTAAATGACAAAAAAACATGAAAATCTGTCTTGGAAATTATCTTAATGTTTCCCATGTACGATTTCTGATGCTATCTATACGTGTTGTGAGGATTTTCCTTTACGTATTGTGATTCACACCAGCTGAACCAAGCTGGTTCCATCTACTTACTATAATGCTTTCAACATTCCTTGCATTGCCTTCGTCTACAACTTTCGGCCTCTTCATGACTACCGTTCTCTCATGCTTCTGTAAATACATATATTGGATATTTTTCTTTCACCTCTAGAGCTTTTATTACATTCTGAATTCATATCATGTATGATGATATGGTAATGACATACGATCTTCCCTTATATGGATTTTCTCTAAAGGAATCATCATTGAGTCTCCCCCCATGGATGTTAGGTTAGATGAGAAAGAAATTAAACCATTATCAGGTGGGCGATTCCTTTGAGAGTGGTATGCTTTTCGTCCCTATGGATTTTATAATTACTATGCATAAAAAAAGTAGCCGTAATCGGCAGTAGGAAACCATCCACAGGAGGACGGAGATCGTGGATCTTTCATGGTACGAAATATGTGAGGACCCTCCGCCCTCTCAGGGGTCCATGTTTTTACTTGTTTCATAGATGCACAGTATCATTGGAACGATGACCTTAGAAAAAACGGAGTTTCGTCGCCTCAATTATTACCAAACATTTTTTTCTTTTTTCCTGTTACGGACTTCACGTGTTAGATTGCACAACTCTCGGCACTCCAATGTGGAGATATATCACATTATGCGACAAGAAAACAGGAAAGATTTTTTAGTATTATCCATTTTTGGCGGAGAAAACGTGGTAATATCTAATAGGAAAGAGAGGGAACACGAAACTCATACGAAATTGTCCATGACTTCAGCTATTGGGAGTACAGTATCATACAGAAGAAAACGCATTCTTTGGCATAAAAGTACGAAGGATGGTGACGCCATAGTCCATGATTTTTCTAAAGCACCCATCAAATGCGCGGAAATAATGAGATATTACTTTCTTTCCTGTTAAGTTAGTGAATCCCAAACAGTTTGATGAAATATCTCTACTCGAAAACGTGCACTCAATCCCATTTCTCTTCCAATAAAAAGATGGACTTAAAGAAAACCAATATAAAAAAAACATAAGGAATAATTTGCCCAATGTTGGCCCTCACATGCTATGTTATTCATGCATGCAGGGCATCTGTTGAAGGACCCGATGTTCTACGAGGTACCGTTCATGAAATAGGAAATATCGTTGGAACCCATCACCCACGTTGTCACAAACTTAGATGGAGGTGAATGTAGTCGAATTTTGTTCATGAAAATCGTAAGGCGTTTTTTTTGGTTTATTTTTTACTTACGACTGTTGTCGAGAACCTAAAAGGTGTCTCAAATTGGAGAAGCTACGATCAGAGTGCATGATAAGAAAACGTAAATTTCTTCTACAAACGCATAGCGATTGTATCGGATTCAAAGCCTTGAAAATAGTTCTATGTCCAAAGCTTCGTCTTAGTTGATTGAATGTGTGTTCTGGAGTATCCAAGCTGTTTGAGTGTATAAACCTTATCTGAGTTCCTTGGGTATGTTAGAATATCCATTTGAAGTTAATAGATTGTCATTGATGGAATTATTGGATTTCAGGTTTTGTTCTTCCACGTAGTAATCACATGTCACATGTTTACACATATGGTATTCGCTGCATTATGGCTTAAATGTTTGAATTACCTGAATAAGCCCTGAGGGAACAATGCTCCTGAGGAGAAAAAGGAAAACTTATAGTTTCCTATACTCATTGACTATGAAAACGTTCTCTCTACCTAGCAACACTAGCCTATATGCATTGACTAGGAAAATGTTCATTGCTAGTCCAAGTAAATTTATAGCAACCATCATTGATGAACGACAATAAATGTGTACAAAGTGTGCGGTTCATATTGATCGAATGCTTTATGGAATGTGTTGAGATATCAAGCTCAACATGTGATGATCCAGGATGACATGTATCACTTTTTCATTTTTCTAACATGTATAGTGGTGATGTCGCTATATGGTAGGGATATTTGAGTGAACTCTACTAGATTTTTCCACCGAAAGTGATGGAACATTTATTTCTTGCTAGCTCATTCATTCATGGACATTAGCATTCTCATTATGTACTTTTCTTTCTATATGGCACTTGTTGTATTGTTGTTGTTTTTAGGTCATTCTCATACATTTTCTTATGTAATAGAAGAAAAAGAACAAGATCATTCTTCTTTGCTTCAATCTGTTTGTGTGCTCCCCTTTGATTGAGAGAATGTGTGTGTGTGTGAGCTCTCTTTCTTCTCTCCTTTCTCGTGATAGAAGGTGGCAAGGGAGTGGAACCACATGCATTATGAAGACCGCAAACAAATTCCATATTCAAAACTTTTCTCACCCAATCCAGATAGCCTTCAGGTCAAAAACGAAGTATGGAAAAATTCATTGAAGCATCCAGTTAGACTTGAATTCGTAAGATAGATTCCCGATTCAAGAAGTAATCTAGCGGCGTCATGAGGAATCTTGATGCTCGCCACAAGGTCCTCAAAGGTAGCTGCTTATTGGAATTGTCCATGCCTTCTTTCTTCCAATGAGGCGGCCTATCACCGATAATTTAGTTGGCCTTTCGCATGTCGAATACTTGTCCTTTCGCCTTTAAACTGGGTGACCTTCTTTGTAAGGAAGCTGGATCTTTGGAATCTACTCTCTCTCTCTTTCTGGAAGTTTGAATTATTCGGACGTGCAATGAAAATAACGCATAACACTCATGGAGAGTATTCTCCAATCATTTGGAACTGCAATGAATATCGGGCATAGCACCCATGCAGCCCCTCAATTCCACAAACCATAGATTGAATGTACCGGAACTATAAAAATATAGAGCCCAAAGGTTCCTTAAAATCGAGCATTACACCAAATGGGCCCTCTCAATTCCACAAACCATAGATTGAATGTCTCGCGACTATTGGAATATAGAGCTCAAACGTTCCTTAAGGAACCAAATAGGAAGGGGTGGCAGTAAAGCAACATCAAATAACTAATTTAAACTGCTTTTTCGTTAAATTTGTTGACGAAAGAAGAGTGCCCCAATGGCCAATTGTAGAGGAGGGACTCGGGTATCTACTTTAGTAGGAGTGTGCACCATGCACTTCTAGTACTTCGCCTACTCAAGGGAAGTTCTCGTTAGGTAAATATACCCTTTAACACTTCTATGAACAAGCAGATAACAATAATTGTATAGAACTGTAAATACTCAAGGAGAAGACAAATGACAATAGTGGAAGACTAAACCACTCCTTAGTTTGAATAGATGACTACAACGTAGGCAAATGAAATGATCCAAAAGTTGATGCTCTATGCTGACATGTCAATCCAGAACAAAACAAAATCAATACAAGAGATTCGTCCAATAAAACGAACACAACTAAATGAAGACTTGCAATGCTCAGTACAAAGGTATGAAGACTTGCTCTAATGGAAGAGCATGGAAATACCATTGACTGAAAGTGAATGACAAAAACAAGCCACTTCTTTACACTACAGT
The DNA here is from genome assembly GCA_020310875.1 of Ceratopteris richardii. Classification (NCBI taxonomy): domain Eukaryota; kingdom Viridiplantae; phylum Streptophyta; class Polypodiopsida; order Polypodiales; family Pteridaceae; genus Ceratopteris; species Ceratopteris richardii. Next base: position 101,770,188 of record CM035423.1, read on the forward strand.
GCTATTAGCCCTCCATTGGGAAGCCCACACTCTGGATCCTCACCATAGAGTGACTTCCTACAGTAGACTTGTAGCCACAATGTGCAAAGAGAGGACAAAAAGAGATGCCGGAAATAAGCTCTATACCTCTCCGTATCTCTGTGTATGTGTATCCCCAATGAGTACTAGTCCATTGCTTTTATAGGCTCCAATAGGCCAAGAGGGCCTTGACGATTTCCCACGTTCACTGAACATGCACCGATTGATTGCCCCAAAATTGGAGGGGTAGATCAAATATGCCACCAGTCTTGAATTGGATCCTCAAAAATAGGTAGTTGTCATGAATGGTTGGCAGCAACAGTCAATTGTCCACTTTCACTTTTACCACTTACACTTTTACTGTCACTTTTGCATGCAAGCTGAGATCCTCATTTTGTGCCGCCCGTGATATTTGAACGACCCTCAGAAGCACATCCTTCACATCATTCTTCACATAATACTTGTAGTATCTTCTGACCCTTACATATTCAGTGGGAGAGATGATGGGTGAATCAAAGAGCTCAATGAATTCCCTAATTGGAAGAGTCATCTTCTACATACTAGAAAAGCATCAACGTAACAACATCATAAGATCAAGAAATTTTTCCAAAGCATGTACGATATGAAAGGCATGATGAGAGAGCTAATTCATGTTCTTGGTTATCTCCACTCGAATCAAAATGTGAGGAGCCAAATGAATTCTCTTGGGAGAGTCATCTTCTACATAATGAACTTCAACAAGCATGGGGGTGTAGGGAGGATGGGGGCAGAGGTGAAGGGGATGGAGGGGATGGAGAAGGAGGGGATGGAGGAGGAGGATATGGAGGAGACGGAGGTGGAGGAGGAGGGGGAGAAGGTGGTGGAGGTGGTGGAGATGGAGGAGGGGGAGAGGGTGGTGGAGGTGGTTGTGGGGGCTGAGGTGGGAATATGAGGGGAGAGGGTGGTGGAGGTGGTTGTGCGGGCTGAGGGGGGGAATATGAAAGGAGGAAGGAGGTGGAGGAGGAGGGGATGGAGGAGGAGAAGAAGGAGGAGACTGAGGTGGAGGGGGAGATGGTGGTGGAGATGGAGGAGGAGGAGAGGGTGGTGGAGGTGGTTGTGGGGCTGAGGAGGGAAATATGAGGGGATGGAGGAGGTGGAGGTGGAGGGGATGGAGGAGGAGAGGATGGTGGAGGAGGAGATGGAGGAGACAGAGGTGGAGGGGGAGGGGGAGATGGTGGTGGAGGTGGTGGAGATGGAAGAGGGGGAGAGGGTGGTGGAGGTGGTTGTGGGAGCTGAGGGGGGAACTATGAGGGGATGGAGGAGGCGGAGGTAGAGGGGATGGAGGAGGAGTGGATGGTGGAGGAGGAGATGGAGGAGACGGAGGTGGAGGGGGAGATGCTGGTGGAGGTGGTGGACATTGAGGAGGGGGAGAGGGTGATGGAGGTGGTTGTGCGGGCTGAGAGGGGGAGATATGAGGGGATGGAGGTGGCGGAGGTGGAGGGGATGGAGGAGGAGGGGATGGTGGAGGAGGAGATGGAGGAGACGGCGGTGGAGGGGGAGGGGGAGATGGTGGAGTTGATGGTGCAGATGGAGAAGGGGGAGAGGGTGGTGGAGGTGGTTGTGGGGGCTGAGGGGGGAAATATTGAGCGGATGGAGGAGGCGGAGGTAGAGGGGATGGAGGAGGAGGGGATGGTGGAGGAGGAGATGGAGGAGACGGAGGTGGAGGGGAAGGGGGAGATGGTGGTGGAGATGGAGGGGGCGAGGGTGGCTGAGGTGGTTGTGGGGGCTGAGGGTGGAAATATGAGGGGATGGAGGAGGCGAAGGTGGAGGGGATGGAGGAGGAGGGGATGGTGAAGTAGGAGATGGAGGAGTCAGAGGTGGAGGGGGAGGGGGAGATGGTGGTGGAGATGGAGGGGGAGAGGGTGGTGGAGGTGGTTGTGGGGGCTGAGGGGGGAAATATGAGGGAATGGAGGAGGCACAGGTGGAGGGGATGGAGGAGGAGGGGATGGAGGAGGAGGGGATGGTGGACGAGGAGATGGAGGAGAGGGAGGAGTGGTGGGAGTTTAGGAATTCCTTGTTGAAGATCAATAATTGCAATAATCTATCACAATCACGATGAAATTTCAAAAGGTTACCCGGGCCTATCGATCAAGGTGGTAAACTCGTTGAATTCATTAGTGTAGCACGCATGCGGCCCAGAACATCTAAGGGCATCACAAACATGTTATTGCCTCAATAAACTCGTTGAGTTCATCAATGTACCACGCCTGCGAGTGGGGAAGTGAGGGAGGCATGAGAGGTGGGTTGTTGGAGGTGGTGGTTGGGAGGAAAGAGGGAGGCATGGGGGGTTGTGGGAGGCTGCAAGTGGGAGGCAGCAGGTGGGGGGAGATGAAGGTGCGGGAGGCTGTGGGTGGGGGAGTGAGGGAGGCGTGGGGTGGGGAGGGCTGTGGGGCGCTGTAGGTGGGGGAAGAAGGAGGCGTGGGGGGGGGGGGGGGGGGGGGTTTGTGGGAGGCTGTGGGTGGGGAGCACGGGGGAGGAATGCGGCGTTAGTGGGAGGGGGTAGGAGGGGATGGCGGGGAGGGGGCTACGCATAAGTGTGTGGGCGGAGGGGTGGCAGAGTAGGAGGGGATGGCGGGGAATGCGGAGAGAGAGAGAGAGAGAGAGAGAGAGAGAGAGAGAAAAGAGAAACGCGCCGCGTTACACCAATATCCCTTTAAGGGATGTTTAATTTTTTGGGTACACAACTGCCTAGAGATGTCCCGTTCCAGTCAGCATGGGTTGAACCCCGACCCCTAAGCGAAAGAGGCAAACATCCCAACCTGACGAGCTAATGCACACGGACTTCTTTCATCAATTTGTCCTTCCCACACATTGGTGTAACATCACTATAATAAAGGTTTTGTTTTGACTTCCCCTTCTATATAAAGGATTTAGATTTCTCACCGACTATCTCAAAATTCGAGTAGCCCCCTTCTCGGTTATTCAACTCTCACACGTGCTGTGTCAATTATGTTCATTCTTGAACAGCGCGCACTGTTTTCTTATTTGGCTAGATTTTGACGGTGGGCCTATTCAAACCCTTTTGTGGTGTTTTAAATATCGCTTCTTGCGTAGTATTTCTGTGTTTGTCAATTCATTGTTCTATATGACAGAAAAAATATGAAAATATGTCTTGCAGATTATCTTAATGTTTCCCATGTACGATTTCTGATGTGTTGTGAGGATTTTCTTGTATCTATTGTTATTCACACTACCTGAACCAAGCTGGTTCCATGTACTTACTAAAAAGCTTTCAACATTCCTTGCATTGCCTTCGTCTACAACTTTCAGCCTCTTCATGACTACCGTTCTCTGATGTCTCTGTAAATACATATATTGGATACTTTTCTTTCACCTATATAGCTTATATTACATTCTACATTCATATCGTATATGATTTTATGGTAGTGACGTACGATCTTCACTTATATGCAGTTTCCCTAACGAAATCATAAGTGAATTGCCCCCCATAAATATTAGATTCGATGAGAAGGAAATTAAACCATTATCAGGTGGACGACTCCTTTGAGAGTGATATGCTTTTCGTCCCGTATGGAATGTATAATCCCTATGCATAAAAAAGTAGTCTTAATCGGTAGCAGGAAACCATCCAGAGGAGGACGGAGATCGTGGATCTTTGATGGTACGAAGTATGTAAAGTCCCTCGGCCCTCTCAGGGGCCTATATTGTTACTTGTCTCAAAGATGTACAGTTTATTTGGAACTGTGACCTTAGGAACAAACCGAAAGGAGTTTCGTCGCCTCAATTATTTGTTACAAAATCTTTTTTTATCGTTATAGCGAGGGACTTCACGTGTTAGATTGCACGAGTCTCGGCAGTGCAAGGGGGTGGCGGACTCAACGTGGAAATATGTTACATTATGCGACAAGACAACAGGAAAGATTCTTTGGTAGGAGACTTCCTGGTAATATCTAATAGTCCATGACTTCAGCTATTCGGAGTAAAGAGTAATAAATTCGTCTAATGAATCCGTTTAAAACGTGCACTCAATCCCATTTCTCTTCGAGTTAAAATTCGGACTTAAAAGAAAACCAATATTCAAATATATAATGAATACTGTGGCATCGTATGTTGTTCATGCATGCAGGGAATCTGCTTGAGGACCCGATGTTCTACAAGGTACCATTTATGAAATTGGAAATATCATTGGAACTTAGGAGGTGACTGTAGTCGGATTTTCCTCATTAAAATCTTATTCTTAAGGCTTGTGTTTTTGTTTATTTTTTACTTACGACTGTTGTCGAGAACCTAAAAGGTGTCGCAAATTGGAGAAGCTACGATAAGGGTGCATGATAAGAAAACGTAAATTTGTTCTGCAAAAAAGCTTAGCGACTAAGATATATTAAGGTTACATTCAAGGAAGGTTTGCATTATGGTTTCATATCAATGCTCCCGAGGAGAAAAAACCATTAATATTCTAAATTAGAATCTCAAAGTGAACTATAGTGGCTTAACTGAATTTCATAACATATTTATTCATTAAAATGGTATTACCGTATTAAGTGTCAAGAAGGATTCTAGAACTATTTTAAAACACAGCTACGAAGTCTATATATGGTCTTAGATTCCCAATAATTTACTGTCCCACAACGTGGTTTTGGTTATAGAAGTACAAATATATATTCTTTCAATTTATTCAAAAAACATCTAACTCATGTGGTTTAAAAATCATAAGGATAGGATTTCCCATTACAACTTTAAATAACAATCTCAAAATTTAACTCATGTTGTTTTAAATAGTTGTGAATTAATCCTAAGTCACAACTATCAGACATGATTTCTTAGTATTGTAGACAAATGGAACTTCAAAGTCAAGAAACTCATTGATTATGCTAACATTTAGTATAAAGTCATTATATAGTTCAATATTTCAATATAGATTCAAAGAAATCTACTCAAGAGCAATAGGAAATCGAAGATAGAATGGCCTTAAACAGATGGCATGCCTCTTTTAATTGAAGAATACCAAAGTAACAATAGATTTATCCTTCCAAACGGAGGAAAAAGGAAAGGAGTGGGATGCTTTCAATATTATTTTATCCTCTCTTTTTGGACAAGTAATATCATATTTTGATCAGCACCTAATAGTTTCCGAATGAGTTAAAGGAAAACGAAGTATTTCAAAGTTTTTGATAGAAAAAGAGGCGTGAAGGAAAAGTTGACAAAAGACGCATGAGTTATTGAGGTCATCTTCTGTTGGAGACCCATGTTAAGACACACTTGATCCAAACAGATCATTTTTCATTGTTGTCTTATGAATAAGAGAAAGAGAATCACAAACGAAGCTTAGATAAAGAAAAAATTATGTGATGGGTGATGGATTTTCCACTTTGATGGTCACCTATCATTGGGTAATCTATACTGATGGAATCATTTGCATTCTAAAGTAAATATGACAAATGACTTTAGTGATAGATGACCTATTCTTATCCCAATTGCTTTGTGTGACAATCATCATAAGCTAAAACTTGAAGATACCACACAATCATTTCTGTGTTTGTTGGGCTGATGGGAGAATGTTCAACCTCTAGATGTAGTTTGACGCATGAATGGCCTCAAAAGTGTACTCATAGAAACCTATATTCGCCCAAAAGAATGCTTCTCTTAGTTCCTATGGAATGAAATCAAGATATTTCATTCACTACAAGTAGACTATATAATCCAACTCATTCAAGTTATGCCACCTAAAAGGTTTTCTTCTACAATGAGAGGTAATTCCTCCAAGACAGACTACTCCCTACCTTCACTAGAGACACACATAGAGACCATTGTTCACTTTAGACACAATTTCCCTTAGAATATGCAGCATAAGACTAAACATTTGAGCCACTTTTAGATGAATGTTTTAGCTTTAAAGTAAGGCAGAGATTATAAACAATAAAAACATATGAAGAGGAAACCTTCCTCTATAGTAAGATCTATAAAGCAACTTGATTGTCAAAGTTGAGAGTGGTATATGGCTTTATAAAATGAGATAGAAACATTCAAGCAAGAAGGGGCTTTCTTGTCAAGTGTCCTACTAGAAACTTCAAACTCTTAAAGTGATAATCCACATGGAATTGCACTATTTTGGAGTACTTGGTGTGTATATATAAGTTGATAAAGGCTCCCTAGAATATAAGATACACATTTCCTAGAAAATAGGATTCATCATGCCTAATTCTGATAGGTGATTGATTCACAGATATGAGCCCAAGTATTGAAATTCAAATTTAATGAGCTCTTCTGCTTGTTTCATTATTTCATAATGCTCAAAGTGGCAGAAAGGAGACGATTCATTTTTCCCTAAGGTTGGAGCTTCAATTCCAACACTCTCCCTTAAGCTTCAATTTTCAAGTCTTAATCCAAGTTCCATCGTTCAAATGCATCTTTTGAAGTTCATTAACTTGGTTGAGTCCAATGCTTTGGTGAACATGTAAGCACAATGATTTTTGGAACTTATGTGATAGACTTGAACTTCCTTAGCCATCAATTTCCTCTTATGTAATGGTAATGTACCTCTATATGCTTGCTCCTAGCATGGAACATATGGCTGGAAAGATAGCTAAAGACTACTTATGTTGCCCCACATGATTAGAAACTGCTTGACCTACAAGTTTAGCTTAGCAAGAGCCTTTTTGAGCCACATATACTCAAAGGTAATTTGTGCCAATGCTCTCTATTCAGCTTGTTTTGAGGATAAGGAAACTATTGGGTTTTTTTTGGACATCCATGAGATCACTTTATTTCCTAGCTTCTCTAGATATCCTCTTGTACTTCTAATCTCTTCTTTTAGTTCAACCCAATAAGCATGTGTGTATGATTTCATGATCAAATCATCTTCAAAAGGGTAGAAAAAATCCTGACTCAAGTCTCCTTTGAGATACCTAAGCACTCTTTTAGTTGCACGTAAGTAAGGGACTCTAGGTGTGTGCATGACTTGAGATAGTACAACAATTTTGAATAATAATTTTTCCTTTTGATAATGGCATAGTTTAGAGATTCCACTTGATAACTGCATAAGATTCAATTTTGTACTTCATTACCTTCAATTGAGGTCAATTTAAAATTTAATTCCATTGGATTGCTCAATGGTTTACAACCTCTAAGTCCAAAGGTATTTAGTACATCCAGTTTGTATTTCCTTTGGATGAGGAACATTCCATTGTATATACCTTCAATACCTAGAGAGTACCTTAGACCTTCAAGGTCTTAAATCTTGCACTCCTTCTTGATTCTTTCCTTGATGTCTTTGAGTCCTTCTTTGTAATCACCTATAATGATAAATTCATCTACATCCATGCATTAGTAGATACATGATTCACCTTCTCTTTTGTAGAATAGTGAAGGATAATCCAAACACCATTATCCTTATGTATGACCTGAGTAACTTCAAAGTATCATAGATCTCCAAGTTCTGATATCTTGAACTCCTTCCCACGCTTCTCTTTGAGCTCCTTGATGGCCTTTTCATGATAACCTATATTAATCAAATCATCTACATATATACATAATTAGCCAAATGCTTCAACTTCTTTTGTATAGAGGAATGATGGGTCTTATTTCGTTTAATTGTATCCACAATTGATCAAGCATTCTATAAGCCTCTAATTCTATAAACCTCAACAAATATCCATCTATGATTTTAACTTCAAACCCTAATGGTTGGTCCATGTACACTACCTCCTCTAAGTCTACATTTAGAAATGCATTTTGCACATCAAATTGATACATCTTACAATTCTAGCATGTTGCAATAGCAATGATGGCATTGATGGTAGTCATCTTAGTCAAAGGTATAAATGTCTCTTCATATAAATGTCTCTTCATAGTCTGCTTCATATGCATAATCAAAGACTTTAGCTACAAGCATAGCTTTATACCTTGTAATTTTAGGATCTAAATGCTTTTTACTTTATATTCACACGTGTTTCGAATTCCCTCCATGTCCATCTTCCTTGGCACTAGTTTCCAAGTATGATTGTCCTCCAAAGCATTAACCTCCTCATGCATAGACTCTGGCCATTCCGTGCATATATTTTGTTAATTAAAGCATGAAGGCTCTTCAACAACCTTGCTCATCTATGCATAGTCTCTAGCCATAAATGAATAATAGGTACGTCTTATCTCACCATTCCATTGATTCGGATATTTGTTGATTGACCTTTGAGCTCTTTGCAAGATGGTATACATTGAGCTCAATCCATAAGTTTTTCATCTTCATCTATCTCTATGATTTTACCCTTGCCCTTGCTCCTTGCATCAATAAGATGGATTGATCTAGGACTTTTTCTACTCCATGATGGGCAGTTACTCGACTTGGCGTTTAGAGTAATTTGGGGAATGTCGACATTTACTAGATGAAAATCCCTTTGGAAATTTTGGAAAGAGAGATATAGTATTAAGATGTGTGGTTCTACTAAAACAGTGGTGCATAGACATTTCGCTAGATTTGATAGAAGAATTAGGAACTTGAAACTCCACCCCCCTCCCTTGAACATCAAATGGTGTTTGTTCTAGCAAATAGAAAGCTCAAAGAAAAACGACTCCACCATGAGTGGGATGAAACGATGAGTAGACCTCTTAGCTCATCTTCGATTTATATATTGTCCCTCTTAGTAGAGTGGAAAGGCCTCTTAGCTTCCTATGATTCTCCTCTCTCTTGTATCTTCTTTCTTTTTAATATCATTTAACCTTTATTCCGGAAAAGAAAAAGAAATCCAGTCTTTTATGTTCAACAAAAGGTGCTTTTTTCTATGATTTCTTTTGTTTATATTTGTATTTGTGTGTATGTGTGTGTGTGTGTGTGTGGGGGGGGGGGGGGGGTTCTGACTTCTAGTGCCTTGCATGTCAATGGTTACATGTTTCCGTACTCTGTCAATGAGCACGTGTTCTAAAATCATTTGATTCTTCTATTTCTTCATACAATAGTTTGTACCTCATAATCAATATCTTACACTCACATCGTTAAATTTGCAGTCAGAATGCTATAATTATCATATTGGTCTAATGGAAGCTAACTAGAATGCATCAAGCAACAATTCCAACACTACTATGGATATGCAAACTAGGAGAAAAGTAGAAAAAGAGCTAACCGAAGTAACATGTCTGATGAAAGGGACGTAAAAATAATACAATTTCGGAATCCTTCCTATGAGTCCAAAACACATATATAGACATGTGGAAAATTTAGGTAAACTTTTCCCAACAGTACGAATACAGGCCTCTTATGCCTCTCCCTCTCTTTTATCTTCTCTTTTTTTATATCATTAAAGCTTATTGCGATAGAAAATAGAAACCCAATCCGAATTTCTCAACAAAACGTGCTTTTTTTATTCCTTTGTTTTTACATTTGTATTTTGTGCTTGGGTGGGGGCGGGATAGGTAGCTTCTAGTAGCTTGCATGTCTATGGGTGCATGTTTGTGTACACTTCCATTGAGCAGGTGTTCTAAAATAGTTTAGCTTTTTCTATTTCCTTATACCATACTCTCTACCTCATAATTGATAAATTACACTCACGTCGCTCCCTTCGTAGTTAGACTGTTATAATAACATATTGGTTTGTAATGGGAGCTAACTAGAATGCATCAAGCTACAATTCCAACACTACTGGCACATAGGAGGAGATATCTATGCAAACTCGGAGGAAAAGTAGGAAAGGAACTATCCTAAGTAACGGGGATTTTGATTACATAACGTCTAATTAAAAGGGCCTAATAACTAATAAAATTAAGGGATCCTTGTCATGTGGAAACGTTAGACACATTTCACCCAAAAAGTAGGAATTACACGTGTGATTCATACATTGATGGGATGAATTTGCACGAAGCAAAAAACCTATAGGTGGTTGATATGTTCGAATGTCCTTTTCTTTGGTACTTCAATTTTATTCAATTATATTTACCTAAAGTACTCTAAACTTATAGGTGGTTGAAATGAGAAAACATCTTTTTCTTTTTGTACTCATTTTTTCGCCGATTATATTTATCTAAAGTGCTCCTATGGTTGGATCTTGATATCCAACAATGACCAACAAGACTGAATCATGCTTGATGTAGCAACCTTTAAAAGAACTCACAGAATTACACGTTTGAAGCATTGTTAGATTATATCATCTTGGCCTCTCAAACATCGTTCACACCACATTACGCATGTTCCACTAGCATTTGAAAAGATTATGTCTTTCTTGTGATGCATATTGGATTTAATGGTATTCTTGGACAAAGCATGTAGTTGCATAATTCTAATGGTCAATCATGCTAGAATATATCGAAACTGATAGTTATGAGACAAAATAAAAATGGAAAAAAAATTAAATAGTCAATTTTTTCTCAAAAAACGAAGATCAAGGATTTGAAAAAGGAGAATAAAAAGCTAAAGATTGAACTAAGTAAGAAGAATATAACAGAAGGCTTTGTGAAATTCACATTGTAAGCATATGTGATAATTTCTTATAGTCGATGAGCATGTCACGCAATATGGTATGTTGGAAAGATGATTTTAGAAATATCCTATTTGTTTTGACTTCATAAACCAAGAAAATGAATACATATGATCCTTTTGCAAAATTAGAGGAGCATTGGAGTGAAAATTATGATCCGCAAGGTAAAAATTTGATATAATTTTGAGATCATTTGTTGAAAACATGAGTATTATGGAAACAACATGTTAAGTTTTTTTATAACTTTGATTTTTTCTTTTGTTTAAGTGTAGTGGCTTACTATGTCCTAGGAAAGTCCATTGGATGTGATATTTGCGATACGACTAGGAATTAATCACTACAACATATCGGGGGTATACCGAGGCTTCTACAGAGGAGAATGAACGGGCGCAATTTTGCCCCGACGCCGGTGTAAGGGTCGGTGTAGGCATCAGAACCAAAGCGACGGTATAAGCCTCGGTATAAGCATCCGTATATGTGTCGTATATGCGTCCGTAAAAGTGTTGGTATAAGCATCGGTATAAGCGACGGTATGCCCCTGGGTAGAATAGCCAGTATAAGCATCGGTATCTGCCTAGGGATATCGACACTTATACTGTCGCCTATACCGACGACCGTATCTGCAAATTTTTTTTGGCAGAGTATGTTGTCTCTTGCTACAACAACATTCCCATGCTGCTGTGTAGCAAAAGACAATACAACTCTGCCCAAGAAAAATCGGAGAACATGTGACATGTATGACAGGCAACAGAAACATGATTTGTTAAAGCAAAACATACTGTCAAATACAAAAGACAGGGGAGAAATCAATCATGAACCATGTACAAGAAATGAGACACATTGACATGATATTTATAAACAACAATTAGAACACATGTATATGTGTGTATGCCTATGTATATGTGTAAATATTTGTATGAATTTTTAAAAACCCTAGAACCCTAATCCTAATGACCTAGACCTAAAACATATATATATATATATATATATATATATATATATATATATATATATTATATATATATATATATATATATATATATATATATATATATATATATATATATATATATATATATATGTATGTGTGTGTGTGTGTATGTGTGTGTATCTATGTAAAAACCTTAAAACCCTAATCCTGAAGACCTAGACCTAAAACATGTATATGTGTATGCATGTGTGTATATAAGTAAAAGCCAAAAACCGTAATCTTAAAACCCTAACTCTAAACATGAATATGCATGTATGTATATGTCACATGTGTGTATGTATGTATGCATGTGTGTATATATCTATGTGTGTGTATGTATGTATGTATGTATGTATGTGTGTGTGTGTGTGTATGTATGTGTGTATGTGTATAGTATTATGTGTTTATATGTGTATATGTATGTATGCATGTGTGTATATATGTAAAAGCACAAATTCCTAATCCTAAACCCTAACCCTAAAACATGCATATGTGTGTATGTATATTTGATGTGTGTGTATGTGTATATGTATGCATGTGTATATGTGTGCATGTGTGTATGTATTATGTGTGTATATGTGTAAACATCAAAAACCCTAATCCTAAAACCCTAACCCTAAACCATGTATATGTGTGTGTATGTACGCATATGCATATGCATATGTGTATGAAATATGTATGCATGTCTGTGTATGTATCTCTATGTCTCTCTCTTACTATATCTATATATCGCTATCTTCTCTCTCTCTCTCTCTCTCTTCTCTCCTCTCTCTCTCTCTCTTTCTCTCTCTATTATCTCTCTCTTTCATCACTCTCTCTCTCTTATTCTCTCTCTCTTCATCTCTCTCTCTCATTCTGTCTCTCTCTCTCTCTCTCTCTCTCTCTCTCTCTCTCTCTCTCTCTCTCCCCTCTCTCGCTCTCTTTCATTCTCTCTCTCTTTCATCTCTCTCTCTCTATCTATCTCTCTCTTCTCTCTTTCTCTCTCTCTCTTTGTCTCTCTCTCTCTCTCCCTTTATAAAAAAGAACAAACCAATCACTTACATCGATGTAATTCTTTTTATCACTCTCTTCAAAGCCCAATCGATGTCGTCTCTTGTCAAATTCCAAAGAATCGATGCCAAAAAGCTCCTGCAAAACAAAAGAAAAAAGAAATTAAAAAATACAAGACATAGAGAAAGAGAGACAGTGAAAGAGTACACGGCATTTATCAAGATGTGTGCGAGAGAGAGAGATGTGTGTAGGGGGAGAGAGGGAGAGAACCCTAACCGTAAAACATATATATGTGTGTATGTGTGTATGTATATGTGTTGTGTGTATATGTGTATTTTCATGTATGCATGTGTGTATACATATGTGAAGGTGTATATATATGTGCATGTGTATGTAATATGCATGTGTGAATGTATGTGTGTGTACATGCATATGTGTGTGTATGTATGTATGCATATGCATGTGTGTATGCATATGTGCGTGTATACATATGTGAGTGTGTATTATATGTGTGTGTGTGTGTATGTAGTATGCATGTGTGTATGTATGTATGTGTGTGTACAATCAAATATGTGTGTATGTATCTCTCTCTTTCTTTCATCTCTCTCTCTCTCACTCTATATTATTTGAAAACAAAACAATCACTTACATCCATGTAATTGTTTGGAGCGTTGTCGTCAAAGTGCACTTAATGTTTTCCTTCGTCGAATTCCAAAGAACTGATGCCAAAAATCTCCTGCAAAACAAAAGAAAAGAGAAATTCATAAACCCTTATCCTAAAACCCTAACCCTAAAACATGTATATGTGTATGTGTGTATGTGTGTATGTATATGTGATATGTGTGTATGTGTATGTGCATGTATTCATGTGTGTATACATATGTGAGTATGTATACATATGTGAGTGTGTATATATATGTGTGTGTGTGCATGTAATATGCATGTGTTTATGTATGTATGTGTGTGTGTACATGCATATGTGTGTGTATGTATGTATGCATATGGATGTGTGTATGCACATATGTGTGTGTATACATATGTGAGTGTGTATGTAATATGCATGTGTTTATGTATGTATGTGTGTGTACATGCAAATATGTGTGTATGTATGTATGCATATGCATGTGTGTATGTATACATGTGTGTACATGCAAATATGTGTGTATGTATGTATGATATGCATCTGTGTATGTATACACGTGTGTGTACATGTGTGTATGTATATGTGTGTATACATGTATGTATGTATGTGAGTATCAGAATGAATATGTGTGTATGTATATGCATGTGTGTATCTAATATGTGTGTATGTAATATGCATGTTTGTATGTAATATGCATGTATGTATGTATATGTGTGTATGCATGAGTATGTAATATGTATGTGTATGTTATATGTATGTGAGTGTGTATGTAATATGCATGTGTGCATGTAATAGTATGTGAGTATGTGTATGCATATGTGTGTGTATGTATGTATGCATCTGTCTCTCTATCTCATTCTCTTTCTATTTCATCTCTCTCTCTTTCAACTCTCTCTCTTTCACTCTCTCTATCTCTTTCATCTCTCTCTCTCTCTCTTTATATTTCTCTAGATCTCTCTCTTTCTTTCATCTCTCTCTATCTACTCTATATCAATCGAAAACAAAATAATCACTTACAGTTGGATCGTTGTCCTCAAGGTCCACTTAATCTTGCCTTCGTCCGATTCCAAAGGATTTGATGCCAAAAAGCTCATGCAGAAGGAAAAGAGAAGAGAAATTAGAAAAGGGAAAACACAAAGAACGAGAAAGGGTATAGTATGTGCAATTCTTACAAAAATTTTAGATCTAGAGAAACAGAGATGTAGAGAGAGAGAGAGAGAGAAGAGTGAGAAAGAGAGAGATGTGTATACACAATAGGCGCAGAATGTAGTTGGCGCGTGCAAACTCGACACTAGCAAAACTTTGGTTCAAAATGCAAGCAAATGTTGAATTTTTGCTCCGGGCCCGTTAAAACATTGCCATGGTATAAGCGTCGGTATGAGCGTCGGTATAAGCGTCGGTAATTTACAGTAAAGTACCAACGCCTATACGGTGCTCATACCGACGCCTGTATACCGACAATTAAATGACCGTCGGTATTGCATCCGTGGTTTTTCAAGCATTTTCAACGGTCATACGACGCCGAGGCGTGACCGTCGGTACGGGCAACGTCGGTATGCCCTTGATGTGTTGTAGTGAATGGGACATCTTCATCATAAATGCTATTACAAAAAAAGCTTGGAGAAGCACCTTAGATCTCAAAAAGAATACGTGAGAAAGAAAGAATGACATACCTTGGATTCACCTCCAAGCTTATCAATAGCCCATGCTTGGTCACCATCTAGAGTTCTCTCTAAACGTCCCTCCACTCAACTCACAATCATAGGTAGGCACCTCATATGAACTCTTTAGCTTTTGGGCATTCGCTATCCCTAGATCAAGGAACATCTTGTTCGTCTAGCCATATACAACTCTGGATGAGAGAATGAAACTCATGAACTACCCACTAGGAGTATGATGGGCTAAACACATGCCCCAAAACCTATGGTTGACGATTAGTTCCTAATCCTCTCTTAGGGTGTGGTTCAACCATTTCCTACCTTTCATTTGTTGAGTCTAACATTCTTCCCCTTCCAGAAAGCATTGTCCTCAACGTCAATCCTTAATCTCCCTTGAATTCACATCGTCACCCTTGCATAGTCTCCAGAACATTCTTGTTTCAACCTTGATATCTTGAACCCTTGCTCTCAGCCTTAGTGTGTTGAGCCTTGCTTTTCCACTTCTAAGACACTTCCCTACAAAATTTTCTTGTTCAAACCTTGGTGTCATTTTCCCTTATTCTCAACCTCAGTATCGTGAACCTAGTTCTCACCCATGCAAGAAATCATGGATCTTCAATTAGTATCTTCATTGGAGAGTTCATTCCTAGAACTTTCCAACGGTATACATGCCTAAATCCGGCCTATGGATGGGAGATACAATCTAATTTTTGTTGGGCTCACTTTTAAAAGGACATCCATGACTTCCATCCACCTTGCTCAAACCTACTGCCTAACCTCACAATTGTTAGAATTCAACACATTACCCATCGGCTAGGATTAAGATGGGCTAACCACTTGCCCGAGAAGCCATGGTCAAGAAGCTCTTCGTAATCGTTTCTCTTAGGGTGTGGTTCAAGAATCCCTACTTCATTTCTTCCATATAATATAATAAACAACCCAAGTTAAAATATTACTTATTAAAGAAATAAAATATGAGCCTATGTATCCTAGAAACTTGAGAAAGTTTTAACTTGCCAGACACTTATAAAACTCAATATGTGGGTAGCCACATGTACATAACATAATCTAAAATTGTTATTATAGTTCACCTATAACAATTATAAACTGATGTAAAGACTTAAATAGGGAGATTGAATGGCCATTAAAAGATATAAGAAACAAGTTAAAGATCTTATGTATGAAAATAAACATAAGGAAAAGGATCCCATACATTGGATAGAACACGAGAAGATAAGACATGTTAGAGATTTTGTAAGAAAAAACATGAAATATCAAATTCACATGCACACATCTATGACCAACCCAAAACAAGGAGAAACACAACAAGGAGAACCAAAAACCCAAATGGTCACATCTCTCTAGACATGGGGCAACTATTGAAGATAGTATGAAGTTTCATTGGCTAGATAATGAGTAGTTTATCATCAAAGAAAAACAAATAGGATTGATTCACAATATATTTGGCCTAGTTTGGTAGTGTTCAAAATACTCGTACGGACTAATCATCAACTATTTATGGTAAAAGATATTCAATGTGCACTACTAGATGGAGGGTCAAGGGTGAACATACTCGCTAAATCTACGTTTCAAAGTGAGAAACCTACATGCTCTTAGGTAAGAATACTAGCCATAGGAGATTCCAACCATTGGGCATACTAACAAATTTGATAATCAAGATCTGTAGCGTTGGCTAAATATAACCAGCCTACATATTTGGTTAATTAGTATAACTCTTATGGGACTGTATATAATCAACCTCTTGTAGAAGTCCTCACATTTACCTTTAGAAAAGTGTTCTACAATGAGGAGGAAGTTAGGAAGCATCAAATCATGAAGTATTTGGTAGTTGAAGTAATAAGAGAATATATCTTATACTCTAGGATTCCCATTTAGGTGAACTTTTGAATTTTAATCAAACTTTTGGCTCAAAACTAAGCTTTAAAAGGAGGATCAAAACATTCACGTGACCTCTAGATTCTATGAGATCATTAGAGACGACATTGTGATTCTGAATAGCTCACTTTATAGCTCAATCACACTTCTCACATTATGCAGTTGATCATTTCCAATGACATTGTATTTGTACATTTTTAATACATACATTTTGTCATACTTTTACTTCCCTTCTCTGTCATGACTATAAGAGAACAATGATCTTCTCTGATCTTTTTCATAGTGCATGATTGATCATTTGCAATGATTCAAAGCATGATATGTTCATTATACTCTCTACTATATTGGTAAAAAATCGTATTTCATTACACATTTTAATCGTCAGATATTAGCATAACATTGCTCTCTAGTCTCTTGATTGATGCACCCCGAAAATGTCAGGAATGTTCTCTGGTTTGCTAAAATCATTCTCACTATATAGTCCATCATTTTTTATGAAATCACTCATGATTGGTAGCTATGTAAGTTAATTAGATTTCCCCAAAAGGAATTAAGCTAATTGTTACTGTGATCAGAAAACTGTTCAAAATACTAGACACCTATAGAGATTAGTATAACAAGTTTTTGGTGTTGGATTAGTTTCCTATTCTTTTGTTTTGATCCATTGATTATTGGATCATGTTCAAGCACGATCAGACACCACTTCATCTCTGAAGACTATCCACCATCTCCTCCAACAATGCTGTTGGAGCAATGAAAAGCAAGATGGGATATGGGTTTCCATCCTTCATTGACAAATTGGAGAGAAAAAATTACTCAGCATGGTCACTAAGGATGCAAGCCTACCTTCAAGGGAGAAGTCTATATGAGAAGCAAGCATCAACCCATAAGAGAAGAACAAGAATGTTGACAACATGTTGTGCAAACGATGCTCTTGCCAAGTCCTATCACTAAACTCAATATTTGATTTTCTATTGCCTCACATTTGGAATTTCAAGACCTCTCAAGAGACTTGGGAAGTACTCTTATCATATTTCTCATCAAATACAAGAGAAAGGAAGAATCATCTATGGATGGAGTTTACAACTCTAAAGAAGCAACCAAAGTAAGGAGTAGCTAATTATGTAACCAAGATGAAAGATGTGGCTGACTAGCTTGCAAGCATTGGAGAGGAGATAGAAGAAGAACACATAGTAAGGAAAATCATTAATGGCATCAAAACTAATGATAAGTGGGAGTCCTTCACCACAAGAATGGACCTTTATATGGATATGAAAATACCTGACCTCAACACCTTGATGGGATAACTCTACACCCACAAGACAAAGCTCAACAAAAAATGTGACAACTCTAGACGTAACCAATATTTTGCACTTTATAGAGATAAGAATAAAGATAAAATCAAGAAAAATGAAGAAGAGGCTAGGACCTCTCAAGCTAACTACACAGGTAGAGGAAGAGGTGCTAGAGGAAGGTGTAGAGGATGAAAGCAAGGACAAGGGAGATCCTATGACAATCCACCTTGCAATATTTGTGGTCTTACCAACCAGACCATAGAAGAATGCTTTGAGAACACAAGGAACCAAAGGGGAAGATCGTTCCATAGAGGTAGCTATCGACA
>CM035423.1:101798443-101978443 GCA_020310875.1 Ceratopteris richardii
CTATTATTGATATTTGGGAAGGTCTTGAATTTGCCAAAGAATCTGCTCAAGATATTTACTTTGACAAAGCGTGCAATAGGCTTGAATGGACTTCATTCTCCAATCTCTTAAAGATCTTTGCTGTAGTAAAAATACACTAAGATGATCTCTACCCTGCTAAGAAATGTGTCAGCGTAGATTAATATCAATGGAACATTATGGAAGCCTATCAGAATAAAATGCTCTATTAGGCAAGGATGTCGTTTGGCCCCTCTTCTTCTTGTTATTGCTAGGGAGAGGCTAAGTTTCCTAGTGAAGCATCATATGGACTTAGGCCATATTCAGGGTCTCTCACTCCCTCTTAATCATAGCCAGATGATCATGGGACTTTTTATGGATGACACGAATGTCTTTGTGCATAACGATATGACCAACATCGATACCTTTTAGAGATGTCTGGACACATTTCATGTGGCTTTAGATCCAAAATAAACCACTCTAAAACCGCGTTTAGAGCGATTACCAGACCTTCTTCCTAATTCGTGGTTAACTAAGTTTGCCAAATGATCCCATGGGGACAAATCTTTATCCTATTAGCTATTCCCATGGGAATTGGCATCTCGTCCATATGATGGAATTGAGTCCTCTCTAAGCTCGACAATAACTGGCCTCATCAATTTTTCTCCCTAATTCACTTGGTATCAGCACATAGGAAACATCCAAACACTTTCAAGTGTGATACATCTTCGTTTGCGTTGTACCAAGCTTTATAGGGTGTTGTAGTATGACTACTTGGTGTGGGACCTATGTTCATTATGTATATTGAAGCGGTTGTAGCATCAGCCCAATAGCAATTAGGTGTTCCCATTTCCTTCTTCATAGGCCTAACAAATTTTGCAATGTACTTTTTCTTCCTTTTTGTTACACCATTTTTGTGTGGTTTGTACATGCATTTGATTTGTCTTGAAGTTATTTGATGCTAAGAAATTAGATAATTCATCGGAGATGTATTCTCCCCTTCCATCTGGCCTTATGCATGTGATATACCTAACACATTACTTCTCCACAATAGTTTTGAACTTCTTCAAATAATAAATGACATCTAACTTATGCTTCATATAATAAAGCCAAATCATCCTCTTACAATCATCAATGAAGGGTACAAAGTACACTACCTCCAATTGAGCTCTCATTTGTTGGCCCCCAAACATCTATATGAGCTAGGTCAAATGGATGATAGCTCACATAATTGCTCTTTATTATAGCTAACCCACTCTACTTATCGAATTGATAACCTTCACACAAATTCTTAAGATTTTAGTTGTGAAGACTTTGTAATCCAAGTAGTAACATCTTCTTGTCCATATCCTTAAATCTTTGAGTATTGATATGTCCATACCTGTTGTACCATAGATCCAATTCTCCTATTTTTTTGCTTCCATATTTCAAGGAATTACTGTGGTTGAAATTTTACTTCACATCTAATGTGAATAGCCTTCCCTCCT
The DNA here is from genome assembly GCA_020310875.1 of Ceratopteris richardii. Classification (NCBI taxonomy): domain Eukaryota; kingdom Viridiplantae; phylum Streptophyta; class Polypodiopsida; order Polypodiales; family Pteridaceae; genus Ceratopteris; species Ceratopteris richardii. The sequence goes on from CM035423.1 coordinate 101,799,928, forward strand.
TTTTGTCTTTTGCTACCAAATTTTACTCTTCACTATAGTTTTTCACAAACAATACATTCAAGTTGAATTGGACGTGCGATCCTCTCTTAAACATTTAACCCACAGAAACAAGATTCTTTGTGATTATGGGAAAATGGAGATCATCCTTAAAACATGTACACTTGTGGGAACCATCCAACATATCATCCCCTATGTGTGTGATAGCATGGGGGTATCATTACCTGTCTTCACATGCCCTTTCATTGATATTACATGAACATTCAAAAAGGAATCCTTGTTGTAGTTCAGGTGATTGTTGCATCCACTATCAATGTACCATGTGCTTGTCCCTTGTGTCTTGTAGCCACTCATCTGCATCATAGCTAGCATATTTTCATTATCATTTGAAGTGGCTGCATAATCACCTCGTCCTTTGTATGATCAACATGTCTTTTCCCTTTGAAACAAATCCCTTGTATAGTGGTAATACTTGCCACTTATATAGCATCCGTATGAGTTGTTGTTGTCTCAATTCTTGTTGCATCTTTCTCCTCTTCCTCTAAATTTTCCTCTTCCTCGTGATGAACAGGAGTGGCTTCCTTGGTCTTGGGTAGGATCTCCATTTGATCATGTTCTTTTCCTTTCTCTGCCTTTTCCTTCATTTCTTCCTCTACATCTTCCTTTACCTACATCAAATGTTTGGCTTCATTGCTCTTTGCCTTCAAGGCTCCAATGGTCATCTCCTACATGACAGAAAATGGCACCAATTCGTCAAAGTTTGGAAGAGTATCTAGGACATTTAGCGCTAAATGCCTTCTACTTCTCATCATCCCTTAACCCATTCAAAGTTTATGCAACTAGGTCATCATCATCTGATTGACAACACATGGATCCCAATGCATCACTTACTTATTTGAATTTAGAATATAGTCATTGATATTGCTACGATGTATCTCCGTTAGGTTATTGATTCCATTCTTCATTTGAATATTCTTAGCTTCAGTTGAAGTGTTTTATAGTCTTTTTAGGGTTTCCCACACTTTCATTGAAGTGTCCAGATCTTGTATATGCCCCATCATTACATTGTTAATATACTGGGATAAGATGAATATAAATTCTTTTTGACTCTCTAAAGATCCTCAATTGTTCGAGAGTAGGATTCTCTCCCAAACTACGTTTACCATCTAACCCACTAAGAAGACCCCATGCACCCTTTTGTGTAATTAGGAAGTTGGAGATTCTAAACTTTCATGGCTAATAATTGTTTCTATTTGATTTCTGAATGTGAGTTCTATATTCAGATACGATGAGCTCTAATATACTCTTCTATAACCCTTTGATGTAAGAACAGCTGAGATTATCAATATCGTTACCTTTGTAGTTCATCCATACCAAAACAAATGGGATAGATGATTTTCTTCTTCACTAGTACACTTCCCTTGTGTTCTTTGTTGATTGCAGAAATATTTTCACACAGGAAACCTTTTGGTCGATACCTTCTTTGTCCATTTGCAGGTGCGCTTCATCGTGTTGTAAACGTAAACGCTTCGCTCCTAGCGGGTTCTATCTGCATTATACACTTCTTGCATTGTTCTGTTAGCTTCACACCCTCCCCAAAGGAACGCATGGCGGGGTTGAGTCAACGTTTATTTGCCCCAATAGGAAACCAAATAAAATCATTCTATCTAATCATCACAACCCATTTTCGCTCCTCATTGACCTTGGTGTGCGATTTAATCTTGTTCCAAATCTTCCACAAACAACACACAGTCTTATCCACTCGGAGTCACTAGAAAAGGAGAAACAAGCAAAGTGAGTAGATCATGGTCCCTTCATCTAGGAAGTCCCATGAGCATAAGAGAAGATTTTCTTCTGAATCTCAGTTTTGCTTAGGAAGTTTCTAATTTGCATTATGCTTGGATCATCCAATTAGCTAGCAATTTATGTGCCATCACCCCCCCCCCCCGCCCCGCAGGTTCACAATGTCGAGCCCACCCGAATCTGTTGATCTCTAAATCGGTTTATACTTGTGCGATTAAATTAAATACGTACGTGTATTGATGAGTCGTGACGTGAATGAGATAAGTAAGTTTTTGGCGCAATGAAAAGGGGTATGTGTTTATTTACTTGCAAGGAAATGTAAATATTGTGTATTAACAAGTGATTCCTTTTTAGAATATAAATGAGCCATGTTTTTTCTGTAAATTGCACATGAAATTTACATGAAATTATAAAGAAGGAAAAATTTTAAAAGAAAACTAGAAATAATTACAAAGAAGATTTATATTTTTTTTTGTTTAGTGGGGAATTTATTTGTTTTTCAACTTGTTGATTTCTATACTGAACATCTTGGTTAAATTAGGGGATTTCTTACAATCATGGATCCTTATATCTAAACCAACTTGGGATTTTCTCATTGAAAAAGTGAAAGGGCTTGCAAAAGTTGACTCCACTTCTTTCTTTCCTAAACTTCGAGAGTGCTCTTTTTATCACAACTCTCCCTTTTCACATGAGTGTAACGCCAGTTCTTCTCTGCCTCTTTTCTTATCTTTCTGCATTTCATCCATCTTGTCTTACGATATCACTTGTTAATGTCTCTTTGGTCCCTCCTTTCTTCCATCTAGGATAACTACTTCCTTGCTCCTTTATGCATTCCTATGTTCTCTAGTATTGCATCATGCATTGTTGGAAAACTCGAATGATCTCCCCTCCATACTTTTTTAACAGCATTGAACCATTATATTCTATGTGGTGGACTTTCCAGCACTATTTGTGCCAATTCTCCTCATAAATATTGAGTGCTCGTTCCAATAATTAAGGTAAATCAAACGAAGAGAATGAAGTAACGTAGAAAACCCCTTAACATTTTCTCGCTCATATCAACAGTCTCTGTAGCGATAAAAGCCGTTTTGGATTGTATGAAACTTGGATGCTTGCTTATTGTCCACATGATGAAGAAAGGAACATGTCACTATTTATGAAAGGATAAGTATTTTCTTGTATTATTTTAAACGTCTAAAGTTGAAGAGGCGACTATGAGACTCCTTTCTAGACAGCATGCACACAGTCTACCCTCCCAAATGTGGAGTTTTCCATGAAACATGGGACACCCTTTTATCATTGGAAAATGTGTGTATCCCGAGCTCTTCCTATTTCCTTCTTTAAAAAAGAATGATAGACATGTGGTACATTGTGAATAAGACTCGAGTACAGTGGCAAAGTGAATGACATACAATTCAACATGTATTTCCATTGGAATCAATGATATGTTTGGACTTCAACTCCACACGCATATAAGCGCCAGCTATTGTTCCTCAACAAAAAAATTTCTCAATGAAGAAATTCCAATTTAAAATTAAATTTTAATCGAACACTACACAAAATGTCGCTCGTCCTCTCTTTCCAATCGCCATTCATTGGATAATAAGCCTCCAATAACCAACACATATCAATTTAATGTACGTGCTTCCAAAGGACAATGTACAGCAAATGAATACGTGCTTCAATATCAACAGCTCAATGACTAGTTACGATTCATTACTCATTCAATCCATAACCCAATCATTCATTAACCCTTCCATTAAAAATGAGAAAATTACAGATGATATTAGATAAACAAGTGGTACTTTGTGAATACGACTTCAGTAGGCGAGGAATAATGACATAACCGGAATCTTTGCAAGGAATATACAATTCAGCTTATATTTTCATTAGGAACAATGATATATCAGGGCCTCGAATCGACGCGCATATAGCTGCCCACATTAGTTCCTTAACAAAATTTTAGTCAATGAATAAATTGATTTACCATTAAGTTTAATCAAACAATAGACATTGTTTGATTCATCATTGACAGTCCATTTTTTATTTGACAGAAGACCTAACATGAAAAGCATTTTCCAATCTCCATCCATTGTCTAATCAGCCTCCGGTAGTTAACACATATCAACTTGATGAACGAACTTTCATTACGGATTTCATTATTTACGAAATGCTACCAATAAACAATATACTTCCATAAATTATTTATAATTATTTTCTCAACCCAATACTCAATTATTTGTTAGCCCTATAATCAATGTTACGTTTTTTATTCCAAAAATTCATTAAATAAATAGGAGAAAATTCCAAGAGAATTAGAGCGAGATGTGCAAAGGTGATGGATGAGTTGTAGAGATGAAAGTGTGTTGGCGAAGTTGTGCTCAACATCAGTCTATCTAACATCAAAGATACTTATTACACTCCCTAACGTGCACAATATGCATTGAAAACGCCTATCTCCTTTAATGGAACATCATTTAACATTTGTGTTAAAACAAATAAGTGTGAAGATCACAAATACTAAGAAGCTCTCCAAGATTTGTTTTATGCTCATAACCTTGTTCTTCCAAAGGGCTTTTGAAAATTTTAAGTTCAAGTGTTACGCTAAACAAAGAAATTAATTTCATGAATTTAGACTCACTATTCTCTGATAAACAAATCTCAGAAGTTTGCGGGGTCACCCCAACTTTTCAGGAGCTAGATTCTCATGATGATGAGAGTGGATTTCATGCTCTTTTTCCACAAAGTCGTGGGGCTAAAAAACATACATTTCTTGATGCAAATCACCATTCAGAAATCCAATTTTAATGTCGAACTGATGTACATTGCAACCATGATGAGCTGCAAGTTCATAGATGCTATGAATAGTATTCATGCAGCATGTAGGAGAAAAGGTCTCATCAAAATCAATGCATGTTTCTTGAGCATAATCCTTTTCAAGAAACCTAGCTTTATATCTATCAACTATTCAGTGAGGCTTTCACTTGAGCTTGTATAAAAACTTAGTGTCAATGATCTTCTTGCCAATAGGAAAGTCAAATAAAGACTAGATACCAATTTTCATAAAAGCATCACATTCAGATTGCATAGTAGCCATTCAATTTTTAGAATTTTGTGCTTCATCAAAGGAAACAAGCTCATTCTCATCATAGAGACTAAAGGCAGCCATAGCATAGCAATATGATACAAAAGAAGCACTATGAGAGCGTGAACATGTATGATATGAGTAAGATGCATCTAATTTGATATCATGCAAAGCCTACACTAGCCATTTTGGCATAGTTTTTGCCTCCTCAATATCATCTCTTTGCTCAACAACTGCATCATATAAATCCGCAGCAGAGATCGAATGATCTGTATCATCACATGAAACTTGTAAACGCGGAGAAGTTGCCTCATTAGGACTAGCACTAGACTACCCACCTGTAGAAAGAGGCAACAAAGTGTCATACTTTGATCTTGATCTAGCATCTCACCTACCTTGAGGGTCCCTCAATTGCGTATCATGAGCCTCCTGTATATCAAAATGATCTAATTTCAATAATGGGAGATTATAGAACTTCCGTATGCAGCCTTGAACCGTAGATGGCCACAAACGCACACTGAGATAACCTCTATTAACACAAATGAATTCTTCTCTCAACCCTTGATGATAGAACCCAAGATCTTTCTCACACATAAAATAAAGTTAATGACGTTTTCATTACAAGTTATCTCACTCAAGGTGCTCATTTCCAGTTTGAAAACCATTGCCTCCAAAAGATTAAAGTTATTGCCTTAACTAATGCACACACAAACCACTATTCACTTCTAGAGCAATTTCTCTTATTATATGTAGATTTTGGATATTATTTTTGAGATATTTTGAGGAGAAAAGAATAGATTTGTAAAGAATTTAGGATTACAACAAATGATTACAGTATGATAAGCGAACTCTACTCAACACTCAAAGATATCTATCTCTTATACACCAAAGTATTTGAGTTGGTTATGGTTAAACAAAATCTACTAACCAATACGCAAGCAAGCAAGTAGAGGGCTTAGTGAGCAAGTAGTTTACTATCCTATTCAAAATCTAAGAGATCTTACACACATGTAGATGATCCATTCAAAGTAGAATGTGTGTAGATATAGTCTTGAAAAGATTCCTTGGATGTTAGGAATCACTTTTCTTGGATTATAGGCTTTATCATCACCTAAGTGTGATAGGTGGCTTAGCATTCGTATGAGGGGCCTTTTCAAATTCAAAGCTGAACTCAAATCTTCATATTTGATCTCTTTCTTTCCATTGCTTGAACTAGCAATCATCAAATGTGTTCAAAATTACTTAGGTTGAAGCTTTGAATTTCAACAAAAACTACAATAATAACTATGAAGCAGTGTTTGTACAAATTGCAAGCCTAAGTTCATTGCTAAAACATTAGGACTACACATGTATTTAGTTCTTCACAAAAGAGAATCAAACATGAACACTTACTTCTCAAGTTGATTGTATTCACTTTGGATAGAAGTCAAAACCAAGAGAATAAGGAATCTCTTGAAGTTAGGGATCTGAACCCAAGACTCATGTGGTAGGAAGAATCAATTCAAATAGCCCCTAAAGTGTAGGATCACTTTTACATAACAAAAAATTCAAACTCAAAGTTGAACTATGAGTATAAATAGACTTTCTTTTACTCACGGGATATATAAGCTATTCTAAGAGACTTTGAGATACATCAATGAGCACAGATTGACCTCACTTCATGTATGGGTAGTCCACTACACTTCCCTTGTATCATTTGTTCATTAGCATATACATTTTGAAATATTTCTTCAATTATATCTTTGTCTATTGTTCTCTATTGCATCTTCATCATTATAGTGATATTGTGAATCGATTTCTCTACATGCATTCACTAAATTTTTCAATACTTTAAGTTCTCTTACTTAGAGAAAGTTTCTACTACTTGAATATCAATTTTCAAATCATTTTATTTGGGGGACTTTGAAATATGACGCATAGAAGGTGACTATGTATGTGCATCTTTTAGATTCCCAAAATGTCGAGATGATGCCCTTGACTCGTTAGATTCATTTCCCAGTGTATGGTGTGGCTAAATTAATTGGACAAATTGATTTATTCTGACCACACACTTCATTTAGATTTGCACAAATGCTCTATGATCAATTCATACCTGGTTGTGAGCTCTATGAAAAATAATTACTAGTTCTAGTCCTCAAATAGAAGGTTTCTTCACATTCCTAGAATATGCAAGTTATTTGTTTTGATGAAAAAATTTGGGAATGATGTTCCAAAGCACTTAGTGATTGTGAAGCTAAAGGGGTCTATTAAGCATCCCTAGAGTTAGGGTTGTAGGTGTAGAGGATGTTTTGTGCAACACCATCTCATCTCTCGAGCATACTCATCCATCTCCTCATAGTGGTATGAGAGGAACAACAAATCAACATGGGAGATGGATTTCCTTCATCCATAGACAAAATGGATCGAGGTAATTACTCAACATTGTCACTTAGAATGGGAATTTTTCTTCAAGGGAGAAACCTCTAATGGTTACATATCTAGAGGTGAGATGATGTCAATCCTCAAAAGCAAAGGACAACCAACTGAAGAAGAACAAGAGAGGTTAACGACATGGTTCTCAAAGGATGCTTTAGCTAGGTGATATATTCTTAACTCAATCTCTGAATTTTTACTTCCACACAACAAGAATTGCAGGACTTCTCAAGAAACCTAGAATGCTATTGAAGCATTCTTTCATCAAGTACCAAGGCAAGAAAGAATCAACTATCAATGGAGTTCACCATACTCAAGAAGATGCCCATGCAAAGTGTGTTGATTTTGTCACCAAGATGAAGGACCTAGCACATCGACTTTGAAGCACTCGAGAAGTCATTAATGAAGAGCAGATAGTAAGGCAAGTGATTAATGGAATAAAGGAAGATGACAAATGGGGAGCTTTCACCATAGCCATGGACCTCTACATGGACATGCAAGTTCTTGATTTCAACACCCTCATGGGAAAATTACTCAAACATGAGGCAAAGCTTATGAAGAATGGAGAAAACTCAAAATGTAACCAGTCTTATAGCCTATATAGAGAAAAGAACAAAAATAAAGATAGAAAAGACAAAGGTAAAAAAGTGTGATGATGAGGGCAATACCTTTCAAGCAAACTTTGTACGTAGAGGTAGAGGCTCAAGAGGAAGAGGTAGAGGACGAAGACAAGGAAGGAGGAGATTGCAAAGCTCCTCTCCATGTGCCATATGTGGCTTAAGTAATCCCATTACTAAGAATTGTTTCAGTTATCCTAGAAATCAATGAGGAGGAGGTTACAATAGAGAAGGCTATGGAAGTTGCAGAGGTAGATTAAAAAATAGTGGCTACAATAACAACTCATACAACAATAATAATAATTATCAAGGAGGATATAGAGGAAGGAGAGACTACAACAATTATGTAGAAATCAAGAGGATTCATTACTTATGATGAATATGACTATGAAACAAGGTAAAGCACATAAACATGTATTCTAAATAGATTTAGGTTGTTCAAAACATGCAGGAAGGAATGTAACTTTACTCTCATACTTGGAGGACCTAAGGTATATACATGAAATCCAAAAAAGAGATGTCACAAGGCATCGAGTGGAGAAGATAGGCTTCAGATGGTAATATGAACCTATTGAGCAAGGTATTGTATGTGCCAACCATCACCAAAAACCTCATAAGTGTATGTCAGATTGTTATATGAAGACTTCAGATGGGAATATGAACCTATTGAGCAAGGTATTGTATGTGCCAACCATCACCAAAAACCTCATAAGTGTATGTCAGATTGTTCTCAAAGGATTGCAGGTCATATTCACAAAAGATGGAGCATTTTTTGAGGATCCACATGAGAAATTCAAGAGGATACCAAAAGGTGAAAAATCAAGTACACCATTTACTTTAGAGCTCCAAGATACTAGGAACATCGGATTGTTGAATTATGACAGGCAAACCTTATCACAATTCAAAATTTGGTGGGCTCAACAAGTTAGCTTATATAGGTGAAAGGGCTCTAAAGAAAATATGTAGGGATCATAGTGTGCTTGTTCTACCAAATATCTTCAAACAACACATGATTTACAAGTGTAATGCTTTTCAATTTGAAAATTCTTAGAAGCAACCATTCAAAAAGAAGGGATGCCTTAATGGAGACTTTTTGGAGCTAGTCCATATAGATGTATGGGGGCCAAGCAAGGAGCCTTCAATCTCTAGACCTAGGTATTATGTGTCATTCATTGATGATTGTAGTAGATGAACAATACTATATTTTATGAAGCATAAAGATGAAGTGTTCTCTTGTTTCAAAAAAGATATAGCACTTGTGGAAAATCAAATTTCTCCCATGACTTTGATTCTTATCTCCAAGAGAGGGGAATCAAAAGAGATATTACAACCAAGTATGCTCGAGAGAAAAATGGAGTGGAAGAGAGAAGAAATAGAACCATAATGGAGGCTACAAGATCAATCCTAAATGACAAGAAGTTTCCCAATTACCTATGGGTAGAGGCTATATCTACAGGCACCTATTTGATAAATAGACTCCCATCAAAAGCATTAGATGGGATGACACCATATGAAACATGGAATGGAAGAAGACTTGATCATTGTAGGATCTTTGCATGCAAGGCATATGCACACATACCTTCACAAATTAGAGGAAAATTGGATCCAAAGGTAGAGAAATGCATATTCATTGTATATGACCTTAATAAAAAAGGTTATAGGATATATAATCCAAGCAATAAAGGTTTCATGGTAAGTAGATATTTTGTTTTTCTATGAAAACAAATCTTGTTTTGAAGATGATTACAGGAAAATCAAAGTTTAGTATGATCTAGAGGAAGACTTTCCAACATTGTCAAAGAGAAATGAGCATACACATGAAGACAAGTGATTTTGAAGAATACCACAAGACTCCTATAAGGGAAATCAATTCTTACAACTTCAAAGGCAAAGCAAAAGTGCAGGAGATGAGACAAAGCAAGGCTTCTAGTCAAAGCGTGTGCCTAAACCTAAGGCATCGATTATGAAGAGAGATTCTCACTTTTGGCAAAAATGCCCAGAGTTAGAGTACTCACAAGTGTTGCATCTTCCAAAAACTCGAAGATATATCAAATGGATGTAAAAATTTCTTCTCTAAATGGTTGGATTTTAGAGGAGGTATGTATGGATCAACCTCCACCCTTTGAAGATCAATCTTATCTAGAATATGTATGCAGGTTAAGGAAGGTCTTGTATGGCTTAAAGCAGGCTCCTAGAGCTTGGAATCGTAGACTTGTCACTTACTTGCAAGATAAAGTTTTTATGGTAAGCAAGGAAGTTCCTTCCCTCTTTATCAAGAGGAACCACTCACAGGCCATATGGCTTTGTGTATATGTGGATGATATAATCATTACAAGAAGTGATGCGGATGGAATTAAAAGGATCAAGGGTCAAATCAAGGAAGCATTCAAGATCAGTGATCTTGGCCTTTTCCCATACTTCCTAGGGTTGTAAGTGGGATATATAGAGAAAGGTATATTCCTAACTTAGAGAAAGTACATTGGAGATATGATTACCAAGTTTAATATGGAAAATACAAAGGTTACAAGTACACCCATGGAGGTAAATCTGAAGCTAAGTGCACATGAAGATGAGTTTATTGAAGATGTGACTAGTCAAAGCCGTGTTGGAAGCTTGAGCTATTCTAATCTAACTAGAATAGATATATGCTATGGAGTTAGTGTGCTAAGTCAATTCATGCACACTCCAAGAAAGCCTCACATGGAATTTTCCAAAACAATCCTAAATTATTTGAAGGGTATAATCAATGAAGGATTGTACTATCCATATACATCTGTTGAATGCACATTGGATAGGTTCAAAAGATGATGGGAGAAGCACCTGAGGCTATCTTATTTTTGGAGGTACCAAAACATCTCATGGTCTTCTAAGAAGCAACCTACAATTGTTCTCTCATCAATAGAAGCTGAATATAGAGGACTTAGAAATGCTACACAGAAAGATGTGGATCAAAACCCTATATTCAGATTTAGAGTTCAATACTTTTACTCCACACATATGTGGAGACACCATTAGTGCATTACATCTTGCTGCTAACCCTATCTATCATGCTAGGACCAAATAGATAGAAGTTTTCTATCATTATGTTAGGGAAAAGATCAAGTAAGGAGATACAATTGTCATACATATCCACACTTCAACAATGTGCAGATATGATGACAAAAGCATTAGATGGAAGCAAACTAAATAGATTCAAATCAATGATTGGACTAGAGGAAATCATGAAGGACTAAACACTCAAGCATCATACGCTTTAGAGGGAGCTATTGATACAATTACCAATCCTAATTGCATTGCTAAAGGATTAGGACAATACATATATTTAATTCTTCACGAAAGAGAATCACACATGAACACTTGTCTATCAATTTGATTGTATTTACCTTGGATAAATTGAAAGCCAAGGAAATAAGGAATCTATTGAAGTTAAGGAGCTAAACCCATGACACATGTGGTAGGAAGAATCAACTCAAATCATTCTTAAAGTGTACGATCACTTTTAAGTGAGGGAAAATGCAAATTTAAGTTTGAACTAATAGTATAAGTAGACTTGCTTTTAGTCATGGGATATATCAACCATTTTGAGAGACTTTTAGCTACATCAATGAGCACACATTGTGGGCACTTCATGTATGACTAGTCCACTACACTTCACTTGTATCATATGTTAATTAGCATATATATTTTGATACATTTCTTCAAGTATATCTGTGTCTACTATTCTTTGCTCCATCCTCATCATTATAGTGATCTTGTGGAATTGATTTATCAGCATGTACTCACTCGTTTTCAATGCTTTGACTTGGGCTATATAGATTGCAATGTCTACTTCTTGCATAACAATTTTCACCATATGTTGTTTATGGGATCTCAAGATAAGAATCATAGAAAGTGATTATGTATTGTTGAGGTATCACATCCAAGCCTAAGGGTTCATCATTCATAAATGTAAAAATTACTTATGCACACTTTGAAAGAGAGTCATAGAAACATGCTCTTGTAATGCTTGAAGAGTTATTACCTTGAAAAGTAAAAGTCATTCAAGAAATGCATGGCCATGTTAGGCATGAATTATGAGCTGAGTTAGGAGTGATTCTTAGCTAGGTGATTCCTCATCTTTAAGGAAACTTTTAGGTACAATCCCTTCAAGATTTGAATTCAAATGCCACAATATAAACACCTATGAATAGTTGCATTTATAGGAGCACTTAGAGCTATATTTTGGAGAGATTTGGATCAAGCACTAAGCCACACGTGAAGGATACATTGTGCTCCTCCTTCCCAAGCTTCATATCCATGCATATCATGTACAATATGTTTCATACAAATTGATTTTATAACTAAACTTTGAAGTTGTTCTCATTTATTGCTATAGGTTCATATTCACAATTTGAGTCACGTTCAATGAGTGATTTCTCCGTTTATACTTCATGTTTTACTAAGCTTTAAATTAGTATAGATAATTTGATAAGTCTATTTTCATCGAACTAATTTTCATCATCATTTGGTTATAAATCTGTGGGCTACAATCATTTGGAGCTAACTCGAAATAGTGGCAGTTAACTCCTAAAATGTCCGGATGATACCTCTATATTGCGAAATTGATTTCTCTCAGTATGGTTCCTCAAAAGTTTTCAAATGTGTTTCTTTACATTCTTTATCTATCTAATTAAAAGTGTGTAAAAGATCTCTACTCAATTTTTAGAAAGCTATGAGTTGTGAGTTAATTTCAAGAGTGCAATCTAACCCAAAATAGCAAGTTTTACTTCATCTATTTAGTATCAACTAGTTTGTCTTGATGAAACAATCTGAGATTGATACTCCAAAGCACTTGGATGTTTTATATGGATCCTTCCTACGCACAAAGTGTCTACTTATCATCTGTGAAGTTTTCTTTGTAGATGTGGGGCAGGTTTTTGTTGCACTTGGCACATCATTTGAGTGTATCAGCAATCTCTCTTCACAGTGGTATTAGAGGAAAGATAAATCAATATGGGAGATGGATTTCCTTCCACCATTGACAAATTGGATAGGAATAACCGCTCAACCTGGTCTCTAACGATGGAGGCCTACCTTCAAGGGAGAAATCTATTTGGATACACATCTAGGGATGATGTCATGCCAACAATGAGAAACAAAGGACAACCATCACATGAAGAGCAAGAAAGGCTTACAACTTGGTGCTCAAAAGATGCACTAGCCAGGTGAAAGGATTGAAGATCTTAAGAGAAACTTGGAAAGCACTTGCTTCTTTCTTCTCTTCAAATACCAAAGCAAGGAAGAACTAATTATGGATGGAGTTTACTACCTTGAAGAAAAGCCTCGAGCAAAGTGTGATTGATTATGTCACCAAAATGAAGGAGATCTCTAATTAGTTAGGAAGCATTAGAGAGTTAATTGAAGGATAGAAAATCATAAGGCAAATCAGTAGTGGAATGGAGGCTCATAACAATTGGGAATCCTTGACAACTTCCATGGACCTATACATGGACATGCAAGTTCCTGACCTCAACACTCTTATTGGCCAACTCTTCACACATGAAGCAAATTTAAGCAAGCATGGTGAATCCTCAAAAGCTAATAAGTCTTCTACCTTATACTTTGGTAAAGTTAAAGCTAAGGATAAGACAAAGTTTAAGAAGAATGAAGATGAAGGTAGCTCTTTCCAAGACAACTTCATAGGTAGAGGAAAAGCTAGAGGAAGAGCTAGAGAAGGAAAGGAAGGCAGCGGGAGACCCCAAAAATTTTAATCTTGTAGCATTTGTGGTTACACTAATCTTACCACTAAGGAATTTTATAGGAACCCAAGGAATTCCAGAGAAAGAGGATTCAATAGTGGTGGCTATGGATCAAATAGAGGCATGTACAATGGATGATACAACAACAACTGCCTCAACAATAATAATAATCATGAAAATGGATATAGAGGAAGAAAGGATTATGATGAAGGTAATTAGATCAACATGGTATAAAGTAAAAACAAATTCAAATGGTAGTATTAATAGATACATGGCAAGGTTAGTGGAAAAATGGTTTTCTGAAACCCATGGCATAGACTATGAAGAGACCTTCTCACTTCTTGCTAAAATGCCTACCATTAGAGTACTTGTGAGCATTGCTACCTCTAGGAATTAGAAGATGTATCAACTAGATGTAAAGAATGCATTTCTCAATGGTTGGATTTGAGAGGAAGTTTATATGGCACAACCACCTGGTTATGAAGATGCACATCATCCAAACTATATGTGTAAATTGAAGAAGGCTCTGTATGGTTTCAAGCAAGCTCCAAGAGCTTGGAGTCACATATTAGTTACCTACTTGAAGGACCAAGGATTCAAAGCTAGCAAAACAGACAAATCATCATTATTCATCAAGAGGAATGTTTTAGAGGTTATATATCTCTGTGTATATGTAGATGATATTATAATTACACGAAATGATGTCAATGGGATTAAACAGGTAAAGGATGAAATGAAGGATGAATTCCAGATCAGTGATCTTCGACCTCTCATCTTTTTCTTTTACTTGAACTTGTCTATACAGATTCTGGTATCTACATCACTCAAAGGAAGTATGTACATGACATGCTTTCTAAGTATAAAACAAAGAATACTAGGTGTGCAGGTACACCCATGGAGTTGAATCATACGCTAAGCCCTTATGAGGGAGAACCTATTGAAGATATCACAAGCTATAAAAGCTTGGTAGGAAGCTTGAAATATGCAACTCTCACAAGGGTGGACATATGCTATAATGCTAGCATACTTAGTCAATTTCTGCACAAACCAAGGAAGCCACACATAGAAGCAGCCAAGAGAGTACTCAAGTACTTGATGGGCACCATCAATGAAGGGATTTTCTATCCCTTCACTTTTGAAATTAATATTAAGCTTTACTCAGATGCAGATTTGGCTCGTTCAAAGGATGATAGGAAGAGTACTTTAGGATATTTTTTATTTGAAGGACCAAATAATCTTTTGGTCTTCAAAGAAGCAACGAGTTGTTGCTCTATCATCTACTAAAGCTGAATATAGAGGATTGGCAAATGCAACACAAGAAGCTATGTGGTTAAAAATCTTATGCTCCGATTTGGGGTTACATGCCTTAACTCCTCACATTTTTGGTAATAATACAAGTTCAATTCACTTAGCAGCTAATCCAATTAACCATGCTAGAACCAAGAATATTGAAGTCCGTTATCATTATGTAAGAGACAAGTTGATGAGCAAGGATGTTTAATTGTCCTAAGTTTCCACTAATCTTCAATTTGTAAATATGTTGACTAAGTCATTGAATGGTAAAAGGTAAAGAGGTTCAAAAGCATGAATGGATTGCTTGAAATCAAGGAGTTCTGAAGACTCAAGCATACTAGGCTTGAGGGGGAGTTGTTGGTGTATTTCTTCCAAGCCTAGTGCTTGATCATTCATAAATGTAAAACATTACTTATGCACACTCTCAATTAGAGAGTCATAGAAACATCCTCTTGTAATTCTTGAAGAGTGATTACGTTGAAAAGAAAAACTCAATGAGGAAACTTGTGGCCAAAGGAATTATGAGATGCGTTAGAAGTGATTGTTAGCTAGGTGATTCCTCCACTTTAGGGGAACTTTTAGGTACAATACCTCCAAGTTTTGAATTCAAATGTCACTATATAAACACCTGTGAATAGTCACGGTTGTAGCAGTAGATAGAGCTAAACTCTTAAGAGATTTTGATCAAGCACCAAGCCACAAGTGAAGCAAACATTGCGATCATCCTTCCCAAGCTTCATGTCCATTCATATCATGTACAATATATCTCAAACAGATTGATTTTCTAGTTATACTTTGAAGTTGTTCTCATCCACTGCTACAGGTTCATATTCAAATTTGCAGTCAACTTCAATGACTGCGTTCTTTGTGTATACTTGATATTTTGGTGATATTTAAATTGGTATAGGTAATCTCATAAGTCTACTTTCATCATCATTTGTATATTACTCTGTGAGCTACAATCATTTGAAGCCAACTAGGAATACTAGTAGTTAGCTCTTGAAATGTTAGGATGATACATGTATATTGTTAAATTGATCTCTGTGAGTATGATTCTTTGAAAGTCATCAAATTTGTTGCATTAAATTTATTATGTGTCTATTTAAAAGTGTGAAAAACATATATGTTCAGTTTTTAGCATGTTGTGATAGAGAACTCAAATTCTTAGATTGCCAAGTGTAATGCAATTATAATGACGGTGTTTTCCACCCATGCCCTCCCAATGTGGAGCTTAGATGGTGATCTAGACAATCTCTAGATGAAGGGCTTAGTAGTGTGCAACATAACATTCACTTCCAAATACTTTGAGATGGGAAACAAAAGTCTTTTTACTAGTGTAGGCTTCTTGTGGAGTCTTTCCATCATGTGCCTTGGTGTAGCTTCGATTGAAGATGTAGACAATAGTGTTAACAAAATCCACCCAAAAGTGATTAGGGAAACCCTGTCCCTTTAACATGCACCTTGCCATCTCAATGATGGTCAATTCTGACCTTTTGCAGCACCATTCTATACATGGTTGTGTGCCATAGTGAGTTGATGCTTGACTCCTTTACTCTTGCAGAAATCTTGAAACTCTATCGATATGGAATCACTCCCACAAAGCTCAACCTAGGTCCTGCTTATATAGCTTTTGCAAGGGGAGTCAATATAGATAAATGCAGTCATGAGATACACAATTGTTTGCAAAATATATAATCTGAGAATATCACCATGACCAAAAGTCATATCGTCTTGGCCCTATGGGTCAAGGGGATAGCCCCTTGGACCGTGCACAAGGGGACAAGCCATCCTTTACACTCACCCCAATAAGATTCTATGGGGAAACTATGCGATGTCACATGCCCTTTATTTTCACCTTGAATGGCAACCCAATCACGAGATAAGTAGCAAAAGGGAATGATCAAAACAAAGAAGTTGATTGTGAGAAGAATGTTTCCCTTGTACCATATATCTTAGAATGTGAGATTTAGAAAGGATTAGCTCAAAAGGGCATGAAAAGAATGGCCAAAATTGGAAGATATATTGAATTAATTCAAAAAATTCTATCTTTAATTGATGGATCCAAGGGGATTTATTCACAGATCATCTGTGTCCCTTTGAAGATTCAAAACATTGTGAGTCTATGTGCAATTAAAGAGAACATTGTATGGATTAAAGAAAGATGCATGGGCTTGGAACCATGGGATCTTTTTGATAGGTCACATGGAGAAATTATCTATATTTGGCTATATGATCAAAATATTATTTTAATATATAATGATGTCAAAGGCATAATTAAAATCAAGAACAGATGAAAGAAGAATTCAAAATTAGTGACCTAATGCAGATCATGTACTCCCTTAGATTGGAAATGATCTATAAATAACATGGCATTTATCTTACTTAAATGAGAAACAACAAAGATATGATTGTGAAACTAAAGATAGAGAATACAAAGCTTGCACGTGGAGTTTATTTTTAAGATTCAAAACATTGTGAGTCTAGCTTTGAAGATTCAAAACATTGTGAGTCTATGTGCAATTAAAGAGAACATTGTATGGATTAAAGAAAGCTCCATGGGCTTGGAACCATGGGATCTTTTTGATAGGTCGCATGGAGAAATTATCTATATTTGTTTATATGATCAAAATATTATTTTACCATTTAATGATGTCAAAGGCATAATTAAAATAAAAAATAGATGAAAGAAGAATTCAAAATTAGTGACCTAATGTAGATCATGTACTCCCTTAGATTGGAAATGATCTATAAATAACATGATATTTATCTTACTGAAAGGAGAAACAACAAAGATATGATTGTGAAACTAAAGATAGAGAATACAAAGCTTGCACGTGGAGTTTATTTTTAAACATAATTTCCCATGAAGGATAACTCATTGAAGTTGTGACATGTTATCAATGGTGTAGCTCAGTGATGAGTAGCACCTCCTTTAATGTCAATTCGGGAAGACATGAGGATGGTATGAAGACTTCGAAAAAGTGAGGGAACAAGTGTGTGAGTGAGACGCACACAAACATGCACACACATACACACACACGCACAAAAGACAAGAACAAGTGCAAAAGAGTTCTCATACAAGTTCAAATCTACAACAAGCTAACCCCAAAAATGAGCGCTCTAGCTCTATTTATTGTTTTTGACTAGCTTTGGTCCTGTACAGACCTAGTGTCCGGCCTAGTTAAGAATTAGGTTCCTATGCTATTTTGGAGGCTCAAACAAGCTCGAAAATTATGAAAATTGGTACAAAAATACTAACACTACTCCTCAAGCTCGAGGACTGCTCCGCTTGCACAAAATGGAGTAGGAATAATAAAAAATGGTATTTATAATGAAGTGAAGTGACTACAATCACTATCTGGGAAATATTGTTTCATGCAAAAATTATAGGCCTATTTGCCAGATCTACGTTGACTGCTTTGCCTGCTTGCCCCTTGCTCTGACTCCCTTCTTTGGCTTCCTTGTCTTGTGGGTCCTTGGGTGCCTTGGCCTCTACTTACACCCCCCCTCTCTCGCATCTCTCATCTTTAATAGACCCTTGTTTGGCTGAGCGTTTGACATAGTATTCAACCACATCTGAAGCTAGATGATGTTCTTCTAGCCGCAGCCCCCGTGCTAGGTCTGTTAAAAAAGCATCCCTATCTACTGGCCTTGGAACGTCCGGATATGGCAACCGCAACTGCTTGGAGTGTAAGGTTTTGTCCACAACGAAAAGTTGGAGGAGATGTGAGGGTCTGGGTACAAATATTTTAGAGTGGTATTCCTAGAACCCTATGACAAACATCTCTTCAAAAGTTTGTTTGTAGCAAGCTCGGAGGTACTTTATTCTTGAGTGCCAGGCATATATGACATTGATTGAGGGGGTTGTGCTCACGTCATACACCAAGTCTAGGTTGCCTGCGGTGAAGCCAAGTCCTGAAAAATGTGGATCTTTAATGTTTTTGAATGTTCTGAACGTGATCAGCATTAATTCAAATATCTTCATACACATTTGTGCCATCAAATGAGGGGTGTTGCGTAGTCTAAGGCTCGAGTGACGGATGGTGGAAATCATATATGCAACCAAGGCTTGTCCTTGTGGAGGTGCTAGATAGACATATTTCAACCATTTTGCATAGCCTTTGACGTTCTTGACAGCAATGGCAAACTCACGCCAAGTGCTTCTTCGGAGGACTCGAACATAACATGGATTATACTTGATGCATAGTGGCATGTTGTTCCATGTGCGGACCATTTCTCGATATGTTTCAAGGAGACGAATCCGCCAGGTGGTTTGGAAAGTTGATCATTGTTTCGCACATTCAAGTAGATCTTGAAGACCAAATTGAGTGGCAAAAGGCGGGGCTCTGGCACACCTTCATTGAATCTCCGCATTGTAATCTGCTAAGAGCACACAGTAAGGCACATATTGAGCATCGTTTGTTCCTATACACAGGTGATGTGACATGTGCCTAAAGTGTTCGGAGTTTATGATAGTGTCCTCTACTTTAGCCATTGATTGGATTTGGAGTGCGATGTGATCTTCATGGGTTTTGGTGGTCTTTTCAAGTTTTTGAAGCCATTCGGGTGCTTCGACTTCCAGGGTGTCCATTCCTTCTGATGTTTTTTTGCTGTCCGGCATAGCCATAGGAACATAGGATTCCTCATAAGATTCATCCGCTTTGATGGGCACCAATTCATCTGGTTGTGGTTCGATAATTAGGGATGGTTGTCTTTCATACTCAAGTAGCTTCCTTTGCAATTCTGCAACCTGCTCTTTTAGTGTCTTTACCTCTTTTGAAGTCGATGCCAACTCTATGATCTTGGGTTGTTCTTCTTGCTCCCTTAGCTGGCAGCAGAGTGCATCTCATTCTATTTCCCTATCATCATGTGCTTCTAGTAGATCAGCATAGCTTTCTAGGATTGTTTTCATCGTATCTAAAGGGACTCCTTTAAACTGTTCTAGGTGGATCTCATGGGGGGAGCGTTCCATCGCAGCTTCTAGGTTTTCTTCGTTCTCTGTTTTGGAGTCCTTACTTTCTTCTAGTGCGGTGGCCATGTGCTTCCATAATAACGTTAGGTTGCGTCGGACTTTGACATTCTCTAACTGATTGATTTCAAGTAAAGCTGTTAATTTCTTAACTTCAGAAGACTCGGATTGCTGGGGAGCTTCTAAT
Organism: Ceratopteris richardii; assembly: GCA_020310875.1. Lineage (NCBI taxonomy): Eukaryota > Viridiplantae > Streptophyta > Polypodiopsida > Polypodiales > Pteridaceae > Ceratopteris > Ceratopteris richardii. Next base: position 101,820,029 of record CM035423.1, read on the forward strand.
ATGGTTTGGTGGGCATGTTCAAGCATAGTATATCTTTGATTCAGGTCAGCATTTTCTTCTTCTATAATTGCAAGTCGTCTCTATAGTTGCTGGTGGTCCATAGTTAATTGACGATGGCGATCTTTGAGAGTCTGATATTCACTCTGTAGTTGATATACACATTGGTGTAAAGTAGAAAACACATTATTTACATTTAAGAATGCTCGGAAAGGATAGGATGCATGGGGGATGGGGAAGGGAAAGGGAATCCTGAATGAAGTGGAATCAAGTGGTGATGTGGGTGGAGGGGGTATGGGAGATTGTGGTTGTGTGTGGGGAGGGAGTGGTGCTATGGCTAGTGATGTCTCCATTGTGTCAAAGGTGTGTGTGACTGTGTAAATGGGAACAGAAGGCGGGGTGGATGTGATGTTCCTGAATAGTGTGGTGAATGTAGGCATGGTAACCCCTCCAAATTGGATGCCTGGAGAGAGAGGAATTCCCATAACATATGTGGTGATTCTAGAGGTTGGGGTGGTCGTGTCATGGGGCAAAGTGAATTGTGCGATGAGAGCCGAGGACTGTGGTGATGGCGGTGCCACCTAATGTTCTTCCGTCTGTGTGGTATCTCCTGGTGCTAATACATCTATGTGAAATTGCTTGCGGAGCCCATGGGAAGGGTGGGCACTCGTTTCTCAAAGCGATGAATGTAGGCTAAGGCAGAATGAATGGCTTCATCCAGACCAAGTGCATCCGCATGAAGGTTTAAAGACTCAATAAATTGGTCGTCAACCCTTCTTCTCCCAACATCTGAGTTATTAGCATCTTCCCTATTTCTAGTGAAGATTTGTGGTGCTCTTGGACTCTTTTCATAGTTTCATACAATCTTTTGATTTGCGTCCTATAGGCTTGGGCACCAGCTAGTGCTGAGGTTTCTTCTTGTTCCTAGTCTTGTTCCTCATCTGCTTCCTCTTCAATCTCATCTTCATCCTCGTCTACTTCAGGTTGGGTAGGAGCAGAAATTCTTGTGGTTGGTTGCGGTCCCTTGGTCTGCTCTTCCTCCATCTCAAGATTGGCCTCATTAATGATGCGGGCAATTTCTTCATATGTCAAATCATCCAAGGTGTAGCCTTTTGGGAACTCCAAGTCAGAGGGAATCGGAGGGAAAACCAAATTGGGTCCTTCTCCACTTTGTCTGGATAAGGGAATGGTAAATGGACGGACATGTCTGGTCTTAGTTGGTGTCACCTCTGGTGTGAGGGTGGCACCCCTTGCTTGTGCACAGGGTATTTGAACTTCACCCCTCATCTTCTTTGAAGGTGGTCCTATTGTTGATAGCCGTTGCTGGAAATTCCTAGGCTCTAGACCACACTAGTGCTCTTTGAATAGGCACATCATAAGCTAAGCATCTGTAAATGATCCTTGTTAGCACACAGCATCCATGAAGCACATTCTTATGTTTCTTATTTGAGCGCTCATGTGCTAGATGTATTTGATCTATGATCTAGTGGGGTAGATTGATTGTGAGGTTTTCTGTCTCTGCCAAGTACAAGCTAAACCAGATTCTTTTGGGTGGCATGGTGAAGCGCTCTTAGGCTGGAAAGGAAAAGTGTTGCATGATTGTGCATAGGTGGAGGGCGATGGTAGGTGTCATAGAGACCATATCCTTTAATTTGTTAAGATCTTTGTTTTTCATTCTTCCAGGGATCAATGTTTCTTTCTCTGTTGGAATGTGCATTCCATTCATGTCCAAGGACTCCCGTACTAAATTGAGTGTAAGTTTAAATCTTTTCAATTCGTGGCTTGGTGGTAGAAAGGGGAGAACAAATGTACTATCTCCTCCTTTGGCTCTACTAGGGGTGATCGTGCTGATCAGGTAGGAGCAGCGTAGAAAATCAGGCTTAGGTAAGAGTGCTCTAAAATAGCTGGCCAAGCCCGCCTTCGTCCATACAGATCTCATTACTTCTGCATCCTCATATTTCTCAAATTCACGGGTAAAGAGATTGTATCTTCCCCATTTTCCATTGAATTCAATTTCTGCTTCCCAAAAGTAGGTGCCCTCACCAAGTGGACCTGCGACATCACTCAACCAGTGTGCATGTTTGCCAACTTGTGACATGTGCCCCCTATGGAGGGTTCAGAATGGGAAGGACATGCACTGCCCTGAGTTCCTGAGGCCTCTCGTTGAGTTGTGGTTTGAGGAGGAGAGTTTCAATATCCACTATTTGGGTGCTGGATCTCGGTTTGGAACTGGTACCTCGTCCTTCTGCCATGTTACTGCTTGTTTGCTCGTTCTGTGAGAATATAGAAGCATGTGTTAACATTGTAATGGACAAGATAGAAAAATTTTTGTGGCCATTACAACATTAACATGAGGTTAGTGATAGGTTAGTAGGTCAGTGAGTGCTCGATGATTGTGTGTGTAGTTAGTGAATGAATAGTCCTATGAGCTAAATGGGAAGATGCGCTGCGAGGATGATGTAGTTAGTAGGTGGAGATGAATTTACAAATGGGGGTGGGGGGGTTTATTACAAGCTTTGGGCTGCCAAACACAGTGGATGGCTTTCGGTTTTGATTTTGTGGAGACTGTGGAGGGCTTTATAAGAGTGTCTCGTTGGAAATGAGGCTTTTTAGGCACCCATTTACAAGTGATTCTGCTCGTGCTCATGGACGAATATGTGTTTGTGCATGTCGAATAAGAGTGGGTATCAATTGTTCGAGTGAGTGAACCATGTTGTACATGGTGTGGTTTATGTGTGGCTACTTGAGCCCTCAAGCAAGCCTTAAGCACCCAAATTTGTCTTGATTGTGGGTCAGCCTTCATTGACTTCTTGGGTACCCAGATACACTTTACTTTCGTAGAGGAATTTTTGAGAGACTTATTATTAGTGTCCTGCCGTTGAGCACTAATATGAAGTTGAGCCACTGGTTATGGCTTGACCGCAACATGATGCTCACCTTTCCGCACCCACACTTGTTTCAATGGCTAAGACACCTTGCTTTGTACTTTCTTTTGGCTTCGAGCATAGGTCATCTGCTTCTTCAGCATTAAAGATCCACCTTTGGTTGTCGTATCCCTATGGTCTTTCGAAAAGAAGGGAGTTCCATTGTATCCTTGACTTCTTTGTTGAGACAATCATCCCTCTACATCACATAGTTTTGGACAAGAATAGCATCATCATTTTCATGTGTACTCCTAGAGGGACCAGGAGTGTGTGCCTTTCCTAATTTCTTGAGTGTTTGCTTGTCTAACTCAAGTGTAACGCAGTTCTGATTTACCTAGACCTGAAGAAGTCCACTTCTTAGGTTTAGATTGACTGCATGATTATAGATCCAGTCTTGACCTAAGACAAGAGGCTCACTGAGGTCCTTCTCTTCACACACTAGCACTTTAACTGTTAGGAGAACATCTTGAATGTAGAGGGGAAGTTCCACCTTGCCCATGCAAGGGGTTTCCACACCTCCCAATTCTATGAGATATGCTTCTACAGGATTGACACTTAAGTTCAATTCTTGACAGTAAGGATGTTTAACAGCACTAGTAGCTGCACCTGAGTCAATCAAAGCCCGAACAATCCTTGCACTATTTCCTTGTCGTATCTCTAAGGTTACAAAAGGATGCCGATCAATTATTCTAGTGGACCTTATGGCTAAGACTTCACACATAGCCATATGATATCCTGGGTCTGCATAGTCATTTGTTCTAGGCTGATCTCTACCCTGTCTTCTCAATTTCATTCTTCATATGCGTTCCAATGCTTCTTCCCGTGCCTCTTCTCGAATTCCCTTTTCCTCTTCTTTATGTCTCTTTTCAATATTGAGTTGATTTAACATCTCCTCCATGAGGGGTTCCTGATATAACTTGACTCTGCATCCACTGATGTAACTTGGTAGGATGTCACCTTCTAGTGTAGCTAGTTGTACTTCTCCACTCATTGAGATCCTATTTATGATCATAGGTCCATAGCCTCTCTTTTGTAATTTTCGTGCATGTTGCTTCAAAGTGTAGACTAAAACTAGATCTCCTGCTTTTAAGCCCTTATCCTTCACATGTGCATCAAAATATGCTTTTTGTCTTTTCTCGGTTGCATAAATTCCTGTTGCAGCTCTTAATCTTGTTTCACCTAGTCACTCAAGGTCAAAGATTCTAGAGGAGAGCTCATTGCCCGTCCAGTCATGCTCTTGTGCTACTTTCAATGTAGGTATCAAGAAGTCCAATGGTAGCACTGCATTTTGGCCAAATACCATCTGAAAGGGTGTGGCTTGGAGTATCGTTTTATAGGCAACTCTGTATGCCCAAAGAGCATGGTGTAACTATTTGTCCCAATCAGAGCGTTTATTATTCACTAATTTGGTCAGCACATTGCATAGAATCTTATTTGTGCTTTCGGCTTGCCCATTAGCCTGTGGATGAAAGGGGGCAGACTTCTTGTGTATCACCAAGAACTCTTGAACAAGATTTTCAATAACCTCATTCAAGAAGTGAGTGCCTCTATCACTTACTAGCTCTATAAGTAATCCATATCTTGTGAACAAATTCTCAAATAAGAAACATAGCTGTTGTTTGAGCATTGTTCCTCATTGTGGCTTTTACTTCTACCCATTTGGTTAGATAGTCTGTGGCCATAATGATGTATTCAGCAAGGGAACCCTTAGCTGGGGGATTAATAGGACCGACAAAGTCTATTCCCCACTTAGAGAATGCACGTCCACCCATCATAGGTTTCAGTGGCATCTCATCTTTGCGCATAGGATACTGAGTCCGCTGACAAACATCACACCTCTTCATGTAGGTATGTCCATCCATATGAAGGGTTGGCCACCAAAGTCCTGCAAATAGTATTGACTTGATCACCCGATCTGGCCCAAAGTGTCCTCCTACTACACTGTGGTGAGGAATTTCCAAGATCTTAATATATTCACTCTCATGGACACATAATCTGAGGTAACCATCCTTACCACACTTGTATAAGTTATCTCCAATGAGTGAGTAGTCTAGGGCTTCTTGTTTTAAACTTCTTGGCCTAGCCAAAGTCATTTCTTGAGGGAATGTTTTCGTCCTCAGAAAGGTTACTAGAACTATGGACACTTGAAAAATAGTGGCATGTTCCACGGGTGGTTTAGTGCAGCAAATTGGGCATTCCTTGCACAACTTATGGACATCACCTTCCATAGTCCGCCAATGCACTCAGAGTCTCCTTAGTGTCTGTAAAGTTCTTTGCCTCAAATGTTGCTCTAATGCACCTACATGTGCTAATTGCAACCATTTCACGTACTCATCCTCTTCTACACAGTAAGCAAGTATTCCTTGATTTGTATGCTTGTACATACTTCCTGCCATGATATGGTACTTCTAGGCTTTTACGACCTCCCTATCTTGAGTGTGCACTACTTGATGTTTAGGCCCATATAACAATACTGGCGCCAATGTTTTAGCCCACTGTGGTACAACCTCCAAATTAAACAAGTAAGGATTAGGAAGGTCATCTGATACTCCTTGCAGGGCCTCTCGAGATGTGAGCCTAGAGAGATGGCCTGTATTGCATGGCTTGTTTACCAAGTATAGTAGAGGTTGATGATCAGTAAAAAAATTCAAACTTATTTGCAAGCAAATAGTGTCTAAACTTTTTAAGTGCATATACCATGCCTAATCCTTCTCTCTGAGTAGTGGTATAATTCTGTTCAGCTGCATTTAGCTGTCTACTAGCATAGGCAATTGGAAGATCCCACCAGTAGGCTGTGCTAGCACACATCCAATAGCATAGTTGGATGCATCCACATGCACATGGAATGGCTTGTTCCAATCTAGTATATTCAAGCTTGGTGCTGAACATAATCTCCGTTTAAGCTTATTGAAAGAATTCTTACAATCATCTAACCACTCAAAGTTGGTGAAAAGAGCATATAGAGGCTTTGCTTTGATGGCATACATATGAATGAATTGGATATAGTAGCCACAATGCCCCATGAAAGCCTGTACCTCCTTGACATTCTTTGGCCTAGGTAGCTCTGCAATAGCTCTCACTTTCTCTTCATCAATGGATATGCTGTTCTTTGACACTATGTGTCCTAGAATCTTGCCTTGCCTGACCATGAAAACACACTTTTCTGGGTTCAAGCAGACTTGGTATTCTCTACATTTGTCAAAGATTTGCTTGAGTTCAGGCATATGTGTCTGTCTAATGTTGGAATGAGCACAGAGATCATCAACATAGACTTCCAAATTCTTCCTCAAGAACTCTTTAAATACATGACACATCAGCCTCTGAAAAGTGGCTGGCACGTTCGTAAGACCAAATGGCATTACGCGGAAGGCAAATATGCCCCACTCTGTGGCAAAAGCTATCTTATGCTGATCTTCTTGAGCAATGGCTACCTGATTGTAGCATGAGAATCCATCAAGAAAGTTGTACACTTCCTTGCCTGCTACCCTTTCGAATAGATGCTCAATGATAGGAAGCGGATAGTTATCTCCAATAGTGGCTGCATTGACCTTCTTCAAGTTAATGCATACATGTAACTTCCCATTCTTCTTGGGAACCACTACGATGGGGGATACCCACTTAGTGTGTTCAATTTCATAGATAAATCCAGCTTCAACCAAGCGATCTATCTCTTCGTTAATCTTGGAAGCATAATTATCATTATAAGTGTATGGCTTTTGCTTAGAGGGTTTGGCATCAAAAGTCATGGGGATAGTGTGTGAGCCTATGTCAGGGTCTACACCTTTTAAATCCTTGTATCTCCAAGCAAATACATCTCTGTACTCTGTTAACAAAGCTATCAACTCTTGCTCTTCTTATTCTGTCAGGTCATGTCCTATGTATGTGCATCTTTCTTCTCCTTCCTCCATGGCTACAACTATCTTCTTAGTGCTTTCTTTGTTATCATAGGGCTCCCCTGATTGCGCCTCACATTTAGGCATTCTTATCATGACTCTTGTATTGTCTATCTCATACTTTTTAAAGTTTTTAGGGACCTCAAACAAAGATTCCTTTTCTGATGCAAAAGGTGAGTCCATAATGATTGACTCTAGATTGGAGTCACTTGCATCTTCAAATGCATCAATATGCTAGGTTTGCACTCTTCAAGAAGCGAGTCACCCATGATTGGCTCTATTGACAAGACTGAAATGTCATAGCTATCCTCATCACGGTGGGGTGTCCATTGTTCTTCATTGATGGCTACACCCATTGTTGCAAGAATTGTCGCCTAGCCATGAGGTTCAAACTCTTGGTCAGGAAATATTATAGTTGCATATGCTAGGTCTTGAATTGATCTATGGGTTTCTTTCGCACCTATCTCTCTGGATTTTTCTCTCTTCTCTTCTTCTACTACTACTTTACACATCCACAAGTTAGTGTCTTCATGCATCCATGAGGATCCTGATCCTATGGAATGCACTGACTTAGTATCATCTTTGGCTTTATGGATGGGGTTCCATTGGATGGAGGGACATCTCTATGAGAGTAATCCTTGAGATTAACTTTGGTTGTGACACCTAAGTGTTCCAGGTACAAAGAAATGGCTCTGCAATCCTGTACAACTTGCAACTGTCGCATAAATGGTCTTCCCAAAATCATCTCATAGGCATGATTTTTGCTAAAGTCACATATAGCAAAAGTATGCTCAAACTACACACCACATATAGTGAGAGCTAACCCTTCTAACAGTCCTAAGGGTCTTTCTATGTGACCGTCGGCCATCTCCAATTTCATTCTCGTCGGCCTGAGGGCTTGCTTGCCCCAATGCTTCCATAGGGAAGTGGTAGCAATTGCAGCTCCTGCACTTGAGTCCAAAATTGCCTTGCTTGTGTACCCCTGATGGGTAATGGGAAGATAGGTGTTTCCTTCTTCTCCTTCACTCATATTTCCTATCTTGTCTATAGGTATTTCTGGCACTGTTCTATGAGATCCTACCTGGGAACGAGGTTTTGCTACTTCTGGCACTTGATTGGCTACATTTTTCCATAGCCCTAGCCTAACTTTGAGTAGCTCTTCCAAAGTGAGCTTGCACTGCACTTTAGTGTTCTTTACTACCTCTGTGTTCCTAGGTATGACTGAGTCTTCGTTTCTTACCATGATAGTGCGTGCTCTCATGCAAGTGGACTAAGCTTCCCATGGGCTTGTGAAATGGGGTAGTTCCTGTAAGGAAGTAAACTCAAAGTATAATATCTCATGAGATTGGGTACTCTCTTGTTCCTCATAAATGGAAGGAATGTCTTGCGGGAATTGATCATGCGCGTCATCCACAAGTTTAATGGGAGGAGGAACTTCACTCTCTTTAGCCCATTTTTCTTCTTGAATCTCTGGTAGAAATTCTAGTCTGTATCGATTCATCAAAGAAGATGTGTCTGGCTCTGTGGAGTTAGGCACATAAGCTTCCTCGATAGAAAGGCTTATCCTTTCACTTGCCTTGTCCTTATTTTGAGAGGCGGGTTCCTTTTTTGATTGTGCTATTAGCCTCTCGAATCTTTCTAGCAATCCATCAAAGTCTTTGTGTCTTACTTGAATTAGAGAAGTTAAAAAGGCGACTAGCTTCAAACATGGTTTGAGCCAATTCCACCATCTTAGCACAAATTTTAGTTCGCTCGAGCTCTAGTTCCACTCTAGGGTAACACGTTTCATGATTTGTTTCACTTGGCCCTTCTTGGATTCTGGCCTGATATGCCTTAGGCATCATGTTTAGGTCCTCAAGAGTGGGACTGATCCTACCCTAGGGGGTGGTGGGATTGTATGATGCGGGTTGCAACGTGGTAGATTAGGTGGTGATAGGAATTGTGTTGGTGGGGTAGTGTGAGAGGGAGTTTGAGATGTGAGTTCAATTATCTTGGCTTTTGTTTCGCTTAGACTTTCCTCGAGTTCACTCATCTTCCTTGCCCATTGCCTTCTCATTCTTTCACAGCTATCCCTCCAAGCTCTAGTCCTCTTCTTAGTCACCCTCTCTGTTTCACTAACCTCAGAATCCTTTTCTCGACATAGCCCCTGGTTTTGCTACGTAGGTTGAGCTCTAGTGACCACTTGCACTGGTGCAGTGGAAGTTACACTACCTGACGAGTCTACGACTTGGCTCCCAACTAGGTCCACTCAGATCTTCATAGTAGTATGACTCATTATGCTCAGGCCACTACATGTAGTCAGCCTGTGGACTATCAATATGAGTAGAGTCAAAAATATGATCATTGGGGTCACTTTCTAAAAGCAATGGTGTTATTGGCACTATGGCTCTATCAAGATTTTCTTGAACTGCTGCAAACTTTAGTGGGATCACATTGGCAAGAGCAGGGGGTTGTTGTGCTAGAACTGGTTGAGGTCTCTAGTGCCCTTGATAGGGTGGCTGATAGGGTTGTTGGATTAGTGTATCTCCGTTCTATGGTGTAGTATTGGCTGCTAGGGTTCACTTGGGGTTGAGCCATAATGAGACATACGTTTGCCATATGGTCACCTCCACAAGTATAGCATCTTTTTAGAGGGGCAAACCTTGGTATTTGTTTTCTTGATATACCTAACTTCTGAGCTAGTTTCTCAGCGAGTTCCTCAATAGATGTGGATTGCGTGGATGTGAGGCTAGTAGAACTCTCTAAATCTTTGTAGATTTTTGAAAGTTCTAATTTCTTCCCTAGGTTATCTTCAAGATCTGGCCATGGCCATGAGGCAAACGGAGACGTTTGATATTACGAGCTTCCACCTCATGCTCGACCAGCCTGCTAAGCCCTTCCATTGCAATGGCAAAGAGAAGGGCAGCCAGTGGGAACCTCTGTCTGATAGATCTTCTAAGTTTGATCACCTTTGAAAGTTTTCCATTAATGTTAATTTGGATTGATGCGTTTTCGAGAAGGGTAGCAATCATCTTGGTGAATTTTTTACTACATCCAAGATCTTGAAGTGACTGTAGAATATAGTCCCATTCCAGCCTATCATATGCTTTATCAAACTCGATCTGGAGGAAGACCACATCTTGTTTAGACTCATTTGCAAAGTCAAGACCTGCCCAGATATCTATAATGGTTTCCAAAATTGACATGTCTTTGATGAAACCTTTTTGGTCCTTGCTTAACCACGCTCTCAAATGGCTAGAAATTCTGTTGGCAATGACTTTGGCAATGATCTTGTATCCCGTTTGGAGCATCATGATAGGACGTCAGTTCTCTATTCTGTTCTTTTCCCCTTTTTTGTGTATTAACTTGATAATGCCATTGTTGAGACAAGATGGAAGCGCCCCAAACTTGAGTGCCTCTTGCCAAACCTGACAAAGAGGGGTGGCAACCACCAACTTGAAGGATTTAAAGAACTCATTAGTGAGCCCTTCGGGTCCCGGGCTTTTAGAAGAAGGGAGGGCATCAATGACCTCAATGATTTCTGCTTCTGAGATAGGGGCATCAAGCAGGGAACGAAGGTTGAGTGGTATTCTATGGGGGGAAACCCTAGATATGGCCGCCATGCAGTCCCTTCTATGGTGGGAGAGGGGGTTCGAGGTCCCCACGAGTCTCGTGAAGTGCCCATTTTTCCAAACTTCGAATGGACTCCATGTTATGATTTTCTCTAGTTTTTACGCAAAATATATATAAAAGGCCTAATTTTTCCTAAATTATTATTTTTAGCATGAAACAAGCCCACATTGTAAGCTTAAAACGATATTCAAGCCTAGAAGCATTAGAATTAACCAAATGATTGTTATTATAAGTTTTTACATTCTCTCGACCTTGAATTGAACCCTATGACCTATCTTTTAATCTAGGTTGGGCAATTAGTGTGGACACAATCCTTCAAAAGTCAGAAGTCGATGGTCTTCATTTGTAAGGGGCTCACTTCATATGGGTCACTATTTCAAGGAGTATGAGGACCATTTTGGATCACTCTTGCCTCGTGTACTTCTGACTATGTGTGCATGTGTGCATGTAAGTGTATGCTCACATCTCACTTGTTGTGGATGGATGTGCTTGGTTGTCACCTCACTTAGGTCTCCATATCATTGATTGGTCTCTTATGTGGAAGGTTGGCACCCTTGATGTTGGTACTTTGGATGTGCATGAGGCTCTAAGCTAGAGAGGAACAATCCCATCATTCACATGTCGAATGGTGTGTTTCCATTTCTACATCATAAATATTCTTGTTTTTGTTTTCAGCACCTTGTTTTTATTGATACTCCCTTTTGCAATGAGAACTCCACTAGAAGTTTGAGTTCAGATTTTTATATTTATGCATTTAGAATTAAAAAGAACATATGTTTAATAACTTTATTGCCAATGAAGTTTTAATATGGAGCTAAATCCAAATAATATTCAAAGGATAGAGAGTGAACTTAACGCATCACATAATTTTTATGCTTTTCCAATCCCAAAATGTTTGGCTACATGACACCAAGAAATTCGCAAATGGATCCATAAGATCCATGAGCCAAAACAAGAATGAATATTTCATTGGACTTTGTAGAACCCATTAATAAATTGGATCCTCGATTCTCTAGCATTCTTTTGCGGACTTCATAGAAATTGTGCTTCAATTTTTCCCTTGCAAGACTATGATCATCCTTCATAAACACATTCATAGCATCCACATTAACAAAAGAATTATCATCTTTGTTTGTTTCCCACGTAGAGAAATTCTCAAAATTTTAAAATTCATTTTTATGATACAGCATGAAGAACATGCAAGCGTTACTTCCTCAAATTATATTTATCAAGGATCTTAACTTCATATTCATGTATAGATCTTATATGATTATTTCCGCATAGAGAAATTGCATTTCCTTTGCATAGATTTCGATCATCTTCATTTTTTAAAGAAATATGTCTCTTTTGCATGTACCTACATCATATTTATCATGATGTGCATTAGTTTGAAGCATCATATCATCTTCCTTGATTTCAGTCAGCACATCATCCTCCCAGTTTACGTCACTTGTGCATCCCATGGCTTCTTCACATACCTTCATCATCTTCAAGCATCACATTACCTTCAAATATGTAAACACTATCCTCAATCATTACGTGACTTGAATCATACTTATTGTCCAGCATCACATCTCCTACAGTACACTTATCATGAGGCATCATATGTGTATTTGCATCAACGGATCTACATGGATTTATGAATGCATCGTACCAAATATTTTCTCTACGTATGTTGGTTTCATATCTCATAACAAAATCTTCCATAGATGGAAATTATTTTGGATCCTTGCCAGAAGTAGAGCTCCAGACCTTCATTGAATCTCCGCATTGTAATCCGCTAAGAGGACAGAGTAAGGCACATATTGAGCATCGTTTGTTCCTATACACCGGTGATGTGACATGTGCCTGAAGTATTCAGAGTTTATGATAGTGTCCTCTACTTTAGCCATTGATTGGATTTGGAGTGCGACGCGATCTTCATGGGTTTTGGCGGTCTTTTCAAGTTTTTGAAGCCATTCGGGTGCTTCGACTTCTAGGGTGTCCATTCGTTCCGATGTTTGTTGGCTGTCCGGCATAGCCATAGGAACATAGGATTCCTCATAAGATTCATCCGCTTCTATGGGCACCAATTCATCTGGCTGTGGTTCGATAATTGGGGATGGTTGTCTTTCATACTCAAGTAGCTTCCTTTGCAATTCTGCAACCTGCTCTTTTAGTGTCTTTACCTCTTTTGAAGTCGATGCCAACTCTATGATCTTGGGCTGTTCTTCTTGCTCCCTTAGCTGGCAACAGAGTGCATCTCATTCTATTTCCCAATCATCATGTGCTTCCAGTAGATCAGCATAGCTTTCTAGGATTGTTTTCATCGTATCTAAAGGGACTGCTTTAAACTGTTCTAGGTCGATCTCATGGGGGGAGCCTTCCATCGCAGCTTCTAGGTTTTCTTCGTTCTCTGTTTTGGAGTCGTTACTTTATTCTAGTGTTGTGACCATGTGCTTCCATAATAACGTTAGGTTGCGTCGGACTTTGACATTCTCTAACTGATTGATTTCAAGTAAAGCTGTTAATTTCTTAACCTCAGAAGACTCGGATTGCTGGGGAGCTTCTAATATGGTTTGGTGGGCATGTTCAAGCATATTATATCTTTGATTCAGGTCAGCATTTTCTTCTTCTATAATCGCAAGCCGTCTCTATAGTTGCTGGTGGTCCATAGTTAATTGACGATGCCGATCTTTGAGAGTCTAATATTCACTCTGTAGTTGATATACACATTGGTGTAAAGTAGAAAACACATTATTTACATTTAAGAATGCTCGGAAAGGACAGGATGCAGGGGGGATGGGGAAGGGAAAGGGAATCCTGAATGAAGTGGAATCAAGTGGTCATGTGGGTGGAGGGGGTATGGAAGATTGTGGCTGTGTGTGGTGAGGGAGTGGTGCTGTGGCTATTATTGTCTCCATTGTGTCAAAGGTGTGTGTGACTGTGTAAATGGGAACAGAAGGCGGGGTGGATGTGATGTTCCTGAATAGTGTGGTGAATGTAGGCATGGTAACCCCTCCAAATTGGATGCCTGGAGAGAGAGAGAGAGGCTTCATCCAGACCAAGTGCATCCGCATGAAGGTTTAAAGACTCAATAAATTGGTCGTCAATCCTTCTTCTCCCAACATCTGAGTTATTAGCATCTTCCCTGTTTCTAGTGACAATTTGTGGTGCTCTTGGACTCTTTTCATAGTTTCATACAATCTTTTGATTTGCGTCCTATAGGCTTGGGCACCAGCTAGTGTTGAGGTTTCTTCTTATTCCTAGTCCTGTTCCTCGTCTGCTTCCTCTTCAATCTCATCTTCATCCTCGTCTACTTCACGTTGGGTAGGAGCGGACATTCCTGTGGTTGGTTGCGGTCCCCTGGTCTGCTCTTCCTCCATCTCAAGATTGGCCTCATTAATGATGCGGGCAATTTCTTCATATGTCAAATCGTCCAAGGTGTAGCCTTTTGGGAACTTCAAGTCAGAGGGAATCCGAGGGAAAACCAAATTGGGTCCTTCTCCACTTTGTCTAGGTAAGGGAATGGTAAATGGACGGACATGTCTGGTCTTAGTTGGTGTCACTTGTGGTGTGAGGGTGGCACCCCTTGCTTGTGCACATGGTATTTGAACTTCACCCCTCATCTTCTTTGAAGGTGGTCCTATTGTTGATAGCCGTTGCTGGAATTCCTGGGCTCTAGACCACACTAGTGCTCTTTGAATAGGCACATCATAAGCTAAGCATCTGCAAATGATCCTTGTTAGCACACAGCATCCATGAAGCACATTCTTATGATTCTTATTTGAGCGCTCATGTGCTAGGTGTATTTGATCTATGATCTAGTGGGGTAGATTGATTGTGAGGTTTTCTGTCTCTCCCAAGAACAAGCTAAACCAGATTCTTTTGGGTGGCATGGTGAAGCGCTCTTAGGCTGGAAAGGCAAAGTGTTGCATGATTGTGCATAGGTGGAGGGCGATGGTAGGTGTCATAGAGACCATATCCTTTAATTTGTTAAGATATTTATTTCTCATTCTTCCAGGGATCAATGTTTCTTTCTCTGTTGGAATGTGCAAGCCATTCATGTCCAAGGACTCCCGTACTAAATTGAGTGTAAGTTTAAATCTTTTCAATTCCTCGCGTGGTGGTAGAAAGGGGAGAACAAATGTACTATCTCCTCCTTTGGCTCTACTAGGGGTGATCGTGCTGATCAGGTAGGAGCAGCGCAGAAAATCAGGCTTAGGTAAGAGTGCTCTAAAATAGCTGGCCAAGCCCGCCTTCGTCCATACAGATGTCATTACTTCTACATCCTCATATTTCTCGAACTCACGGGTAAAGAAATTGTATCTTCCCCATTTTCCATTGAATCCAATTTCTGCTTCCCAAAAGTAGGTGCCCTCACCCAATGGACCTGCGACGTCACTCAACCAGTGTGCATGTTTGCCAACTTGTGACGTGTGCCCCCTATGGAGGGTTCTGAATGGGAAGGACATGCACTGCCCTGAGTTCCTGAGGCCTCTCGTTGAGTTGTGGTTTGAGGAGGAGAGTTTCAATATCCACTATTTGGGTGTTGGATCTCGGTTGGGAACTAGTACCTCGTCCTTCTGCCATGTTACTGCTTGTTTGCTCGTTCTGTGAGAATATAGAAGCATGTGTTAACATTGTATTGAACAAGATAGAACAATTTTTGTCGCCGTTACAACATTAACATGAGGTTAGTGATAGGTTAGTTGGTCAGTGAGTGCTCGATGATTGTGTATGTAGTTAGTGAATGAATAGTCCTATGAGCTAAATGGGAAGATGCGCTGCGAGGATGATGTAGATAGTAGGTGGAAATGAATTTACAAATGGGGGTGGGGGTTTATTACAAGCTTTGGGCTACCAAACACAGTGGATGGCTTTCGGTTTTGATTCTGTGGAGACTCTGGAGGGCTTTATAAGAGTGTCTGCTTGGAAATGAGGCTTTTTAGGCACCCATTTACAAGTGATTCTACTCGTGCTCATGGGCGAATATGTGTTTGTGCATGTCGAATAAGAGTGGGTATCAGTTGTTCGAGTGAGTGAACCATGTTGTACATGGTGTGGTTTATGTATGGCTACTTGAGCCCTCAAGCAAGCCTTAAGCACCCAAATTTGTCTTGATTGTGGGTCAGCCTTCATTGACTTCTTTGGTACCCAGATAGACTTTACTTTCGTAGAGGAATTTTTGAGAGACTTATTATTAGTGTCCTGTCGTTGAGCACTAATATGAAGTTGAGCCACTGGTTGTGGCTTGACCGCAACATGATGCTCACCTTTCCGCACCCACACTTGTTTCAATGGCGGAGACACCTTGCTTTGTACTTTCTTTTGGCTTCGAGCATAGGTCATCTGCTTCTTCTGCATTAAAGATCCACCTTTGGTTGTCGTATCCCTATGGCCTTTGGAAAAGAAGGGAGTTCAATCGTATCCTTGACTTCTTTGTTGAGACAATCATCCCTCTACATCACATAGTTTTGGACAAGAATAGCATCATCATTTTCATGTGTACTCCTAGAAGGACCAGGAGTGTGTGGCTTTCCTAATTTCTTGAGTGTTTCACTTTCTAACTCAAGTGTAATGCAATTCTGATTTACCTAGACCTCAAGAAGTCCACTTCTTAGGTTTAGATTGACTGCATGATTATAGATCCAGTCTTGACCTAAGACAAGAGGCTCAGTGAGGTCCTTGTCTTCACACACTAGCACTTTAACTGTTAGGAGAACATCTTGAATGTAGAGGGGAAGTTCCACCTTGCCCATGCAAGGGGTTTCCACACCTCCCAATCCTATGAGATATGCTTCTACAGGATTGACACTTAAGTTCAATTCTTGACAGTAAGAATGTTTAATAGCACTAGTAGCTGCACCTGAGTCAATCAAAGCCCGAACAATCCTTGCACTATTTCCTTGTCCTATCTCTAAGGTTACAAAAGGATGCCGATCAATTATTCTAGTGGAGCTTATGGCTAAGACTTCACACATAGCCATATGATATCCTGGGTCTGCATAGTCATTTGTTCTAGGCTGATCTCTACCCTGTCTTCTCAATTTCATTGTTCAGATGTGTTCGAATGCTTCTTACTCTGCCTCTTCTCGAATTCCCTTTTCCTCTTCTTTACATCTCTTTTCAATATTGAGTCGATTTAACATCTCCTCCATGAGGGGTTCCTGATATAACTTGACTCTGCATCCACTGATGTAACTTGGCAGGATGTCACCTTCTAGTGTAGCTAGTTGTACTTCTCCACTCATTGAGATCCTATTTATGATCATAGGTCCATAGCCTCTCTTCTGTAATTTTCGTGAATGTTGCTTCAAAGTGTAGACTAAACCTAGGTCTCCTGCTTTTAAGCCCTTATCCTTCACATGTGCATCAAAATATGCTTGTTGTCTTTTCTGGGCTGCATAAATTCCTGTTGTAGCTCTTAATCTTGTCTCACCTAGTCACTCAAGGTCAAAGATTCTAGAGGAGAGCTCATCGCCCGTCCAGTCTTGCTCTTGTGCTACTTTTAATGTAGGTATCAAGAAGTCCAATGGTAGCACTGCATTTTGGCCAAATACCATCTCAAAGGGTGTGGCTTGGAGTATCGTTTTATAGGCAACTCTGTATGCCCAAAGAGCATGGTGTAACTATTTGTCCCAATCAGAGCGTTTATTATTCACTAATTTGGTCAGCACATTGCATAGAATCTTATTTGTGCTTTCGGCTTGCCCATTAGCCTGTGGATAAAAGGGGGCAGACTTCTTGTGTATCACCAAGAACTCTTGAAGAAGATTTTCAATAACCTCATTCAAGAAGTGAGTGCCTCTATCACTTACTAGCTCTATAAGTAATCCATATCTTGTGAACACATTCTCAAATAAGAAACATAGCTGCTGTTTGAGCATTGTTCCTCGTTGTGGCTTTTACTTCTACCCACTTGGTTAGATAGTCTGTGGCCATAATGATGTATTCAGCATTGGAACCCTTAGCTGGGGGATTAATAGGACCGACAAAGTCTATTCCCCACTTAGAGAATGCACGTCCACCCATCATAGGTTTCAATGGCATCTCATCTTTGCGCATAGGATACTGAGTCCGCTCACAAACATCACACCTCTTCATGTAGGTATGTGCATCCATATGAAGGGTTGGCCACCAAAGTCCTGCAAATAGTATTGACTTGATCACCCGATCTGGCCCAAAGTGTCCTCCTGCTACACTATGGTGAGCAGTTTCCAAGATCTTAATATATTCACTCTCATGGACACATAATCTGAGGTAACCATCCTTACCACACTTGTATAGGTTATCTCCAATGAATGAGTAGTCTAGGGCTTCTTGTTTTAAACTTCTTTGCCTAGCCAAAGTCATTTCTTGAGGGAATGTTTTCGTTCTCAAAAAGGTTACTAGAACTATGGACACTTGATAAAGAGTGGCATGTTCCACGGGTGGTTTAGTGCAGCAAATTGGGCATCCCTTGCACAACTTATGGACATCAGCTTCCATAGTCTGCCAATGCACTCCGAGTCTCCTTAGTGTCTGTAAAGTTCTTTGTCTCAAATGTTGCTCTAATGCACCTACATGTGCTAATTGCAACCATTTCACGTACTCATCCTCTTCTACACAGTAAGCAAATATTCCTTGATTTGTATGCTTGTACATACCTCCTGCCATGATATGGTACTTCTAGGCTTTTACGACTTCCCTATCTTGAGTGTGCACTACTTGATGTTTAGGCCCATATAACCATAGTGGCGCCAATGTTTTAGCCCACTGGGGTACAACTTCCAAATTAAACAAGTAAGCATTAGGAAGGTCATTTGATACTCCTTGCACAGCCTCTCGAGATGTGAGCCTAGAGAGATGGCCTGTATTGCATGGCTTGTTTACCAAGTATAGTAGAGGTTGATGATCAGTAAAAAAAATTCAAACTTATTTGCAAGCAAATACTGTCTAAACTTTTTAAGTGCATATACCATGCCTAATCCTTCTCTCTCAGTAGTGGTATAATTCTGTTCAGTTGCATTTAGCTATCTACTAGCATAGGCAATTGGAAGATCCCACCAGTAGGCAGTGCTAGCACACATCCAATAGCATAGTTGGATGCATCCACATGCACATGGAATGGCTTGTTCCAATCTAGTATAGTCAAGCTTGGTGCTGAACATAATCTTTGTTTAAGCTTATCGAAAGAATTCTCACACTCATCTGTCCACTCAAAGTTGGTCAAAAGAGCATATAGAGGCTTTGCAATGACGACATTCATATGAATGAATCGGATATAGTAGCCACAATGCCCCATGAAAGCCTGTACCTCCTTGACATTCTTTGGCCTAGGTAGCTCTGCAATAGCTCTCACTTTCTCTTCATCAGTGGATATGCTGTTCTTTGACACTATGTGTCCTAGAATCTTGCCTTGCCTGACCATGAAAACACACTTTTCTCGGTTCAAGCAGACTTGGTATTCTCTACATTTGTCAAAGAATTGCTTGAGTTCAGGTATATGTGTCTGTCTAATGTTGGAATGAGCACAGAGATCATCAACATAGACTTCCAAATTCTTCCTCAAGAACTCTTTAAATACATGACACATCAGCCTCTGAAAAGTGGCTGGCACATTCGTAAGACCAAATGGCATTACACGAAAGGCAAATATGCCCCACTCTGTGGCAAAAGCTATCTTATGCTGATCTTCTTGAGCAATGGCTACCTGATTGTAGCATGAGAATCCATCAAGAAAGTTTGACACTTCCTTGCCTGCTACCCTTTCGAATAGATGCTAATGATAGGAAGCGGATAGTTATCTCGAATAGTGGCTGCATTGACCTTCTTCAAGTCAATGCATACGTGTAACTTCCCATTCTTCTTGGGAACCACTATGATGGGGGATACCCACTCAATGTGTTCAATTTCATAGATAAATCCAGCTTCAACCAAGCCATCTATCTCTTCTTTATTCTTGGCAGCATAATTATCATTATAAGTGTATGGCTTTTGCTTAGAGGGTTTGGCATCGAAAGTCATGGGGATAGTGTGTGAGCATATGTCAGAGTCTACACCTTTTAAATCCCTGTAGCTCCAAGCAAATACATCTCTGTACTCTCTTAACAAAGCTATCAACTCTTGCTCTTCTTATTCTGTCAGGTCATGTCCTATGTATGTGCATCTTTCTTCTCCTTCCTCCATGGCTACAACTATCTTCTTAGTGGTTTCTTTGTATCATAGGCCTCCCCTGATTGCGCCTCACGTTTAGGCATTCTTATCATGACTCTTCTATTGTCTATCTCATACTTTTTAAAGTTTTCAGGGACCCCAAACAAAGATTCTTCCTCCTCGGGTGTGACTATTCTCACCTCATTTGGAAGTTCTTCATGTCTCTAAGGATGAGCTTCTAATTCATAGAAGTATTCCTCATCTGATGCAAAAGGTGAGTCCATAATGATTGACTCTAGATCGGAGTCACTTGCATCTTCAAATGCATCAATGCTAGGTTTGCACTCTTCAAGAAGCGAGTCACCCATGATTGGCTCTATTGACAAGAATGAAATGGCATAGCTATCCTCATCACAGTGGGGTGTCCATTGTTCTTCCTTGATGGCTACACCCATTGTTGTAAGAATTGCCGCCCAGCCATGAGGTTCAAACTCTTGGTCAGGAAATATTATAGTTGCATAGGCTGGGTCTTGAATTTATCTATGGGTTTCTTTCACACCTATCTCTCTGGATTTTTCTCTCTTCTCTTCTTCTACTACTACTTTACACATCCACAAGTTAGTGTCTTCATGCATCCATGAGGATATTGATCCTATGGAATGCACTGACTCAGTATCATCTTTTGGCTTTATGGATGGGGTTCCATTGGATGGAGGGACATCTCTATGAGAGTAATCCTTGAGATTAACTTTGGTTGTGACACCTAAGTGTTCCAGGTACAAAGAAATGGTTCCGCAATCTTGTAATACTTGCAACTGTCGCATAAATGGTCTTCCCAAAATCAGCTCATAGGCATGATTTCTGCTAAAGTCACATATAGCAAAAGTATGCTCAAACTACACACCACATGTAGTGAGAGCTATCCCTTCTAGCAATCCTAAGGGTCTTTCTATGTGACCGTGGGCCATCTGCAATTTCATTCTCGTCGGCTTGAGGGCTCGCTTGCCCCAACCCTTCGATAGGGAAGTGGTAGCAATTGCAACTCCTGCACCTGAGTCCAAAATTGCCTTGCTTGTGTACCCCTGATGGGTAATGGCAAGATAGGTGTTTCCTTCTTCTCCTTCACTCATATTTCCTATCTTGTCTATAGGTAATTCTGGCACTGTTCTATGAGATCCTACCTGGGAACGAGGTTTTGCTACTTCTGGCACTTGATTGGCTACATTTTTCCATAGCCCTGGCCTAACTTTGAGTAGCTCTTCTAAAGTGAGGTTGCACTGCACTTTAGTGTTCTTTACTACCTCTCTGTTCCTAGGTATGACTGAGTCATCGTTTCTTAGCATGATAGTGGGTGCTCTCATGCAAGTGGACTGAGATTCCCATGGGCCTGTGAAATGGGGTAGTTCGTGTAAGCAATTAGACTCAAAGTCTAATATCTCATGAGATTGGGTACTCTCTTGTTCCTCATAAATGGAAGGAATGTCCTGCGGGAATTGATCATGCGCGTCATCCACAAGTTCAATGGGAGGAGGAACTTCACTCTCTTTAGCCCATTTTTCTTCCTGAATCTCTGGTAGAAATTCTGGTGTGTATCGATTCATCGAAGAAGATGTGTCTGGCTCTGTGGAGTTAGGCACATAAGCTTCCTGGATAGGAAGGCTTTTCCTTTCACTTGCCTTGTCCTTATTTTGAGAGGCGGGTTCCTTTTTTGATTGTGCTATTAGCCTCTCCAATCTTTCTAGCTGTTGTCAGGATCTTACTCACGCGCATACAGAGCTTACGGACACAGAAAACACACAAAGAATAGACACAACAAGAGACGAGACACAACGCAGTAATGGGTGCAATCTCCCCCCACGCACTCTGTTTCGACAGTCCACAGAGTGCATGTATTTATAGGACTTTTGATTACGTCGAAAAGAGTGGTTACAAGAGGGCGGCTTCGAAAAGCAGGCGTGAAACTAAAAGTTGATAACTTTTACAGAAAGCCATTACTTTAAATAATAGAAACTGCGGTCTTCAACGACCCTTATTCTAACCATTACTTTTCTAACAATAGAACCTTCTACGCAGGTTTATTTACAAAATAAATAATAATTATTCGGATTATTTATGTCCGCCCTTTCACGCCTTGCACGCTCCTCACGAACCTTCAGCTGCTATATCAAAAACATCAAAAACATATTAATACATTAAGAATACAATACTTTAACAATGCCTTGTTCAATAATATACAACATGCCTCTCAGTTGACAAGCAACTGACCTCAGTTGATAAAATAATGCAACACTCTAACAATTATAATGCAGTGTTCAACATATTCCATATTACTGTTACAATCCAACAATGCATTGGCCAACATATTTCATGTTACAATCCAACAATGCATTGGCTATTCCATATTTAAATTCAACAATGCATTCGCTAACATATTCGATGTTATAATCCAACAATGCATTGGCTATTCCATATTTAAATTCAACAATGCATTGGCTAACATATTCGATGTTATAATCCAACAATGCATTGGCTATTCCATATTTCAATCCAACAATGCATTGGCTAACATATGCCATGTTACAATCCAACAATGCAGTGTTCAACATATTCCATAAGGTATAACATGCCCCTCAGTTGAACAATCAACTGACCTCAGGTGATAAAATAATAAACATGGATGGCCAGTCACATGTTTCATCACTGAATAAAGAAATAGGCATGTGCCATGTAAGAATACATGCATGGAAATGTTCATGGAGCTGTTACATTAATGTGTTTGTGGTATGATATACAGGATTTAAGTCAAAAATGTAATCCAAAAGTGATGACAAAAATAATAATTAACTTTCGAATCATGAATTTATACTTGAATGCATGTGCATATGAATTTTGTAAAAATTTCGGCAGCATAACGGCGTGATTTTGAAAACCGGAAAATTTCCGACAAACAATTTCCATGATACATAAAGAGACCAAAAGGGGATTACACACCCTGACATATGTATTTTTTTTTTCCTCCTCGCTAACCTGCAATAAAATACATACCTGTCCCTACAATAAGAATTCATGTACCATACAAGACAAACCATATTTAAATGATGCGTATATTCCATGTACGATGCAAAACATGCATGTCCAAAATGTAAGTGGATGCAAAAAGAAGACAAGTATGCATATAAATTGACAAGAAACGTATCTGGATGGTTACAAAGTAATTTGCCGATGTGTGCAGGTGTTGAAGATGATCCACCCCTTTATCATAATAGCAGGACAATATGCCTTCAGGATGAATGGGTAAAGTCCAAATTCTTTTGATCCTGGAAGAGAAGCTCAAAAGATATGTGATAGCTACTCTATAAAGAGATCGGAGATATCTTTCCATAGCAGTAAAACAAAATCCCAAAAATTAAAGGTAATATGCTCCTATAGACTAAATTCAATATGTAAATACATCACAATTATCAAACAGGTAAGGTAAATTGTAAAGGTAAGAATGAATCTTTAAACTCTTCTTGAAAAGCCTTCCAGGTGCGTGGACAATCTGGACGACGAGAAAGATCATTCCACCATAACTGCGCTCGTCCTACCAAATAATTAGTGGCAAATTTGATTTTCTGATTTTCTGAATATAACTCGTCGGAAAAGAAATCGTTGAATAGGGATAGCCATGATAAGACCAAGCGGCCATCTTTTCGTCCGTTGAATTGAAGCATAGCATAACGTCCTTGTATGGTTTGTTGAAGTGCGTGAAGTTCTTGGTTCATAATCTCTAACTCTTGCTCGAATGAAACTCTAGGTAAAGGTAAATTACTGTGATCCTCCATGGTGCTCTTGGATCCTTGCTCTCAACCTAAATATTTTGAACACTAATTTAATTGCCACCCAAAGATTTTGAAGGAATTCACACTTAAAAACTAGCTCAATGGAAAGTTCGTTCCGAGAGCTTTCCAACGGTATATTATACGCCTCAATCCGACATACGGATTGAAAGTTACACTTGATTCTTTGTTGGGTCCAAATTTGAATTCGACGCGAGCGCCTTGCACAAGTACCAAAGAGAGAGAAGGAGAGACTTGAGTACAACTCCAAGAGATAGTGGAGTGGTCAAAGTACTTCCCTTGAAAGTAGGAGGTTGTGGGTTCAAATCCTCCTACCTTAGGGACTCTAAACCTCTCTATTACCACTCAAAAATTAAAATTGTCTCGCGCATAGCCAACGGTCGCCAAGGGAGCCTTGGGTGCCAATGTTGCCAATGTATTGCCTAAGTTATTGCCTAAGTTCTTTGCCTTAGTCGACGCCTTGGAGTAAGACGTAGGTGAAGACGTGGAATAAGCCGAAGGAGAAGACGTAGGTGAAGACGTAGGTGAAGACATAGGTTCTGGTTCTGGATTAGAATCAGAAACGGAATCGGAATCGGAATCGCGAACACGGAGACGGAGACGGAATCGGAATCGGAATTCACGAACAGAGAACAGAGAACAGAACCCTCTGTATTGACGCGTGCAGAGCTCTAATACCACTGCTGTCAGGATCTTACTCACGCGCATACAGAGATTACGGACACAGAAAACACACAGAGAATAGACACAACAAGAGACAAGACACAACGCAGTAATGGGTGCAATCTCCCCCCACGCACTCTGTTTCGACAGTCCACAGAGTGCATGTATTTATAGGACTTTTGATTACGTCAAAAAGAGTGGTTACAAGAGGGCGGCTTCGAAAAGCAGGCGTGAAACTAAAAGTTGATAACTTTTACAGAAAGCCATTACTGTAAATAATAGAAACTGCGGTCTTCAACGACCCTTATTCTAACCATTACTTTTCTAACAATAGAACCTTCTACGCAGGTTTATTTACAAAATAAATAATAATTATTCGGATTATTTATGTCCGCCCTTTCACGCCTTGCACGCTCCTCACGAACCTTCAGCTGCTATATCAAAAACATCAAAAACATATTAATACATTAAGAATATAATACTTTAACAATGCCTTGTTCAATAATATACAACACTAGCAGTCCATCAAAGTCTTTTGTGTCTTACCTGAATTAGAGAAGTTAAAGAGGGGACTCGTTTCAAACATGGTTTGAGCCAATTCCACCATCTTAGCACAAATTTAGTTCGCTTGAGCTCTAGTTCCGCTCTAGGGTAACATGTTTCATGATTCGTTACACTTGACCCTTCTTGGATTCTGGCTTGATATGCCTTAGGCATCATGTTTAGGTCCTCGAGAGTGGGACTGATCCTACCCTAGGGGGTGGTGGGATTGTATGAGGCGGGTTGGAAGGTGGTACATTAGGTGGTGATAGGAATGGTGTTGGTGGGGTAGTGTGAGAGGGAGTTTGAGATGTGAGTTCAATTATCTTGGCTTTTGTTTCTCTTAGACTTTCCTCGAGTTCACTCATCTTCCTTTCCCATTGCCGTTTCATTCTTTCGCAGCTATCCCTCCAAGCTCTAGTCCTCTTCTTAGTCACCCTCTCAGTTTCACTAACCTCAGAATCCTTTTCTCAGCCTAGCCCCTAGTTTTGCTACGTAGCTTGAGCTCTAGTGACCACTTGCACTGGTGCAGTGGAAGTTACACTACCTGACGAGTCTACGACTTGGCTCCCAACTAGGTCCACTCGGATCTTCATAGTAGTATGACTCATTATGCTCAGGACACTACATGTAGTCAGCCTGTGGACTATCAATATGAGTAGAGTAAAAAATATGATCATTGGGGTCACTTTCTAAAAGCAATGGTGTTACTGGCACTATGGCTCTATTAAGATTTTCTTGAACTGCTGCAAACTTTAGTGGGATCACACTGGCAAGAGCAGGGGGTTGCTGTGCTAGAACTGGTTGAGGTCTCTAGTGCCCTTGATAGGGTGGCTGATAGGGTTGTTGGGGCCTACCATACTACTATGGTGGGTATTGGTTCTGGTATCTACCCTGTTGTGGATATGGCTGTGGGTCACGTTTCCTAACTGCTTGCTTATTGTATGGGCAATCTTGTGCGGAGTGATTAGTGTATCTCCGCTCTATGGTGTAGTATTGGCTGCTAGGGTTCACTTGGGGTTGAGCCATAATGGGACATACGTTTGCCATATGGTGACCTCCACAAGTATAGCATCTTTTTAGGGGGGCAAACCTTGGTATTTGTTTGCTTGATATACCTAACTTCTGAGCTAGTTTCTCAGCGAGTTCCTCAATAGATGTGGATTGTGTGGATGTGAGGCTAGTAGAACTATCTAAATCTTTGTAGATTTTTGAAAGTTCTAATTCCTCCCCTAGGTTATCTTCAATGTCAATGCACATGCGTACACACTCTTCTATGGTCCTAGGGTCTTTCAAATACACATGGGATCTCAATTTGGTACTTAGCAATTCTTCAAGGAATAAAGCCACTTGTTTGGCTGGAGTGGGTAACTCAGGAATAGGACATCTCTCTAAGTATTGCCTAAACCTTCTTCCTACAAGTCTCAGGGTCTCTTGAGGTGTCTACTTGAAGCTATGAATCAGTGAGGAAGTATTATGCCTTATGCCACTCTTGGAGAATTCGGTAATGAAAGCCTCTAGAAGTTGGTCTATATTCTTGAAGTGTCTCTCATTTAGTGGTTGAAACAACGTAAGGGTGGTGTTCCTAAGGGTTAGACAAAAAGCATTGCACTTCATGAATAGGTCCTCAACTTGTTCAGCTCTCAAGACTTGCCTAAACACGGCCACATGAGCATATGGGTCTCCAGTATCATTAAAGTAATTCTTCATGGAATTAACCAGCTGGGTGTGCCTCAAGGTTCTAGTGTGTTCTCTATGCCTTAGCAAAGGAAAATCATCAGCATTTATTTGCTTTCTTGGGGCTCTAGGTCTCTCAGTTTCCACTCTATCTGTCTCGGTTCTTATCCTTTCTCTTCCCAAGGGGTTAGCAAAGCTCACTTTAGGTCTATCTCTACTTCTATCCCTTTGAGCTCCATGAGCTTGGGATGTTCCAACTCCTTGGTGGCCAAGAGAGACATTAGATCTTTGTTGGGGAAAAATAAATTCACCCTTCCAAGTGTAGGCATGCCTACCATGCTCAGTGACCACAAAGATCCTCCTTGAAGTATTGTCTAGGTAGGTCACTTTGGCTGGGCTATCAGGATCTTTAAACTCATAGATTGTGAGCGTTCCAACCTCATTCGACTCATCAGGCTTATACCTCCAAAAGGCTTCAGCAGTCTCACGGTTGGAGAGAACATCTATGCTTTTATTGTCTTGGGGAACCCACTCTGGTGTGATAATTCTAGTAAGAACTGATTTGCCTCGAGTAGTTTTAGGCTCTCCACCTAAGTTCCCTTGCTCTATGTCACCTATGTCCCTCTCTGGGATCACATTCCCAAATTCCTCTGTCCTGTCTGGGTGATTGGTGACTATGTATATGGTTCCTTCTTTGTCCAGGTATGCACCATTTTAAAACTTGACTGCTAGATGTTCTAGTCCAATGGGTTGATCTGGGTTTTTTATCTGGAGTACTGATCTTTCTACGCCATCCTCATAGATGCAAGCACCTAATTGGTTGGTCCTAAGATATTCGAGTTTCGTCTTGTAAGGGCCTTCTACCCTTTGTAAATATAGCACGCCTCAACTTCTTGTGGGTCTCTCCATACCATCAGACATATCGAACTCGCTAGTTTCAAAGCTAGGGTAGTGCGAATAATGGCTCAACTGTAGGGCCCAAGACCTAGGAGTATGATTGACACTAGCCTCTGAAGACCTAAGACTCTGTCTATCTCTCCCTGGGTGTCTTCCTGATCTAAGGTTCATATGCCTAATTGAACAGCCCCAATTTTCCCAAGTACAACCTCATTGCGGATCAATTTGTATTAATCACTTGTTCTTTTTAATTTTTTTAGGATATCACTTCTTGTACTATCAATCTCTGTCACAAGGAACACTTAGGTTCTATCGTACTTGAGTTTGGTTGCTTGATTTCAATTATTTTCCCTTAGGTTGTTTCGAAAATGTAATTTCTTTGGACTTTCACTTGAGTGATTAGAGTTCTTGGACTTGGTCATGCTTAATGTAACCCTAATTGATCAAAAACTCTATCCGTACTTAGCCGAAGCTAGGAATTGATAGAGGGTGTTGAGAATTTCCAACCTTTACTTTCTCTCCTTGGTTGTCCTTGTGTGCACAAGAAGCATATTCCCAAGCATGCACTTACTCTTGCTTAGAATGCCTTTCAATGCTCTCAATGGACGTGCAATAGTCCCAAAGTTAGCTCTAGATTTAAATTCAATTGACACAACACACCATGTTCATTCATGCAATTCAGAGATTAAATTGTCCTTTGGTCTTTATGGAGGGAGTGGTGCTATGGCTGGTGATGTCTCCATTGTGTCAAAGGTGTGTGTGACTATGTAAATGGGAACGCAAGGCGGGGTGTATGTGATGTTCGTGAACAGTGTGTTGAATGTAGGCATGGTGAACCCTCCAAATTGGATGCCTAGAGAGAGAGTAATTCCCATAACATTTGTGCAGATTGTGGAGGTTGGGGTGGTGATATCATGGGCGAAGTAAATTGTGTAGTGAGAGGTGCGGAGTGTGGTGATGTGGTGCCCCTTGATGTTCTTCCATCTATGTGGTATCTCCAGGTACCGATACATCTATGTGAAATTGCTTGCCAGAGCGCATGGGAAGGTTCGGCACTCGTTTCTCAAAGCGATGAATGTAGGCTAAGGCTGAATGAATGGCTTCATCAAGACCAAGTGCGTCCACATGAACGTTTAAAGACTCAACAAATTGGTCATCAACCACTTCTTCTCCCAACATCTGACTTATTAGCATCTTCCCTGTTTCTAGTGAAAATTTGTGGTGCTCTTGGACTCTTTTAATAGTCTCATATAATCTTTTGATTTGTGTCATGTTGGCTTGGGCACGAGCTAGTGCTGAGGTTTCTTCTTGTTCCTGGTTCTATTCCTCCTCTGCTTCCTGTTCAGTCTCTAGTTCATCTTCATCTACTTCCAGTACTTTAGGTTGGGTAGGAGCGGAAATTCTTGTGGTTGGTTGCGGTTCCCTGGTCTGCTCTTCCTCCGTCTCAAGATTGGCCTCATTAATCATGCGAGCAATTTCTTCATCTGTCAAATCATCCAGGGTGTAACCTTGTGGGAACTCCAAGTTAGAGGGAATCGGAGGGAAAACGTACTAAATTGAGTGTAAGTTTAAATCTTTTCAATTCGTGGCCTGGTGCTAGAGAGGGGAGAACATATGTACTATCTCCTCCTTTGTCTCTACTAGGGGTGATCGTGCTGATTAGGTAGGAGCATCGCAGAAAATCAGGCTTAGGTAAGAGTGCTCTAAAATAGCTGTCCAAGCCAGCCTTCGTCCATACAGATCTCATTACTTCTACATCCTGATATTTCTGGAATTCACGCATAAAGAAATGGTATCTTCCCCTTTCGCCATTGAATTCAATTTCTGCCTCCCAAAAGTAGGTGCCCTCACCCAATGAACCTACAACATCACTGAACCGGTGTGCATGTTTTCCAACTTGTGACGTGTGCCCCTCCGGAGGGTTTTGAATGGGAAGTACATGCACCACCGTGAGTTCCTGAGGCCTCTCAGTGAGTTGTGGTTCAAGGAGGAGAGTTTAAATATCCACTATTTGGGCTCTAGATCTCGCCGAGGAACTGGTACCTCCTGCTTCTGCCATGTGACTGCTTGTTTGCTGGTTCTATGACAATATAGAAGCATGTGTTAACATTGTAATGGACAAGATAGAAAAATTTCTGTCCCCGTTACAACATTAACATGAGGTTAGTGATAGGTTAGTAGGTCAGTGAGTGCTTGGTTATTGTGTGTGTAGTTAGTGAATGAATAGTCCTATGAGCTAAATGGGAAGATGCGGTGTGAGGATGATGTAGTTAGTAAGTGGAGATGAATTTATAAATGGGGGTTGGGGGGTTTATTACAAGCTTTGGGCTACCAAACATAGTGGATGGCTTTCGGTTTTGATTTTTTGGAGACTCTAGAGGGCTTTATAAGAGTGTTTGCTTGGAAATGAGGCTTTTTAGGGACCAATTTACAAGTGATTCTGCTCGTGCTCATGGGTGAATATGTGTTTGTGCGTGTCGAATAAGAGTGGGTATCAGTTGTTCGAGTGAGTGAACCATGTTGTACATGGTGTGGTTTATGTGTGGCTACTTGAGCCCTCAAGCAAGCCTTAGGCACCCAAATTTGTCTTGATTGTGGGTCAGCCTTCATTGACTGCCTAGGCACCTAGATAGACTTTACTTTTGTAGAGGAATTTTTGAGAAACCTCTTATTACTGTCATGTCGTTGAGCACTAACATGAAGTTGAGCCACTGGTTGTGGCTTGACTGCAACAGGATGCTCGCCTTTTCGCACCCACACTTGTTTCAATGGCTGAGACACCTTGCTTCGTACTTTCTTTTGGCTTTGAGCATAGGTCATATGCTTCTTCTGCATTTGATCCACCTTTGGTTGTCGTATCCCTATGGCCTTTGGAAAATAAGGGAGTTTCATCGTGTCCTTGACTTCTTCGTTGAGAAAATCATCCCTCTGCATCACATAGTTTTGGACAAGAATAACATCATCATTTTCATGTGTACTCCTAGAAGGAGGAGGAGTGTGTGCCTTTCCTAGTTTCTTGAGTGTTTCATTTTCTAACACAATGGTAATGCGGTTCAGATTTACCCAGACTTGAAGAAGTCCACTTCTTAGGTTTAGGTTGACTAGATAATCATAGATCCAGTCTTGACCCAAGACAAGAGGCTTAGTGAGGTCCTCGTCTTGACACACTAGCACTTTAACTGTTAGGAGAACATCTTGAATGTAGATGGGAAGTTCCACCTCGCCCATGCAAGGGGTTTCCACACCTCCCAATCCTATGAGATATGCTTCTATAGGATTGACACTTCAACTCAATTCTTGACAGTAAGAAAGTTTAATAGCACTAGTAGTTGCACCTGAGTCAACCAAAGCCCGAACAATCCTTGCACTATTTCCTTGTCCTATCTCTAAGGTTACAAAAGGACGCCGATCAATTATTCTGGTGGAACTTATGGCTGAGACTTTACACATAGCCATATGATATCCTAGGTCTGCATAGTGTCGTCCTACTACACCTTGGTGAGTAGTTTCCAAGATCTTAATTTATTCACTCTCATGGACACATAGTCGGCCAATGCACTCCGAGTCTCCTTAGTGTCTGTAAAGTTCTTTGCCTCGAATAATGTTGCTCTAATGCACCTACATGTGCTAATTGCAACCATTTCCCGTAGTCATCCTCTTCTACACAACAGGCTAATATTCCTTGATATGTATGCTTGTACATACTTCCTGGCATGATATGGTACTTCTGGGCTTTTACTAACTCCCTATCTGGAGTGTGTACTACTTGATGTTTAGGCCCATGTATCAATACTGACACCAATGTTTTATCCCACTACGGTACAACTTCCAAATTAAACAAGTAAGCATCGGGAAGGTCATCAAATACTCCTTGGGGGGCCTCTCGAGATGTCAACCTAGAGAAATGGTCTACTCTCAAATGAGTCTTGCCTTTCCTCACCACAACCTCAAAGCCATAATCCACTAGTAAGAGGAACCATCTTACTAATCTGCCTGTATTGCATGGCTTGTTTACCAAGTATAGTAGACCTTAATGATCAGTAAAAAGATTTAAACTTATTTGCAAGAAAATAGTGTCTAAACTTTTTAACTGCATATACCATGCCTAATCCTTCTCTCTCACTAGTGGTATAATTCCGTTCAGCTGCATTTAGCTATCTACTAGCATAGACAATTGGAAGATCCATATTACCTTCACCACTAGGTTCTGCTAGCACACATCCAATAGCATAGTTGGATGCATCCACATGCACATGGAATGGCTTGTTCCAATCTGGTGTGGTCAAGAATGGTGTTGAACATAATCTGCGTTTAAGCTCAGTGAAAGAATTCTCACACTCATTTGTCCACTCAAAGTTGGTCAAAAGAGCATACAGAGGCTTTGCAATGACGGCGTACATATGAATGAATCGGCGATAGTAGCCACAATGCCCCATGAAAGCTTGTACCTCCTTGACATTCTTTGGCCTAGGGAGCTCTGCAATAGCTCTCACTTTCTCTTCATCAGTGAATATGCGGTTGTTTGACACTATGTGTCCTAGAATCTTGCCTTGCCTTACCATGAAAACACACTTTTCTGGGTTCAAGCAGACTTGGTATTCTCTACATTTATCAAAGATTTGCCTACGTTTAGGTATATGTGTCTGTCTAATGTTGGAATGAGCACAGAGATCATCAACCTAGACTTCCAAATTCTTCCTCAAGAACTCTTTAAATACATGACACATCAGCCTCTGAAAAGTGCGTGGCGCGTTGGTAAGACCAAATGGCATTACTCGGAAGGCAAGTATGCCCCTCTCTCTGGAAAAAGTTTTCTTATGTTGATCTTCTGGAGCAATGGCTACCTAATTGTAGCGTGAGAATCCATCAAGGAAGTTGTACACTTCCTTATCTGCTACCCTTTCTAATAGATGCTCAGTGATAGGAAGTGGATAGTTATCTCGAATAGTGGCTGCATTGATGGATCAACCAAGCGATCTATCTCTTCTTTAATCTTGGCAGCATAATTATCATTATAAGTGTATGGCTTTTGGTTAGAGGGTTTAGCATCGGAGGTCATGGGGATAGTGTGTGAGCATATGTCAGCGTCTACACCTTTTAAATCCTTGTAGCTCCAAGCAAATACATCTCTGTAGTCTCTCAACAAAGCTATCAACTCTTGCTCTTCTTCTTCCGTCAGGTCATGTCCTATGTATATGCATCTTTCTTCTCCTTCCTCTATGGCTACAACTATCTTCTTAGTGGTTTCTTTGTTATCATAGACCTCCACTGATTGCACCTCATGTTTAGGCATTCTTATCATGATTCTTCTATTGTCTATCTCATACTTTTTAAAGTTTTCAAGGTGCGTGGCTATTCTCACCTCATTTGGAAGTTCTTCATGTCTCTGAGGATGAGCTTCTAAGTATTCCTCATCTGATGCAAAAGGTGAGTCGATAATGATGGACTCTAGATCGGAGTCACTTCCGTCTTCAAATGCATTAGTGCTAGGTTTGCACTCTTCAAGAATCGAGTCACCCATGATTGGCTCTATTGACAAGAGTGAAATGTCATAGCCATCCTCATCACAGTGGGTGTCCATTCTTCTTCATTGATGGCTACATCCATTGTTGCTAGAATTTCCACCCAGCCATGAGGTTCAAACTCTTCATCAAGAAATACTACAGGTGCATAGGCTAGGTCTTGAATTGATCTATGGGTTTCTTTCGCACCTATCTCTCTGGCTTTCTCTCTCTTCTCTTCTTCTACTGCTACTTTACACATCCACAAGTGGGTGTCGTCATGCATCCATGAGGATCCTGATCCTATAGAATGCACTAACTCAGTATCATCTTTGGCTTTATGGATGGGGTTCCATTGGATGAGATGGACATCTCTATGAGAGTAATCCTTGAGATTAACTTTGGTTGTGACACCTAAGTGTTGCAGGTACAAAGAATTGGTTCCCCAATCCTATACCACTTGCAACTCTCGCATAAATGGTCTTCCCAAACTCATCTCATAGGCATGATTTTTGCTTAAGTCACATATAGTCAGAGTATGCTCAAAATCCACACCACATGTAGTGAGGGTTATCCCTTCTAGCAGTCCTAAGGGTCTTTCTATGTGACCGTCAGCTATATGCAATTTCATTCTCGTCGGCCTGAGGGCTGGCTTGCCCCAACACTTCCATAGGGAATTGGTTTCAATTGCAACTCCTGTACCTGAGTCCAAAATTGCCTTGGTTGTGTACCCCTGATGGGTAATGGGAAGATAGGTGTTTCCTTCTTATCCTTCACTCATATCTCCTCTCTTGTCTAGAGGAATTTTTGGGAGTGCTCTATGAGATCCTACCTGGGAACGAGGTTTTGCTACTTCTGGCACTTGATTGGCTACATGTTTCCATAGCTCTGGCCTTACTTTGAGTAGATCTTCTAAAGTGAGGTTGCACTACACCTTAGTGTTCTTTACTACTGGGCCTGTGAAATAGGGTAGTTCCCGTAAGGAATTATAATCAAAGTCTAATCTCTCATGAGATTGGGTACTCTCTTGTTCCTCATAAATGGAAGGAATTTCTTGCGGGAATTGATCATGCGCGTCATCCACAAGTTTAGTAGGAGGAGGAAGTTCACTCTCTTTTGCCCATTTCTCTTCCTGAATCTCTGGTAGGAAATTTGGTATGTACCGATTCATCGAAGAAGATATGTTTGGCTCTGTGGAGTTAGGCACATAAGCTTCCTGGATAGGAAGGCTTATCCTTTCACTTGCCTTGTCCTTATTTTGAGAGGCAGGTTCCTTTTCTGATTTTGCTATTAGCCTCTCCAATCTTTCTAGCAGTCCATCAAAGTGCAACTACGTCTTAGCTGAACTAGAGAAGTTAAAGAGGCGACTAGCTTCAAACATGGTTTGAGACAATTTCACCATCTCAGCACAAATTTTAGTTTGCTCAAGCTCTAGTTCCGCTCTAGGGTAACACTTTTCATGATTTGTTACATTTGGCCCTTCTTGGATTCTAGCCTGATATGCCTTAAGCATCATGTTTAGGTCCTCGGGAGTGGGATATGATAAGACTAATCCTACCCTAGGGTGTGGTGGGATTGTATGAGGCGGGTTGGAAGTTGGTGGATTAGGTGGTGATAGGAATGGTGGTGGTGGGGTAGTGTGAGAGGGAGTTTGAGATGTGAGTTTAGTTATCTTGGCTTTTGTTTCCCTTAAATTTTCCTTGAGTTCACACATCTTCCTTGCCCATTGCCTTTTCATTCTTTCATGGCTATCCCTCCAAGCTCTAGTCCTCTTCTTAGTCATGCTCAGCTTCACTAACCTCAGAATTCTTCTCTAGGCCTAGCCCCTAGTTTTGCTGTGCAGCTTGAGCTCTAGTGACCACTTGCACTCGTGTAGTGGAAGTTACACTACCTGATGAGTCTACGACTAACCCGATAACGTTGATAGGAGTGATTTTCGGTGCATTGTTAGCATTCTTAGGATAATCTCGCAAGAGATGCTCTTTTCCACAATCGGGACAAAAGCCCTGAATCATCACAGATTGGGTTTGTGTTGGTGCAGGCATCGGGCAATCACGAATGAGGTGATCTCCTTGACATCCGCAGCATGATCCTCTAGGAAATGGGGGTCTTACTTGCCTAGGTTGAGACCTAGAGTTGGGGTTTGCGTATATGACATTTGCATACTCTGGCTCCCAACTAGGTTCACTCGGATCTTCATAGTAGTATGACTTGTTATGCTCAGGTGACTGCATGTAGTAAGCCTCTGGACTATCAATGTGAGTAGAGTCAAATCTATGATCACTGGGGTCACTTTCTGAAAGCAATTGTGTTACTGGCACTATGGCTCTATTACGATTTTCTTCTGCTACTCCATACTTTACCCAGATCACAATGGCTGGAGTAGGGGGTTGTTGTGCTAGAACTGGTTGAGGTCTCTACTACCCTTGATAGGGTGGTTGATAGGGTTGCTGGGTCCTACCGTACTGTTGTGGTGGGTATTGGTTCTGGTATCTACCCTGTTGTGGATATGGCTGTGGGTAAGGTTGCCTAACTGCTTGCTTATTGTAGGGGCAATCTTGCATGGTGTGATTAGTGTATCTCCGTTCTATGGTGCAGTATTGGCTGCTAGGGTTCACTTGGGATTGAGCCATAATGGGACATACCTTCGCCATATGGTCACCTCCACAAGTATAGCATCTTTTCACATGGGAAACCTTGGTATTTGTTTGAGCTACTTTCTCAACCAGTTCCTCAATAGATGTGGATTGCGTGGATGTGAGGCTAGTAGAACTATCTGAATCTTTGTAGACTTTTGAAAGTTCTAATTTCTCCCCTAGGTTATCTTCAATGTCCATGCACATGAGTACACACTCTTCTATGGTCCTAGAGTCTTTCAAATACACATAGGATCCCAATTTGGTACTTAGCAATCCATCTAGGAATAAAGCCACTTATTTGGCAGGAGTGGGTAACTCAGGAATAGGACATCTCTCTAAGTATTGCATAAACCTTCTTCCTACAAGTCTCACGGTCTCTTGAGGTGTTTGCTTGAAGCTGTGAATTAGTGAGGAAGTATTATGCCTTATGCCACTCTTGGACAATTTGGTAATGAAAGCCTCTAGAAGTTGGTCTATGTTCCTGAGGTGTCTCTCATTTAGTGGTTGAAACAACGTAAGGGTGATGTTCCTAAGGGTTAGACAAAAAGCATTGTATTGCGTGAATAGGTCCTCAACTTGTTCAGCTCTCAAGACTTGCCTAAACTCGGCCACATGATCATATGGGTCTCCAGTACCATCAGAGTAATTCTTCATGGACTTAACAAGCTGGGTGGGCCTCAAGGTTCTAGTGTGTTCTCTAAGCCTTGGCAAAGGAAAATCATCAGCATTTCTTTGGTTTCTTGGGGCTCTAGGTCTCTCATCTGGTCCAATGGGTTGATCTGGGTTTTTTATCTGGACCACTGATCTTCCTAGGCCATCCTCATAGATGCAAGCAACTAATCGGTTGGTCCTAAGGTACTCGAGTTGCATCTTGTAAGTGCCTTCTACCCTTTGTAAATATGGCACGCATGAACTTCCTGTGGGTCTCTCCATACCATGAGAAATATCGGACTCGCTAGTTTCAGAGCTAGGGTAGTGCAAATAATGGCTCAACTGCTAGGCCCAAGACCTAGTAGTATGATTGACACTAGCCTTTGAAGACCTAAGACTCTATCTATCTCTCCCTATGTGTCATCCTGATCTAAGGTTCATATGCCTAATTGAATAGCCCCAATTCTCCCAAGTACAACCTCGTTGCGGATCAATTTGTATTAATCACTTGTTCTTTTTAATTTTTTTAGGATATCGCTTCTTGTTCAATCAATCTTCGTCACAAGGAACGCTTAGGTTTTATCGTACTTGAGTTTGGTCGCTTGATTTAAATTCTTTTCCCTTCGGTTGTTTCGCAAATGTAATTTCTTTGTACTTGCACTTGAGTGATTAGAGTTATTGGACTTGGTCGTGCTTAACGTAACCCCAATTGATCAAAAACTCTATCCGTTCTTAGCCTAAGCTAGGAATTGACAGAGGGTGTTGAGAATTTCCAACCTTTAGTTTCTCTGCTTGGTTGTCCTTGTGTGCATAGAAAGTGTATTCCCGAGCTTGCACTTATTCTTGGTTAGAATGCCCTTCGATGCTCTCAATGGACTTGCAATAGTCCCAAAGTTAGCTCAAGATTTAAATTCAATTGACACAACAGACCATGTTCATTCATGCTATTCAGAGATCAAATTGTCCTTTGGTCTTTATGGAAAACAATCCTAACGACCCCTTAGTTTTCTTCCCCTATGGTATGATCAACTTCAAAATACTATATCTAATAATCCCCCTATGAGAAAGTTATGCCAAATCAGGGTTTTAGGGCTAAAATAGGGTTAAAACAAGCTAATAGGCAAACAAGATTTCTCGAATTACTTGTTAGCGGCCTCACAATGCTTTGATAACCCATAATGTTTCCGAAATATTGGCCAAAAAATAGACCAAATATCTCTTGCCCTAAAAAATGTCGAATTTGCCCATCATTTGTGATCAAGTAGTCTATTAATTGCGATTGATATGTCACTCACGATCGACGTGTCGGTCGCGATTGATAGGTCCATCGTGGCAGTCCGTCGTGATTGATGGGTCAATTGCAATTGACCCATGGCCCAAAAATTTTGTCAGTCATGGTCAAACAGTCGTTGACTAAGCCGGTCGTGATAGATAGGTCTGTCGGGGCTATCACTCGCAATTGATGGGTCGATCACGATTGACACATGGCACGCGAAGGCTTTGTCATTCGTGGTCAAATAGTCGTTGACTCTGTCGATCGCGATCAACGTGTTGGTCGTGATTATAGATCAGTCGACAAGTGTCTATCGTCGTTTTTCGATTGCGATTGACGTGTCAATCGCGATTGACAAAAAACAGAGGCATATTAAGATTTTAAACAACTTTTGGGCTCCTCTAGGCCTACACATCATTTTTATGCACTTAGTTTATCAAATTGATCAATTTTTTTGTCGATCGTGATTGACAAGGGTCAACTCCTTGGGACGTGCACAGTCAAAAATGTGTACCTGCTGAAGCGAGTGCAGCTGCTGGGGATGCTGATTGCTGCAGGAAATCTCAAAAAACACAAAAATTCACAAGCATGCAAACGCTCTCTCGCTCTCTCTCACAAGTGAAATGAGGGGAAATGGTATGGGAAGGGTGATATGACCAAAAACGGAAAATGTCGCGATGATGGAGATGGAGTGGGAGATGGTGATGATGATGATGGTGATGGTGATGAAGAGGGTGAAGAAAACAAGAGAAAATAGATAAAAGTGAAGAAAATACCTATAACTCCAGTGTCTCAACTATATGTCTTACCATCACATGCTCGTCCTCGAAGCTTGATCCCCGACAACGGCGCCAAAATTTGGTGTAGCTCAGTGATGAGTAGCACCTCCTTTAATGCCAATCCAGGAAGACATAAGGATGGTATGAAGACCTCGAACAAGTGATGGAACAAGTGTGTGAGTGAGACGCACACAAACATGCACACACATACACACATGCACACAAGGCAAGAACAAGGAGAGAGATAATGGAGTAACTTCTATTGCAAAAGAGTTGTCACACAAGTTCAAATCTACAACAAGCTAACCCCAAAAATGATCTCTCTAGCTCTATTTATAGTTTTTGACTAGCTTTGGTCCTGTCCAGACCTAGTGTCCGACCTAGTTAAAAATTAGGTCCCTAGGCTATTTTGGAGGCTCAAACGAGCTCAAAAAATTATGAAAATTAGTACAAAAATACTACTAGTATCTTCAAGCTCGAGGACTCCTCGACTTGCACAAAATGGAGTAGGAATAATAAAAAATGGTATTTATAATGAAGTGAAGTGACTACAATCACTATTTGGGAAATATTGTTTCATGCAAAAATTTTAGGCCTATTTGCCAGATTTGTGTTGACTACTTTGCCTGCTTGTCCCTTGCTCTGACTCCCTTCTTTGGCTTCCTTCTCTTGTGGGTCCTTGGGTGCCTTGGCTACTACTAACAAATGGCTAGTAGGAACTCTCAATTATGGTACACTTACTTGAGTAGATATCATCTACAATGTGAGTGCTTTGAGTCAATTTATGCACTCAACAAGGAAACTATAGATGGAGGCTAAAAATAGAATATTTTCTACCTTAAGGGATTGATAAATGAAGGTTTATTTTGTTTATATAGCTATAATTTAGATGTAAAGATCTTCTGTGATGTAGATTGGGGGTTCAAAAGATGATTGTACAAGTACATTAGGGTACCTCTCATTTCAAAATTCAAAAATCATCTCATGGTCATCAAAGAAGCAAATGCACATTTTCTTTGAGACAATATGAGTTTTCTGCACCTTGCAACAAATCCTATTTTTCAAGCCAAGAGCAAAATACATTAAACTCCATTGCCATTTCATTGAGGAAAGGTTAGCAAGTTAGGAAATTGATTTGTCACATATATTTACTCAACAACAATGTTTAAACATGATAAAAAAAACTTTGGATGGAGTGAAGTTATGCATATTCAAATTTATGATTAGATCTCATCACCATGTGGCTAAGATGACTACCATCAGAACCATCATTACTATTCTAGGTAGAAAGGATTAGAATATATACCAAATTGATGTGAAGAATGTATTTCTAAATGGGGAGCTAGAGGAAGTTGTGTACATCGACCAACCATTAGGGTTTAAAGAAAAGTTAGGGATGGTTATGTTTGCAAGCTAAGAAAAGCTCTATGTAGTCTCAAGAAAGCCCCAAGGTCATGGAATCAAAGGCTTGTATATTATTTTGGTTAGTTTTTGATACAACCAAGGTAAAGCAGGTCCATCATTGTTCTACAAGAGAGAAGGTCAATAATCTATTTACTTATGTGGATATGTAGATGAGTTTATTATGACCGGTGATCATGAAGAAGGCATCAAGGACATCAAATAGAAGCTTGGGAAGGAGTTGAAGATCTGGAAACTTGGAGATCTGTGGTGTTTTTTTAGGAATTTAAGTCATATACAAGGACAATGGTATTTGGAGTGTGTAGAGAAAGCACATCTCGGATGTATTGAAGAAGTATGGACTCACATGATGCAAACGATTGATCAACCCTATGGATGTAAACATAAAAATGAGTTCAATCAAAGTTAGTGAGGTTCAAGATCTACTTTTGTGCAATTCTATAGTGGGTTTGCTCATTTATGATACGATTACAAGGTGTGGCCTAATATATTTAGTTGGTGTGTTATGTCAATTCATGCACTCACCTAGGGTTCCACATCTACTTGTAGTTAAAAGGGTACACACATAACTCAAAGATACATTAAAATGAAGGCATATTCTATCCTTTTGAAGGCGGGTTATAGATGAAAACATCTGTAGATGTTGATTGGGTTGGATCCAAAGAAGATAAGAGGAGTAAAAGTGCATATGTAGTAATGCTTGGTAAGATGGTCATTTCACTGATGGCAAAGAAATAACCCACATTTGCCCTATCTTCCACAAAATCGTAATACAGAGCTCTAGCTCAAGTTACATATAAGCTTATGTGGCTCAAGATGCTAATGGTTTAACTATGTTTTTAGGTTAATCAACTTCCAATCATGTGTGATAAAATGAGTAGTGTCTACCTATTTGATAATCTTACGTTTCATGCTAGGAGCAAATACATAGTGGTACACTATCACTAAATCAGAGAGAAAGTCCTCTCTAAGGAGGTTCAAGTGCAACACATCAATACCATGGACCAATTTTCTGGCATGTTCACTAAAGCATTGGAGTTAATCAATAATAAAAAGTTCAAGAAATGCATTGGATTGTTGGAGCCAAGATGAAGATTTGAAGCTTCAAGCTTGAGGCAGAGTGTTGAAATTCAAAGTTCAACCTCAGTATATTATTGGAACTTTGGATGGATGCCACTTGGAGCAACAAGGAGTAATATATAAAGCACAAGGAATGGAGTTCAAATTTGAATTTGAAATCCCCCTCACAACAATCATAAGCCATCTTTCATATTTAGGTGTGATAAAGCCTAAAATATATAAAAAAAATGGTCCCTAACATCTAGGAGATATTTTCAAAACTATATCTACACACATTGTACTTGCAATTATTGATCAAGTGTGTGTGTAAGCTCTTTTAGATTTTGAATAAGATATTAGACCCCTTGCTTGGCAAATTGCATGCTTGCTTAAGTAACTTCACTTAACTTTGTGTAGCCATATCTAGATCACACATTTCTATGTGTATGACCTAGATAAATCTTAGTGCTAAGCACGGTTCCCTTGTTCAATCATACTAGTTTTTTCTAATATTTCGTTTATTATAAATATAATTTTTTCTTTTAAAGTTATATGAAAGCTCATGATCAATCTTTGCATTATTTGATAGAAACACTTCCATTAGGGAGTTGTGGTTTGTATGTATGCCTTGTAAAGCTAAAACTTGTTTGCCTTTGAGGCAATAGTTACCACACTAGGAATGAGCATCTTGAGTGAAAAAACGTCCACTAACAAGCTTATCTAGTATATTTTATATGTGAAAAATTTCTTAGCCTCAGTTCTCTAGAGTTGAGAGAACCATTCATCTGAATGAACAATGGTTTTGTGATTGTGCATGTGCAACCACCTATGCTTCATGGTTACGTACGGAAGGTGATTCTTCTCCCGTGAAAAAATACACATCGCTATGTTCTATCATCAATTTTTCTCCATGATTCACTTGGAATCAACACATAGGAAACATCCAAACATTTTCAAGTGTGATACATTGTCTCTTCTATTCTACCAAGATTTATAGGGTGTTGCAGCATGAATACTTGATCTAGGACCTATGTTCATGATGTATATTGAAGCGGTTGTAGCATCATCCCAATAGCAATTAGGCATTCCCATTTTCTTCATCATAGCTCGAGTAGATTTTGCAATGTCCCTTTTCTTCCTTTTTGTTACAACAATTCTGTGTGGTTTCTACATGCATGTGATTTGTCTCTTGATGTCATTTGACTCCAAGAAATTACACAATAGAAGGACTATGCTCCCCTTCCATTTGTTCTTATGCATTTGATATACCTAACACATTACTTTCCTACAATAACTTTGAACTACTTGAAGTAATAAATGACATCTAAGTTATCCTTCATATAGTATAGCCAAATCATCCTTTTATAATCACCAATGAAGGGTACAAATGACACTACCTCCAATTGAGTTCTCATTTGTTGGATCTTAAACATCTATATGAACTAGGTCAACTCGGTGATAGCTCACATAATTCCTCTTCATTAAAGGTAACCTACTATGCTTACCCAATTGACAAGCTCCACACAAATTCTTAAGAGTTTACTTGTGAAGATTTGTAATCCAAGTAGTAACTTCTTCCTTTCCATGTCCTTAAATCTCTGAGTATTGATATGTCCATACCTTTTGTACCATGGATCCAATTTTTCTACCTCTTTGCTTCCATATGTCAAGTAATTAGTGTGGTTCAAACTTGGCTTCACATCTAGTTTGAATAGCCTTCACTCCTTTTTTCCTTTGGCTACCAATTTGTACTCTTCAATTATGGTTTTTCACAAAGAATCCCTTCAACTTGAATTGGACGTGTGATCCTATCGCAACCATTTGACCCACAAAAACAGAATTCTTTGTGATTATGGGAAAATGGAGAACATCCTTCAAACATGGAGCCTTGTGGGAACAATCGAAAATATCATCCCCTATGTGTGTGATAGCATGGGGGTATCATCACCTATGTTTGAAGAGGAATCCTTGTTGTAGCTTAGGTGATTGCTGCATCCACTATCAATGTACCATGTGCTTCTCCCTTGTGTCTTGTATCCACTAATTTGCATGAAAGCTAACATATTTTCATTATCATTTGAAGTGGCTACATAACTACCTTGGCCTTTGTATGATGAAGTGGTCTTTTCCCTTTGAAAGAAATCCCTTGCATAGTGGCCATACTTGCCACTAATATAGCATCCTTACGAGTTGTTGTTGTCTCAATTCTTGTTGTACATTTGTCCTCCTCCTCTAATTTTTTCTCTTCCTCTTGATGAAGAGGAGTGGCATCTTTGGTCTTGATTAGGATCTCCATTTGATCCTAGTCCTTGCGTTCCTCTACCTTTTCCTTGATCTCTTCCTCTACCTTTTCCTTGATCTCTTCCTCTACCTCTTCCTTTACTTGCATCAAATGTTTGGCCTCATTGCTCTTTGCCTTTCAGCCTCCAATGTTCATCTCCAAAATGAAAAAAAATGCCTTCCTCCGCCTTTTCCTTGATCTCTTCCTCTACCTCTTCCTTTAATTACATCAAATGTTTGCCCTCATTGCTCTTTGCCTTTCAGCCTCCAATGTTCATCTCCAAAATGAAAAAAAATGCCACCAATTGCTCAAACTCAGGAAGAGTATTTGCGACATGTGCAAAAGTGGTAAATGCCTTCCACTTCTCATCATCCATTAACCCATTCAAAGTTTATGCACTTAGCTCATCATCATCTAATTGAGAAAACATGGATTCCATTTATAATATAGTCATTGATATTGCTACGATGCGTCTCCCTTAAGTTATTGAGTTCATTCTTCATTTGAATCTTCTTAGCTTTGGTTCAAGTGCTTTATAGTCTCTCTCTAGGGTTTCCCATACTTTCATTGAAGTGTCCAGATGTTGTATATGCCCCATCAATGCATTGCTAACATATTGGGATAAGACGAATATAAATCTCTTTTCTATTCTCTAAAGATCCTCGACTATTCATGAGTTGATTCTCTCCCAAACTATAGAAGAGCTGAGATTATCAATATAATTAACTTTGTACTTTACACATACCAAAACAAATGGGATAAATGATTTTCTTCTTCATTAGTAAACTTGTGTTCTTTGTTGATTCCAAAAATATTTCCACATAGGAAATCTTTTGGTCGATAGCTTCTTGGTCCATTTTTAGGTTCTTTGAGTCAACTTCTATAGGATCATTCTATCGAATCGTCACAACCCATTGTCACTCATGGTTGCCCTTGATATACAATTTAATCTTGTTCCAACTCTTCCACAAACAACACACTAAATCTTATCCACTCCGAGTCACTAGAAAAGGAGAAACAAGCAAAGTGAGTAGATCATTCTCCTATCACCTACGAAGTCCCACAAGCATAAGAAAAGATTTTTTTCGTGAATCTCATTTTGGTATAGGAAGTTTCTAATTTTCATTATGCTTGGATCATGCACTTAGCTACCATTTTATGTGCCATCTCCCCCCCCCCTAGGTTCACAATGTCAAGCCCACCCGAACCTATTGATCTCTAAATCGGGTTATACTTGTGTGATTCAACTAAATACGTACGTGTATTGATGAGTCGTGAAGTGAATGAGATAAGTAAGTTTTTCGCAGTTGACAATCCTTTTGCCAAGGAGGAACAGCGATTTCTCAATTGACCACTCCTTGGGGGAGTCACCGAAGTTGAAAGCACATCTTTCCCGCCAGATTTTCCATAGAACCTCCCCTCTGATGGCGTTCCAGAGAGTCGCGGAGCAGCACTAGTCCCCTTCTCTTGTACTTTTCTTTACTTAATTCAAGTCAGGGAGAGTAGGCTATTGCCGAACTTCCTTTACATTAAAAAAAAAAAAAGTAAGTTTTTCGCGCAATGAAAAGGGGTATGTGTTTATATACTTGCAAGTAAATGTGAATATTATGCATTAACAAGTGATTCCTTTTTAGAATATAAATGAGCCGTGGTTTTTCTATAAATTGCAGATTAAATTATCAACAAGGAAAAAAATTAAAAGAAAGCTAGAAATAATTACAAAGAAGATTTATATTTTTTTTAGGTGGGGAATTTACTTCTTTTTCAACTCCTTGATTTCTATAATGAACATCTTGATTAAATTACGGGATTTCTTACAATCATGGATCCTCCTATCAAACAAACTTGGGACTTTTCATTGAAAAAGTGAAAGGGCTTGCAAAAGTTGACTCCACTTTTTTCTTTCCTAAACTTCGAAAGCGCTCTTTTTATCAGAACTCTCCCTTTTTAAATGAGTGCAACGCCAATTCTTCTCTGCCTCTTTTTTTATCTTTCTGCATTTCATCCATCTTGTCTTATGATATCACTTGTTAATGTCTCTTTGGTCCATCATTACTTCCTTCTATGATAACGCTTTTTTTCCTATGTTCTCTAGTATTGCATCATGCATTGATGGAA
The DNA here is from genome assembly GCA_020310875.1 of Ceratopteris richardii. Taxonomy (NCBI): domain Eukaryota; kingdom Viridiplantae; phylum Streptophyta; class Polypodiopsida; order Polypodiales; family Pteridaceae; genus Ceratopteris; species Ceratopteris richardii. The sequence continues at coordinate 101,864,911 of CM035423.1, forward strand.
AACTCGAATGAATTCCCCTTCATACTTTTTTAACAGCGTTTAACCATTATATTCTATGTGGTGGACTTTCCAACACAATTTGTGCCATTCTCCTCATAATTATTGAGTGCTCGTTCCAATAATTAAGTAAATCAAACGAAGACAATGAAATAACGTACAAAACCCCTTAACATTTTCTCGCTTATAACGTAGAAAAACCCCTTAACGTAGCGATAAAAGCCGTTTTGGATTGTATGAAAGTTGGATGCTTGCTTATTGTCCACATGATGAAGAAAGGAACATGTCACTATTTGTGAAAGGATGCGTACTTTCTTGAATTATTTTATTAAAGCATGCACACAGTCTACTCCCCAAATGTGGAGTTTCCCATGAAGCATGGGAGAACCTTTCATCATTGGAAAAAGTATGTATCCCGAGCTCTTCCTATTTCCTTCTTTATAAAAGAACGATAAACATGTGGTACCTTGTGATTAAGACTCGAGTACAGTGGGAAAGTAAATGATATATAATTGAACTTATATTTCCATTGGAATCAATGATATGTTTGGACATCAACTCCACGCGCATATATGCGCCAGCTATTGTTCCTCAACAAAAATTTCACTCAATGAATAAAGTCATTTTAAAATTAAATTTTCATCGAACACTACACACAAAGTTTCATTCGTCATCGCTGATAGTCGGTCTTTCCAATCTCCATTCATCGTCTAAGCATCCTCCAATAGTCAACAGAAATCAATGTAATGTACGAACTATGGTTATGGTTTCATGATTTAAGACATGCTTCCAATGGACAATGTACAGCAAATGAAGATGGCCTTCAATGTCAACAGCTCAATGCCTACTTACGATTCATTACGTATTCAATCTATAACTCAATCATTCATTAATCCTTCCATTAAAAATGAGAAAATTACAAATTATATTAGATTAACAAGTGGTACTTTGTGAATACGACTTAAGTAGGTGAAGAATAATGACATAACCGGAATCTTTGCAAGGAATATACAATTCTGCTTATATTTCATTAGGAACAATGATATATGAGGGCCTCGAATCCACGCGAGAATCTCAACAAAATATTTGAGAGAATCTATTCAAGCCCAAGTCGGCAAACAAACATCTTCTACAACTTGGAGAAGGAGATCAACGAATTTGATTACCCAAGAGGAAGGAATCAATACATCCAATGCATTGAAGAGAAAACACAAGAACAATCCAATAGCAAAGAAGACAACCAAGAAGGTTACACCACGAGCAAAGAGGACATATTCACCACCAGCAATGAAGATAATCATGATAGTGAAAGCTCCATCATTGGATCGACACTTCTTGAAAAGATTCCAAATTTAGTTCTTGAAAAGATTCCAAACTGAGTTCTTGAAAAGATTCTGAACTCAGTTCAGAAGAAGGAAACTTCTAAAGGGAAGGAGCCTTTGGAGATTCCATGGAAGATCCCCCTTAAGGGAAAGCTCCTCTATCAGGACTCTCTGTCATGAAGAAGAAAGATGAAGAGGAAGAAAAAGAAATGGACAATGCCCCTCCCCACAAAGACACTAACCTCCGACTATGATTATCATCCCATTCAATGTGAGAGGGCTAATTGACCCCTCAAGAGCGGCCATTATTGGCCTTTGGTTATGTGATAATAACCTAAACCTAGACTTCATCTACCTTCAAGAGATCAAAATCGATGGGGAGAACTTTCAGAAGAGATTACAACATATGTCATTGTCTCATACCTGGTTTTCCACCACACACGCACTAGGAAATGGTGCATTGTCTATTAGCATTAACCACACATGGATTGATAAACTCCTGAGCACCCAAGAGGACCAAAATCATCGGTGGATTGGTGCTTCCTTTGGAAATCCTTTTCATTTCACCATTGTCTCCATGTATGCTTCCAATTTGGACACGAAGAGGATTACCACCTAGCATTCTCTATTCTCTCTTTCCCAAAACGTCATGCTTTGTGGGGATTTCAACATGGTTGAATCTCCCTATGATAGGTGGGGAAATAGAGGGAGGATTATTGATGGATAAGAGAAAAAGGTTTGGGACCATATCAAGCTCTACTTGGACCTAGTTGAAGTTAAAGATGAGACTAGCTTTTCTTGGTCGAACCTCCAATCTGGGGTCAATTTAAGGAAAGCCACACTTGATAGAAGCTACGTTACCCAAAATATTATCAACGAGTTGGGCCAGCCCTCTCCCTCCCAATGGTGCAACCTTACTATTTCCGATCAATACCCTATTATTCTTACATTTAAGCCATTTGACAATTTTATGAAAGCTGCCTAGTTTTATGCCAATACAGTGACCTTTTCTCTGCCCTCTATCCACCAAGAGATTGCTTCTGCTTGGAAGTCAGCCTTCTCCTCTCATTCGTCACCTGCCAAATGTTGGAGGATCACAGTTATGGAGACTTGTCATATGTTGGATAGAGCCCAAATGATTATTCGTAAGGGTCATCAAGTTTGAAGGGAGAATCTCTATCGATGACTGAGACACCTGGAGATGGAAGTGATCAAAGGATATTCTCAATACCAGACAAGGATACAGAAAATCAGAGGTATGTTGAGATATGAAGAAGAAATTCAAAAGAATAATCTTCAAGTGTTCTTTAAAGAATGGTTGGCAGGTAAGGAAAACAAACCTACTAAAGAGATGTGTAGACTCCTCAACAAGGAACAAGCAATGGATTCGATCCCCTCAATGTTGGACACCAACAGGGTTGAATGCAAAACAATTGAAGAGAATAGCTTCATGATTGTCAATCACTTTTCCAAGCTTTTTGGAGTCTCTACCCCCCTCTCTTCCTACAGGCGTGATTGCATGGCAACCATCTCTAGAGTTAAGACCTCTAGAATCCTACAAAATTTGAAGCAGCTTCTGGAACCTCCCATTTTGGATGTTGAGATTCTCAAAGTTATGAATTCGCATCCTAATGGGAAAAGCCCAAATCAAGATGGCCTCACCAATGCGTTTTTCAAGACCTTCCAACATGTTGTGACTACTCCTCTTTGTCTGGTGTGGCAAGAGGCAGTTTCATTTTGTGTGTAACCTAAATGCCTCAATAATGGTCTTATTAAGTTTATTCATAGAAAAGGAAACAAAAATACGATTGAGAGTTGCCTCCCAACCATAATGCTACAAATAGGTTACAAGATCCTTGTTAAAGTTATTAGTAATCGAATTTCTTGCCACTTACATAATTGGTTGAGTGAAGATCAAAAAGGTTTCATCAAGGGGAGGTCCATCGTGGAAGCTATCATTGACATCTGGGAAGGTCTAGATTTTGCTAAAGAGTATGCTCAAGATGTAATATTTATCAAGATTGACTTTGACAAAGCCTATGATAGGCTTGAGTAGGACTTCCTTCTCCAATCTTTGACAGATCTTGGCTTTGTTCACAAGTTCACTAAGATGGTCTCAACGTTACTGAGAAATGCATCATCTCAGATAAACGACAATGACCAACTTTCTCAAGCTATTAGACCAAAACACTCTAGCAAGCAAGGATGCCCCTTGGCCCTTCTCCTCTTTGCTATTGCTGCTGATGGTCTTAAACGCCTTGTTAAATATTATGCTAGCTTGGGCCAGATTCATGGCCTCTCCCTCCCTCTCAATCATGAAGAGATGCTCCTGAGATTGTTTATTGATGACACCAATGTCATTGTAGATAATGATATGACCAGCATAATACTTTTGGAGATGCCTAAACACATTTTGGGTGGCTTCAAGATGCAATATAAACCACTCTAAAATCACTTTCAAGGCAGTTATGGGACACCCATCCCAGTTTCTCCTTGACCAAGGCTATCAGCTGATTCCTAGTGGGCAAATCTTTGGCTTGTTAGGTATTCCGATGGGATTTCACGTATCGATGGGCCAACGATGTAACTGGGTTCTCTTGAAGCTTGATAACAAATTGGCCTACTAGAAAGGTATGCAGATCAACCTAGTGAGAAGATCCATGGTGATTAACATGTCTCTGATTTCTTCAACTATTTACTTTCTCTCTTGTTGGAGATCAAAAGACAAAGAGATTGTTAAATTGGAAAAGGTCTGTAGAAACTTTCTGTGGACAGGTGACCCCAATAGAAAGGGAATCCCCAAATTTAAATGGACTACTTGCATTAGCCAAAAAGACCAAGGTGCTTTGGGCGTTCTTGACATCAAAGGCCTTCATGTCATGCACTTGATGTCATGCACTTCATGTCATGCGCTTCATGCGTTTAATAATTTGTACCTTCATGTCCCGCTTAATAGTGGTGTCTTGATTGGTTGAACTTGCAATGGGAGTTTAAGTTCGAGTCATTGTGGCATGCGCTCATTGAGATAAAAAAGTTGGTGCTTATGTGGAAAATCCTCCACCGCGGAATTTGGACCAATGCAAAGGGTATCAAAATTTTTGGGTTACCCCCATGGTCCAAAAGATGCTTACGAGACCATGAGGACCTAGGGCACCTCTTCTTCTCATGCCCCAAGTCAATGTCCATCTAGTGTAAACTTGAGAATATCTTGCAATTTCATGAAGGAGTCCTTTGGAAGAAAGATTGTTGGGTGAAGCGATCAGGTGTTCCTCATCTTTGGGGAATGCGATTAGAGGTGAGACCCTTTAGAAGATCTAGAAGGAGAGGTGTGCTGCTAGTTTCGGAAGCATTCCTAAAGAATGGTCATTAGAAAAGTCTCTTTTCTTGTTAGGCAAATAAATGTCCAATTGTAAGAAGCCACCACCCTTCAGACATCATACAATGTTTTTCCTAGAGAATAATAAGATTAAAAGAAAGTGGGCCCCACATGAAGGGGACGAGAAGGTGATATACCTTCTTTGTAGATCTCTCTTAATTTGTTTAATCTTCCCCTACTTTGTGGGACTCAGGGGGTCCCATGGGTACTAAGCATGTTTTCTTGTACAATTGTTTTACTTATTAATTAAAGTCTCGGAGAGTAGGCTATTGTTGAACTTCCATTTTGGAAAAAAATTAGTGAATCAATAAATTAACTTACAATTAAGTTTAATCAAACAATGGACAACGTTTGATTCATCATTGATAGACCATGTTTTTATTTGACAAAAGACGTAACATGAAAAATATTTTCAAATCTCCATCCATTGTCTAATCAACCTCCGGTAGTTAACACATATCAATTTAATGAATGAACAATCATTATGGATTTCATGATTTAAAAATGCTACCAATGAACAATGTACATCAAATGAAGCTTTTCTTTAATGTTCCTCACTTCAATCCTTGCTTTTCTAGATTAACCTTTCAAATCCTCATCAATTATCTATGATTCATTTACTCAATCCAATCCTTAATTACTTATTAGCCCTATGATTAATTTTACGTTTTTTACTCAAAATAATGTTTAAATAGAAAAGAGAAAATTGCACAAGATTTAGAGAGAGATCCGAGGAGGTGATGGATGTGTTGTAGAGATGAGAGTGTGTTGGAAAAATTGTGGTAAAGATCAGGCAACCTACCTTCACAGGCACCTACTACACTCGATAACCTTGCACAATATTCATTGAAACTACCTTAGTCCTTTGGAACATCATCCACAAACATTTGTGTCAAAATAGATAAGTCCAAAGATCACAAATGTTGAGAAGCTCTTAGAGATTTGTTCAGTGCTCACAACCTAGTACAAATTATCCAAAGAGCTTTTGCAAAATTTGAATTAAAGTCTGAAGCTAAACAAAGAAAATCAGTTTATGATTTAAAACTCATATTCACTAAGAAAAAAATCTAAGAAGTTTGGGGGGTCAACACAACTTTTCGGAAGCTAGATGATACACAAACACACTCATACATAAATACTCATATATTGAGATCCATGATTCCCATTATGAGAAAAGATTTGTATGTTTGCTCCCAAGAGGTCTAGCTAAGTGATCCAAATGATATATTAGTAATTGAATACTAACATACTAAGAAATGAATCTAAGACGATGATAGAGTAGCATGAGGTACTAAAGTACTAGATAGAGAGTGACCAATCAATATAAATGAACCATAATGTTTATTGATATTTTGCATATGATACAAAGGCCTTGTGGAGGACTTCTCTCACTTCTAGATAGTACAATATATATTCAAAGAAGTAGCTCCAATCACTCTGTAATGCTTTACTACCCTCCAACTAAAGAAGAAGTTTTTGTACACATACTTTCTTATCTTGATTGTGCTTGGATGTTCTACCTAAAAGGTAATGCTAATTCTTAGGAGATCATTTGCAGGCTAATTTAAAATTATTCATGAAATTCAGCTCCACTTAAGTCACAAGTTTCTCTTCTTCCCTCACTTTTACAATTGATTAAGTTAAGTCCAAAAAAATTAATCTTTAAATACCTTAAAGAACTAACTACTAACAAGAAAAGAGACGTCCTATGAAAATTGAACAAGCTCTTATGATTGCTCCATGTACCAACAACTCCCTCTCATGGCTAAGTTGTTTGTGTCTTTATTTCTTCATCACTTCTTGTAATCAATCATATCTTTGAACCTATTCAACTTAACTCCATCTAATGCCTTGTTCATCATGTTTGCACAGTATTGATGAGTAGATACACATGAAAACTCAATTTCTTTACTTATGATCATTTTGCTCACATCGTGGTAGTGCAAAACTATGTGTTGTTGCAGCAAGGTAGATTAGGTTATCTGTTGTTGCAAATGTCCAAGCCTTCACACTTGGCTAGGCATGGAAGGAAAGATGTGCAACCACTTGATGAAGCAAATCATTGCTTGTAACATTGGATCAGTTACCATTTGTAAATGGCTAATTCATTAAGAATCTTGTAAAGCCAAAAAATTCGTGGAGTTAGGAGAAATATGAGCTATGAGTTCTAAATGAGAAAATATATCCTCATTAAGAGGAATCACTTTTTTAGGTGGAGCCTAATTTGAAATTCAAATTCACATTTGAAGAAAATCCTTATAAAAGGAGCTTGTAAAAGTCGTAGTTGTGTGGCCTCTTTGTGAGCTCTTCCATTGATCATTTGTAGGGTTTGAGTAGCTTAAACCATAGCCTACTCATTCCACTATCATTGGGCATCATCATAATTCCAATGATCTTGTAAAAGCATGTGCCATAATATATACATTTCATTGATCATCTCTATCTACTTCTCTGTTATGACTACTTAGAATAGTGATGTTCTATAGCTTGTTGGAACCAGCTCAAAGTGTATTTTATGGTATCAAGTTTTCATTACATTTAGTTCAGCCATTGGGGACAAATTCTTTTCAAAGTGTTCTCTAGTCAATTACTGCTCAATCCCTAAAAAGTTGGGGGTAAGCCTTGTATTACTAAATTGATTTTTCAGTGTATGGTGTGTCATTTCAGATGATTCCACTTGACATCATTAGATATCTAAGATAATTAAGTTCCCTCCAAAGGAATTTAATCAATTGCAACTTTATTGTGAGCACTGAGCAAAAGAAAGAGCATATATCTAGAGAAAAATAGCAAGTTTTGTGAGACTAGCTATTTGTGAAGTAGTCTGTTTTGGTTCAATTGTTTGAAGGATAAACTTCAAAGTACATAGGCATTTTCTTGGTGTCATTTGCAAGCTAAAAGAGGCTTAAATATAACTCTGAAGTTTGATAGGGAAATTACAAAGGAGGTTTAGGAAGTACTACTCAATTCCTTGAGGTATCCATCCATCTCTTCAAACAGTGGTATCAGAGCAAATTAAGGTAAAATGGGAGATGGTTTCCCTTATTTTATCGAAAAATTGGATAAGAACAATTATCCAACATGGTCCTTGAGGATGAAAACCTATCTAAAAGGAAGGAGTCTCTAAGGATACATATCAGGAGATGAGGAGATGCCCATATTCAGAAGCAAAAGTCAACCTGCAAGAGAGGATCTAGAAAGACTGAACTCATGGTGTGAGGAAGATGCTTTAGCAAGGTCATATCTACTTAACTCTATTTCTGACTTCCTTCTTCCTCACATTAGGAATTGCAAAACTTCCCTAGAGACTTGGGATACATTATCTTCATATTTTTCTTCCAACACAAGAGCAAGAAAAAATCAATTATGGATTGAGTTTACCACTCAAAGGAAGCAACCCAAACAGAATGTTTTAGAGTATGTGACCAAGGTTAAAGATGTGGCAGATCAATTGTCAAGCATAGGAGAGGAGACTGAAGAAGAGCAAATAGTGAGACAAATAATCAATGGAATCAAGGCAGATGACAAGTGGGAAGCTTTCACAACTCCTATGGATCTTTACATCGACATGCAAATCCAAGATCTTACCACACTCATGGTACAACTATTTACCCATGAAGCCAAGCTCAAAAGAAATGGAAAACCACTAAGAGGTAACAATTCTTCTGCCCTATATACAGATAAAGGAAAGTCTAAAGATGAAGGAAAGAGCAAGAATATTCAAGATGAAGCAACTACTTCTCAAGCTAACTATACCGGAAGAGGTAGGAACTCAAGAGGAAGGGATAGAGGAGGTAAGAAAGGTAGGGGGAGACCCTTCAACTCATCCACATGCAATATATGTGGATTGTCGTATCCCACAACAGATGAGTGATATAGGAACTTCAAGAACCAGAGAGGAAGAGGATTTCAAAGAGGTGGCTACTCACAATCAAGATGAAGATACAACCATAATCAAAGCTACAACCATGGCTACAACAATAATTACAACAACAATTATCAAGGAGGGGAAAAGACTTTAACAATTATACAAAGGATCAAGAGGATTCTCTTCTCATTATGAACATGACTTCGTAGTAAGCTATGAATGATGAGCACCTCTTCTATTTTGTCTTAGGTTGTTCAAACCATGTAGTAGGCAATGTAGCTCTTCTTTCTCATCTTGAGGAGCCAAAGGGAAAGCACCAAGTGTATACAGGTGATGACACCAAGCATTCAATGGTCAAGGTAGGAAATGTCGAGGCTTCTAATGGGAATAGAAATCTGTTGAGCAAGGTTCTTTATGTACCTACTATTACAAAGAATTTGATGAGTGTTGGAGAGATAGTGGAAAAGGGTTTGCACGTTCGGTTCAACAAATATGGAGCTTTTGTGGAGGAACCCCAACATGGATTCATGAGAATTTGCAAGGGAGAAAAAATAGGTAGCTTATTTACATTTGAGCTTTAGAACACTAGAAACGTTGCACTTAATAATTACAAGGATCAAATTTTGTTTGAGTTAGAGATTAAAGATTAGGGCACATTGGTGAGAGAACCTTGAAGCAGATATGTAGAGATCAATGTGTGCTTGGGATACCTCATGTGTCCAAGCAACACATGATCTATAAATGTGGTGCTTGTCAATTTGGTAAATCCACAGGTAACCCTTTACAAAGAAAGGCTACATGCATGAGGATTATTTGGAACTTGTCCACACAGATGTGTGGGGACCAAGCAAGGACCCTTCAATTTTAGGCTCAAGGTATTATGTGTCCTTCATTGATGGTTTGAGTAGGTGGACTATCTTGTATTTCATGAAACACAAAGATGAAGTGTTGAGTTGTTTCAAAAACTATCTTGCACTTGTGGAAAATCAAATAGGGAAAATTTTAAAGAGGATAAGGTCAGATGGAGGAGGTGAGTACTTATCCAATGAATTTGATGCATTTTTGCAGGACAGAGGTATCAAAAGTGAGATTACTAGTAGGTATACTCTTGAGCAAAATGGAGTAATGGAGAGGAGAAATAGATTGATTGTGGAAGCAGCTAGATCAATGCTTATGAAAAGAAATTTCCTAACTATTTGTGGGTAGAGAGTGTTTCTACTACCACTTATATTATTAACAGGTTACCCTCTAAATCCCTTGATGGGATGACCCCATATGAAGCATGGCATGGTAGAAGGCCATCACTTGATCATTGTAGAATTTTTGGATGTGTTGGTTATGTGCATGTTCCATCTCAAATAAGAGGTAAGCTAGATCCTAAGGCTGAGAAGTGCATCTTCATAGGGTATGGTTTAAATTAGAAAGGATACAAGTTTTATAACCCATCCAACAAAGGCTTTATGGTCAATAGAGATGTTGTGTTTGATGAGAATGATTCTTGGGTTGAAAGTGAAAGGTCAAATTTCCATATGATTTGGAAGAGGAATTTCCAAGTCTCACCTAAGAGGATCCAAGAACAATTGAAGACATCAAGTCACATGATGAGGACACCATAAACTTCAAAGAATTCAAAGCATGGAAATCAAAGGGCAAGGCCAAGATGAAGAGGTTGGAAGATATACCTGAATCATCCAACCATGCTGTGAGGAGATCACAAAGAGAGAGTAAGAAGCAAATTAGATATGGGTATAATAATTCATTAGTTACTAAGCATTCCATTTATTTTGCCAACGATCCATCACTTGAAGAACCTTCTACTTATAAAGAAGCAAGTAGGAAATCAGAATGGAAGGAAGCTATGGATTAAGAAATAGGAGCACTCCAAGAGAATGATACTTGAGAGCTAGTAACCAAGAAGGCATCAATAAAGGTTATTGATTCTAGATGGATTTACTAAATAAAAAGGAACTCAGATGGATCCATAAACAGGTATAAAGCTAGACTTGTGGCTAAAGGTTTTGCACAAACCCAAGGAGTTGATTATGAAGAAACCTTCTCACATGTGGCTAAAATGCCAACCATCATAGTATTAGTAAGTGTGGCTCCATCTAGAAATTTGAATATGTATATATTGCCTGTGAAAAATGCTTTTCTCAATGGCTAGATTTTAGAGGAGGTTTACATGGCTCCACATCTTGGCTATGAAGACCCAAGAAAGGTAAATTATATGTGCAAATTGAACAAAGCTCTTTATGGGTTGAAGCAGGAACCTAGGGCATGGAGCCATACGTTAATAACCTATCTTCAAGATCAAGGATTCATAATGAGCAAGGCAGGTTCTTATCTATTTGTCAAGAGGGCTAATTCAAAAATAATATACTTATGTGTATATGTTTATGACATCATCCTGACAGGTAGTGATTCCAATGGCATCAAACAAATCAAGAACCAAATGATGCAGGAGTTCAAAATCAGTGACCTAGGATTTCTGAAGTACTTTCATGGACTTGACTTAGTCTATACAAATTCCAGAATTTACATTACTCAAAGGAAATATGTGTAGGACATGTTGAAGAAGTTCCACTTGGACAATGCAAAGGTAGATAGAACCCCTATGGAGGTAAATCATAAATTGGGTGCTCATGAAGGTGATTTTCTTGAAGACATTGCAGGATATCAGAGCATCATTGTAGTCTAAACTATGCAACCTTAACAAGAATTTACATATCTTATGGAGTAAGTGTTTTTTAGTCAATTCGTGCATAAACCTAGAGCACCTCACTTGGAAGCTACTAAAAGGATTTTGAAGTATCTCAAGGGTACTCAAAATCAAGGTCTTTACTTCCCATACACATAAGATTTGGACATTAAGCTATAGTCAAATGCAAATTGGGCAGGTTGTAATGATGTCAGAAGGAGTACTTCTGGATATCTTTGTTTTGTAGGTGATAAGCCCATCTCATGGTCTTCCAAGAAGCAATCAACTCTTGCTCTATCTTCAACAGAGGCTGAATATAGGGGATTACAAATGCCACACAAGAACCAATTTGGATTCGATTCCTCTATTTAGATTTGGGACTTCACACTCATTCACCTATGATTTTGGTGACAACACAACTTCTTTGCATCTAGCAGGCAATCCCATTTATCATGCAAGAACTAAGCATATAGAAGTGCACTATAACTATGTTAGAGATAAGTTATTGAGCAAGGAGATTCAACTTGCATATGTATCCAAAAACTTGCATATAGAAGTGCACTATCACTAAGCACTTGATGGTACTAAACTTTGTAGGTTTAAAACAATGATTGGATTGCATGGCATTCAACAAGATTCATGAAGGATTACGAGCCAAGATGTTTGGCTTGCGGGGGAGATGTTGGTGCAAAAGTCCAAGCCTTCACACTTGGCTAGGCATGGAAGGAAAAATGTGCAACCACTTGATGAAGCATGTGAAGCATTGCTTGTAACATTGGATAATTTACCATTTGTAAATGGTTGAATCATTAAGAATATTGTAAAGCCAAAACATTCATGGAGTTAGGAGAAGTATGAGCTATGAGTTCTTCATGAGAGAATATCTCCTCATTTAGAGGAATAAAGTTTTAGGTGAAGCCTAATTTGAAATTCAAATTCAAATTTGAGGAAAATCCTCATAAAAGGAGCTTGTAAAAGTTGCGGTTGTGTGGCCTCTTTGTGATCTCCTCCATTGATCATTTGTAGGTTTTGAGTAGCTTACACCATAGCCTATGCATTCCACTATCAATGGGCATCATGATAATGTCAATGATCTTGTAAAATCATGTTCCATAATAGATACATTTCATTGATCATCTCTATCTACTTCTCTGCTATGACTACTCAGAACAGTGAACATGTGTTGATCATATCGCAAGGATTTCTTTAACATTTTTCATGTTCTATAGCTTGTTCGAACCAGCAAAAAGTTTATTTTATGCGATCAAATTTTCTTTACATTTACTTCAGCCATTTGGGAGAAATCGTCATCGAATTTCTCTCTAGTCAATTACTATTTAGACCATAAAAAGTCGAGGGTAAGCCTTGGATTACTAAATTGATATCTTAGTGTATGGTTTGCCATTTTAGATGATTCAACTTGTAATGGTTAGCTATCAAAGAAAATTAACTTCCTTCAAAAGGAATTTAATCAATTGCAACTGCACTCTGAGCATTGAGCAAAAGAGCAAGCAAGTGTCTAGACCACATTAGCAAATTTTGTGAGACTAGCTATTTTTGAAGTAGTCTGTTTTGATTAAACTGTTTGAAGGATCAACTCCAAAGTACATAGGCACTTTCTTGGTGTCATTTACAAGCTAAAAGGGCCTACAACATAACTCTTAAGTTTCATAGGGCATGTACAAAGCAGGTTTTGGTAGTACCACCTTACTTCCTTGAGGTATCCATCCATCTCTTCCAACATTATCGACCACATGAAATGAACTGATGTTAATGTCCCCAAAAATGTGAGGAGTAGATGCATTGACACCTAAATGAGAAAAGAAATTCTTGATACACAATGCTACCTAAGTTGCAATGGCTAGTCCTCTATATTTAAAATGTGTTGATGATAGTGTAATAGTAGGTTGCTTCTTTGAAGAACATTGAATAAATTCTGTACCTGCAAAGGTGAGAAATGGTGATGTAATTCTCTTGTCATCTTTCAAACCTTCCCAATCTACATTGAAGAAGAGTGATATGAGATGTGTATGGATATTACAAAGCTTCATTGATGCTTCCCTTCAGGTATTTAACTATTCTCTGAGCTCCATCCATGTGAGGTTTCCTAGGAGTGTGGATAATTTGACTTCGCACTCTTCCACTACATCAAATTTCAACTCATGTAAATGTGGCATAGTTCAAACTATTGGAAAAACTCTGATAACTAGTTATGTTTTCAATTTTCTCTCCTTCATGAGCACGTAGCTTTTGATTCATCTCCGTGGGTGTAACTACAACCTTTGATTTCTCCTCATTGAACTTAGCAAACATATATTTGATATATTTCCTTTTGAGTGGAGACATACCCTTTTTTGTATACAGGAGTTCCAGCCCTAGGAAGTATGTGAGTTTCCCTTGGTCACTTGATTTCGATTTGTTTTTCATTTGAAGCTCAAACCTTCTTATGCCTTCACCATAATTACCTATTGTTATTATGCCATCAACATAAATACAAAGTTATATGACTTTGAATTGAATTCCTTTTGATGAAGAGTGAAGGATCTACATTGCTAACCATGAGTCCTTTTTCCTCTAAATAGGTGACAAGCCTATGATTCCAAGCCCTTGCGGCTTGTGTTAGACCATATAGGGTCTTCCTTAACCTTCATACATATTTAGGGAATGATGAATCTTAAAATCCAAGAGGTTGATCCATATATACCTTTTTCAGATATACACTCATTTAGCAAGGCATTCTTTACATCCATTTTGTAAATCTTCCAATTCTTAGACATTCGAGTATGCAAAAGAACTCTAATAGTTGGCATCTTTGCTAGAGGTGAAAAGGTCTCTTTATAGTCAATCTCCTTTGTTTCTGCATATCCTTTGGCCGCAAGTCTTGATCTATACATGTTGATAGCCCATCAGAGTTTTTCTTTACCTTGTATATCCACCTTGATCCCATGATCTTCAGAGATGAAGTCTTGGGTACCAAACTCTAAGTTTGGCTATCCTATAGGAATTCTATTGTCTTCTTCCATGGCTTTCATCCATTTTGGTTTCTTTTTTGCTTGCTCATAAGATGAGGGCTCTTCAAAGTTTGAATTCTATGGTAACTACATAGAGCGTTATGTCATGAATGATGTATCATAGCCATACCTATCTAGCTTCTTCTTTACACTAATTGACCTTCTTATGAACATCCCTCAACTTGTGAGCTTTGACTTTACCTTTAGAGTTCCAAGAGTTAAGTTCCCTCTTTGAAGTCTTTTGATCATCTTCAAAGTCACTTGATGCTTCAAGTGTGTGATCTTTCTTTCTTGATAGGGTTGGAAAGTCTTCTTCTAGTTCATAAGGTGGTTGAAAGAGAACATCACACACAACATCCCTAATTAGGATATATCCTTTTTTTGTAGGGATTGTATAATCTATAACCTTTTTAATTAAGGTCAAAGCTAATAAAAAACCTTAGAGTCCAATTTCCCTATTATTTGTGAAGGTATTTGTGCATATTCAATGCACCCAAAGATCCTTCATCAATCCAAACTAGGTCTTCTTCCTTTCATGCCTCATATGGATTCACGCCATCTAGAGCATTTGATGGTAATCTATTTACCAAATAGGTGGCAATAAATATGACCTCTACCTATGAGTAATTAGGATGTTTTTTTCACATTGCGCATGGACCTTGTAGCCTGCACAATAGTTCTATTTCTTATTTCTTCCACTTAATTATGCTCAGGAGTATATCTAGTGGTTATTTACCTTCAGATTCCTATCTGTTGCAGATAAGAATCAAAGTCTAGGGTGAATTATTCTCCCCCTCCATCTGACCTTAATCTTATTAGGGTTTTACCTATTTGATTCTCCATTAGAGCTAAGTGATTTCTAAAGCATGAACATATTTCATCCTTATGATTCATGAAATATTAGATATCCCATATGATCCAATCATCTATGAATGACACATAATACCTTGATCCAAAAATTGAAGGTTGCTTTCTTGGTCCGCAAACATCTCTATGGACAAGCTCAAAGACCTGACCAATCCATAGGACTAGAGCACCCAGCAGTCAAGTTTGAAAATGGAGCATACTTGGATAAAGAAGGAACCATATACGTAGTCACCAGTCACCTAGATAGGACAGATGAATTTGGGAACGTAATCTCAGAGGCGGAATTAGGTGACTTGGAACAAGGAAGCATGGGTGTAGAACCTAGAACCCCCCGAGGCAAATCTGTTCTCACTAGGATTATCACACCTGAGTGGGTTCCCCAAGACAACAAGAGCATAGATCTGCTTCTGAACCGAGAGACTGACGAGGCCTTTTGGAGGTATAAATCTGATCGGCCAATGGATATAGGAACAATCATGATCTATGAGTTTAAGGATCCTGATAGCCCAGGCAGAGTGACCTACTTAGATCACGCTTCGGAGAGGATCTTTGTGGTGACAGAAAATGATAGGCATGCTTACACTTGGAAGGGTGAATTTGTTTTCCCCCAACCAAGATCGAATGTATCCTATGGTCACCCTGGAGCTGGAACATCCCAAGCTCATGGAATGCAAAGAGACAGAAGTAGAGATAGACCAGAAGTAAGCTTTGCCAACCCAGTGGGCAGAGAAAGAACGAGGATGGAAACAAATAGAGTAGAACTTGAGATACTTAGAGCTCATAGGAATCAAAGAAATGCGGAGGAGTTCCCTCTACCACGACCTAGAGAGCACACAAGGACTTTGAGACCGACTCAGCTAGTTAAGTCCATGAAGAACTACTTCGATGGCAATGGAGATCCATACGATCATGTGGCTGAGTTTAGGCAAGTCCTGAGAGCTGAACAAGTGGAGGATCTATTCACGCAGTACAATGCCTTTGGTCTGACCCTTAGGAACACTGCCTTGACATGGTTTCAGCCACTAAATGAGAGGCAGTTCAGGAGCATAGACCAACTCCTAGAGGCTTTCATTATTGAATTCTCTAAGAGTGGCATAAGGCATAATACCTCCTCGCTGATTCACAGCTTCAAGCAAACCCCGCAAGAGACCGTAAGACTTGCAGGAAGGAGATTTAGGCAATATCTTGAAAGATGCCCTGTTTCGGAGTTACCCACACCAGCCAAGCAAGTGGCTTTATTCTCGGATGGATTGCTAAGTACCAAATTAAGATCATATGACCCTAGGACCATAGAAGAGTGTATACGCATGTGTATTGACATTGAGGACAACCTAGGGGAGGAGTTAGAGCTTTCCAAGATATACAAAGACTCGGATAGTGCCTCTAACCTCTCTTCCACACAATCCACATCAATCGAGGAACTTGCAGAGAAAGTAGCTCAGAAATTAGGTGTAACTAGCAAACAAATCCCAAGGTTTGCCCCTGTGAAAAGGTGCTATACTTGTGGTGGCGACCACATGGCGAACGTATGTCCCATTATGGCTCAACCCCAAGTAAATCCTAGTAGCCAGTACTGCACCATAGAACGGAGGTACACCAATCACACCGCACAAGATTGCCCCTACAATAAGCAAACAGTTAGGCAAACCTATCCTCAACCCTATCCACCACAGGGAAGATACCAGAACCAGTACCCTCCACAGCCATATGGCAGGCCACAACAAAATTATCAACCACAATATCAAAACCAACAAAGGCCTCAGCCTGTGCTAGCACAACAACCCCCAGCCCCAGCTAATGTGATTCCGGTAAAGTATGCTGTGGCAGAAGAAAACCTGAATAGAGCCATAGTCCCTGTAACCCCACTGCTTTTCGAAAGTGACCCCAGTGACCATAGCTTTGATTCTACACATGTCGATAGTCCCCAGGCTTACTACATGCAGTCTCCAGAACATGGTGAGTCCTATTACAGCGAAGAGCCAAATGAACCTAGTTGGGAGTCAGATTACACAAACGTCATGTATGCAAACCCCAACCCTAGGCCTCAACCTAGGCAAGTAAGACCTCCGTTCCCAAGAGGACTGTGCTACAGATGCCAAGGAGATCACCTCATTGGTGATTGCCCCTTACCTCCACCTACACAAAACCAGTCAGTGACGATCCAAGGCTTTTGCCAAGATTGTGGAAAAGAGCATCTCTTACGAGATTGCCCAAAGAACCCCAATAATATGCCAAAAATCACGCCTATCAATGTTATTGGGTTAGTGGTAGATTCCACAGGAAGTGTCACTTCCACTGCTCCCGTACAAGTAGTCACTAGAGCTCAAGCATTGCAGCAGAATCAAGGGGTAAACCAGGATAAGAACCCAGAGACTAGTGAAACCGAGAGCATAACAAAGAAAAGGACTAGAGCATGGAAAGATAGTCGGGAAAGAATGAAAAGACAATGGGCTAAAAAGATGAGTGAACTCGAGGAAAGCATAAGAGAAACCAAAGCCAGGATAACTGAACTCACCTCTCAAACTCCCTCTCACACTATCCCATCACCACCATTCCCATCGCCATCCGACCCGCCACCTTCCAACCCACCTCATATGATTCCACCACCCCCTAGAGTAGGATCAGTATTAGCTGATCCCACTCCTGAAGATATAGACATGATGCTGAAAGCATATCAGGCCAGAATCCAAGAAGGGCCAAATGTCACGGATCATGACAAGTGTTACCCTAGAGCTGACCTAGAGATAGAAAGAACCAAGCTTTGCGCGAAAATGGTCGCATTGGCTCAGACTATGTTTGAAGCCAGCCGCCTTTTCAATTACTCGGGCTCAGCCAAGACGCAATTACACTTGGATGGACTTCTAGAGAAGTTAGAGAGCATAATTGCAAGATCTGCCAAGGAAGAAAAAAATCAAGAAAGGGAGAACGTAAGTAAAAACATGACCCATTCCCCATCAAAAGTTTATGTGGCCAATTCCACTGAACCAGACAACCCCCCCTCCCTAGAAGGAGTAGAGAATCTAATGGCACAATCACAAAAGGAACCAGCCTCTCAACACAAGGGCAAGGTAAGTGAAAGAGTAAGCATTCCTGCTCAAGAAGCCTATGTGCCTGAAGCCTATGTGCCTAACTCTACGGAGCCGGACACATCATCTTCTATGAATCGGTTCACACCAGAATTCCTACGCGAGATTCAAGAAGACAAATGGGCTAAGGAAAGTGAAGTCCCTCCTCCCATTGAACTTGTGGATGATGCACATGACCAATTGCCACAAGACATCCCATCCATTTATGGAGAGCAGGAGAGTATCCAATCTCAAGAAAGATTAGACTTCGAGTCTAATTCCTTACAGGAACTACCCCATTTCACAGGCCCATGGGAAGCAAAGTCCACCTGCATGAGAGCACCTACAGTCATGGTAAGAAACAAAGATTCAATCATACCTAGGAACACAGAGGTAGTGAAGAACACCAAAGTGCAGTGCAATCTCAAGTTAGAAGAGCTGCTTAAGGTTAGACCAAAAGTGTGGAAACATGTAGCCAAACAAGTACCTGAGATAGCAAAACCTCGTTCCCAGGTAGGATCACATAGGACAGTGCCAGAGATACCCTTGGATAAGATAGGAGATATGTGTGAAGGTGAAGAAGGGAACACCTATCTTCCCATTACTTACCAGGAGTACACCACCAAGGCAATTTTGGACTCAGGTGCAGGACTTGCAATTGCCACCACTTCCCTGTGGAAGCGTTGGGGCAAGCCAGCACTCAGGCCAACGAGAATGAAATTGCAGATGGCAGATGGTCATATTGAGAGACCCTTAGGATTGCTAGAAGGAATAACTCTCACCACTTGTGGTGTCGAGTTTGAGCATACATTTGCTATATGTGACTTTAGCAAAAATCATGCCTATGAGATGATTTTGGGAAGACCATTTATGCGACAGTTGCAAGTGGTACAGGACTGGGGAACCAACTCCTTGTATTTGCAACACCTAGGTGTTACAACCAAAGTAAATCTCAAAGATTACTCTCATAGAGATGTACCTCCTATCCAATGGAATCCCATCCATAGAGCCAAAGATGATACGGAATCGGTGCATTCCATAGGATCAGGATCCTCATGGATGCATGAAGACACCCACTTATGGATGTGCAAGGTAGCAGTAGAAGAAGAGAAGAGAGAGAAGGCCAGAGAGGTAGGTGCCAAAGAAACCCATAGATCAATCCAAGACCCAGCCTATGCACCTGTAGTCTTTCCTGATGAGGAATTTGAACCCCATGGCTGGGCAGAAATCCTAGCAACAATGGATGTAGCCATCAATGAGGAACAATGGACACCTCACTGTGATGAGGATGGCTATGACATTTCAGTCTTCTCCATAGAGCCAATCATGGGAGAGGTAGTTCTAGAAGAATGCGAACCTAGCCCTGATGCATTTGAGGATGCAAGTGACTCCGATCTAGAGTCAATCATTATGGACCCACCATTTGCATCAGATGAAGAATACTTCCATGAAGTAGAATTTCAACCCCAGAGGCATGGAGAGCTTACAAATGATGTAAGATTAGCAACACATGTGACCCCGAAGGAAGAAGGGAAGAAACGAAAGAAGAGAGAAGTCTCACCAGAAGAGGAAGAATCTTTGTTTGAGGTCCCAGAAAATTTTAAGAAGTATGAGATAGATGACAGGAGAGTCATGATCAGAATGCCGAAACGAGAGGCACAATCAGGAGAGGCCTATGCTAACAAAGAAACCACCAAGAAAATAGTAGTGGCCCTAGAAGAAGGAGAGGAGAGATGCACATACATAGGCCATGACCTAACAGAGGAAGAAGAGCATGTGTTAATTGCCTTGCTAAGAGAATACAGAGATGTATTCGCTTGGAGTTACAAGGATTTGAAAGGTGTTGACCCTGACATATGCTCACACACCATCCCCATGACTTCAGATGCCAAACCCTCTAAGCAAAAGCCCTATACATATAACGATAATTACGCTGCTAAGATCAAAGAAGAGATAGATAGACTGGTTGAAGCTGGATTTATCTATGAAATTGAGCACACCGAGTGGGTATCCCCCATCGCAGTGGTGCCCAAGAAAAATGGAAAGCTGCGCGTATGCATTAACTTGAAGAAGGTTAATGCAGCCACTATTCGAGATAACTATCCGCTTCCCATCACATAACATCTCTTAGAAAGAGTGGCAGGCAAGGAAGTCTACAGCTTCCTTGATGGATTTTCGGGTTACAATCAAGACGGCCTTTGCCACAGAATGGGGCATTTTTGCCTTTAGAGTAATGCCATTTGGGCTTACCAATGCACCAGCTACCTTCCAAAGGCTGATGTGCCATGTATTTAAAGAGTTCCTGAGGAAAAACTTAGAAGTCTATGTTGATGATCTTTGTGCTCATTCCAACATTAGACAAACCCATATCCCTGAACTCAGACAAATCTTTGACAAATGTAGAGAATATCAAGTCTGCCTGAACCCAGAAAAGTGCGTTTTTATGGTCAGGCAAGGCAAGATTCTAGGACACATAGTGTCAAAGAACGGCATATCTACTGACGAAGAGAAAGTGAGAGCTATAGCAGAGCTACCTAGTCCAAAGAATGTCAAGGAAGTACAAGCTTTCATGGGGCATTGTGGTTATTACCGACGATTTATATACATGTATGCTGTCATTGCAAAGCCCATGTACGGACTTCTGACTAACTTTGAGTGGACGGATGAATGTGAGAATTCCTTCCAGGAGCTTAAACGAAGATTATGTTCAGCACCAATCTTGACCACACCAGATTGGAATAAGCCATTCCATGTTCACCTGGATGCATCCAATTATGCCATTGGGTGTGTACTTGCTCAACCTACTGGTGAAGGTAATATGGATCTTCCAATTGCCTATGCCAGTAGACAGTTGAATGCAGCTGAACGAAATTACACCACTACGGAGAGAGAAGGCTTAGGCATGGTATATGCAGTTAAGAAATTTAGACACTATTTGCTTGCAAATAAGTTTAAATTTTTTACTGATCATCAAGCATTGCTATACCTCGTAAACAAGCCATGCAATACAGGAAGATTCGTGAGATGGTTTCTCTTGCTAATGCAATATGATTTTGAGGTTGTGGTAAGGAAAGGGAGGACTCATTTAAGAGCAGATCATCTCTCTAGGCTCACATCGGGAGAAGCCCCACAAGGAGTATCGGATGATCTTCTTGATGCTTACTTGTTTAATTTGGAAGTTGTACCGCAGTGGGCTAAGCCATTGGTACCAGTATTGACATACGGGCCTAACCATCCAGTAGTAAACACACGGAATAGAGAGGTTGTTAAAGCCCAAAAGTACCACATCATGGCAGGAAGCATGTACAAGCACACAGATCAAGGAATCTTAGCTTGTTGTGTGGAAGAGGACGAGTACAATAAATGGTTGCATTTAGCACATGTAGGTGCACTAGAGCAACACCATTCAAAGCAACGAACCTTACAAACACTAAGGAGATTCGGAGTGCATTGGCCAACTATGGAAGCGGATGTCCAAAAGTTGTGCAAGGAATGCCCAATCTGCTGCACTAAACCACCTGTGGAACACGCTACTCTTTATCAAGTATCCATAGTGCCAGATTGGAGTGAACCACTAGTATCCTTCCTGAGGACGAAAGCATTCCCTCTAGACATGACTCTGGCTAGGAAAAGGAATTTAGAACAAGAAGCTCTGGATTACTCACTCATTGGTGATAATCTATATGAGCGTGGTAAAGATGGTTACCTAAGGCTATGTGTCCATGAAAGTGAATATCTTAAGATCTTGGAAACTGCTCACCAAGGTGTAGCAGGAGGACACAATGGACCAGATCGGGTGATCAAGGCAATACTATTTGCGGGCTTCTGGTGGCCTACCCTTCACATGGACGCACATACCTATGTGAAACGATGTGATGTCTGTCAGAGAACTCAGTATCCTATACGAAAAGATGAGATGCCACTGAAACCTATGATGGGTGGACGTGCATTCTCTAAGTGGGGAATAGACTTCGTAGGTCCTATTAATCCCCCAGCTAAGAGTTCCCATGCGGAATATATCATTGTTGCAACCGACTATCTAACTAAGTGGGTAGAGGTAAAAGCCACGACGAAGAACGATGCTCAAACAACTGCTAAATTCTTGTTTGAGAATATATTCACAAGATATGGGCTACCTATAGAGCTTGTAAGTGATAGAGGCACTCACTTCTTGAACGAAGTGATTGAAAATCTACTCCAAGAATTCTTAGTAATACATAAGAAGTCTGCCCCCTATCACCCTCAAGCTAATGGACAAGCTGAGAGCACCAATAAGATCTTATACTGACAAAATTAGTAAACACTAAACGCTCTGATTGGGACAAACAGCTACACCATGTTGTTTGGGCATACCGAGTCGCCTATAAAACGGTACTCCAAGCCACACCCTTTCAGATGGTATTTGGCCAAAACACTGTGCTACCCTTGGACTTCTTGATTCCTACATTGAGAGTAGCACAAGAGCACGAATGGACGGGTCATGAACTCTCCTCTAGACTTTTTGACCTTGAACGATTAGGAGAAACAAGACTGAGAGCAACTGCAGGGATATATGCAGCTAAGAAGAGACAGAAGGCATACTTTGATGCCCATGTGAAGGATAAGGGTTTGAAAGCAGGAGATCTAGTTTTAGTCTACACACTGAAACAACACGCAAGGAAGCTAGAAAAGAGAGGCTACGGACCTATGATCATCAATAGGATCTCCACAAGTGGAGTTGTGTAATTAGCCACATTAGAAGGTGATGTCCTCCCAAACTATATTAGCGGATGCAGAGTCAAGTTGTATCAGGAACCTCTCACGGAGGAAATGCTAAGTCGACTCAACACTGCTAAGAAACGCAAAGAGGAAGAAAAGCGAATTCGAGAAGAAGCTCAAGCAGAAGCCCTAGAGCGCATACGGAGGATGAAATTGCGAAGGCAAGGCCGAGATCAGCCTAGAACAAATGACTATGCAGATCAAGGATATCATATGGCAATGTGTGAAGTCGCAGGAACAAGCTCACATAGGATAACTGATCGACGTCCGTTCATAACCTTGGATATAGGACAAGGAAAGAGTGCAAGGACCGTAAGAGCCTTGATTGACTCAGGTGCAGCCACTAGTGCTGTTAAATTGTCTTACTGTCAAGAGTTGCAGTTAACTGTCAATCCTGTGGAAGCATATCTCATAGGATTGGGAGGCGTGGAAACCCCTTGCATGGGCGAGGTGGAACTTCCCCTCTATATTCATGATGAGACAATGACAGTTAAAGTACTAGTGTGTCAAGATGAGGACCTCACTGAACCCCTTGTCTTGGGTCAAGACTGGATCTATGACCAAGCAGTCAACTTAAACCTAAGAAGCGGACTTCTTCAGGTATGGGTCAATCATAGTCAAATTACAGTAGAGCTAGATAATGAAGCACTCAAGGAACTAGGAAAGGCACAGACTCCTGGTCCTTCCAGGAGTACACATGAAGATGACCATGTTGTTCTTGTCCAAAACTATGTGTTGCAGAGGAATGATATTCTCAACAAAGGAGTCAGGGATGCAACGGAACTCCCTTCTTTTCCAAAGGCCAGAAGGAGGCAGCAACCAAAGGTGGATCAAAGACAGAAGAAGCAGGGTACTACCTATGTCGGAGATCAAAAGTACCTGCGCAACAAAATGTCTCAGCTAGTGAAACAAGTGTGGGTGCGGAAAGGCGAACACCCGATTGCACTCAAGCCGACCACACGGGCAAAGCCTCTTATTAGTAACTAACAACACGACACTAATAAGAAGTCTTTCAGAAGTTCTTCTGCTAACGTGAAGTCTATTTGGGTGCCCAAGAAGTCGATGAAGGCTAGCCCACAATCAAGAAAAATTTGGGTGCCTAAGGCTTGTTTGCGGGCTCAAATAGCTACACCAAGACCACATCCTATACAGCATGATCCATTCACTCGCACAGCCGGCAGCCACTCGTTTTCAACACCCAGGAACACACTAAGGCCCATGAGCACGAACATAATCACTTGTAAATGGGTCCCTAAAAGGCCTCATTTTCAAGCCGACACACCGATAAAGCTCTCGAGAGTCTCTACGAAACCAAGAGCAAAGCCCATCCACTGCATTTGGCAGCCTAAGACTTGTAATAAACCCCCCGACCCCAATTTGTGAATTCATCCCCACTTACTAACTGCATTAGTCTCCTAGGACTACCCAAGCATTAACTGCACACACTGTCATCGCGCACTCACTAACCACTGACTCATAACCTACCTCATGTTAATATTGTAACGGGGACAACTACGGGTTTATTCTGTCCATTACAATGTTAACACCTCGTTCTATATTCTCACAGAACCAACAAGCAAGCAGGGCCATGGCAAAAGCTGGAGGTGCCAGTTCTCAAGCCGGATCCAAATAGAAACACTCCTCCTCGAACCCCATCTCACCGAAAGGCCGCAAGAGCTTCAAGCTGTGCATGTGCTCCCAATTCAGGATCCTCCCCAGGGGCACACCTCCCAAGTGGGCAAACACGCTCATTGGTTCAGTGATGTTGCTGGACCATTGGGCGATGGAACCTATTTTTGGGAAGCTGAATTGGAGTTTAATGGTAAATGGGAACGTTACCACTTTTTCACGCGCGAGTTTGAGAGCTATCAAAACGCCGAAGTCATGCGATCAGTATGGACCAAAGCCGGCTTGGACAGTTATTTCAGGGCCCACTTACCAAAGCCGGATTTCTTACGTTGTTCATATCTTATCAGTACCATCATGCCAAGCAGGGCCAAGGGAGGCGACGGCACCTTTGTGTTACCCTCACTGCTGCCGGGTCATGAGCTTAAAAGATTCAAGCTGACCCTTAATCTGGTACGAGAAGCATTGGGCATGTATGGCATGCACATCCCCACTGAAAAGGAAACCATGGTTCCAGGTAGAATGAAACACAAAGATCTTAATAAGCTAAAGGATATGGTAGCAATGACACCAACCATTGCTCTTCACCTACGGACCGTCATGCAGCATTTTGCTTTTCCCGCCCAGGAAAGATTCACCATGCCCCCAAAGAAAATATGGTTCAGCTTGTATCTGGCAGAGACAGAAAGCCTTCCCATCAATGTACCACACTGGATCATCGATCAGATTCACCTAGCCCATCAAAGGTGGAACAAGAAGCAGAAGAATGTGCTTCATGGATGTTGTGCTCTAACCAAGATAATATACCGATGTCTTGCCTATGACGTGCCTATTCAGCGGGCACTCATATGGCCCCGGGCCCAGGAATTCTAGAGAAGGCTATCAGCGGCAGGTCCCCCATCAAAGAAGATGAGAGGGGGAGTACAATTACCCTGCGCTCAACCAAGGGGAGCCACCACTACACCAGAAATTACCCCTCCCCGGACACGATGCATTAGGCCATTCACCATCCGGCTACCAAGACCAAGTACAGATGGTCCCAATCTGGTATTTCCACCCGTCCCCTCAGATCTGGAACTTCCACAGGGTTTTACTCTCAACGATCTCACGGATGAAGAAGTGGCTAGACTGATCTATGACTCTAATCTCGAGAACGGAAACAGAACGAGCTCAGGAACCACAACCCCAGACAACAACAGCAGCCCCCACCCGACCAGAAGTGGTAGAAGTCGACGTCGAGGAACAAGAGACCGAACAAGAAGAAGAAGCCTACGAGGAACAAGAATATGACGAACTTTCAGAGCTGGCAAGTGCCCCTGCATATTCTGCACAAATAAAAAGACTATATCGAACCATGCAACTAGTTCAAGAACAGCATAAAATGTCACTGGAAGCGGGCAAGAAACTCATGAACCAGTTGCTAGTGGAGGAAGGCGTGGACGATATGTTCATTGAGTCCATAAACCTACATGCCGATGCAGTAGGATTGGATGAGGCCATTCATGAGGCAATGGCCTACATTCACAGATTTGAGAAAAGGGTTCCCGCTCGTCCCATGAGGTCCGGGAAACAAATTCATATCAATGTATCAGCACCAGGAGAGACAACGCAAGCAGACAAACATCAGGAAGCACCACAGTCACCACCCTCCCCACCTCTCACTACACAACACACTCCACCACATTGTTGGGAGTGATGATTGGATGCACTCAAGAGTTGAGTTGGTGCTGCAAAACCTGCTTCACACCTGCCCTCCTTTGACTCCAGATATTCTTAGTAGACTCCTTGAGCTTCCAAATGATACCAAAATATGCTATATGTACTTTGGAAAAGGTTTGAGTAATGTCTTGATCAAAACAGACTACTTTGAAAATCACAAGACTTGAAAACTTTCTATTTTGGTCTTGATACCTGCTCAGTGTTATGCTCAGTGTGACCAGTGTAGTTACAATTAGCAAAATTCCTTCTAGAGATATTCTATTAGCTTAGTAAGCTTCCATTTGCAAGTGGAATGAAAGGAAATGATAAACTACACTCAGAGAAATCACTTTAGCAAAATAAGGTGTACCCCCGATTTTTTAGGAGACTTACAGTCACAGACCAGTGAGCACCCCGACTGAGATTTCTCTGTGATGGTAGATCCAATGGCCTTGAAACTTTGTAGGTGTGTAGTAGACTTTGAGCTGAATCCAATGCACTTTGAATCATCCAATTTGGTTCAGTAGATCTTGAGATATGCCTCTTGGAAGTTGACAGAGTTGAAGGTAGTCACTCAGAGAAACCAGAGATTATGAATGTAAGTATATTGATTAAATCTAATGATTGTACATTCCCATTGGCATGTAATGTGATGCTCAATGGTACTCAGAGGTGTAGGCTATGGTGTAGCTCATACACACTCAACAATTCACTCAGAAATGCCTCGGGAGGAGTGACTCTAACCCGCGGCTTTTCTCCATGGTTTTTATAAGTGTTGATAGATCATTTGAATTTGAAATTCAAATTGAAGCTCCCTAGAATCTCTCCACTAAACTTAGGGAGATATTCTCTCTATTACAACCATTCAAATTTCCATGACTTTTCTCTAGTAGGTGTGATTACAAAATATTCCAAGTCACAATGACTTTTACAATTAAGTAAAAAAGTGAAAACTCATAAGCATGAGTTTCTATGGTTCATTCTTCAAGTGATATCTTCATGAATTAGCCCAAGCTAGGCTTCCATGGTCCAAGCTTTATGTTGAGTCTTCAAGGTACAAATCAAAGCCAAGTGTGAAGGCTTGATTTACACCAACAGCTCCCCCTCAAGCCAAACACTTTGGCTCAAGTCTTTATCTCTAGTCTTCAATTATTTCCTGCAATCCAATCATGGATTTAAATCTGCATAGCTTGCTTCCATCCAGAGCTTTAGTAAGCAAATCTGTACATTGTATATTAGTAGACACATATGACAATTGAATTTCTTTGCTAAGTAACTTCTCCCTCACATAGTGGTAGTGAACCTCTATGTGTTTTGTCCTAGCATGATAAATTGGATTAGCTGCTAGGTGAAGAGAACTTGTGTTATCACCAAATATGATTGGTGGCCTTGTATGTAGGCCCAATTCTGAATATAAAAGCTTCAACCATATAGCTTCTTGAGTGGCATTTGCTAGTCCTCTGTACTCTGCCTCAGTAGATGACAAAGCTACTGTGGGTTGTTTCTTGGATGACCAAGAAATTGGTTTATCACCTGCAAAGCATATGTAACCAGATGTGCTTCTCCTGTCATCCTTGCAACCTGCCCAATCTGCATCTGAGTATACCTTAATATCAATGTCTGATGAATATGGAAAGTACAAACCATGATTTTGTGTTCCCTTTAGGTACTTTACTATCTTCTTTGCTGCCTCCAAATGAGGTACTCTTGGTTTGTGCATAAATTGGCTAAGTACACTAACACCATAAGATATATCAATCCTGGTTAAGGTAGCATAATTTAGACTACCTACCAAACTTTGGTAACCTGTAATATCTTGGAGTTCTTCTCCTTCATGAGCACTGAGTTTATGGTTGACCTCCATAGGAATGTTTGAGACTTTAGCTTCCTGCAAATTAAACTTCTTGACCATGTCCTGAATGTACTTCTTCTAAGTAATAAAGATACCTGAGTTTGTATAGATCAATTCAAGTCCTAGGAAGTACTTCAATAATCCAAGATCATTGATCTTGAATTCCTTCATCATCTGTCCTTTGATGTGTCTAATTCCCTGAACATCATTTCCTGTAATAATGATATCATCAACATAGACACACAAGTATATTACCTCTGAATTGTTCCTTTTGATAAACAATGAAGTATCTGCTTTACTCATCACAAATCCTTGATCTAGGAGATAGGTTGTCAACCTGTAATTCCATGCTCTAGGTGCCTGCTTCAATCCATACAGAGCCTTCTTCAATTTACAAACATGATTTACCTTATTGGAATCTTCATAGCCAGGTGGTTGTGACATGTAGACTTCTTCAGATATCCATCCATTCAAGAATGCATTCTTCACATCTAATTGGTACATGTTCCAATTTTTGGATGCAGCTACACTCACCATAATTCTCATAGTTGGCATCTTGGCCACAAGAGAAAATTTCTCCTCATAATCAATGCCTTGGGTTTGTGCAAAACCCTTGGCTACCAACCTAGCTTTATACCTGTTTATTGTACCATCTGAATTCCTCTTGAGTTTGTAGATCCATCTGGATCCTATCACCTTCATGGAGTCCTTCTTGGGTACCAAATCCCAAGTATCACTCTCTTTGAGAGCCTCCATTTCTTCATCCATTGCTTCCTTCCATTCTGGTTTAGTAATTGCTTCTTCAAATGTACCTGGTTCTTCATTCAAGAGATCCTTTGCAAGATATACAGAGTGCTTGGTTACAAGTGAAGTATCATACCCATACCTAATAGGTTTTTTCTTTTCTCTCTGAGATCTCCTCATAGCTTGAGTTGAGGATTCTGGATTATCTTCTAGTTGCTTCATCTTCATCTTCCCTTTGGATTTCCAAGCCTTGAACTCTTCAATGTTGATGGTGTCTTCATCATCTGAGCTTGTGTCCTCTTTCTGAATTGGTTCTTGTCTTATAAGCTTGGGAAAGTCTTCTTCCATGTCATAAGGTAGGCTAACTTTCCTGCACTCATTTTCATACCATGAATCATTTTCATCAAAGATGACATCTCTGCTTACCTTGAAGCCTTTGTTTGAGGGGTTGTAGAATCTGTATCCCTTCTGATTCAAATCATAACCAATGAAGATACACTTTTCAGCTTTAGGGTCTAGCTTTCCCCTTACCTGTGAGGGAATATGCACATATGCAACACATCCAAAAATTTTGCAGTGATCCAGAGATGGTCTCTTGCCATGCCAAGCCTCATAGGGTGTCATTCCATCAAGTGTCTTTGATGGCAACCTGTTAATTAAATATGTGGCAGTAGATACACTCTCTGCCCAAAGATAGTTTGGCAATTTCTTTTCATTTAGCATAGACCTAGCTGTCTCTACAATGAGTCTATTCCTTCTCTCAGCTACCCCATTTTGTTCAGGTGAGTACCTTGTAGTAATCTCCCTCTTGATGCCTCTTTCCTGCAAGAAATCTTCAAAGTCATTGGAGAAGTATTCTCCACCACCATCTCACCTTAGCTTCTTCAAATGTCTACCTGTTTGATTTTCAACTGATACCTTTTGAAACAATTAAATACTTCATCTTTCTGTTTCATTAAGTATAAGACAGTCCACCTGCTATAGTCATCAATAAAGGACACATAGTACCTTGATCCAGATATGGATGGCTCCTTGCTAGGTCCCCAAACATCTGTATGCACCAATTCCAGATAATCTTCATGCATAAAACCTTTCTTGGTATAAGGCAATCTGTGTGACTTACCAAATTGACAAGCTCCACACTTGTATATCATGTGTTGCTTGGATACATTAGGTATCCCAAGCACACATTGATCCCTACTCATTTGCTTTAAGGTCCTCTCTCCAATGTGACCTAATCTCTTGTGCCAAATCTCCAATTCTGATAGGGTTTGATCTTTATAGTTGTACAAAGCAATACTCTTAGTGTCTTCAAGTTCAAAGGTAAACAATCTACCTGATTTTTCTCCCTTGGCTATCCTTCTGAATCCATGTCTTGGATCCTCCACATATGCACCATGTTGAGTGAACCTGACCTGTAGACCTTTTTCCACAATCTGACCTACACTCATCAGATTCTTGGTGATTGTTGGAACATACAACACTCTGCTCAATAAATTCTGATTACCATCACTAGTTTTGACATTGCCTACTTTAACAACTGAATGTTTAGTGTCATCACCTGTTTGCACTTGGTGCTTGCCTTTGGGTTCTTCCAAATCAGAAAGCAATGCAACATTTCCAGCTACATGATTAGAGCAACCTGAATCAATATAGAATAAGTGGTCATCATTGATACCTGATTTAGATGTCATATTCATGATCAACAGGGAATCATCTTGCTCCTCTGCATAATTGTTGTAATCTTTTCTATTTCTGTATCCACCTTGATAGTTGCCATTGTGATTGTAGTTATTGTTGTAATTATTGTTGTAGCCATGGTAGCCTTAAGATTGGTTGAATCTGCCTCTGCCTTGAGAGTATCCTCCTCTTTGGTGACCTCTTCCTCTTTGGTTCTTGTAGTTTTTGTAGCATTCATCTGTGGTATGGTTAGACAAGCCACAAATATTGCATGGAGATTGGTTGTAGGGTCTCCCCCTACCTGACTTACCTCCTCTGCCCCTACCTCTAGATGATCTACCTCTCCCTGCATAGTTTGCTTGGGAGGTAGAGCCTTCTTCATCAACCTTCTTGCTTTTACCTTTATCTTTTACCTTCTTATCAGTATATAGGGCAGAGGGATTGTTACCTTTTGATTGCTCTCCATTCTTTGTGATCTTTGCTTCATGTGTAAAGAGTTGTCCAATCAGAGTTGTTAGATCAGGTGCTTGGATGTCCATGTATAAGTCCATTGCTGTGGTAAAGCTCTCCCACTTGTCATCTGCCTTTAGTCCATTGATCACTTGTCTGACTATTTGCTCTTCCTCAATTTCTTCTCCAACACTTGCAAGTTGATCTGCAATGTCTTTGACTTTGGTGACAAAATCTGAGACACATTGTTTTGATTGCTTCCTAAGAGTTGTAAACTCAATCCATAGCTGATTCTTTCTGGCCCTTGTGCTTGATGAAAAGTATGTTGACAAGGTTTCCCAAGTCTCTTGGGAGGTTTTGCAATTCCTTATATGTGGTAGAAGAAAGTCAGATATAGAGTTTAAGAGATATGACCTTGCCAAAGCATCTTTTGCACACCATTGGTTGAGCCTCTCATGTTCATCTTTTGTAGGTAGGCCTCTAGTCTTGAATGAGGGCAATTCCTCATCTCCTGATATGAATCCATACAAGCTCCTTCCTTGTAGATAGGTCTTCATCCTTAGAGACCAAGCTTGGTAGTTGTTCCTGTCTAATTTGTCAATGAAGGAAGGGAAACCATCACCCATGATTACCTTATTTGCTCTGATACCACTGTTGGGAGTGATGATTGGATGCACTCAAGAGTTGAGTTGGTGCTGCAAAACCTGCTTCACACCTGCCCTCCTTTGACTCCAGATATTCTTAGTAGACTCCTTGAGCTTCCAAATGATTCCAAAATATGCTATATGTACTTTGGAAAAGGTTTGAGTAATGTCTTGATCAAAACAGACTACTTTGAAAATCACAAGACTTGAAAACTTTCTATTTTGGTCTTGATACCTACTCAGTGTTATGCTCAGTGTGACCAATGTAGTTACAATTAGCAAAATTCCTTCTAGAGATATTCTATTAGCTTAGTAAGCTTCCATTTGCAAGTGGAATGAAAGGAAATGATAAACTACACTCAGAGAAATCACTTTAGCAAAATAAGGTGTACCCCCGATTTTTTAGGAGACTTACAGTCACAGACCAGTGAGCACCCCGACTGAGATTTCTCTGTGATGGTAGATCCAATGGCCTTGAAACTTTGTAGGTGTGTAGTAGACTTTGAGCTGAATCCAATGCACTTTGAATCATCCAATTTGGTTCAGTAGATCTTGAGATATGCCTCTTGGAAGTTGACAGAGTTGAAGGTAGTCACTCAGAGAAACCAGAGATTATGAATGTAAGTATATTGATTAAATCTAATGATTGTACATTCCCATTGGCATGTAATGTGATGCTCAATGGTACTCAGAGGTGTAGGCTATGGTGTAGCTCATACACACTCAACAAT
This sequence comes from Ceratopteris richardii, assembly GCA_020310875.1. Classification (NCBI taxonomy): domain Eukaryota; kingdom Viridiplantae; phylum Streptophyta; class Polypodiopsida; order Polypodiales; family Pteridaceae; genus Ceratopteris; species Ceratopteris richardii. The sequence goes on from CM035423.1 coordinate 101,897,298, forward strand.
TCACTCAGAAATGCCTCGGGAGGAGTGACTCTAACCCGCGACTTTTCTCCATGGTTTTTATAAGTGTTGATAGATCATTTGAATTTGAAATTCAAATTGAAGCTCCCTAGAATCTCTCCACTAAACTTAGGGAGATATTCTCTCTATTACAACCATTCAAATTTCCACGACTTTTCTCTAGTAGGTGTGATTACAAAACATTCCAAGTCACAATGACTTTTACAATTAAGTAAAAAAGTGAAAACTCATAAGCATGAGTTTCTATGGTTCATTCTTCAAGTGATATCTTCATGAATTAGCCCAAGCTAGGCTTCCATGGTCCAAGCTTTATGTTGAGTCTTCAAGGTACCACGTCCACTACCACCACAATCGTCATGGGAATTCCACTCTCTCCGGGAATCCAATTCGGGGGAGTCACCATGCCCACTTTCACCACTCTATTCACTAACGTCACATCCACCCCACCCACGATCCCCCTCTACACTGTCACTCAAACAGTTGACACTATGGAAACATCTCCTACCACTGCACCGCTCCCTCCCCCCATGCCACCTCCATCTCCCATACCCCCTCCACCCACATCTCCGCTTGCATCCACATCATTCACAACTCTCTCTCCCGCCCCCATTCCCCATGCATCTTCACCCCTCCCAGCATCATTTAATGTAAATAGCATATTTATAGCATTAAATCAATGTGTATATCAGCTTCAGAATGAGTACAGAGCTCTGGACGGCCGGTATCAACAACAGACAACACATCACCAGCACTTACAAAGGCAGTTTAAAATTCTAGAAGAGGAAAATGCAGATGTGAATCAACGTTATACAACGCTTGAGCAGGCTCACCAAACACTATTGGAGGCACCCCAACCATCGACAGAATTAGGCGTCAAACAACTAGAAGCCTTGCTCGAAGTATACCAGGTCGATAACCTACGAGTCAGACGTAACTTGGCACTACTCAGGAAACATATGGCCACAGCACTGGAAGAGAACAAAAGACTGCAAAAACATAATGAAGAGAATCTGGAAGCGGCAATGGAAGGCTCCCCCCACGAGATAGATCCCAGCAGTTCAAAGCAGTTCCCATGGAGACGATGAAAACCATTTTGGAAAGCTATGCAGATCTCCTGGAAGCCCATGATGACTTGGAAAGAGAACGTGACACACTACAGAGCAGACTTAAGGAACAGGAAGAACAACCGAAGAGTGTCCCATCAACCTCTACCTCAGACGAAGTAAAGGCCTTAACAGAGCAGGTAGCAGAATTACAAAAGAGGTTACTGACATACGAGAGGCAACCATCTCCAGTGGTAGAACCAGAGCCAGAAGAGTTGGTCCCTATTGAGGTAGATGATTCGTACGAAGAACCGTATGTTCCTATGCCAATGCCAGGCGGGCGACGAACCTCAGAGGGACTAGACACATTGGAAGTGGAAGCACCCGAGTGGCTTCAGACACTGGAAAGGACAGCAAACACCCACGAAGAACGGGTGGCCATTCAGATCCAATCACTAGCGAACTTAGAAGAAACTGTCATAAAGTCAAAATATTTCAGAAGCATGTCTCATCATAGATGGATCGGCACCAATAATGACCAATATGTGCCATACTGCATACTTCTGGCCGATTACAACGCTGAGATTCAACGACAATGCGGCAAGCCTCCTACATCTGCTACACAATTTGGTCCAGATGATATACCGAAAAGTGCTCAGCGTGGGTCCATCCATCAACCCACCTGGAGAATCAAGCTTTTGGAAACGTATCCTGAAATGGTCCGAACCTGGAATAATATGCTGTTGTTTATTAAATATAATCCTTGTTACATTCCAGTTCTTCGAAGACGCACCTGGCCTGAATTCACTATTGCCGTTAGAGATATCAAAGCCTGCGCAAAATGCTTAAATTACATTTACCTAGCACCTCCACGAGGACCCCCCACGGTGAACTACATGATTTCTACAATCCGTCACTAGAGTATTCGGCTACGCAATAATCCAGATGTGATGGCCCAAATGTGTATGAAAATATTCGAATTAATGCTGATCACTTTCAGGACGTTTAAGAACATTAAGGACCCCCACTTCTCAGGAGCAGGCTTTGTGACAGGAAACCAGGATCTAGTGTACGATATGAGTACCACCCCGTCAATTGAAGTAATATATGCTTGGCACGCCAGAATCAAGTACCTCCCAGCCTACTTTAAACAGACATTTGAGGAGATGTTCATCACAGGATTCTGGGAATATCACTCCGAAATCTTTATACCGAGACCATCACATCTCCTCCAATTATTTGCTGTGGAGAGAACTATTTACTCAGAACAATTGAGGGTGCCTCATCCAGATGTTCCCGGACCTGTGAATTGGGATGAATTGCTCACAGATCTAGCACGCGGCTTGCGACTCGAAGAACACCACCTAGCCTCCGATGTCGTCCAATATTATGTTCAAAAATCCTCTAGACAAGGGTCTGTCAGGGGCGACAGATGCGAGAGTGGGGGGGGTGTTGGTAGCAGTCAGGGAACCGAAGGAGCCACAAGACGAAGAGAGTCAGAACGAAGGGACAGCACAAGCAGACATGGCAGTCAAAGAAGATCTGGCAAGTAGGCCAATAATTTTCCTCATGAAGAAGCAAGTACGAGCATTCACGCAGATCTAGCACTAAGGCAACCTTTAATTTTTCAAAACCTTTACACCAATTAAAAGTGATTCTCATCACTAATAACCCCTCTAAATACCATGTTCACCTTTTTATAGCTCCATTTTGTGCAAGCCAAGGAGTCCTTGAGCTTGAGGAGCTTTAGAAGTATCTACCTGCCAATTTTCATATTTTTTAGATCTCGTTTGAGCCCTCTAATAAGCCCTGGAACCTAATTTTTAACTAGGCCAGACACTAGGTCTGAACAGGGCCAAAGCTAGTCAAAAACTATAAAAGGAGCTAGAGAGGTCATTTTTGAGGGTGGATTGTAATTGAAATGAACTAGTAAGAGCTTTTTGAAAGTAATCTAAGAACTCCATTGCTTCTCCCTCTTTGTCTTGCCGTGTGTGCGCGTGTGTGTGTATGTGTGTGCATGTTTGTGTGCTTCTCACTCACGCACTTGTGCCTCCACTTGCTCGAGGTCTTCATACCATCCTCACGTCTTCCCGGATTGACATTAAAGGAGGTGCTACTCATCACTGAGCTACAATAAGGCATGGCCTAGCATATTTAATTGGTGTGTTATCTTAGTTCATGAAGTCACCTAGCATCCTTTTGAAGATAAATTGTAGGAGAAAACATATATAGATGCTGATTGGTTGGATCCAAAGAAGATAGGAGGAGTACATGTGGACATGCAGTAATGCTTGGCAAGATGGTCATTTATTCGATGGCAAACAAATTAACCACATTTTCCCTATCTTCCACAAAAGGTGGATACATAGCTCTGATTGAGGTTACATGTGAGCTTATGTGGCTCAAGAATCTAATGGTTTAACTATGTTTATAGGTCATTCAACTTGAAATCATGTGTGATAATATGAGTAGTGTCTACCTATTTTCCAATCCTATGTTCCATGCTGTGAGTAAACACATAGTGGTACACTATCAATACATCAGAGTGAAAGTACTCTCCGAGGAGGTTCAAGAGCAACATATCACTATCAAGGAATAGTGTGCTAACAAGTTCACCAAAGCATTGGACTTAATCGAGCATAGAAATTTCAAGAAAGGCACTAGATTGTTGGAGCTAGGATGAAGATTTGGAGCTTGAGCTTGAGGGGGAGTGTTGAAACTAAAGATTCAACCTTATTATATGATTGGAACTTTTGATGGATGCCACTATAAGCAACAAGGAGCAAGATATCAAGCACAAAGAATCATGTTCAAATTTGACTTTAATATCCCCCTCACAACAATCAAATGCCACCTTTCACAATTAGGTGTGATAAAGCCTAAAATCTAACAACATAAGGGGCTCCTAATTTCTAGGAAATATTTTTAAAACTATATCTACACATATTGTACTTGGAGTTAGTGATCCCATTTGTGTGTAAGCCCTTTTAGATTTTGAATAAGCTATTAGACCCATCGCTTAGCAAACCTCGTGCTTGCTTGAATACTTTCACTTAACTTTTTGTAGCCATATCTAGCCCATAGATGTTGTGTGTATGAGATAGATAGCTTTAACAATTAAGCAGAGTTATCTTATCCAATCATAGTGATTTGTTGGAGGATATGGTTTGTTAGAAATATATTGGTGTCTTTTAAAGTTGTATCAAATGTTATGTTCAATCTCTGCATATTCGCATTGAAACATTTCTAGTAGTGAGTAGTGGTCTCTATGTGTATGCCTAGTGGATGCTATAACTTGTTTCTCTTTGAGGCATTGGTTCTCACTGTAGCAATGAGCATTTTGAGTGAAAAAACTTCCACTAGTAAGCTCATTCAGTGTAGTTTTTCTATGCAGAAGTTATGAGGCTTAGTCCTCAAGAGTTCATACAACCATTCATTTGAGTGATCAATGGTTTTATGAATGTGCTTCTATAGCCACCTTTGCTTCATGGCTACACAGGGAAGGTGATTCTTCTCCCATTCATAGATCCACATCTCTATGATCTATCATGATTTAGTCTCCTTCATTCACTTGAAATCAATACATCGGAAACATCCAAACACTAGTTTCAATTGTGATACATCTACTTTTCTATTGTAGCGAGCTTCATAGGGTGTTGTAACATTAATACTTAATGTGAGAGATATGTTCATGATGTATACTAAAGTGGTTCATTCATCAACCCAATAGCAATTAGTTGTTCCCATCTCCTTCAACATAGCCCTAGTAGATTTGCCAATGTACATATTCTTCCTTTTTATTAAGCCATCTTTTTGTGGTGTGTTCATGCATGTGATTTCTCTCTTGATGCCATTTGGATCCAAAAAACTAGACAATTCATAAGAGAAGTATTCTCTCCTTCCATCTAACCTTATGCATTTGATATGCCTAAGACATTCCTTTTGTACAATAACTTGGAATTGAAATAATAAATGATCTCTCACTTATGCTTCATTGAGTAAACCCGAGTCATCCTTGTACAATCATCAATGGAGGTTAAAACGTACATATTACCTTTTTTGGCCCCCAAACATCTCTATGGACCTAGGTCAAGTGGATGATAGCTCACATAATTTATCTTCATGAAAACCAACCTATTTTTCTTACTCAATTTACAAAATTCACACAAATTTGAAATATTTCAATTGTGAAGATTTGGTAATCCAAGCACTAACCTCTTCTTTTTCATATCCTTCAATCTCTCAGTACTAATATGTCCATACCTTTTGCCCCATTGGTCAAACTCTGCTACCTTTTTGCCTCCATATTTCAAGTAAGTAGTGTGGTTGAAATTGTTGGTGCAACTCACAAGCCTACACATTTGGCTTGTAACTGATACACATATGAAGATGCATAGGAATCAAGGCTAGTGGTTAATTACCACTTTATCCTTTTGTAAAAGTCATATTTTGACTTGGAATCTTTGTATACATCTACCAAAAAGAACTCGTGGAGAAGTTAGCTTTGATTGATGGAATATCTCCTATAATGGAGGAACACTTTTCAGAAGAGAGCCAAAATTTGAATTCAAATTCAAATTGATAGTGAACTCTTATATGAACTCTAAGGAAAAAGTCGTGGGTAAGCTAGTCACTTTCCGAGCTTCTCATTATCATTTCTGAGTGTGTGTGAGGTCTACACTCTAGACCACACCTCTCCACACCATTAGGAAATGATCTTCATGCCTATGGCATTGTATACAAGTGTTCATTAATACATATATCTACATTGTTCATTTCTGAGTTCTCTGTCATAGTCTCTAAAAGTCTATCAACTTGTGGAGATCATATCTCATTCATTCCTCCACCAAATTCAAAGATCTATAGCTTGTTGGAACCAACTCAACGTTTTCTACATGCAGTAAGGATTTCTATTCCGCCATTTCAGAGAAAACTCCGTCGAGGTGATCACTGGTCGAAGTCTGAAACAGTCCTAAAATATCGAGAATAAAGGTTTACTTACTAAATTGATTTCTCTGAGCATAGTTAATGTTTTCACGTGATTCCACTTGGAATAGTTAGCTTCATAAGCTAATTAGATACCCCTAAAAAGAATTTTTCCAATTCCTACTGTGCTAGTCATACTGAGCAAAAGAAGCAGCAGGTGTATTGTCAAACATAGAAAGTTCTCTTGAAGACTTGAAGTTCAAAGTAGCCTGTTTTGATTCAACTTTTTCATACATCATTTCCAAAGTACATAGGCCATTTTATGGTGTCATTGGAAAGATAAGGAGCTCCACTTATCAACTCTGAAGCATCAAAGGGCTGGTACAAAGCACGGTTCGGCAGTACCTACTCATTCTCTTGAAGTGTCCATCCATCATTCCCAACAAAAATTTTGCTTCACATCTAGTGTGAATAGCCTTCCCTTCTTTCTACCTTTGGCTAAAAATATGTACTCCTCCTTAGGGATTTTCACAAAAAATCCTTCAATTTGAACTAGACATGTAATCCTCTCACAACATTTGATGTTCAAAAGCAAGATTGTTTGTGATTATGGGAACATAGAGAACATCTTTCAAATAGTTAGCCTTGTGGGAAGCATCCCACATAACATACCCTATGTGTGTGATAGCATCAATCTGCTATGTGAAACTATGGATGTCGGTAACCCATGCAATATGAATAAATGCTGGATAAACAACTCTGCTACCTAGGGAGCTTCTATTGTACCTTGTCTGGGTATGAAATGAGCCATCTTGCTCAGTCTCTCTACCACAAGAAATTATCCCTCTTCCTTTGGGTGTGCTGTAACCTGACTATGAAGTCCATGGATACACTCTCCCATTCACGATCTAGAATCTCAAAAGGATGTAGAAGACGTGGTGTCTTTACCCTTTCTTCCTTGTTGACTTGAAACATAAAGCATTGTTGAACATAAGTGTAGAAATCTCTAGCTAGTCGAGGCCACCAAAATGTTCTTCTAACAAGCTATATTGTCTTGTCAACACTAGGATGCCCTTCGCAAGGCACATCATGGTTATCATGCATGACTTTTAGTCCTTTCGAGAAAGCATGCACAAAATCTACACCCCAAATGTGGAGTATTCCATGAAACATGAGACACCCTTTCATCATTGGAAAATGTATGTATCCCGAGCTCTTCATATTTCCTTCTTTATAAAAGAATGATAAACATATGGTACATTGTGATTAAGACTCGAGCACACTGGGAAAGTAAATGATGCACAATTCAACTTATATTTCCATTGAAATCAATGAATGCTTGGGCTTCAACTCCACGCGCATATAAGCGCCAACTATTGTTCGTCAGCAAAAAATTTACTCAATGAATAAATTCATTTTAAAATTAAATTTGAACGAACACCACACATAAAGGACATGCTTCCAATGGACAATGTACAGCAAATGAAGATGTCCTTCAATGTGAACAGCTCAATGACTACTTACGATTCATTACGTATTCAATCTATAAATCAATCATTCATTAACCCTTCCATTAAAAATGAGAAAATTACAGATGATATTAGATTAACAAGTGGTACTTTGTGAAGACGACTTCAGTAGTGTTGGGAGTGATGATTGGATGCACTCAAGAGTTGAGTTTGTGCTGCAAAACTTGCTTCACACCTGCCCTCCTTTGACTCCAGATATTCTTAGTAGACTCCTTGAGCTTCCAAATGATACCAAAATATGCTATATGTACTTTGGAAAAGGTTTGAGTAATGACTTGATCAAAACAAACTACTTTGAAAGTCACAAGACTTGAAAACTTTCTATTTTGGTCTTGATACCTGCTCAGTGTTATGCTCAGTGTGACCAGTGTAGTTACAATTAGCAAAATTCCTTCTAGAGATATTCTATTAGCATAGTAAGCTTCCATTTGCAAGTGGAATGAAAGGAAATGATAAACTACACTCAGAGAAATCACTTTAGCAAAATAAGGTGTACCCCCAATTTTTTAGGAGACTTACAGTCACAAACCAGTGAGCACCCCGACTGAGATTTCTCTGTGATGGTAGATCCAATGGCCTTGAAACTTTGTAGGTGTGTAGTAGACTTTGAGCTGAATCCAATGCACTTTGAATCATCCAATGTGGTTCAGTAGATCGTGAGATATGCCTCTTGGAAGTTGACAGAGTTGAAGGTAGTCACTCAGAGAAACCAGAGATTATGAATGTAAGTATATTGATTAAATCTAATGATTGTACATTCCCATTGGCATGTAATGTGATGCTCAATGGTACTCAGAGGTGTAGGCTATGGTGTAGCTCATACACACTCAACAATTCACTCAGAAATGCCTCGGGAGGAGTGACTCTAACCCGCGACTTTTCTCCATGGTTTTTATAAGTGTTGATAGATCATTTGAATTTGAAATTAAATTGAAGCTCCCTAGAATCTCTCCACTAAACTTAGGGAGATATTCTCTCTATTACAACCATTCAAATTTCCACGACTTTTCTCTAGTAGGTGTGATTACAAAATATTCAAAGTCACAATGACTTTTACAATTAAGTAAAAAAGTGAAAACTCATAAGCATGAGTTTCTATGGTTCATTCTTCAAGTGATATCTTCATGAATTAGCCCAAGCTAGGCTTCCATGGTCCAAGCTTTATGTTGAGTCTTCAAGGTACCACGTCCACTACCACCACAATCGTCATGGGAATTCCACTCTCTCCAGGAATCCAATTCGGGGAGTCACCATGCCCACTTTCACCACTCTATTCACTAACGTCACATCCACCCCACCCACGATCCCCCTCTACACTGTCACTCAAACAGTTGACACTATGGAAACATCTCCTACCACTGCACCGCTCCCTCCCCCCATGCCACCTCCATCTCCCATACCCCCTCCACCCACATCTCCGCTTGCATCCACATCATTCACATCTCCCTCTCCCGCCCCCATTCCCCATGCATCTTCACCCCTCCCAGCATCATTTAATGTAAATAGCATATTTATAGCATTAAATCAATGTGTATATCAGCTTCAGAATGAGTACAGAGCTCTGGACGGCCGGTATCAACAACTGACAACACATCACCAGCACTTACAAAGGCAGTTTAAAATTCTAGAAGAGGAAAATGCAGATGTGAATCAACGTTATACAACGCTTGAGCAGGCTCACCAAACACTATTGGAGGCACCCCAACCATCGATAGAATCAGGCGTCAAACAACTAGAAGCCTTGCTCGAAGTATACCAGGCCGATAACCTACGAGTCAGACGTAACTTGGCACTACTCAGGAAACATATGGCCACAGCACTGGAAGAGAACAAAAGACTGCAAAAACAAAATGAAGAGAATCTGGAAGCGGCAATGGAAGGCTCCCCCCACGAGTTAGATCTAGAGCAGTTCAAAGCAGTTCCCACGGAGACGATGAAAACCATTTTGGAAAGCTATGCAGATCTCCTGGAAGCCCATGATGACTTGGAAAGAGAACGTGACACACTACAGAGCAGACTTAAGGAACAGGAAGAACAACCGAAGAGTGTCCCATCAACCTCTACCTCAGACGAAGTAAAGGCCTTAACAGAGCAGGTAGCAGAATTACAAAAGAGGTTACTGACATACGAGAGGCAACCATCTCCAGTGGTAGAACCAGAGCCAGAAGAGTTGGTCCCTATTGAGGTAGATGATTCGTACGAAGAACCGTATGTTCCTATGCCAATGCCAGGCGGGCGACGAACCTCAGAGGGACTAGACACATTGGAAGTGGAAGCACCCGAGTGGCTTCAGACACTGGAAAGGACAGCAAACACCCACGAAGAATGGGTGGCCATTCAGATCCAATCACTAGCGAACTTAGAAGAAACTGTCATAAAGTCAGAATATTTCAGAAGCATGTCTCATCATAGATGGATCGGCACCAATAATGACCAATATGTGCCATACTGCATACTTCTGGCCGATTACAACGCTGAGATTCAACGACAATGCGGCAAGCCTCCTACATCTGCTACACAATTTGGTCCAGATGATATACCGGAAAGTGCTCAGCGTGGGTCCATCCATCAACCCACCTGGAGAATCAGGCTTTTGGAAACGTATCCTGAAATGGTCTGAACCTGGAATAATATGCCGTTGTTTATTAAATATAATCCTTGTTACATTCCAGTTCTTCGAAGACGCACCTGGCCTGAATTCACTATTGCCGTCAGAGATATCAAAGCCTGCGCAAAATGGTTAAATTACGTTTACCTAGCACCTCCACGAGGACCCCCCACGGTGAACTACATGATTTCTACAATCCGTCACTGGAGTATTCAGCTACGCAATAATCCAGATGTGATGGCCCAAATGTGTATGAAAATATTCGAATTAATGCTGATCACTTTCAGGACGTTTAAGAACATTAAGGACCCCCACTTCTCAGGAGCAGGCTTTGTGACAGGAAACCAGGATGTACTGTACGATATGAGTACCACCCCGTCAATTGAAGTAATATATGCTTGGCACGCCAGAATCAAGTACCTCCCAGCCTACTTTAAACAGACATTTGAGGAGATGTTCATCACAGGATTCTGGGAATATCACTCCGAAATCTTTATACCCAGACCATCACATCTCCTCCAATCATTTGCTGTGGAGAGAACTATTTACTCAGAACAATTGAGGGTGCCTCATCCAAATGTTCCCGGACCTGTGAATTGGGATGAATTGCTCACAGATCTAGCACGCGGCTTGCGACTCGAAGAACACCACCTAGCCTCCGATGTCGTCCAATATTATGTTCAAAAATCCTCTAGACAAGGGTCTGTCAGGGGCGACAGATGCGAGAGTGGGGGAGGTGTTGGCAGCAGTCAGGGAACCGAAGGAGCCACAAGACGAAGAGAGTCAGAATGAAGGGACAGCACAAGCAGACATGGCAGTCAAAGAAGATCTGGCAAGTAGGCCAATAATTTTCCTCATGAAGAAGCAAGTACGAGCATTCACGCAGATCTAGCACTAAGGCAACCTTTAATTTTTCAAAACCTTTACACCAATTAAAAGTGATTCTCATCACTAATAACCCCTGTAAATACCATGTTCACCTTTTTATAGCTCCATTTTGTGCAATCCAAGGAGTCCTTGAGCTTGAGGAGCTTTAGAAGTATCTACCTGCCAATTTTCATATTTTTTAGATCTCGTTTGAGCCCTCTAATAAGCCCTGGAACCTAATTTTTAACTAGGCCGGACACTAGGTCTGAACAGGGCCAAAGCTAGTCAAGAACTATAAAAGGAGCTAGAGAGCTCATTTTTGAGGGTGGATTGTAATTGAAATGAACTAGTAAGAGCTTTTTGAAAGTAATCTAAGAACTCCATTGCTTCTCCCTCTTTGTCTTGCCGTGTGTGCGCGTGTGTGTGTATGTGTGTGCATGTTTGTGTGCTTCTCACTCACGCACTTGTGCCTCCACTTGCTCGAGGTCTTCATACCATCCTCACGTCTTCCCGGATTGACATTAAAGGAGGTGCTACTCATCACTGAGCTACAATAAGGCATGGCCTAGCATATTTAATTGGTGTGTTATCTTAGTTCATGAAGTCACCTAGCATCCTTTTGAAGATAAATTGTAGGAGAAAACATATATAGATGCTGATTGGTTGGATCCAAAGAAGATAGGAGGAGTACATGTGGACATGCAGTAATGCTTGGCAAGATGGTCATTTATTCGATGGCAAACAAATTAACCACATTTTCCCTATCTTCCACAAAAGGTGGATACATAGCTCTGATTGAGGTTACATGTGAGCTTATGTGGCTCAAGAATCTAATGGTTTAACTATGTTTATAGGTCATTCAACTTGAAATCATGTGTGATAATATGAGTAGTGTCTACCTATTTTCCAATCCTATGTTCCATGCTGTGAGTAAACACATAGTGGTACACTATCAATACATTAGAGTGAAAGTACTCTCCGAGGAGGTTCAAGAGCAACATATCACTATCAAGGAATAGTGTGCTAACAAGTTCACCAAAGCATTGGACTTAATCGAGCATAGAAATTGCAAGAAAGGCACTAGATTGTTGGAGCTAGGATGAAGATTTGGAGCTTGAGCTTGAGGGGGAGTGTTGAAACTGAAGATTCAACCTTATTATATGATTGGAACTTTTGATGGATGCCACTATAAGCAACAAGGAGCAAGATATCAAGCACAAAGAATCATGTTCAAATTTTACTGTAATATCCCCCTCACAACAATCAAATGCCACCTTTCACAGTTAGGTGTGATAAAGCCTAAAATCTAACAACATAAGGGGCTCCTAATTTCTAGGAAATATTTTTAAAACTATATCTACACATATTGTACTTGGAGTTAGTGATCCCATTTGTGTGTAAGCCCTTTTAGATTTTGAATAAGCTATTAGACCCATCGCTTAGCAAACCTCGTGCTTGCTTGAATACTTTCACTTAACGTTTTGTAGCCATATCTAGCCCATAGATGTTGTGTGTATGAGCTAGATAGCTTTAACAATTAAGCAGAGTTATCTTATCCAATCATAGTGATTTGTTGGAGGATATGGTTTGTTAGAAATATATTGGTGTCTTTTAAAGTTGTATCAAATGTTATGTTCAATCTCTGCATATTCGCATTGAAACATTTCTAGTAGTGAGTAGTGGTCTCTATGTGTATGCCTAGTGGATGCTATAACTTGTTTCTCTTTGAGGCATTGGTTCTCACTGTAGCAATGAGCATTTTGAGTGAAAAAACTTCCACTAGTAAGCTCATTCAGTGTAGTTTTTCTATGCAGAAGTTATGAGGCTTAGTCCTCAAGAGTTCATACAACCATTCATTTGAGTGATCAATGGTTTTATGAATGTGCTTCTATAGCCACCTTTGCTTCATGGCTACACAGGGAAGGTGATTCTTCTCCCATTCATAGATCCACATCTCTATGATCTATCATGATTTAGTCTCCTTCATTCACTTGAAATCAATACATCGGAAACATCCAAACACTAGTTTCAATTGTGATACATCTACTTTTCTATTGTAGCGAGCTTCATAGGGTGTTGTAACATTAATACTTAATGTGAGAGATATGTTCATGATGTATACTAAAGTGGTTCATTCATCAACCCAATAGCAATTAGTTGTTCCCATCTCCTTCAACATAGCCCTAGTAGATTTGCCAATGTACATATTCTTCCTTTTTATTAAGCCCTCTTTTTGTGGTGTGTTCATGCATGTGATTTCTCTCTTGATGCCATTTGGATCCAAAAAACTAGACAATTCATAAGAGAAGTATTCTCTCCTTCCATCTAACCTTATGCATTTGATATGCCTAAGACATTCCTTTTGTACAATAACTTGGAATTGAAATAATAAATGATCTCTCACTTATGCTTCATTGAGTAAACCCGAGTCATCCTTGTACAATCATCAATGGAGGTTAAAACGTACATATTACCTTTTTTGGCCCCCAAACATCTCTATGGACCTAGGTCAAGTGGATGATAGCTCACATAATTTATCTTCATGAAAACCAACCTATTTTTCTTACTCAATTTACAAAATTCACACAAATTTGAAATATTTCAATTGTGAAGATTTGGTAATCCAAGCACTAACCTCTTCTTTTTCATATCCTTCAATCTCTCAGTACTAATATGTCCATACCTTTTGCCCCATTGGTCAAACTCTGCTACCTTTTTGCCTCCATATTTCAAGTAAGTAGTGTGGTTGAAATTGTTGGTGCAACTCACAAGCCTACACATTTGGCTTGTAACTGATACACATATGAAGATGCATAGGAATCAAGGCTAGTGGTTAATTACCACTTTATCCTTTTGTAAAAGTCATATTTTGACTTGGAATCTTTGTATACATCTACCAAAAAGAACTCGTGGAGAAGTTAGCTTTGATTGATGGAATATCTCCTATAATGGAGGAACACTTTTCAGAAGAGAGCCAAAATTTGAATTCAAATTCAAATTGATAGTGAACTCTTATATGAACTCTAAGGAAAAAGTCGTGGGTAAGCTAGTCACTTTCCGAGCTTCTCATTATCATTTCTGAGTGTGTGTGAGGTCTACACTCTAGACCACACCTCTCCACACCATTAGGAAATGATCTTCATGCCTATGGCATTGTATACAAGTGTTCATTAATACATATATCTACATTGTTCATTTCTGAGTTCTCTGTCATAGTCTCTAAAAGTCTATCAACTTGTGGAGATCATATCTCACTCATTCCTCCACCAAATTCAAAGATCTATAGCTTGTTGGAACCAACTCAACGTTTTCTACATGCAGTAAGGATTTCTATTCCGCCATTTCAGAGAAAACTCCGTCGAGGTGATCACTGGTCGAAGTCTGAAACAGTCCTAAAATATCGAGAATAAAGGTTTACTTACTAAATTGATTTCTCTGAGCATAGTTAATGTTTTCACGTGATTCCACTTGGAATAGTTAGCTTCATAAGCTAATTAGATACCCCTAAAAAGAATTTTTCCAATTCCTACTGTGCTAGTCATACTGAGCAAAAGAAGCAGCAGGTGTATTGTCAAACATAGAAAGTTCTCTTGAAGACTTGAAGTTCAAAGTAGCCTGTTTTGATTCAACTTTTTCATACATCATTTCCAAAGTACATAGGCCATTTTATGGTGTCATTGGAAAGATAAGGAGTTCCACTTATCAACTCTGAAGCATCAAAGGGCTGGTACAAAGCACGGTTCGGCAATACCTACTCATTCTCTTGAAGTGTCCATCCATCATTCCCAACAGAAATTTTGCTTCACATCTAGTGTGAATAGCCTTCCCTTCTTTCTACCTTTGGCTAAAAATATGTACTCCTCCTTAGGCATTTTCACAAAAAATCCTTCAATTTGAACTAGACATGTAATCCTCGCACAACATTTGATGTTCAAAAGCAAGATTGTTTGTGATTATGGGAACATAGAGAACATCTTTCAAATAGTTAGCCTTGTGGGAAGCATCCCACATAACATACCCTATGTGTGTGATAGCATCAATCTGCTATGGATGTCGGTAACCCATGCAATATGAATAAATGCTGGATAAACAACTCTGCTACCTAGGGAGCTTCTATTGTACCTTGTGTGGGTATGAAATGAGCCATCTTGCTCAGTCTCTCTACCACAAGAAATTATCCCTCTTCCTTTGGGTGTGCTGTAACCTGACTATGAAGTCCATGGATACACTCTCCCATTCACGATCTAGAATCTCAAAAGGATGTAGAAGACGTGGTGTCTTTACCCTTTCTTCCTTGTTGACTTGAAACATAAAGCATTGTTGAACATAAGTGTAGACATCTCTAGCTAGTCGAGGCCACCAAAATGTTCTTCTAACAAGCTATATTGTCTTGTCAACACTAGGATGTCCTTCGCAAGGCACATCATGGTTATCATGCATGACTTTTAGTCCTTTCGAGAAAGCATGCACAAAATCTACACCCCAAATGTGGAGTATTCCATGAAACATGAGACACCCTTTCATCATTGGAAAATGTATGTATCCCGAGCTCTTCATATTTCCTTCTTTATAAAAGAATGATAAACATATGGTACATTGTGATTAAGACTCGAGCACACAGGGAAAGTAAATGGTGCACAATTCAACTTATATTTCCATTGAAATCAATGAATGCTTGGGCTTCAACTCCACGCGCATATAAGCGCCAACTATTGTTCGTCAGCAAAAAATTTACTCAATGAATAAATTCATTTTAAAATTAAATTTGAACGAACACCACACATAAAGGACATGCTTCCAATGGACAATGTACAGCAAATGAAGATGTCCTTCAATGTGAACAGCGCAATGACTACTTACGATTCATTACGTATTCAATCTATAAATCAATCATTCATTAACCCTTCCATTAAAAATGAGAAAATTACAGATGATATTAGATTAACAAGTGGTACTTTGTGAAGACGACTTCAGTAGTGTTGGGAGTGATGATTGGATGCACTCAAGAGTTGAGTTGGTGCTGCAAAACCTGCTTCACACCTGCCCTCCTTTGACTCCAGATATGCTTAGTAGACTCCTTGAGCTTCCAAATGATACCAAAATATGCTATATGTACTTTGGAAAAGGTTTGAGTAATGACTTGATCAAAACAGACTACTTTGAAAATCACAAGACTTGAAAACTTTCTATTTTGGTCTTGATACTTGCTCAGTGTTATGCTCACTGTGACCAGTGTAGTTACAATTAGCAAAATTCCTTCTAGAGATATTCTAATAGCTTAGTAAGCTTCCATTTGCAAGTGGAATGAAAGGAAATGATAAACTACACTCAGAGAAATCACTTTAGCAAAATAAGGTGTACCCCCGATTTTTTAGGAGACTTACAGTCACAGACCAGTGAGCACCCCGACTGAGATTTCTCTGTGATGGTAGATCCAATAGCCTTGAAACTTTGTATGTGTGTAGTAGACTTTGAGTTGAATTCAATGCACTTTGAATCATCCAATTTGGTTCAGTAGATCTTGATATATGCCTCTTGGAAGTTGACAGAGTTGAAGGTAGTCACTCAGAGAAACCAGAGATTATGAATGTAAGTATATTGATTAAATCTAATGATTCTACATTCCCATTGGCATGTAATGTGATGCTCAATGGTACTCAGAGGTGTAGGCTATGGTGTAGCTCATACACACTCAACAATTCACTCAGAAATGCCTCGGGAGGAGTGACTCTAACCCGTGACTTTTCTCCATGGTTTTTATAAGTGTTGATAGATCATTTGAATTTGAAATTCAAATTGAAGCTCCCTAGAATCTCTCCACTAAACTTAGGGAGATATTCTCTCTATTACAACCATTCAAATTTCCACGACTTTTCTCTAGTAGGTGTGATTACAAAATATTCCAAGTCACAATGACTTTTACAATTAAGTAAAAAAGTGAAAACTCATAAGCATGAGTTTCTATGGTTCATTCTTCAAGTGATATCTTCATGAATTAGCCCAAGCTAGGCTTCCATGGTCCAAGCTTTATGTTGAGTCTTCAAGGTACAAATCAAAGCCAAGTGTGAAGGCTTGATTTACACCAACAACTCCCCCTCAAGCCAAACACTTTGGCTCAAGTCTTCATCTCTAGTCTTCAATTATTTCCTGCAATCCAATCATGGATTTAAATCTGCATAGCTTGCTTCCATCCAGAGCTTTAGTAAGGAAATCTGCACATTGTATATTAGTAGACACATATGACAATTGAATTTCTTTGCTAAGTAACTTCTCCCTCACATAGTGGTAGTGAACCTCTATGTGTTTTGTCCTAGCATGATAAATTGGATTAGCTGCTAGGTGAAGAGAACTTGTGTTATCACTAAATATGATTGGTGGCCTTGTATGTAGGCCCAATTCTGAATATAAAAGCTTCAACCATATAGCTTCTTGAGTGGCATTTGCTAGTCCTCTATACTCTGCCTCAGTAGATGACAAAGCTACTGTGGGTTGTTTCTTGGATGACCAAGAAATTGGTTTATCACCTGTAAAGCATATGTAACCAGATGTGCTTCTCCTGTCATCCTTGCAACCTGCCCAATCTGCATCTGAGTATACCTTAATATCAATGTCTGATGAATATGGAAAGTACAAACCATGATTTTGTGTTCCCTTTAGGTACTTTACTATCTTCTTTGCTGCCTCCAAATGAGGTACTCTTGGTTTGTGCATAAATTGGCTAAGTACACTAACACCATAAGATATATCAATCCTGGTTAAGGTAGCATAATTTAGACTACCTACCAAACTTTGGTAACCTGTAATATCTTGGAGTTCTTCTCCTTCATGAGCACTGAGTTTATGGTTGACCTCCATAGGAATGTTTGAGACTTTAGCTTCCTGCAAATTAAACTTCTTGACCATGTCCTGAATGTACTTCTTCTGAGTAATGAAGATACCTGAGTTTGTATAGATCAATTCAATTCCTAGGAAGTACTTCAATAATCCAAGATCATTGATCTTGAATTCCTTCATCATCTATCCTTTGATGTGTCTAATTCCTTGAACATCATTTCCTGTAATAATGATATCATCAACATAGACACACAAGTATATTACCTGTGAATTGTTCCTTTTGATAAACAATGAAGTATCTGCTTTACTCATCACAAATCCTTGATCTAGGAGATAGGTTGTCAATCTGTAATTCCATGCTCTAGGTGCCTGCTTCAATCCAAACAGAGCCTTCTTCAATTTACAAACATGATTTACCTTATTGGAATCTTCCTAGCCAGGTGGTTGTGACATGTAGACTTCTTCAGATATCCATCCATTCAAGAATGCATTCTTCACATCTAATTGGTACATGTTCCAATTTTTGGATGCAGCTACACTCACCATAATTCTGATAGTTGGCATCTTGGCCATAGGAGAAAATGTCTCCTCATAATCAATGCCTTGGGTTTGTGCAAAACCCTTGGCTACCAACCTAGCTTTATACCTGTTTATTGTACCATCTGAATTCCTCTTGAGTTTGTAGATCCATCTGGATCCTATCACCTTCATGGAGTCCTTCTTGGGTACCAAATCCCAAGTATCACTCTCTTTGAGAGCCTCCATTTCTTCATCCATTGCTTCCTTCCATTTTGGTTTAGTAATTGCTTCTTCAAATGTACCTGGTTCTTCATTCAAGAGATCCTTTGCAAGATATACAGAGTGCTTGGTTACAAGTGAAGTATCATACCCATACCTAATAGGTTTTTTCTTTTCTCTCTAAGATCTCCTCATAGCTTGAGTTGAGGATTCTGGATTATCTTCTAGTTGCTTCATCTTCATCTTCCCTTTGGATTTCCAAGCCTTGAACTCTTCAATGTTGATGGTGTCTTCATCATCTGAGCTTGTGTCCTCTTTCTCAATTGGTTCTTGTCTGATAAGCTTGGGAAAGTCTTCTTCCATGTCATAAGGTAGGCTAACTTTCCTGCACTCATTTTCATACCATGAATCATTTTCATCAAAGATGACATGTCTGCTTACCTTGATCCTTTGTTTGAGGGGTTGTAGAATCTGTATCCCTTCTGATTCAAATCATAACCAATGAAGATACACTTTTCAGCTTTAGGGTATAGCTTTCCCCTTACTTGTGAGGGAATATGCACATATGCAACACATCCAAAAATTTTGCAGTGATCCAGAGATGGTCTCTTGCCATGCCAAGCCTCATAGGGTGTCATTCCATCAAGTGTCTTTGATGGCAACCTGTTAATTAAATATGTGGCAGTAGATACACTCTCTGCCCAAAGATAGTTTGGCAATTTCTTTTCATTTAGCATAGACCTAGCTGTCTCTACAATGAGTCTATTCCTTCTCTCAGCTACCCCATTTTGTTCAGGTGAGTACCTTGTAGTAATCTCCCTCTTGATGCCTCTTTCCTGCAAGAAATCTTCAAAGTCATTGGAGAAGTATTCTCCACCACCATCTCACCTTAGCTTCTTCAAATGTGTACCTGTTTGATTTTCAACTAATGCAAGATACCTTTTGAAACAATTAAATACTTCATCTTTATGTTTCATGAAGTATAAGACAGTCCACCTGCTATAGTCATCACTAAAGGACACATAGTACCTTGATCCAGATATGGATGGCTCCTTGCTAGGTCCCCAAACATCTGTATGCACCAATTCCAGATAATCTTCATGCATAAAACCTTTCTTGGTATAAGGCAATCTGTGTGACTTACCAAATTGAGAAGATCCACACTTGTATATCATGTGTTGCTTGGATACATTAGGTATCCCAAGCACACATTGATCCCTACTCATTTGCTTTAAGGTCCTCTCTCCAATGTGACCTAATCTCTTGTGCCAAATCTCCAATTCTGATAGGGTTTGATCTTTATAGTTGTACAAAGCAATACTCTTAGTGTCTTCAAGTTCAAAGGTAAACAATCTACCTGATTTTTCTCCCTTGGCTATCCTTCTGAATCCATGTCTTGGATCCTCCACATATGCACCATGTTGAGTGAACCTGACCTGTAGACCTTTTTCCACAATCTGACCTACACTCATCAGATTCTTGGTGATTGTTGGAACATACAACACTCTGCTCAATAAATTCTGATTACCATCACTAGTTTTGACATTGCCTACTTTAACAACTGAATGTTTAGTGTCATCACCTGTCTGCACTTGGTGCTTGCCTTTGGGTTCTTCCAAATCAGAAAGCAATGCAACATTTCCAGCTACATGATTAGAGCAACCTGAATCAATATAGAATAAGTGGTCATCATTGATACCTGATTTAGATGTCATATTCATGATCAACAGGGAATCATCTTGCTCCTCTGCATAATTGTTGTAATCTTTTCTATTTCTGTATCCACCTTGATAGTTGCCATTGTGATTGTAGTTATTGTTGTAATTATTGTTGTAGCCATGGTAGCCTTGAGATTGGTTGAATCTGCCTCTGCCTTGAGAGTATCCTCCTCTTTGGTGACCTCTTCCTCTTTGGTTCTTGTAGTTTTTGTAGCATTCATCTGTGGTATGGTTAGACAAGCCACAAATATTGCATGGAGATTGGTTGTAGGGTCTCCCCTACCTGACTTACCTCCTCTGCCCCTACCTCTAGATGATCTACCTCTCCCTGCATAGTTTGCTTGGGAGGTAGAGCCTTCTTCATCAACCTTCTTGCTTTTACCTTTATCTTTTACCTTCTTATCAGTATATAGGGCAGAGGGATTGTTACCTTTTGATTGCTCTCCATTCTTTGTGATCTTTGCTTCATGTGTAAAGAGTTGTCCAATCAGAGTTGTTAGATCAGGTGCTTGGATGTCCATGTATAAGTCCATTGCTGTGGTAAAACTCTCCCACTTGTCATCTGCCTTTAGTCCATTGATCACTTGTCTGACTGTTTGCTCTTCCTCAATTTCTTCTCCAACACTTGCAAGTTGATCTGCAATGTCTTTGACTTTGGTGACAAAATCTGAGACACATTGTTTTGATTGCTTCCTAAGAGTTGTAAACTCAATCCATAGCTGATTCTTTCTGGCCCTTGTGCTTGATGAAAAGTATGTTGACAAGGTTTCCCAAGTCTCTTGGGAGGTTTTGCAATTCCTTACATGTGGTAGAAGAAAGTCAGATATAGAGTTTAAGAGATATGACCTTGCCAAAGCATCTTTTGCACACCATTGGTTGAGCCTCTCATGTTCATCTTTTGTAGGTAGGCCTCTAGTCTTGAATGAGGGCAATTCCTCATCTCCTGATATGAATCCATACAAGCTCCTTCCTTGTAGATAGGTCTTCATCCTTAGAGACCAAGCTTGGTAGTTGTTCCTGTCTAATTTGTCAATGAAGGAAGGGAAACCATCACCCATGATTACCTTATTTGCTCTGATACCACTGTTGGGAGTGATGATTGGATGCACTCAAGAGTTGAGTTGGTGCTGCAAAACCTGCTTCACACCGGCCCTCCTTTGACTCCAGATATGCTTAGTAGACTCCTTGAGCTTCCAAATGATACCAAAATATGCTATATGTACTTTGGAAAAGGTTTGAGTAATGACTTGATCAAAACAGACTACTTTGAAAATCACAAGACTTGAAAACTTTCTATTTTGGTCTTGATACCTGCTCAGTGTTATGCTCAGTGTGATCAGTGTAGTTACAATTAGCAAAATTCCTTCTAGAGATATTCTATTAGCTTAGTAAGCTTCCATTTGCAAGTGGAATGAAAGGAAATGATAAACTACACTCAGAGAAATCACTTTAGCAAAATAAGGTGTACCCCCGATTTTTTAGGAGACTTACAGTCACAGACCAGTGAGCACCCCGACTAAGATTTCTCTGTGATGGTAGATCCAATGGCCTTGAAACTTTGTAGGTGTGTAGTAGACTTTGAGCTGAATCCAATGCACTTTGAATCATCCAATTTGGTTCAGTAGATCTTGAGATATGCCTCTTGTAAGTTGACAGAGTTGAAGGTAGTCACTCAGAGAAACCAGAGATTATGAATGTAAGTATATTGATTAAATCTAATGATTGTACATTCCCATTGGCATGTAATGTGATGCGCAATGGTACTCAGAGGTGTAGGCTATGGTGTAGCTCATACACACTCAACAATTCACTCAGAAATGCCTCGGGAGGAGTGACTCTAACCCGCGACTTTTCTCCATGGTTTTTATAAGTGTTGATAGATCATTTGAATTTGAAATTCAAATTGAAGCTCCCTAGAATCTCTCCACTAAACTTAGGGAGATATTCTCTCTATTACAACCATTCAAATTTCCACGACTTTTCTCTAGTAGGTGTGATTACAAAATATTCCAAGTCACAATGACTTTTACAATTAAGTAAAAAAGTGAAAACTCATAAGCATGAGTTTCTATGGTTCATTCTTCAAGTGATATCTTCATGAATTAGCCCAAGCTAGGCTTCCATGGTCCAAGCTTTATGTTGAGTCTTCAAGGTACAAATCAAAGCCAAGTGTGAAGGCTTGATTTACACCAACAAGTAGGCGAAGAATATTGACAAAACCGGATTCTTTGCAAGGAATATACAATTCAGCTTATATTTTCATTAGGAACAATGATATATCAGGGCCTCAAATCCACGCGCATATAGCTGCCCACCGTTGTTCCTCAACAAAATTTTAGTCAATCAATAAATTGATTTACACTTAAGTCTAATCAAACAATAGACAAGGTTTGATTCATCATTGAGCATCCATTTTTATTTGACAGAACACCTAACATGAAAAACATTCTCCAATCTCCATCCATTGTCTAATCAGCCTCCGGTAGTTTACACATATCAATTTAATGAAAGAACTATCATTATGGAGTTCATGATTTAAGAAATGCTACCAATGAACAACATACTTCTAGTAAATTATTTATGATTACTTTCTCAACCCAATACTTAAATTTTGTTAGCCCCATAATCAATGTTACCTTTTTTATTCCGAAAACGTTTTACATAAATAGAAGAAAATTGCAAAAGAATTAGAGAGAGATGTGCAAAGGTGATGCATGAGTTGTAAACATGAAAGTATGTTGGCAGAATTGTGCTCAACATCGTCTAGCTAACTTCAAAGATACGTATTACACTCCCTAACCTTGCACAATATGCATTGAAAACGCCTATCTCCTTTGGAACATCATTGTTAAACATTTGTGACACAAACAGATAAGTGTGAAGATCACAAATCTTAAGAAGCTCTCCGAGATTTGTTTAGTGCTCATAACCTGGTTCTTGCAAAGAGCTTTTGAAAAATTTCAATTAAAGTGTTACGCTACAAAAGCAATAAATTTCATGAATTTAGACTTACTATTCGTTGATAAACAAATCTCAAAAGTTTGAGGGGTCACCCAACTTTTGAGGAGCTAGATGATACATAGACACAATCACACATAAATACTCGTATCTTGAGATCTATGATTTGCATGACGATGAAAACTCTGTGTGTCCTCCCAAGAGTTCTAGCTAAGGGATCCGTGTGATAGATTAGAGAATGAATAATCAATAGAAATGACTCATAATTGTTGGTGCATTTTGCCCAAGCCTACATGCTTGATATGCTTGATATTATCCTCATTTGTAAGTCACATGAGTAGTCATGTGAACACCTCTTGTAAAAGAGTACATTTTATCTCTTGTAAATGGAAAAAGAAAAAAGTAAAAGGATGGCTTACCTCATCCATGATGTAAAAGCAAATTCGTGGCTCCAACTACCAAAATCACGAATTTTTGAGCTGAGGGAATCTCTCCTAACTTTGGGGATCACTTTTAGGTGGAGCCATTCGAATTCGAATTCAAAACTCCCTCCAAGAATAGCTATAAAAGGAGCAAGAAGGAAGAGGCGATTAGCAAGCCTTGTACGTGACCACTTGATGTCATTTTGTAGAGATTGAAGAGCTTACTCCATAGCTCTATCATTCTACTCCCATTGTGCAAAGATTCATTGCCAATGTGGTTGTAATCATATGTGAATCTATACATTTATTATCATCTACCTCTCTGTTTTGTTCTCTGCTATACTCACTCAGAGCAGTAACTTCAGAAGGTCATATCTCGAGTTTTACTGAACCTTTTTCAGTGTTTTAAAGTGCGTTGGATAGCTCTCACTGTCTAGTTTCTACCTATAAGTTTTCAAGGTCATTGGATTTATACTTTTGGAGATATCTGCATTTTACTGCTTACTGGTCTATCTCTGCAGAGCCCCGAGAATTGTGGGAATGTTCCAGAACTTGATGAAACTTGTTCTCAGTGCTCAGTCCATCATTTGAAGTGTTTTAACTTGGAATAGGAAGCTTGCTAAGTCTATTTGCTATGCCCAAAAGGAATTTTTCTAATTCCTTCCAGGTTGAGAGCACTGTTCATTTTTTCGAGCAGGTGTATGTCCAAAAATAGCAAGTTTTGGGAGCTAGTCATTTCGCAACTTGTCGGTCTTGACTTAAACTTTTGGGATACATGTTCCAAAGTACTTGGCTGATATTTTGGTGGATTTAGGAAGCTCAAAGGGTCTACTAATCAACTCTGAAGTCTCAGTTGGCTGGTGTGAAGCTGGTTGTAGCGGCACCTACTCATCTTTGGATTGCATCCACCATCTCTCTTCACAGTGGTATCAGAGCATAGTCAAGCAACATGGGAGATGGATTTCCATCAACAATTGACAAATTGGATCGAAACAACTACCCGGCATGGTCTCTAAGGATGGAGGCTTACCTTCAAGGAAGGAATCTATATGGATTCATATCCGGAGACGAAGCAATGCCAACCATGAGGAACAAAGGGCAACCATCACATGAAGAAGTGGAAGGACTTTCGAATTGGTGTTCGAAGGATGCACTTGCAAGGTCTTATATTCTAAACTCAATCTCTGATTTTCTTTTACCTCATGTCAAGGGATGCAAGACATCAAGAGAAACCTGGAATGCACTTGCTTCTTTCTTCTCTTCCAACACTCGAGCAAGGAAGAACCAATTGTGGATGGAGTTCACAACAATGAAGAAAAGCCCGAAGCAAAATGTGACTGATTATGTCACAAAGATGAAGGAGATTTCCGACCAACTTGGAAGCATTGGAGAGGTAATTGAAGAGGAGCAAATCATAAGACAAATCATGAATGGAATCAAAGCAGACGACAAGTGGGAGTCATTCACAACAGCCATGGATTTATACATGGATATGCATGTACCCGACCTCAACACACTCATGGACAAACTCTTCACTCATGAAGCAAAGATTAGCAAAGGTGGTGAGTCCTCAAGAGGTAATCAAACTTCTGCCTTATATTCTGATAAAGCTAAGGTCAAGGACAAGTCAAAAATAGGAAGAATGAAGATGAAGGAAGCTCTTTCCAAGCAAACTTTGCAGGTAGAGGAAGAGCTAGAGGAAGAGGCAGAGGTGGAAAGCAAGGCAGGGGGAGATTCCAATCATCTCAACCTTGCAACATATGTGGCTTATCTAACCATACTACTGAAGAATGTTTCAGGAATCCAAGGAACTCAAGAGGAAGAGGATTCAATAGAGGTGGCTATGGATCAAATAGAGGTAGGTACAATGGAGGCTACAACAACAACAACTACTACAACAACAATTACAACAACAACAACAACTATCAAAGTGGCCATAGAGGAAGAAGAGATTACAATAACTATGCAGAGGACCAAAGTCAAGAAGATTCATTATTGATTATGAATCTATCAACAAAGAAGGGTAAGGATGATGATCACATATTTTACATTGATTCGGGATGCTCGAACCATGTAGCAGGAAATGTGGCTTTACTTTCTGATTTGGAAGATCCTCATAACAAGCATGAAGTGCAGACAAGAGATGACACAAAGCACTCAGTGGAGAAGATAGGTAATGTGAAGACATCAGATGGGAATATGAACCTCTTAAGCAAAGTCTTGTATGTCCCTACAATTACCAAAAATTTAATAAGTGTTGGACAGATTGTTGAAAAAGGATTGCAGGTTAGATTCAATCGATTTGGAGCATATGTTGAAGACCCAAGGCAAGGCTTTCGAAGGATTGCCAAAGGAGAAAAGACAGGAAGGCTTTTCACTTTTGAAGTGGAAGATACAAAGAACATAGCTTTGTTTAGCTATGGATCTCAAACTCTAACAGAGTTGGAGATATGGCACAAAAGGCTTGCTCACATTGGTGAGAGGACACTCAAACAGATTTGCAGGGACCAAAGTGTACTTGGTTTGCCTAGTATCACAAGGCAACACATGATTTATAAGTGTGAAGCTTGTCAACTCGGCAAGGCTCATAGACAACCTTTCAATAAGAAAGGATATATGTATCAAAATCCTTTGGATCTAGTGCACACGGATGTGTGGGGTCCAAGTAAGGAGCCATCTATATCAGGCTCAAGATATTATGTGTCTTTCATAGATGATTGTAGCAGGTGGACCATTCTGTTTTTCATGAAGCACAAGGATGAAGTGTTTAATTGCTTTAAGAAGTATATTGCTCTTGTTGAAAATCAAACAGGTAGGACTTTGAAAAGACTCAGATCAGATGGTGGAGGAGAATACTTCTCTTCTGAATTTGATGCCTTCTTGCATGAAAGAGGCATTAAAAGGGAAGTCACTACAAGGTATACACCTGAACTCAATGGTGTAGCAGAGAGGAGGAATAGAGCTATCGTCGAAGCTGCAAGGTCCATGCTCAACGAAAAGGGATTGCCGAACTACCTATGGGCAGAGGCTGTGTCGACAGCCACATATCTCATAAATAGACTTCCATCTAAGTCACTAGATGGAACCACTCCATATGAAGTGTGGAATGGAAGAAGACCTAGTCTAGAGCATTGTAAAATCTTTGGATGCTTAGCCTATGCTCACATTCCTTCTCAAGTAAGAGGGAAATTGGATCCCAAGGCAGAGAAGTGTGTATTCATTGGTTATGATCAAAACCAAAAAGGATATAGATTGTACAATCCAACCAATAAAGGATTTTCTGTGAGTAGAGATGTAATTTTTGATGAAAACAAATCATGGTTTGATGATGACAGGAAAGTGAAGCTGCCATATGACTTGGATGAAGATTTTCCATCACTTCAACCAAAGGAGCCAAAGCAGATTGAAGAAAGTGATTCGGAGATTGACCTAGAAGACTTGGAAAGACTAAAGCTATGGAAGAACAAAGGTAAAGCAAAGATGCAGGATGCTACATATGGACCCGAGAGCTCACATCAACCACTTAGAAGGTCTTCGAGGGAGAAGAAGAAACCAGAGAGGTTTGGTTATGATGCTTCTTTGGTCACCAAGCACTCAATCTACATTGCAAAGGATTCAACCAATGAAGAACCTACCACATTCGAAGAAGCACAAAGCAAGAAAGCTTGGAGAGATGCAATGGATGAAGAAATGGAAGCCTTGAAGGAGAATGACACTTGGGAGCTTGTACCTAACAAGCCATCTATGAAGATAATCGGATCTCGATGGATATACAAAATCAAGAGGAATCCAGATGGAAGTATAAATAGACACAAAGCAAGGTTAGTTGCTAAAGGGTTTGCTCAAACCCATGGTATTGATTATGAGGAGACTTTCTCTCCTGTTGCAAAAATGCCTACAATTAGGGTTCTCATAAGTCTTGCTGCATCTAGAAATTGGAGTCTTTATCAACTTGATGTAAAGAATGCTTTCTTGAATGGATGGATTTCTGAGGAAGTGTATATGGCACAACCTCCTGGATATGAGGATGCACATCATCCTAACTATGTATGCAAACTAAAGAAAGCTTTGTATGGATTGAAGCAAGCTCCAAGAGCTTGGAATTTCAGATTGGTTACTTATTTGCAGGACCAAGGATTCAAAGCTAGCAAGGCGGATACCTCTTTGTTCATAAAGAGGAATGGATCTGAAGTGATCTATTTATGTGTGTATGTTGATGATATTATTATCACAGGCAATGATCTTGAAGGAATCAAACAGGTAAAGAGTCAAATGAAGGAGGAGTTCAAAATAAGTGACCTCGGACCACTCACTTATTTTCTTGGATTGGAGTTGATCTACACAGATTCAGGTATATACATCACACAAAGGAAGTATGTCCATGACATGCTCGTCAAGTTCAAGATGGAAAATACCAAGTGTGCAGGTACACCTATGGAGCAAAATCATAAGCTTAGTGCTTATGAAGGAGAGCCAATTGAAGACATCACAAGCTATCAAAGCTTGGTTGGAAGTTTGAACTATGCAACACTCACAAGGGTGGATATATGCTATAGTGTTAGCATATTGAGTCAGTTTATGCATAAGCCGAGAAGACCACATATGGAAGCGGCCAAGCGAGTCCTCAAGTACCTAAAGGGGACCATGAATGAAGGTTTGTTCTATTCATATACTTCAGATATTGAGCTAAAGGTCTACTCAGATGCAGATTGGGCCGGATCTAAAGATGATAGAAGAAGCACATCAGGGTATATATCATTTGCAGGTTCAAAAATCATTTCTTGGTCATCGAAGAAGCAACCAACCGTGGCATTATCTTCTACTGAAGCTGAATATAGAGGTTTGGCTAATGCAACTCAAGAAATCATGTGGTTAAAATCTTTGTACACAGATCTTGGACTTCATTCTTCAACACCTCACATTTTTTGTGACAACACAAGCTCACTACATCTAGCAGCTAATCCGGTATACCATGCTAGAACCAAGCATATTGAAGTCCACTACCATTATGTAAGGGAGAAGCTAATGAGCAAGGATATTCAACTATCCTACGTCTCTACAGATATGCAATGTGCAGACATGTTGACGAAAGCTCTTGATGGTATGAAATTAAGTAGATTCAAGTTGATGATTGGTTTGCAGGAAATCAAGGACAATTGAAGACTTATTTGGAGGCCAAGCATGTTAGGCTTGAGGGGGAGCTGTTGGTGCATTTTGCCCAAGCCTACATGCTTGATATGCTTGATATTATCCTCATTTGTAAGTCACATGAGTAGTCATGTGAACACCTCTTGTAAAAGAGTACATTTTATCTCTTGTAAATGGAAAAAGAAAAAAGTAAAAGGATGGCTTACCTCATCCATGATGTAAAAGCAAATTCGTGGCTCCAACTACCAAAATCACGAATTTTTGAGCTGAGGGAATCTCTCCTAACTTTGGGGATCACTTTTAGGTGGAGCCATTCGAATTCGAATTCAAAACTCCCTCCAAGAATAGCTATAAAAGGAGCAAGAAGGAAGAGGCGATTAGCAAGCCTTGTACGTGACCACTTGATGTCATTTTGTAGAGATTGAAGAGCTTACTCCATAGCTCTATCATTCTACTCCCATTGTGCAAAGATTCATTGCCAATGTGGTTGTAATCATATGTGAATCTATACATTTATTATCATCTACCTCTCTGTTTTGTTCTCTGCTATACTCACTCAGAGCAGTAACTTCAGAAGGTCATATCTCGGGTTTTACTGAACCTTTTTCAGTGTTTTAAAGTGCGTTGGATAGCTCTCACTGTCTAGTTTCTACCTATAAATTTTCAAGGTCATTGGATGTATACTTTTGGAGATATCTGCATTTTACTGCTTACTGGTCTATCTCTGCAGAGCCCCGAGAATTGTGGGAATGTTCCAGAACTTGATGAAACTTGTTCTCAGTGCTCAGTCCATCATTTGAAGTGTTTTAACTTGGAATAGGAAGCTTGCTAAGTCTATTTGCTATGCCCAAAAGGAATTTTTCTAATTCCTTCCAGGTTGAGAGCACTGTTCATTTTTTCCAGCATGTGTATGTCCAAAAATAGCAAGTTTTGGGAGCTAGTCATTTCGCAACTTGTCGGTCTTGACTTAAACTTTTGGGATACATGTTCCAAAGTACTTGGCTGATATTTTGGTGGATTTAGGAAGCTCAAAGGGTCTACTAATCAACTCTGAAGTCTCAGTTGGCTGGTGTGAAGCTGGTTGTAGCGGCACCTACTCATCTTTGGATTGCATCCACCATCTCTCTTCACAATAATGTGTATGGATATTGCATATATGATATAAAGAACTTGTGCATCACGTTTCTCACTTCCAAAAAATACAATTCATACTCAAAGAAGGAGCTCCAATCACTGTGTAATGCTTTACTACCCAACAACTAGAAGAATAGGTTTTTACACACACTTTTTGATCTTGATTGTGGTTAGATGCTATTCCTAAAACGTAGTCCTAGTTCTTAGGAGATAATTTGAATATAAATTAAAAATAATTGTGGACATTAGCTCCAATTAAGCCACAATATTCTCTCCTTCTCTCACTTTTGCAATTCACTAAGGTAATTCTAATTATTTTTTGAAATGTCTTCAAGAAATATATGCTAATAGTAAAAGAGAAGTTGTATGCAAATTGAACAAAGTTTTAGGGTTGTTCCATGTACCAATAGCTCCCCATCATGCATCAGATGTTTAGGTACTTATTTCTTCATCACTTCTTTTAGTCCAATCATAGCTTTCAACATGTTCAACTTAACTCCATCCAATGCCTTGTTCATCATGTGCGCACACTATTGATGATTAGATACATATGACAACTCAATTTCTTTACTTACGGTCTTTTTGCTGACATGGTGATAGTGTGCTTCTATGTACTTGGACTTGGCATGGTAGATTGGGTTATCTGCTAGATCTAATGAACAGATGTTGTGCCCAAAAATGTGAGGAGTGGATGACTTGAGACCTAAATCAAAAAAGAAGGTTTTGATCCATATTTATTCCTTAGTTGCATTGGCTAGTCCTCTACATTCCCCTTCAGGTGATGAGGCTCTAGTACTAGGTTACCTGTTTGAAGACCATGATATAAGTTTTCTACCTACAAAGATGTGATATCTTGATCTACTTCTCATTTCATTATTAGAACTTGCCTCCTCTACATCAAAGAAGATTTATATATATATCTCATGTGCATGGATAATACAAACCCTCATTGATGCTTGCCTTCATGTATTTGAGTATTATATTAGCTGCTTCCATGTGAGGTTTCCTAAGGTTGTGCATAAATTGACTTAGGACACTTTCACTATATCAAATGTCAACTTTTGTCAATATGGCCTAGTTCAAAATACCAACAAAACTCTCAGAACTAGTTATGTTTTCAATTTTCTCTCCTTCCTGAGCACTTTGATTTTGATTCATCTCCATGGGTGTACATGCAACCTTTGAGCTCTCCATCTTGAACTCAACAAGCATATGTTTGATATATTTCCTTTGAATGAGATACTTACCCTTTTTTTTATATACTACTTCCAAACCTAGGAAGTATGTGAGCTATCCTAGGTCTTTGATTTTGAATTCTTCTCTCATTTGAAGCTTTATCCTCATTATGCCTTGAACATCATTACATGTGATTATTATTTCATAAACATATACATAAAGGTGTATGATACCAAATTGATTCCTTTTGATTAAGATCGAAGGATCTACTTTGCTAACCATGAGTCCTTTGTCATCCAAATAGGTGACAAGCCTATGATTCCAAGCCCTTTGGGCCTGAATCTTCAAAAACAAGAGATTGATCCATATATACCTCTTAAGATATCCAACTATTTCGCAATGCATTCTTTACATCCATCTCGTAAATCTTCCAATTCTTAGAAGCTCCAATACTCATAAGCACATTGATAGTTGCCATATTTGGTATATGCAAAAAAGTCTCTTCATAGTCAATCATTTTGTTCGCATACCCTTTGACCAAATTTCCTGCTCTATACCTAGTCATAGTCTCATCACACTTTTTCTTTATCTTGTATATCCATCTTCATCCTATGATCTTCATAGATAGTGTTCCGTACCAATCCAAACTGTGGTTTTCTTATAGGGATTCAATCTCTTCCTCAATGGCATACCTTCAATGTGGCTTCTTCTTTGCTTCTTCATAAAATGAGGGCTCATCAGAATTTGAATCCTCTACTAAATAAATAGAGTGTTTTATGACCAATGATGTATCATAGCCATACCTTTCTACCTTCTTCTTTTCTCTAGTTGACTATCTAATGGTTGGCTGAGAATACTTTTCTACATCCTTCAACTCGTGCACTTTGGCTTTATGTTTGTGTCTCCAAGAGCTAACATCCCCTCTTGGAGTTTTTTTATCATCTTTAGAGTCACCTGATGCTTCAAGTGTGTAATCATTCTTTCTTGCAAAGGTTTAAAGTCTTCTTCTACGTCATAAGATAGTTGGGTTCTCCTTTAATCATCCTCAAAGCAAGAATTGTTTTCATCAAACACATTATCTCTAATTACTATAAAGCCTTTGTTGCATGGATTGTATAATTTAAACCTTAATAAAGGCCAATGAAGAACCTTAGGGGTCAATTTACCTCTTATATGTGAAGGCATTTGTGCATATTTACTACAACCAAAGATCCATCAATAATCCAAACTAGTACTTCTTCCATTACATGCCTCAAATGGAATCATGCCATCTAGAGCCACTGATGGTATTCTATTTACCAAATAGGTGGAATTAGATAAATCCTTTAACCACAAGTAATTAGGATGTTTCTTCTCATTCAGCATGGACCTTGTAGCTTGTACAATAGTTCTATTTCTTCTCGCTACCAGTCAATTCTACTTAGGAGTGTATTTGGTGGTTATTTCACTTTTGATTCCTCTCTATTGGAGATAAGAATTGAATTCATGGTGACCGATTCTCTCTCTCTCCCCCCCCCCACTACTGAACTTAGTGTTTTTAGGGTTTTACCTATTTGATTCTCCATACTTTTAAAACATTAAAATACTTCATCTTTATGCTTCCTTAAATATAAGATATCCCATGTGCTATGATCTATGAATGACACATAGTACCTTCATCAAGAAATTGAAGGTTCCTTGCTTTGTCCCCAAACATCTCTATTGACAAGCTCAAAGAGATCTTCATGTATTCACCATTTCTTGGTGAATCTTTGCATGTGTGACTAACCAAACTAACATGCACTAGACATGTATATCATCTGTTGTTTTGATATTTTGGGTAGTCCAAGTAGAATTTGATCTCTACTTCTTTGTTTGAGTGCTCTTTCCCCAATATGAGCTAGCTCTTACAGGGTTTGAGTGCCATACTTGAACAAGGCAATATTCTTGAAACCTTGGAGTTCAAAAGTGAACAACTTACGTGTCTTATCTACCTTTTCTATCTTCATCAATCCCTGACAAAATTCTTCAATATCTACTCCATGCTTGGTTAATCTCACCTAGAAACCTTTCTCAAAAATCTAAACTACACTCATAAGGTTAAGTGTGATGGTAGGCACATAAAGCTGCTTACTAAATCGATGTTACCAATAGATGTATTCACATTTCCTATCTTCTCAAATGGGTGTCTCTGTTCTCTCGTTTTTGGACTTCATGTTTTTCCTTTAGATCTTCCAAGTCTAAGTGTAGAACCACATTTCCTCCAACATGATTTGAGCATGCTAAACATATGTAGAACACATGTTCATTAGACTTACCTTGCTTCATTTTCATGTTCATGAGTGGAAGTGAATCCTCTTGAGTTTGATCTTCTCCATGGTTTTTGTAGTCCATCCTTTCTTTGTATCCTCCTTGATACCTTTTTTGTATGCATTGTTATCATATCAAAAAGAGTTATTGGATCTACCTCTAGAGTTTCCATAGCCTCCTCTATTGTATCCTCCTCCTCTTTTATTCCTTGGGTTCATGAAACAGTTCTTTTTAATGTGATTTGATAAACCCCATATAGCATAGGATGATAAACTTTGATCTCTCCCCCTACTTTACCTACCTCCTCTACTGCCTATTGGTTCAATTACAAAGCCTAAGTGCATTGCTAAAGCATTAGGACTTGACATATATTTAGTTCTTACAAAAGAGAATCACACATGCACACTTGCTTGTCAATTTGATTGTATTTACCTTGGATAAAAGTAAAAGCCAATAAAATAAGGAATCTCTTGAAGTTAGAGACCCGAACCCACTACTCTTGTGGTAGGTAGAATCAATTCAAATCATTCCTAAAGTATAGGATCACTTTTAGGTGAAGGAAAATTCAAATTCAAACTTAAAATATGAGTATAAATAGATGTGCCTTTTGTCATGAGATGAATGAGCCATTCTGAGAGGCATTGAGCTACTTTAGTGAGCAGACATTGAGTGCATCTCATGTATGAGTAGTCCAGTACACTTATGGTTTATCATATGTTCATTATAATGATTTTGTGGAATCATTTTCTCTGTGTGTACTCACACACTTGATGTAATTGAACTTGGATTAGTTAGCTTAATGACTACTACTTGCATATCAATGTCCATCATATTTTGTATAGATGATTGGGAGATAGGAATCATAGAAGGTGACTATATCTGCACACCTTTTAGATCCTGAAATCTCGGGATGAGCCCCTAACTTGTTAGATTCATTTTTTAGTGCATGATTTAGATACATTGATGAAATAACTTGATTTAATTAGCTACAAACTATAATTAGATGTGTACAAAATCTCTCTAGTCAATTTATACCAGGTTGAGAGGTCTGAGCAAAATAACAAGCACTTCTATTCCCAAAATAGAAGGTTTCTTCACATTTCTAGTGCATTGAAGTTGTCTGTTTCGATGCAAACTTTTGGGAATGATTTTACAAAGACGTAAGTGGTTCCAAATGCATTATTGCAAATGATTCTATAAAGAATCCTTGGAGTTAACTTGGTAGGTCTAGAGATGGTTTCGTGCAACACCAGCCCATCTCTAGAGCATACCAATCCATCTCCTCATAGAAGTATCATAACAATAACAAATCAACATGGGAGATGTATTTCCTTCATCCATAGACAAAATGGATCAAGGTAACTATTCACCTTGGTCACTTAGAATGGAAGCTTGATTGGAAGGTAGAAACCTCAATGGTTACATATCTAGAGATGAGATGATGCCAATCCTCATATGCAAATGACAACCAGATCAAGAAGAACAACACAAGTTAACCGAATTGTGTTTAGAGGATTCTCTAGCTAGATCATATATTCTTAACTCAATCTCTGATTTTTTAGTTCCACACATCAGGAGCTGCAAGACTTCACAACAGTCTTGGAATGCTCTTGAAGCATTGTTCTCATTGAGTACCAAAGCAAGGAAGAATCAAGTATGCATGGAGCTAATCACACTCAAGAAGATGCAGAGGAAAGTGTGACGAGTTTATTTGCCAAGATGAAGGATATATTAGATTATCTTTGAAGCATTGGAGAGATCATTGATGAAGAGCAGATAAATCAAGTGATCAATGGAATAATATTAGATGAGAAATGGGGAGTATGCATGTTCTTGATTTCAAGGGACAATTGTTCACACATGAGGCAAAGCTTATGAAGAATGGAGATACCTCAAAAGGTAATCAATCCTTTGCTCTCTATACAGATAAAAACAAGAGTATAGATAGAAACAACAAAGGTAAAAAGTTTGATGATGATGAAAGCACCTCTCAATCAAACTTTGGAGGTAGAGAGAGGCTCAAGAGGAAGAGGTAGAGGAGGAAGAGAAGGCAGGGGTAGAACTCAAAGCTCTTCTGCGTATGCCATATGTGATCTAGCTGATCACATTACTCAGAATTGTTTCAGGAATCCTAGAAATGTAATGGAACGAGGATATAATAGAGGAGGCTATGGATGCTCAAGAAAAAGATTCAACAATAATTATGGTTACAACAACAATAATTATCAAGGAGGAAACAGAGGAAGAAGAGACCACCACACTTATATATATGATTAAACTCTAGTGGATTCATTACTTCTGATGAAAACATGACCATGAAGCAAGGTAAAGCAGATCAACATGTATTCTATATAGACTCACGTTGCTCAAATCATGTAGTAGGAATTGAAGCTCTACTCTCAAATTCAGAAGGTCCAAGGAATAGACATGAAGTCCAAATAGGAAATGACACATAGCATCAAGTAAAGAAGATAGGAAATGTGAAGAATTTAGATGGTAATATGAACCAATTGAGCAAGGTATTCTATGTGCCAATCATCATCAAAAACCTTATTAGTGTGGGTCAGATTGCTGAACCCATGGGCTAGTGCTTCCATTAAGTCACAAAACGATGCTCAAGAGATTGTTTGAAGATGATGCAAACAATTTTTACATAATAATTCAGATACTATCACCACCTTGTGGTCCTATCACAATACATTTTTTATGGCTTGAAGATTTATATGCCACTCGAAAACAATGTTCAAGGATATCATTTGGGACTAAACACAACTTCTTATGGACAAGGGGTGTCAAGTGATTTAGAGAGGTCACATTTTTTGTATGTTACATATCCCACTCGGATTTGAGGTTACTATGGACTAGAGGTGGGATTGGGCTCCTACCAAGAAGAAAAAATAACTAAGTTACTAGGAATATATGAAAATACACTTATTAGTTCATGCCATGGTAGTCAATGTGTTCCCCCTTTCTGCAATCATATAATTTATTTTGTGTTGACGACTAGAAGACCTCGTTAAGGTGGAAACAATGCGTCCAAATTGTCTTTAGAAAGATGATCATAATAGAAGCAGAGTGCCTAAAATAAAAAAGAGAATTTGTACAAGTAAAAAAGATGTGGTAGGGCTTGGAATTTTGGATATTGCCTAAAATAAAAAAGAGAATTTGTACAAGTAAAAAAGATGTGGTAGGGCTTGGAATTTTGGATATTGAAAAATTAGCAGATAAGATGATGGCTAAATGGTTGATAAAAGCTTGCACAAATATGGAAACCTCTTGGGACAAATTGATTTTTATTAAAACAAGTGATCTTATCCTTGCTACACTACCAAGCAGGAAAGGGGATGACCTTTTCAATTTATTGTTATCCCCTTTCCTAAGAAGGACTTGAATATTAATAACACAATTAATAGGATGCTATCTGAATTGGCCTTTGATCATATTATATTTCATGTTCTTTGCACTATGGCATCCCCTCATTGAGAGTAAATAAATCTTCCTCATATGGCGAATTCTCCATGTGGAAATTTGGACAAACATATAAGCTAGCATAATTTGTGGGATCACGCCATGGTGTAAGCAGTGTCATAAAGATAAAGAAGATTGGGGACACCTCTTCTTCTCATACCCAAGAGCTCTTGTATATCGTAGGATATGGGGAGAGTATTTTCTTTACAGACCCAAGTTAGCTAGAAGCAAGTATTACTTGGAGAAATGATCCATTGTTTAATTGCATTGTCCAATGCTATTAGAAGTGAAGCTCTGTAGAAAAATGCTGAAAGATTTGATGCCAACTTTGGCAACCCTCCAAAACAACGGTCAATCGACAAAACCTTGAACCTATCAAGTAGAATAATTTAGAATTGTAAGAAGTCCCACTGATAGGTTTTTTAGAATTAGTTGCATATGAGATGGGCTCCCCATGAGGAGACGAAAAGATGATCAACTTGCTTTGTAACACGCTATAGAAACTTTGCATCAAGCGTTCTGTAAATCTTGGTCTTCACATCGAGAAGAATAGGCTTGGCCAAAATTCCTTAAGAAAAAAAAAACATGGCGCCATCATTCTTTTCCGCCACAATGTCTTTGAACCCTTGTACGATTTCCAACAGTGCACTTTATAAAAATTGTTTATAAATCAATAGATGACTTTGAAAAAGAGTGTGATTATGGTTGTATTCTTCTTGGAGGTACGTAGATCATTTTGACTCATCATATATTTATGAGTCATGGACGTTTCTTCATCTAGCACTCGTGGCCATAAGGATCAATTAGATTGATAGAGAAACAATGATAGAGAGATTGAGGTAGTGGTCTTCGAATTGGTTTTGGAATACATGTGAATTTGAGTACAAGACGTATGGCATCTGTTAGTAAAAAACAAGAAAGCGGTTCTTATGTGGCAAATCATCAAGAAAGAGGTTCTTATTTGCAAAATCCTCCAGAGGGTAAAATATGTGGTGCCACCGTTCCATTGGTAGTTTCTCATAAAACTCCTCTAAGAAAGCTTTGCGTTCATAACTCATCTGTGATGGCATGACTTCCCGTGGGCACTTTTCCATTTCACTTGTATTTTTCTTTAATTTAATTCAATCAAAGTTTGGGAGAGTAGGCTACTGCCGAGCTTCCTTTATTAAAAAAAAAAACTTTTGACACCAGTATATCTTTTCTCTTATTATTACACATGCATGAAACAACATTTTTGAGTGTTTTCAAGTTCTATTGGTAGTGACGAATCAATACATTTCATAGCTTCATAGTTCACGCAAGCTTATGTGCACACATTCATAGCATATAATCGTTATGAATCTTATAAAATCAACCAAGTTTAATTGTGCAGCTTTGTTTATCTCTCTCGTTGTCTCGCTCTCTCTGTGTGCTTTGCTTGTCCATAACACAATAAACATGAAAGACAGTGCACAAGAGAGATTTCGGGTTCTCTGTATCTCTCAATTCATTTCTCCAAGGCAACCGTAGAGATGGAGGTTCAAAGATTCATAGGCTAAATAGCTTTTCGCTTTTATAATGGGCTACTGTAATGAAACATGTCAAATATGGAAATTTGTTTGTTTTCTCTGATGTAAGGAAGTCAATCCTTCAGCGCTATTTATGACCTGAAATGGTTTTCATCTTCCAGGATCATCGTTCTGTTTTCCCCCCTTTCGAAGTTTGCATGACTCAACAGCTCGACGAAATCGAAGGTCGGTGACATTGGAGAAGAAATTTACACATTAGAAGATCAGCAAGTATTTCATCGTTGAATTAGACCATCAGAAGCTCGATTAATTCATCAGACATGTGCAAAAATAAACCGGAACTAAATGCATCTCAGGGAGCGCTTAGGAACACGAACTAGAAGTATGCATAGAAAATATACATTATGATGCATAGAAAATATACATTATGATGCATAGAAAAGTCAAATTCATAATATGCTTTTAGCCGCCATACTTCAAGTTTTTGTTTTCTGTCATGTAGGGGAATTGGTTTGGCTCGGGCTTAACCCTTAAACTGGACATGTAATGGTTTACATCACTTAAACTAGTTGTAATCAAGTTGTTTCTTTGTTTAACTTCTTTTTTGTCGGATATGAAAAAGCCCATGGGTACTATGCCCATTCACTTGTATAATTACGATTTCAAAATTAAAACTCGTGAGAGCAAGATTTGGCTGAACCTCCATTTAAAGAAAAAATTTGTCTTTTTCAATGGAGGTTCAACAAGCACCTACTCCCTGGCTTTAACTTAAAAATTTTGCCCCAACGATGTTTTCTCTGACTTTTCCGAGGTGTTGCTGCTCACAGATGTATGTGCGTTCCCTTCCTGAGTAGAATTGCTAAGCCCTTCCGTAGCGACTGTATATTTCTCCTTCCTCCATGCCTGTAGCACCTGTATATTTTCTCCTTTCTCTACGTCTGTCGCGACTTAGCCTTCCTCCCTTCACGCACGTTTTTCCGTAGTTTTATACATGAACATTGCCATGATTACTCTTCCAACTATGACCTTCATAGAGAGATGAGTGAGCTGACGTTCATGTGATACTCCCCAAGCCATCAACTCGCGTCAACCTCTACTTTTTAGAACTCGAAATCTCCTTTCTTTTTCTGTCTTTCCTGGTTGCATTCCAACGACATGCATGAAGACGGCAGTTGATCTATGAGTTTCTTGAACTAGCCTCGTTACATTTCATTTCTGTTCAAATTAGAGCCACTGCTTTCCTAAGAAATTCCGTGCGCTCTTTTCCTGCTCTTTTCTTCACACCGCTCTTTTCCTGCTTATAACAGCCTGCTTTTTGCTTTACGTGTTTCTCTCGTGTCATTTCATACCCTGCAACCTTGGCATTTCTCTACCGAAAGATAAATATATGAACTTTGAGACTTAGATTCACAGTTTTCTTGCTTTTTGTGTTTTTTTTAAGAGTACAATGAATTGAAAACACACTCACACATCCAACCTCCTAAGGTAGAGACACTCATCTTATGTTCAGTGAAGACTTGAATTCAGGTCTTCTTTCATTCAAGAGATTCAAGGCATCAAACCACTAGATTACGTGGGCTCACACCATGTTTTCTATTCTATGTCCATCAAGAAACTGTTGATTTTGTGTTTATTATAGCGCACTGAACATTTGAAAGAGTGCCATATTACTAATTCCTTATTTCTTCTTCTATGAATAGCTCACAAAGATATTGCATAATGGCTTTACTGCCAAGAGAAAACTTTCTTAAAGACAACTCACCCGTCATTTTTTGTAGCTTCCACCATCTCATAACTCGGTTTCGCAGGAAGAGGAGAAGTGAATGAAGTCCAATTTCGTTTTAAGGATGCAGCAATCCAATAATCCTCATCAGCATCATCCTTGGAATACACTTTATAAAGATTTACAGTAAGATTATATTCAACTTCCCTCTTTTGAAAATCTCATGACCACACAAAGCCTTCCTTTGAGAACTCCAATTAGAGAACTCCACATAAAACCACTAGGATCATCTTCTACAGTATTATTATCAAGAAACTTGATAACCTCAACCTGTTTCTCATAATCAAAGCCTTCGAAAATAACTTCTCAATGTTCACTTGATTGTCACAAGAATCAGAAAGATGAAAATCATCGTAAAACTGGTATGAATATTTCGTGTCAGATTCGAGCCCCTAACAGATGTGGTGAAGCTAACGCTAAGCTCCATCACATTCATCATGGTGGGAATCCTAGAGAACTTTTATGTGCTTCGAGCAAGAGGAGAAGAAATGAACCATTCTTTCATTCGGGTAATCGTGCATATGCGTTATTTTGATTGCAATTTAGGCACTTTTGGGAAGCTTAAATGTAGGAAAATCAACCATCTGGGCATTGGACTTAGTCCCATGTTCAACAAAGAATTACGTGATGAATTTCCTTCTATCTGAGAATAGCATCTTCTAGATCAGCTTATTCAAGAAACACAAGCAACATTGATGCAATGTAAGGAAGTTCTCCTTAAATTATTCATGTTAAGGAACTATGGCAAGGTTGCAAGGAATTTTTTAATGGATTAAATCTTTTAAAGAGGTATTTCAAGATTTATTGAAAGATTCTAAAAGGCAAGTGCAATAATCTGATAGGAAATCGATTGAACGTAAAGACCTTTCTTTGTTTTTAAGAGATACATATCCTAAAACTAAAATTTATCTATGAACCCAATTCCGTAATCATAAACGAGAGATAGTATTTAAGAAGATTGGGAAGAATTCAATCAAACGACTTGTAGATACATCTACCTTACGAAAACCCTTAAAAAAAAAAAAAGCCAACCAATAAAGCGATAACAATGCTTCAAATGACGAAGTTGAGGTAAAAAGTGTTCAAGATTTAATACAATCATCAAAAACAAAGAGGAGAAGTCTCCAACAAAAAAAAATTCCAATCCAAACCATACATTTTGTAACAATTTCTTACCCTACTTTAGAACACCGAATGCATTTAGTCCCGATAGTTGAACCGAGTTCCAATAAAACTCTTGTTGTAGAATATGAAGAACACGATTTGTCCAAGTCATCCTTAAAAATTTGCAATGATTGCAAAGTTTCCAAGTAGCAAAACTTTTATCATCTGCGGCTCCACTTCAGGCAAGGATCCAAAATAGTCTCCATCCATGGAAGATTTCTTATGACATATGAAATCAACATAGATAGAGAAAATGACTACTATGATGCATTCATAAATCCATGTAGACCCCTTGATGCAAATAAACATATGATATCTCATGATAAGTATAGTATGGGAGATGTGATGCTTGCAAATAAGTAAGATTCAAGTGACGTAATAATTAAGGATAGTTTTTATATATTTAAAAGTAATGTGATGCTTGAAGATGATGAAGGTATATGAAGAATTCATGGGATGCACAAGTGACATAAATAATGTAGATATGTATGGAAGTGATATGCTGATTGAAATCAAGGAAGATGATCAAGGGGGATGCACCAATGGTACATTGTGCTTCAAGGAATATGCACCAATGGAAGTGATATGCTGATTGAAACCAAGGAAGATGATAAAGGGATATGCACCAATGGTATGATGCTTCAAACCAATGCACATCACGATTACTATGATGTAGAGATCAAACAACCAAGCTAAGAGAGTCTACTAGTGGAAATGTAGAGCATTAACTTCATCTATTTGGTACTTGGGAAGTACAGAGGTGAAACAATTGTTATTTCTCACTTCTCTTGCATCAAAGCAATCTAGGAGAGTGCATTACAATAAATCATGTCAAATTATATCAATCCAATGGAAACGTTGGACAAAAACAGTGGAGATCTACAATATCTAGATATCTCATATAACAGATTCACATTCATATTATCATAGCATATTATCAATGCCATGATAAGGCATATATAGCATCTAGATACCTTCTGGCCTCTTCTATATCTCACTTCTATATCCTATATCTATGCTCTCTCTCAACTCTCTTATATACATCTTTATCCGAGACTCAAAACTTGTACTTTTGGAAGTTTCTACACTGTATATTACAGGTGTGAATTTGTCCCTTCACTAAGGCTTGATTTTTTGAACGCTTTGTTTCTGCTTCTCTTTGTCTTTCTTCATCTTTATGTCTATCTGTATGTCAAATTTGTGAGTGATTCTTCAACACCTCCCCCTCAATCACTAATTTGCATTCTCTGATCTTTCATATATTCTTCTTTTCTTTTATACCTGCCATTTCTTTGAATCTGTTTGTCTTTACTCCATCCAAGCTTTTTGTCAGAATATCTGCTATCTGATCTTTTGTAGGAGTGAATACTATTTCAATCTCCTTTTGCATTACCTTTTCCCTCAGGAAATGATATTGAATCTCTATGTGCTTTGTTCTTTCATGAAATAGTGGATTTGCTACAAGACACAACGAACTCATATTATCTCCAAATATGATAGGTATACCTTGATCACTACCCATGCTTTTGAACAGGGTCTGCATCCATATCACTTCTTTTGCTGCTTCTACAAGTCCTTTATATTCTGCTTCTGTTGACGATAAATCCACTGTGTGTTGCTTCTTTGAACACCAGCTTACAAGCTTATCTCCCAAGTATTTAATATACCCATGTGTTGACCTTCTGTCATCTTGATTTCCTGCCCAGTCTGAGTCACTATATGCTCTCAGCTTTATATCTAATGTAAAAGAATAATATGATCCTTCCTTTATAGTTCTTTTGATATATCTAAGAACTCTTTGTCCTGCAACCCAATGTTGATCCTTCCGACAATGCATCAACTGTGAGAGA
Organism: Ceratopteris richardii; assembly: GCA_020310875.1. Lineage (NCBI taxonomy): Eukaryota > Viridiplantae > Streptophyta > Polypodiopsida > Polypodiales > Pteridaceae > Ceratopteris > Ceratopteris richardii. Next base: position 101,940,479 of record CM035423.1, read on the forward strand.
ACTCCTACTGCATAACTAAGATTTGGTCTTGTTAGTGTAGCATAAATCAAACTTCCCACTAAAGATTGATACTTTCTCATGTCTTTAAACTCTCCACCACCATATTTGCTGAGTTTATGATTGACTTCAAGCGGTGTTGAAGCTTCTCTGCAATTCTTCATGTTAAACTTCTTCAATAAGTTTAGGAGATACCTTTCTTGCGAAACATATACACCATGATCTATATATGTAACTTCCATTCCAAGAAAGTATGATAAATTTCCTAGATCACTGATCTTGAACTCTTTTTCAAGCAATCTCTTTACCTCCTTGATTCCTCCATCTGAGGTACCTATGATTATAATATCATCTACATAAATACAAATGTAGATCATACCTTCATCTGTTCTCTTGATGAGTAGACTTGCATCTGCCTTTGAACTTTGGTATCCAAGGTCATTGAGATACTTCACAAGTCTATAATTCCAATCTCTTGGAGCTTGCTTCAATCCATAGAGAGCTCTTCTTAATATGCAAACATGATCTGGGTAACTAGAACTTACAAACCCTTCAGGTTGTTCCATGTAGACTTCATCTGATATATATCCATTTAAAAATGCATTCTTTATATCCATCTGATTTAGTTTCCATCCTTTTGATGCTGCTATAGCAATCAATGTCCTTATGGTTGACATCTTTGCCACTGGACTAAACGTCTCATCATAATCTATGCCATGTGTTTGAGCATAGCCTTTGACCACCAGTCTAGCTTTGTATCTGGCTATTCTTCCATCTGCAAGCTTCTTAACTTTGTAAACCCATTTATTTCCAATCACTTTCTTAACATTTGGTTTTGGAACAAGTTCCCAAGTCTTGTTCTCTTCCAGCGCATTTAACTCTTCCTTCATTGCTTCTTCCCATTGTTTCTTACCTTTTGCTTCACTGTAATTCTGAGGTTCTTCATCTTCCTTTACTAAGCATAGTTTCTCTGAATCAAATAAGAAGTGTCATAGGAATACCTTGTTGGTTGTTTCCTTACTCTGTTTGACCTTCTTAGCTCATATTCTTCATGTGTATCTGAATACAAATCTTCATCAAATCTTGGTCCATCTTCGTTTCTCAGACCTGATCCGATCCTGGATGTACTTACCTGCATATGATCTTTATCTCCATTCACCTGCATATGTGATTTACCTTTTTCAATTCTTCTCATCTCTTCTTCAAGTGTTTCAACACTATGCTCTTTATCTGTATACCAGCTTCTTCCTTCATCAAATGTCACATCTCTGGAAACAATAAACTATTTGGTTAGAGGACTCCATAACCTATAACCCATCTGTTTTTCATAATATCCAATGAACACATATTTTTCAGCTTTTGGTTCAAGCTTATGTCTCAATTGTGATGGTACATAAGCGTAAGCAACTGATCCAAACACTTTACAATGATCAAGTGTTGGTTTCTTGCCCCACCAAGCTTCATAAGGGGTCATCCCATTTAAAGTTGTACATGGTAATCTATTTACCAGATATGTAGCTGTATTTACAGCCTCAACCCAAAGATAATTTGGACAATTCTTCTCCTTTAGCATTGCTCTTGCAAACTCAACTAGAGTCTGGTTTCTTCTTTCTGCTACTCCATTTTGTTGCGGTGTATACCTGCAAGTTATTTCTCTTTTGATACCTGCATTCCACAAATAATCATTGAACTCTTGAGAAAAATATTCTCCTCCTCCATCAGACCTAAATCTTTTGAGTTTCTGTCCTGTAAGTCTTTCAGCATATGCATGAAAATGCTTGAAAGCTTCAAATACTTTTGACTTCTTTTTCAAAACATAAAGAGTTATCCATCTTGTTGCATCATCAATAAAAAGAACATAATACCTTGAGCCACTAATAGATCCTTCTTTTGTTGGTCCCCATACATCTGTATGTATGAGCTCTAGCACACCATTGTGTTTATACCCTTTCTTCTGAAATGGTAATCTGTGGGCTTTTCCCATCTGACAGGCTTCGCACTTGTGAATCATATGTTGATTTTTCATATTTGGTGATCCTCTTAGAGATTGTTTCTCCACCATAGTTTTGATTCCTGTTTCATTAAAATGTCCTAACCTCTTATGCTAGAGGTCTAACTCTGTAAATACCTCATCACCATGTGTGATCAAGGCTTGACCAACATTCCCTTGTACTTTAAGAGTAAAAAGTCTACCTTCCTTTTTACCATGGACAATTTGATTGTATCCATTCTCTGGATCTTCAACAAATACTCCTTCATTTGTAAACCTGACTTGAAAACCTTTTTCTACTATCTGTCCCACACTAATCAGATTCTTCGGGATTATTGGAACATACAAAACATTTGTTAGTAGGTCAGCTCCATTCTTACACTTTACCTTTCCAATTGACCTTACATTATGTTTTGTGTTATCACCTATTTGTACTGTATGATTTGAAATACCTCCTTCAAGTTCTGATAACAATTCTATATTTCTTGACAAATGATTTGAACAACCAGAGTCAATATAGAATACCTTGAGGTCTTCATTCTCTGACATACTTATCAAGTTCATCATCAACATTGTATGACCGTCATTCTGTGTATCATTCGCATAGTTGTAGTAGGTAGTGTTCTGAGACTGATTATGTCCCCAACTTCTTGCTCCACCTCTACCATATCCGCCTCTTTGACTTTGTCTTCCTCTTTGATATCTTCCGTTTTTGCCTCTGCTGTTGTTATTCTGATTTTGACTTGATCCTTGAGAATTATGCCAGCAATCATGAGCCAAATGATTGCTTAATCCACAGATCCAACAACTCTTCTTGTTGTTATTCTGATTACCTGTTCCTTTTGTATTACCTCTGCTTTCACTTCTTGCATTACCTCTTCCTCTTGCAAAATTTGCTTGAATAGATATCTCTTCTTCATCTTTTTCTTTACCTTACTTCTTACTTTTTGCATACAGAGCCGAACTATGTCCTTTATCTCCATCTGTCTTCAAATCTTGCTCAAAAGTTAACATTAGTCCAAGCAACTGATTTAAATCAGGTACAAAATGATTTAAAGAAAGTTCGGTTGAGAGTACAAAAGGTTTCCACCTTTCATCTCCTCTTAGTCTTGCAAGCACTTGTGCTATCAACTTGCGATCTTCGATATCTTCATCAACAGATCCAAGACTATCCACCAAGTCTTTCATCTTAGTGACATAATCACTAATGCTTTGACTTTGCTTTTTCTTGAACGTTGTAAACTCTGACCATAAGCTAGCCTTCCTAGCTTTCCTCGTATTTTGGAAATGATCTTCCAATGCACTCCATATGTCTTTCGCTTTCTCCAGACCTCTAATGTGCCGTAACAAATGATCTGTAATGGTATTGTAAATATAAGCTCTTGCCGTTGCATCTTTCTTCTGCCACAGCTTCAAGGCTTCTAAGTCCTCTTTCTTTGGTTGAATGTCATCTTCGAAAGTCGGCTTCTTTTCTTCTTCTGTCACATATATCATTAAGTCCTTACTCATAACTAAGGCTTCCATTCGCATTATCCATGCAGGATAATTATCTTTGTCCAATTTGTCAATAGAGATATGATCGGTCATAATCTTCTTGTTTCTGTTATTTCCTGTGAGTGTAATGTTAAAAGGTTTTACCTTTTAAAAACCTTTACCCTTGAGAATTACTTTGTAACGTTTCTTAACGCCATTTGTTGTTGATCATCTCAGCTTTCACCTTTTTTGTGAAACTTCTTCGAATTCTCTTGTATCTTCACTTTCATTTACTCTTTGAGGACCTTTCTGCTCTTCAGAATCTTTCCGCTCGGATATCACTTGTTGATGCCGACACGACAAGACGTTTGACAAATTAAGGTGCGGAATTTTGCCGTGTCACAACAAGAACTAAGCTAGAGTGATATTAGAACACCTCTATAATCATCAATAGCTTAGCAACTTTCCTGTAACTGAAAAACTTTATAATTGTATCTAGTGAAAACCAAAAATTCACTTTACAGAAAGCTTTGCATTTTCTTCAAGCTTCAATTCTGAACTGATTTACTTCAACCTTTACACTACTGTGTTTGCTTATAAGTAGACAATCTTTCTGTCACTTAACATGCCAAAACTAAGTTTTGAACTCACCAAAATATCACCAGAACTTCAGTGAACTGTCATCGTAATCTTACCGGAATCTTACCGGAATTAATTGCAAATCTGTTTGTAGTTACTTCAAATGTTTGTAAATGAAGTAAGGAAGTTATACCTGAGCTTCCTTTAGTGAATGAACTCTTTCTGAAGTTTGAGAAAAACTTCACCAGTTCTGGATACCTTTACGGTCAGACACTATATTGTGTATACTTGTCCCGTTTCACAGAACTCTTCTGATCAACTTATAGTTGAAACTACTAGCTTCAAGATGAGCTATCTCTCATAAAAAACTTTACACTATGTTGCAAAATCTAACTTGTAGATGTACCAGAAAAATGTTTACTAAGAAAATTGTAACTGTTAACTAACTTTCACAGTAACATGAAATCACTCAGATTTCTTCACATATGAAGAATGCACTCAGATCTTTCCACATAAATATGTGTTTTCTATTAGAGAAGATGTGTACAAAATAGCTTGGCCTCACTTTGCTCATAGCTATGGAAAACTCTCCTACTCTAAGTAGTTATTCCTTACTATCTCTCTCAGATGAATACCCAACAATTCAGGCTCTATTATTCATCTTTACATACACAATCTCTGGCATCTTCTATATCTCACTTCTATATTCTATATCTATGTTCTCTCTCAACTCTCTTATATACATCTTTATCCGATATTCAAAACTCGTACTTCTGGAAGTTTCTACACCGTATATTATAGGTGTGAGGTCGTAAATTTGTCCCTTCACTAAGGCTTGATTTTGTGAATGCTTTGTTTCTGCTTCTCTTTGTCTTTCTTCGTCTTTATGTCTGTTTGTATGTCAAATTTGTGAGTGATTCTTCAACATTGTTGATGATGAAGGTGGAGACATTCTTCATTTATTCATTCGTAGGTTTTTCATTTCTCCTCTTGAGGCCTTCATTTTCTCCATTCATAGATTTTTCTTCTCCTCCTAAAATGATTTTATATATTAAAAAAGAAGATCATTTTTTGTGAATTTCAAAGGCAATACCTTCTTAGTAGAAGGATATGCTCCAACCATGTGAGCTATGCCTATGAATATCCGTTATATGATAGCAATGGTTTCTACTTCATATGGTTCCATTTCTTTCTTCTCCTATTAAGAGTAGCAAAATAATTAATTCAATTTTAGTATATTGAGCTCATGGATACTAAACTAGAGGATTCATAGGCAAGGATTTACAAGCTATCCATCAAGCACAAGCTCTTTCATAGAATTAATAAGCCTAATCTATTCTTATTTCCAATTCAAAAAGGAGTAGCTCTTATCATACAATACAGGAAATTACTTTCTATGAATAAGGAGATCATAGCACCTAGGATCCAACATGTGATCAAGAGGCTAGAAGTATGCTCCAACCATGAGCACACAAGCATTTTCCTTTTCGTGTACACATAAAATAATTTTTCATACTTTGCTCAATTTGTACACATTTTCACATGATGTGAGTTATAAATCAAAGTTTATAAGTGGTCTAACACAAGGTTTAACTCATGCCATGCCAGTAATAGATGTGTACCTTACTGCAATAAGGTTTTGGATATGGTATCTAGAAGGAAGAAACTACAAAGTTTTTATTGATTATTGTTGCATCCCGAAATCATGACCACAAGGTTGAGAGTCGTGTGCTCTACCAAATAATCTATGCCAATGTCTTCTTAAAAATAAAGAGGAAAAAATTCCAAGGGAAGAAGAACAATCTTGAAGGATCTTATGGAAAATTTTTAAAATTGTAACTAAATGGACGGTTCTTCTTTGAATCCTTCATGTGCTTACAAGAGGATTATGATGTCTTTTCTCAATTCAAAGGATGGACATGGCAATTTGTGAAGATAAGTACTCTTAAAGCTATGTTTGGTTGAAATATATGATTTCCATAGTTCTAATTACTTTTGCATTGACTCACAATTGAAGAATACATTAGAGTTCCAATTCTTCATGGTTGTTCAATCAAAGGCCAAAAATTAATGAAAATTAGATTGGTACACTTATATATAAAAAATAAAATCAATCACTAGAAGCACTTGCATGCATTTGTAAGCGACCTTCTACTTCATTCATCAAAAATGAAAGAATATTTGTGCTTTTTTTCTTTTCATAAGAATGTTTTGTTGCACAAATTCAAGTTCAAGGATTACTTCTACCCACTCTAAGGTTTTCTTCCATTAAAAAAAGGTTCCAAATGCACAAAAGCATGTAGATAATCATGTTGAATTATGAAGCAAAGCACGCGAGTAGTGTGATTGTGGACAACATAGATGCATCAAGTATTTGCATGCAAACACATGCAATTCATCCAATCACATGCATTTGGAAGAGCTACAATCATTTGATTTTCTTGTTTGCATACATTATGCATGCATTCAAGTAAAGGATTATGCATGAAAGAGTAGATGTATGGTATTGCAAATGACATTAAAAATTAGAACATAATCTAACTGGTTGAAAGGTAAAGAGACCTTCAAAAGAAGCTTGGAAGCAAACCAATCTTGAAGTGAGCCTATAAGTTTGAAGTAGATTAGTTCATCAATGCTTATAAGACATTAATCAAACAAATTCTAGAGAGTTTAGACATAAACTCTAAAGCATTCATACATACTTTAGTGACAAGGATAATTTTAATATAAAGTATGGGGTTAGTTAAGTTCTGATTCTTTTTGTATTATTCCAAAAAGATAACCATATATTTTATACTTAAGTATTGAATATTACAAAAGACATTACTAGATTTACTTTATGTATTTAAAATATTTTAGGAGTAAAAGTTGAGAATCATGAAAAGACCATGGTCTCAAAGCAACAATAGGTAATTCTTTGAAAGAAAACATCCCCAAAGAAATGCTAGCACTTGGGAAGATTAAAACTTTCAAAGGTATAGAAACCAAAGTTGGGGCGAAAAACACTTATGGCTAGATGTTCATCAATTGTCTCGAAAGATAAAACTTTGGTATTTCTAATTCAATAACTTAAGACCTAATGGTCCATGAACTAGAATCTAATCATTATTCTTGAATAAAGTGCCATACATACTTTAAGACTCAAGAATATATCTTAAATCATGCACTTATTCAAAGTAGCACTTTGAGTTGGATTAATACATAAGGAATCAAATGTATTTGATACAATAATGAACCTTAAGTATAGTTATGCTTCATTAAAAACCAAATCTTAAGTTATACCTCGATTTGCATGGCCCAACAAGAAGAATTAGATCTTTTGGATAAACTATTTGAAAATCCTAATCCTTAACTATATTCCAAGGCATTAGAAAACTATCACTTCTAGCAAACAATCAAGTTGATTCTTTAGTGATAAAGAATAGTGATATGTGTCCATATCATGATTATTGTAAATTGTTCCAATCACCAACAGATGATTGTACTTCAAACCTATGCACCTGAATTGGGTTGTGGAAATATGTTTAAAGTATATGAGGAGCAAAGATGGATTGACCAATGAAAATAAATATTGTTCCAAAATAAAGGAAAGAAATCAATATCACATATAAATGAAAGTGCAAGTAAACCTTTCACTATGGAATGGGAAACCAAAACCTAAGGAGATATGTATACTTTAGTTTGACACTAAGGATGTGAACTCATGTCAAGAAATAGAGCTTGAGAGTACTCTCCATAGAACTTGAAGAATGAAACTCTCCATAGTAGTGAGAAAGAACTTCAAGCTAGTTAGACATACTTAAAGTCAAATGATTTATATAACCCAAAGGTGTATGAGTGTTGAAGATGTTGGAGATTGAGGTCTACATGAGCACATGAACAACACAAGGAAGAAGAAGCTTGGAGCACAACACACAATAGTTAATGTATTACCACTAAAATATACAAAGATAAGTGACCCCTTAGGGTTATAGGAATATATACAAGCCCGGGGGAAAAAACTCCTAAAGAGGGAATGCCCGGATGGTTCTAGTGTGTTTACACACATCACTACCTAAATATATCAACAAACCCCCCTTGGGAATGCTACGATGAACAAGGAGCTCGCACTCATGTATAAGGAAGTTCCAAGCTATGTGGAATCAATCCACAAAAGGAAGTAAGCACAAAGCTTTGTGAAAATCTTCAAACTTCTCCCCACATAGAGACTTTGTGAAAAGGTCTACAATGTTCTCCTTTGCGGGCACATATGCCAAACGAATCTCTATAGAAGATAACCTCTCCTTGACATAATGATAATGCACCTCGTTGCTTAGTGTGAGCATGGAACATAGGATTCCTCGCAACTGCCAATGCGCTCTGATTGTTAGTGAAGATGGTTGTGGCTAAAGACTAACCAACACCCAAATTAGCCATAAGGCATCTAGGCCACACACACTCAACAATCACTGTGAGAGCTACTCTATACTCAACCTCACAACTAGAAGTAGCCATAGTAGGCTACTTCTTGCTCAACCAAGATATATATATGAGCTACCAAGCAAGAAGAAAAAACCACTAGTGGGCACATGAGTGTCATAGCAACAAGCCCATTCATAATAAAAAAAAGCATTTAAATACTATCGATCCTCCTTGGGATAAAACAATCCAAGTAGTCGGGTACCAATCAATTAGAAAAAAATGCACTTAACGTCCTACCAATGCTTGAGACATGGGCAATGCATAAACCTGCTTATCTATGAGATAACAAACTGAATGCATCCAAGAGTGTGCTGATAGAGAACAACATGAAATGCACCTCTAGCATCATGAAGACTCAACCGTAAACCTATCTCCATAAGAATGGCAATAGGGTTTACAGTCTTCAAGGCCAAGGGGATCTACCACCAATAAAATTGGGGCACTTGAAACTGCTTGTTTCAATGTGTCAAAAGCTTTGTGTTGTGCACTAGTCCATACAAACTTTTGATTATTCTATAATAGATCCATGAATGGCGCAGCTATGTGCGAATAGCTAGGAATGAATTTCCTATAGAAGCCCGATAATCCTAAGAATGATCGCAATTGGCACTCATTCTAAGGAATTGGCCAACCAAGGATCACATAAAATTTTCATGGATCCATTCTAATTCCATCTGCAGAAATTATATGTCCTAAGTACTCAACCTTAGATAAACATAGCTGTGTCTTCTCTGGGTTGACGTACAAAGTATTGTCATCCAACATTTGAAAAATTGTACGCAAATGACATTCATGTTCTTCCAAAATTTTACTATAAACCAACAGATCATCTACAAAATCAACCACAAACTGACCAATAAAAGGACAAAAAATATCATTCATGAGCATCATAAAAGTAGCTAGAGCATTAGTTAAACCAAAAGGCATTACAAGATGCTCATAATGACCAAATCTAGTACGAAAAGCTATTTTATGTACATCATCATCCTTGATTCTTGTTTGATGATAACCACTTTTTAAGTCTATTTTACTATATACGATAGCACCTCCTAATGCATCTAGAATATCATCAATGTGAGGCATCAGATATCTGTGTTTTATTGTAACTTTATTTAATTCTCTAAAGTCTATACACATCCTAAAAGATCCATCCTTTTTGCGAACCAAAATCATTGGGGCTGCAAAAGGTGAATAACTGGATCTGATGAGTCCTTTGTTAAGATACGCCTCGACTGTACAACGTACTTCTACCTCCTCTTGCAGACTCATTCGATACGGCTATCTGGCCAGTGGATGGCTCCTAGTACTAGCTCAATCCTATGCTCCACTTTTCTGCGAAGCAGAAGACCTGAAGGTAACTCTGAAAGAAACAAGTGTTGGAATTCAGTTTTCATTCTAGAAGCTAGCTGAGCCTCTAGACTAGTTTGAATCTATAAACTCCTTATGCTCAAAATATAAAAAATACAAATACTTACACTCTCATTTTACCATCGCAGATTAAGTATGTATCGGGACTTGTAATCTGACAACTCATCGATCCTAGGTCTCATATCGCTTCCCATCTACCAACTCTACCCTCTAGCTGTATTCAGATGGAGTAGTCTTCAACTTTAGTTTCTTCTCTAAAGAAGAGTTAATAACATTATATGTGAATCCTGTATCAAATAGAACTTTAACGAGATGTCCATAAACTTCCCCACTCATGACAACCAACTCGGTGTCTAGAAACTGATACCATTTCTGAGCAACTGGGGATAACACCACATCTCGAACATTCTTAACTTTTTTAGTGACTGTTATATTTAAGATGGATTGTTTATCTTTAGATGGAGGATTCATCTTAGTGTCTATAGCTAGAAGATCAAAATCCGAAGGAGATGATGGAGTGGACGGTGAGGACTATTGCCTCTCCACCACCATCCGTGTAGATATCTTCTTTTTCTTCTTAGGATACATCCTATAAGCATGCGGACCTAGGCATTCACAATAAAGGCCCTCACAGCGAGGCTTTTCTTTCTCTCGCTATGTCAAACTGGATCTCTAAAAAGCTCTATCTGCGATGGATGCACTTACTTTCCCTTCCCATGGGTGGAAGTCTGAATGGCATTAATCTGTCTGTTAGATGTTGGAATTGAAGCTATGGGCTTCTTAAATCTTGTCTAAGTGTTCTTTTGTCCAAAAGGTTGCAATCGAGAGCATCGCCCATCCTCCAACACCAAGGCAAGTTCTACTACCTCATTTACGGTGTGGCAGCGCTCCTTGCGCATAAGTGGGCACAACGTCTCCCTAAGCCCGAGAACAAATTTATGCACCACCGATGAGCAACATCTACCACCGATGGGCAACATCCATCAAATGATAGGTGGCATGCTAGATCTTTTGCTTCTCATCCTCAATATTTTCCTCCACCACCGATGACCAGCATCCATCAAACTGTAGGTGGTATGATGGATCTTTTGCTTCTCATCCTCAATATTGCAAAGTCGGAAGCATTACTCCCACTTACTTATCTACTGCTCTACCGCATCAGCCATCTTGGCACTAACCTGTCCGTGGTATTTCGGTGGATTCAAGTCCTTTACTTACCACTTGACCTCTCTACTAGCAGACACCCCTACATCTGCAAGTGGTATCCGCGAACTAGATGGTTCGGCAAATGGAACTTCCATCTGCATTGGTGTAGCCATCGATGGCACTTTCGATTTCTTTATTGCTTCTAGGACCATCTGAAGAGTATCATCCATGCCTCTAATCTTGGCATTAAGAGCTCTAATCTCCATAGTTTAAGGTCGCTCAAGCTTGACCTCATCCATGGGAGTTACAGTCTCGTCAAACCTCATTCTAAACAAGCAATCTAATTGATAAGTCATTTGAATATAAAATGCAATCGTTAACTAACAATCCTCCTAATTAATGATTCGTTCATGAAAAAAAATGAATTAGAAAGATGTATGCTAAATTCTCTCTCAATCCCATGTATACACAAAATACAAACCTCACTCAATCCCCATGTCCTATACAAGTTTCCATGATAACTATACAAGTTATGGTAAATCCTAAAAAACATCCGGCGACAAGCGCCATGAACAACCTATACATGCTTTGTACATTTGCCAAAATGATTTATAAATCAACCTATACTAACTAAAAGTCAAAGACAAGCTAACTTCAAGTGATTTTCCTTAGAAATTTACAATTTAAAGTCTTTGATAACTTCCTCTAACTTCTTATGTAAAAAAGTGCAATACCTGCAAAAAGAACAGAACATTAGTACTTAAATATATCCATAAATTATGATTTTTGGTATCAACATATCCCTAGATGTTAGCTTTCAGCTCCAAGTGGAATCAAATGAATTGGATCTATGATCATGAATTTATTATCAAAACTCTGCAAACCGATACCTATGTACAGGAGGTCCTCGGAGTGAGACATAGCTCCCATGATCCATGGAGTAGACTGACCAAGTGACTTCCAAATTTAGTAAAATTTGGGTCATTGGAAAGCGTATCTAAGAATCTATTTGTAAGGCAAGTTCTCACTTGAATATCACTCTCTAGTCAAGAGAACCAAGCAAAATAGTGTCTGCAACACCTGCACATTTTGCACTACTTAGAAAGTAGACCAGAGGAAAGATTATAATCATAGACTCCCCAAATGAGCTCCAAATGACTTCAAATTTGGTGAGCCCTAAGATAGCATAGCTGAAAAACATTTCCAAAGCTTTTACCCTAATTGGATATTCCATAAAACAGAAATGGTATAATCACCAAAGCTCTATGCACTTCTCTCACGAGTCCTTGTTAGAGGGACTAGAGAACAGAAATAGACTTTACACTCTTGAACTCTTATCCAAATCATATGAAATTTATACACGCCCATTATAACACCATGCTCCAGCACATAGCTGAATTTCATATCATTTAGACAAGTGATGTGAGAGAAACACACAAGGTTCTGCACACCTACAACAAATTGCTAGAGAGAATTCCCTGCACAATGACCATAGAGATTTTCAGTTTTCTCCTAGCTCAAAATTGCATCTTAATGAAATTTCTATGCGCAATGCTACAATATATAGGCTTTAAAACCCAACAAAAAACTAAGAAATTGTACACTCTTATGATGAGATATGGCCCTGCAAGTTTACCGCTATACACCTTCCAGAGGGTAACTTTTGATAGAACATGTCTAAACCTTTTCACCCATTTGACCTACCAAAAAAACTTAAAAAGACATGAAATTGGTGACCATGTTAAGAACTTAAGCATCTATCATCATAAATGTTCCATGCTAATTGGATCTTTCTACTTAAATTATGAATAAAACAACATGGTTCAATGTACTTTCATGGTTCTTTCTATACATTTGAACTACCTTTGGCTTATAATTAAAACATTTTAATGGATTAGTATGCATGAATATATATAACCTCATAAATAATCAAGTCATTAATCTGCATTAAATCATCAATGAAGAGGATGCTTATTTGCAAATATCAAATCATAATACCATGCATATCTCCCAATCTTTAGAAAAACATCTTTGAAGGGAGAATTAAATGAATGAATCCTTGAATTTACATGTGCAAATAAATAAATAAGAACTTATTCTTTAATCTATAAAAAAAATCCATTGTATGCAAGCAATCAAAGAAGAAATTCAAAATCTAATCAATAATGATAGACTAGTTACTAATAATAGTTTTTTCCCTTCTCCTAATTCATTTCCCATGATTGTTGGAAACAATGTCTACATTGGTTCAAAATCAAGTTTATTTCACATCTGGTATATATCTTTACAATTGTTCTACAAGAAAAAATGGGTGGCGAGCTGGCTATGACAATGTCCTCTCTTAGATATGGCATGAGTTGGATTCCCGTAGACCACAGCTGCGTTAAGGTTTTTCTTTCATTGCTTTTTCCTCACAATAGCGCCGATTAACATACACGATCGTGATTGGTGAGAGATTTTTGTGATAAAGCTATTTTGTATTGATGATTGCTTGCGTAGCAGCTTTATGCTTTTGCTTTTCATTGGGTACACAACCTATATAAGGAAGCCATGGGCTCATTGTTATCATCACACAAGCAATCTTCTCAAGCTACTCAAGGAGAATGTCTTCTTGAAGAGAGAGTCTTTATGCACTCTTGAGGAGGTGATCACTAGGAGGTGCTCTATCTTGGAGGAGGATTTCTCACACTCTTGGAGGAGTTGTGGTCTACATCTTGGTGATTATTTGGAAGAGATTCGGTCAGCTTACCATCAACGTCCATTGTTGATTTATTGTGAGTAGCAAGTCTATTTCCGTTCTTACTTGCTAGGTCACTCGTTTCCGATTTAGGTTGATCAAAATTTGGGTTTGTTGTACAACAGTTCTAAACTATTCTAATTCTCCATATTTTCACACACACACACACACTCTTCGTACCTCTTAGGCACACAATCTCTTGTATCTAGTTCCTATTTCTGCCTTGATATAGATACTATCAATTTGTATCGTATTCACACATTATAATTTGACATTCATATATAGATAGTGTAGAGCCTTATCGCTTATCGTTACACTTGAAATCTCATCTATTCTCTCTCTATCTCTCACTCATCTATTTGTGAGTCTTAAAGTGTGTATGTTAAGGTTCATCTGTTGGAAGATCCTGCAAACCTATGATATATTGTTATTGTGACTCACTACCACATCCAACATATGGTATTCAGAACTTAGAATACCAACATTTGGTATTAGAGCCTAATTGATATCTACCCTTAACAAGATGAGCGATTATAGACTTAAGAATGAAGACAAGCTTGAGGGCATGTCTAATTATCCAATGTGGAGTTTTATGATGATGAATCTGTTAGTATCAAAGGACTTATGGAATATTGTCAATGGCACTTATCCAAGGCTAAGACAAGTTGAAGAAGAGGCTAATTCATCTTCTAGAAGAATCCCTATTCCTATTTCTGCTCAACAGGAGGTTAGTGAAGAAGAAGAAACTCTTTCATCATCAAGAGTCTGTACTACTACCAGAGTACTTCCCACATAAGAGCAATCTAGATGGGATTCAAGGGATGCACTAGCACTTTCATATATTGCTATGGGAGTCAACACGCATATTATACACCAAATTAGGTCTTGTAGAAGCTCTCATCAAGCTTGGTTGGAGTTAGAGAATCTCTATAAGAGCAGAAACCCTGCTAGAAAAGCTTATCTAAGGAGACAATTAGCCAACACAAGGATGAAAGTTGGTGAATCAGTTCAGACACATATTTTGAAGCTTAAAGGTTTACAAGATCAGTTATTGAATGCTGGTGTCAACATTGTAGATGAAGATATGGTAAACACATTTCTAAACTCACTTCCATCTACATATAGTGCTTTTGTTACCTCTTTATCTCTCTCTACAAGAGATAGAGAGATTTCATTTGAAGAGCTAAAGTTCCTATTACTTCAAGATGAAGATCAACATAAGGGTATGGAAGAGAATGATGAAGCCATGTTATCATCATCAAAGGGAAAGAAGAAGAAGGAGACAAAGAAGAAGCAGAAGATTCAGCAATCCAAGAAGGAAAGTAAGTCTTTTAATCCTAAGTTTTGCACTCCTTTTTCTAATGCTTCCTCTACACCCAAAGAAAAATCTTTGACTACATTTGATTCAAAGAAAGCCAAGGAAAGAGCTGGAGGGCTTAAAAAGGAATAAGCCCCTCAAAGAGGAGGAGAATGTTGTTACTCAGTTGAGGAGGGAGATTGCATTAAAGCTCCAAAAGGAGGAAGAAGCCCAAGCAGAGGAATTGGCTCATCTGCAATAGGAGTTGCAAGAACTCAAAGGGGGTGGCATCAAGAGTGTACTTTGGTGTACCATGTGTAGCAAGCAAGTTCATATAGTAAGTGAATGTCCTCTATTAAGTGTGACTTGCCAACTATGCAGGAAAGCTAGTCATGAGGCCCAGGAATTCCAATCAAGAGGAATGTCTGCAACAACATATTGGACACAAGGAGGACCCCTACCACTAGTAAATGTGATGGTGGCTGCACCAAATCAAGGTAACATTACAACCCTAGACAGAGGAATAACTTTGGAAATGGGCCTAGGAGGCCAATCATTTGTTTCAGATGTGGAGAATGTGGGCACTATCAAAGTAGGTGCACTCTGCCAGAAAATGCCCCTCCTTGCAAGAACTGCCTAGAGGCCACAGACCACTATACAAATTGTTGTCCTAAGATCAAGCCTCTTCATCTGGGCCTCACATTCAAATGATTTTTGTGCACAAAGAAGAAATATTAGATCAAGTCAATGGGACATCACCATCTACCAGGGTGGTGCAGTTAGAAGAAATTGAATCTTTTACAGTGAAGACAAGAAGCAAGGGGAAGGCTCAAGTAGAAATAGGTCAAGTATCAAGGATTAATGGATTGAATAAAGACAAAGAGACACCTGAAGACAAAGCCACCACATGTGCACTGTAATAAAGTAAGTCTATGATCCAAGGGTCTGGCCGGTTCAAACGGATCTGAAATCGGACACCGTTTGGTCATCCGTGTGTATGACCAAAGGTCTTGAGTTTAGACTTACTAGGAGGTCTTGTGCTCTTGTGAACAAGTGATCCACTTAGCTTAATGGTTAAGTCTCAAAGATGTGAAGGAGGATGTCTTGGGTTCAATCCCCATGGGAGACATGGGGAGAGTATTTTGCCCAAAGAGATCTAGAACCTTCTAAAAGCATCTACTTGAGTTAAATCGAGTAAACTGGGACACTTGGCGCACATGTAGTTACATGGCTGACACTTGGATGGTTAATATCCACCCACCCAAGAAGGCAATCCCCTAGAGAGAGCTATATATAGAGGCTTTTGGTTGGGAGGAGAGTCATCTCTCAAGCATGTGGTGGTTCTAATCCTTGCTCTCTTGCTTTGAAGTATGAATTGGTTGTGCAGAGTTTTAGTTATTTCTTTCCGCTTTCCAAAACTTTTGGAATAGGCTCAGACATGGTATCTGATTCCTTTTACAAAAGATCAGGGTTAGCCGGTTAGAATTAGATAACTAACTTGAACATCCTAGATAGATGTTATATACAAGAACCTTTTCAATCTTCAAAAGATAATAAGTCTAGTGGACTTATTTATTTGAGTTTGCTTCAAGTTATAGCATAAATGATTTCTTAGAGTCCAATAGACTCTAGAATAGATAAGTTACAAATTGCTCAACACATTGACAATTCCCAAGAACTTTTAGCTCAAGTCTTTGAGAAAATGTCCTAAGTTAGATAATTTTCATTTTGAAGTTGTATTGGTCAAGTTGGTATGGTTGACTCCACCCAAATGGTAAACTTTCTCCTACAATTTACAAAGGATTTTTAAACTCATTAGGACAAAGTAGTCCTCTAGTCGAGTGAAAAAATCAAGTAACTGTTGGATCAAAGTAAACCATTATACAAACATCTAAGTTAGATGTTTGGGACAACCAAACTTCAAGTTCTCCAAAACAAATTTAGGTGAATCAAGAATTCTCAAAGTCTTGTAAGGGATAAGAATCCCACCTTCATAACTAACTTCATGCATCAGTTATGCCTAGAAATGGACTAGTAATTTGAATCCACCTACTTCACATGTTTGTGCCTAGATCGCACATCCAGAAACTTTGAATTAGCCAAGGATGTGTTTAGATCGACCCTGATTATTCTTCACTAGTTTGTACTTTGTCCCGTTCACCAAAGTGCAAAACCAGACACCGTTTAGAATCATTTGGGCAAGGACGCCACCACAGAGATGAGACATGTTCTTCCAGTTCTAGAACATGACCATGTTCTTCCAGATTTAGAACATGAGGCTCGGGGGTTGCCTACAGTATGTATATAGCTCTATTTTCGAGGACAAAAGTATTTTCCGAGGGGGAAAGAATGTAATAAAGTAAGTCTATGATCCAAGGGTCTTGCCGGTTTAGACGGATCTGAAATTGGACACCGTTTGGTCATCCGTGTGTATGACCAAAGATCTCGAGTTTAGACTTACTAGGAGGTCTTGTGCTCTTGTGAACAAGTGATCCACTTAGCTTAATGGTTAAGTCTCAAAGATGTGAAGGAGGATGTCTTGGGTTCAATCCCCATGGGAGACATGGGGAGAGTATTTTGCCCAAAGAGACCTAGAACCTTCTAGAAGCATCTACTTGAGTTAACTCGAGTTAACTGGGACACTTGGCGCACATGTAGTTACATGGCTGACACTTGGATGGTTAGTATCCACCTGCCCAAGAAGGCAGTCCCCTGGAGAGAGCTATATATAGAGGCATTTGGTTGGGAGGAGAGTCATCTCTCAAGCATGTGGTGGTCGTAATCCTTGCTCTCTTGCATGCAGATACAAGGAAACAAGGAGATCTTATATGTACAAGTGATGCCATTGGGCATGCATTCAATAGGGCTCATGAGGAGTTTGATAAGTCAATTGGAGCCCATGCTCTTAAGGAATCAGAAGCTTCAACACTACTCAACTCCATGAATAAGGAGGTTAGTATTTTTTATTTAATAAATATGGATGGGAAATTCAGGTCAGATCTCTTACAGATAATTGATGAGGCTTCCACTACAAGTTTATTGGCAAAGACTGTTGTCATGCATAAAGGTAAAATTGTAGGGGAAGCACCCCTTACAAATTATAAGAGCCCTCGGTTGACAATCTCTATCAAAGGTCACGAGTTCCAAGGAGTTATTGTGGATGGTGGCTGTGGCATTAACTTGATGCCTAAACATACAATGGAAAAGATTGGACTACATCCTTCAAGACCTGCAAATTTCACTGTTACTTTGGAAGATCAAAGCAAACTAAGGCCATTGGGAGTGATCCCAAAAGTTCCACTAGAAGTACAAGGTAATCTCTTCATTCTCGATTTTGTGGTATTAAGACTGCCCCAGGTTAAAGGAGGATTTTCCCTTTTAATTGGAAGACCATGGCTGAGGCATGCAAATGTCATCCATGATTGGGGTAAAGAAACTATGTGGGTACAAAAGAAAGGGCAAGAGCTAACACAGATACATTTACAGGAGGGCCCATATTATCAAGGGAACACCAGCATGATGCAATCACTTGGCATTTGCATGGAACTAGAAACGGAGGACCAACCCCAAATAGAGTTTGAGGAAGAAGAAGATATTCTGAATTGGCTCCAAGCACACAACTCTTCCTCTTGTTTTGGAGATTTTCTTAATAATTCTTGTGCAGATAAATGTTATAATGAAAATGAGGATAAAGTTCAGGTTGATGGACAAAGAGAACCCATCACAGACCACAGAAGGGGGATGAAGACACCCCTCATATACAACTTGGAGGAGGATGCAACAACAACCGAGAAGGAAGTTATTAAAGTTAAAGACAAGGTAAAACATACTAGTGAAGAATGTTCTTTACCAATTCAAGAAATCCCTGTAGGATGGATGCACGACAAAGAAGAATATATTGAGATCCTGAACACTCCGGCTTATGCAACAATGCATGAAAATCTGTGGGAAGAAAACAAGGTTGGAGATGAGCATGAAGATACCATGGTAGCGAGAAACCCTGTCAAAGAAATACAATTAGGCACTCAGGAAAATAATCATCTAGTTTTGGTGGCTACTTGGTTGTGGAACCACCCAGAGCTCCTTGCAAAGGTAAAATATTTCTTGACCCACTATGAAGATGTTTTTGCTTGGCATTATAAAGACTTAGAAGGAGTGCCTGCCAACACAGAATCGTTCTGGTTGATGGAGCCAAACCAATAAGAGGAAAGAGTTATAGACTTAACCCAAAATATGCTGAAGCTCTTTATGTGGAGATACAAAAGATGGAGGATGCAGGAATCATCATTCGTGTGGAACACCCAGAATGGCTCTCACCTATGGTGATAGTACCAAAGAAGAATACCAACAAAATCAGAATTTGTGTTGACTTTAGAGCACTCAACAAGGTAACCATTCCAGATGGATTCCCCATGCCATTTGTAGAGCAGGTCATTGAAGAAGTGGCTGGACATGCATTATATAGCTTTATGGATGGCTTTAGTGGCTATAATCAAATATCCATACACCTAAAGGATCGGAAAAACACTCGCTTTATCACACCTTGGGGAACATATGTGTATGTAAAAATGCCCTTTGGACTTAGAAATGCTCCAACCACCTTTAACAGAACTGTCAACCTCATTTTTGGACCCTTATTACAGGAAACACTTAGAATTTTCAAGGATGAATTTTCTTCATTTTCAGAATCCCACAAAGAGACCCCTTTAGATTGCTTGGACCATCACTTGCGACAGTTGTAGAATGTTTTTAAGAGATGCAGGGAGACTAAACTAAAGCTCAACCCAAACAAATGTCATTACCTCGTCACAGAAGGAACCCTCCTGGGACATGTGGTGTTGGCTAAAGGTATGGCTCCAGATCCGGATAAAATTATTTCTATACTAAAATTACCTAAACCCAAATCTCCTAAAGAGATTTAGAGTTTCTTGGGGCATATTGGGTACCACAAAAGATTTATCAAAATGTATGCAGAGATAGCCAGGCCACTAGCTAGACTTGCAGGTAAAGAAGTGCCATTTAAATGGGAAGAGGAAGAAGAGAATGCTTATCAGACATTAAGGTCCAAATTGGTGGCTGCACCAATTCTTATCACCCCATATTGGTCAAAAATTTTTCATGTGCATGTAGATGCCAGTGGATTTGCAATGGGTACAATATTGGCTCAACATAGTGAAGAAATCAAACTTGATAGGCCTATTCAGTATGCTAGTCGAATTTTAACTAAAGCTGAAAAAAATTATAGCACAACAGAAAGCGAAGCTCTAGCAATGGTTTTCGCCATTCAAAAATTTTGTCATTATTTGCTGGGTGTGAAGTTTCTTATCATCACTGATCATAAACCACTCAGGTATTTATTGAACAAGCCACAAGCAACTGGGAGGATATGGAGGTGGCTACTTTTGTTCCAGGAGTTTGATTTTTATGTAGTCCATAGACCAGGTAAAGAAAATGTCATGGCCGATCACCTATCGAGGATCAATATGATGGATCAAGCAATTGGAGTCAATGATGATTTTCCAGATGGTAATCTGTTCACTGTACAAGCTCAAGGTTGGTATAATGATATCAAGAATTTCATTAAAACTGGAGTGTATCCAGAGAAGGCAAGTGTTGTGCAAAGAAAGAGACTGCTAATCAAGAGCAGACCTTATACCTTCATTGCAGATAAATTATATAGACAGGGAAAGGACAACATGTTTAGGAAGTGCATGGAAGAAGAAGAAGTGAGGGAAGTCCTTCAATCTACACATGAAGGAGCAGGTGGTGGGCACCTTCCATGACATATTATGAGTCAGAGGATCCTTGATGCTGGGTTATGGTGGCCTACATTATTCAAAGATGCAGATGAATGGGGGAAGGCATGTGAGGTTTGCTAGAGGTGTGGACCCAAGACAACAAAGCAGAGGCACAACCTTTTGATTATTTCCACTTCTTGGCAACCATTTGAGAAGTGGGGGCTAGATTTTGTAGGGCCCAGCTACCCTCAGTCGATTCCAAAAAGAGAGAATTATCTATTGATCGCCACAGACTATGTGACAAAGTGGGCTGAAGTTATTGCCTCCCCTCACTGCACCGCTCAAACTGTTGCTGATTTCATTTACAGTAGCATCATTTGCAGGTTTGGATGTCCACTTGAAATTTGTACAAACCAAGGTACTCATTTTGTGAATAAGGTCCTATTAAAATGTATGTTACAGCCCACTTCCTAGGGCATTGCTTATCAAGGTCCCCTATGGGCATACATGTTAGCTTACAAAGAGGCCACTGGATATTCTCCCTTCCAACTGGTTTATGGGATATTGCCAATTGGACCCTTTGAATTTTTACATGGATCACCAAAAGTAGCATTCATGCAGGGAAAGAAAGATTGTGGTGTCTCTCAGAGGCTTGGAGCACTGCATAAAGTGGAGGAGATATGTCTACATGGAGCAAAACAATTGATAGAGACTCAGATGAAGAGGAAGGAGGCACATGATCGGAATCTATGGAACAACTACATAGAGTCAGGCATGTTAGTTCTTCTCCATAGACCTCAAATCCAACACAAGTCAGAGGAAAATGGCTTCCACATAGGGAAGGACCTTATCGAGTTAAAACAATGCTGAATTGGGGTGCTGTGGAGTTAGAGATGCTAAAAGGAGAGGCCTTGCCATTGGTCAATATATCAAGGCTCAAGGCCTATCATCAACACAACTGAAGAATTATGGATCACCTGGAACCTACAAAATTTGTCCAAGTTGTACATAGCCTTCTCATGTCATTTTTGCTCAAGTTTTAGTAGTTTTTATCCTTTTTCATGCTTGTTCTTTGAGTTCTTAGCAAATTCAGCAATCCTTTCATAGCCTTTGCATAAAGACAATTTTTGGAAATTTTTGGGAATTTTTCAAGCATTTTTAGAAATTTTCCAACATTTTTTCATCCTTTTCAAATGTCATTTTCTTGCAAATTGGAGGAATAAAGGGAAGCTCTTTGTGGTTTTGAGGGAGGAAATTGGCCTAGACCTGTAGGGTATTTTCAAAGAATTTGTTTCAGCGTTTTTTTGGATTTTTTTGGGTTTTTTTTGCATTTTTTTCCTATTTTTGTCAAATTTTGGATATTTTCAAAAAAAAGGCCTCCCCCCCCAGGGATTTTTTATGAAGAAAAAAAACACCCCCCTGAGATTTTTTTCGAAAAAAAGAACTCTCCCTCTCTCTCTTTGTCTCTCTCTCTCTCTCTCTCTCTCTCTCTATCTCTCTCTCTCTTCCCCCCTCTGCCCGCTGCCTATTTTTCTTTTTATTTTTTAAATTTATTTCTTTTTTTATTCCCCCCACATCCCCCGGCCTATTTTTCCTCTTATTTTTTTAATTTATTTCTTTGTTTTTATTTATTTATTTATATTATTTTTCACTTTATTTATTTCTTTTTACTTTCTTTATTATTCTTTATTTATTTTGCTTTATTTTTATTTATTTATTTTTTATTATTTTGACAAAATCATGCGTTCCTTTTTTCTTATTATTATTTATAAAAAAAACCAACAAAAAAAACGAGATTCTTATTTATATTACAGTTTAATATTTCCAAAACTATATTTTTTTATTTTCCATGGTTTCAAACTTTTGGCTCTGGATCGCACCTCGGATGGCCATTTTTTTCAAATTTGGAGTCATTTTCGTGTATTTTAGCAGCTCTAGAATCATTTTTTGCATTACTTTTTCAAAAATCCCACTTTTCTCTGACTTTTGGTCAAAACCCACATGTTTTGGGCACATTTATCACATGTTTTTCTTTCTCCACATGGTCCATATGGTCTCTTTTCACTTTGTTTTACCTTATGTTTCACAATTTCCCATATGCACCCTTTGTAACAATATTGTTTGATCATTTCAGCCCACTCCAGACCCCATAATCCTACTCCCTCACCCTCCCTTTACCCTTCTACCCAGCCCCATCCTTACCCCTCCCTGCCATATCCATCTCAGCCCCCTTAGCCTTCCCTTCCCCCTCCTTTCTACCCTCCCATTCTCCTCCTTTGTTTTTCCCTGCACAATATTCCACTTTTGCATTCTTCTCTAGTGCTTGTTCTCTCCTGCTTCTGGTTGACTTGGTAGCTGCTCAAGTGACCTTTTGAAGATTTTGCA
This sequence comes from Ceratopteris richardii, assembly GCA_020310875.1. Taxonomy (NCBI): domain Eukaryota; kingdom Viridiplantae; phylum Streptophyta; class Polypodiopsida; order Polypodiales; family Pteridaceae; genus Ceratopteris; species Ceratopteris richardii. Next base: position 101,963,650 of record CM035423.1, read on the forward strand.
GCTCAGAAGTCATGGTGTCCTATCTGCTCAGAGTTTTGGCTATAGCTCTCCGAGACGAAGAGCACATTAGGTGGTGGGCAACTGTTAAGCCCATAAAAGTCATATTGGTCAAAGTCAACTATAGTCAAAGTCAACAAGGTCAAGGTCAAAGTCAACATGGGCAAAGTCAAAGTATGCAAAGTCAGGTGTGCGCACAGGTAGTGCACAATGAATTGGTTCAGAAAGGGTAAAATTGCAGAAAGTTGGTTGCAGGTTGTAGAGGTACTTCTATAATTTTTCTAAGGTTCAAAGTGTTTTGGAAGGTTCAGGTGAACCCTCTCTTAGGTGCACAAGTGAAGAATTAAAAGAAAAAATGTGAAGGTATGTGAAGTGGCAACGTACGCAGAAGTGAAAGTATGGCCCCCCATTAAAATTTTTGTTTTAGTCTAAAGTCACTATATGACAAAACAGGGACTCATTGGCTGCCCACTTTTGGAGACAATCTTGGGACATCAAAGTGAGCACCAAGATACTATTGTAGTTAGGAGCGTACGTGAATCGACACTCAAATCAAGGCAAGGACTATTCTTGAACTAAGCAAGACTAAGCAAAGGTGAGCATAGTCTAAGCTAGGCAAGAGAGAGAAGTGCAAGAGACACAGTGTGTGATGCAGAGAAGTGAAGTGCAAGGTGTGCACGAAGAGTGACCAAGGAACTATGCAGAGAGTGCCAAGCTAGTGCCTCAAGGATCCCAAGGACCCATTGAAGCTGTGCGCGTGCCGACAGAAGGTGTCCATCCCTCCCCCTAATTGGAAGCTTGGTGCAAGGTGTGCACAAGTGCAGGGTTGGAGAAGGTGGAGGTCTGGCGCAGAGAAGGCCGACAACAACAAGAACCTTGGGTATTTGGTATTTTGTGATTGAGCATTCTGTTGGATTTTGCACAAAAGCATTGGATTGTATTGTGCATCACCATTGTATTTGTCTTCTTATAATCAATCGAGAGAGCATTCCAGTGTGTATCTTTCTTATTGTCTTTCCCTTTTCTCCTACAAACACTCAAATCCCTTCTTGTCTAAGAATCCCCCAATAGAGTGTTAAGAGTTATGTTAAATATTTACTAAAAGAAATGGGATATCAAAAAGAGAAAATAGGCTAGTGGAGAAGGCTTATCTATGGAAGTATGAGGTTGTGAGTTCAAATCCCCTACATGCTAAATATGGAACTATATAGGCTAACTAAGCTAACTAGGGAAATAACTAAGCCCTTATTGCCACTCATGTGTTAGAATTGGTTCGCACATAACCAACGGCGACCAACAGAACCAAAGTGAACCAAGAGAACAATGAGTGCCAGAGAAGCCAAAGATGCCAAAGGTATGCCATAGTTATATGCCTTAGTCCATGCCTTGGAGTAAGCCCAATTAAAGAAACTTGATAAACAAAAACTTCTACCCAACAGTTGAGATGGATGCCCAATCGTACACGGAATAGACATCGCAAATCACAATTGGACGCCAAAACCACCTCCATAGATGCTTTGGCTCTGATACCACTGTTGACCTTTGGATCCCATAGACGCACGAACACAGACGATATTACATAAACAAAATCTCAGAAAAGTACTCAAAGAATAAAAAGAAACAAGAGACTTGACACCAGATTGGGTACAATCTCCCCCCACATACTCTAATGGACGAGTCTATCAGAGCATGTGTTTTTTAAGGTATTTCTCATTACGTCCTGAGTAGAAGATACATTGAGGGTAGTGCCTCAAAAAGCATGCTTTTTACAATAATCTACTTTATTTATAAAATCATGATTTTCTATTTTTACAAAAACGTTGCTTTCTAAAGTGATTTGTTATTTTTACAAAAATAACTAAAAATACTATCTTCTAAAAATAACTATCTTCTAAATATTCTTCTAAATATCTCCAAAAATATTTGAATAAATCCATGCACGTTCATACCCTCATGAATCTTCACCTTCTAAATCAAAACACAAAAGACATTAAAACCCTCAAGACATTAAAATCCATTTAACATTCCATTATTCCATAAAATATAACATGCCTACTGTCAAATGCCCCCTACTTTTCAACCCCCTCCTCAAACCAATTTCTCACCAGTATCCAAGATCGCTCCCCTGCAACCTACAAAACCTCCAACCCTTCAAACTACAACGATGGATGCTCAACAAAAGAGGCCCTATATCACTTGCTAGCATTGTGGTAAGCTTGGTCATACTAAAGCTAAATGTAGGTTTTGTACTAATGACATGAAGCTTGTTGGAGCTCAAGTAAACAACATGGAGGTGGTTCTTGAAGACATTCAACCTGATTGGATGGAAGAACCATTCAAACAGTATCTAAATACCTTGGGTAACACAATTTCTATCCATTCTTTACTTTGCACGCAAGGTACTATTAATGGTAAAGTTGTTAATATTTTACATGATGGTACTGGAAAAAGACACCTAGATACATAGGAGAAATAGACTTCAAAACATGTACACTAAGAGATAAACACTTGGGAGAGCAAATATAATAAGAAAAAGATTATATTCATCATTTGGGATTTACAAAATATTCATCATTTGGGATATACAAAAAGTTCTCCAAACAAGGGAGTACAAATATTTGTTAAGGGTTATTCCCTCTAATTCTTCTAGCTAGCTGCAAATCTTTAGGTTGTATTGTCACTCTCTTTGCTTGCATCGCACACAGGTTAGAGTCCTCCAACATTGAGATAAGATACACCTCTACAGCTTCTTGGAGGGCTTCAATGGCTATCCCTTGGATACGAAGTCCAGCGCAATAGATTTGGATCTCTTCCCTCACAACTCTTGCAAATGACCTTCTGGAATAAGAAGCTCCACAAACTTTTGATAGTGTCGAATCTCTGCAAAGGCTCTAGTTTGCTTTCTGCGCCTTTGCGGTGCTCTTGCATTTGGGGGGATGTTGGGTTGTGGTCGTTGTGGCCTACGATGCGGTTGATAGTTCTTCTTTCTTCTTGGAGCATGCCTAGATGGTCTTGCCTCATCATTTACTTGCTCTACCCGACTTTTCTCTCTTTCTTCATCGGTTTCTCTTTGTCCTTGCCTTGTGGGGAGTGTCTTGCATCCTTGTGTTACTCGATGGTTCATGGGGATATGATCATTGTTCCATGGTGGCTCGTTAACACTTTCTTCATTCAAGGAACTCTCTAAATTTGATGATGTCTTCATCACAACTTGCATCCGTTCTCGTTGTTTGGGCCTTGCCTTGAGTGGTGTCCTCACTGGGGGCTCATCATCAGATGTGGAAGGGGAATAATTTATTTCTTGTGTTACATCTCTCTCTCTTGTGAAGCTTCATCCCACCACGATGGAATGCTACCAGAGTGTGTCCCTGCACCTGAGTTTCATCTAGAAGAGTGGCTTGTGGCTCAATGCTTCTTGTGGGGTGTCATCCATGTTGGGTGCTGAGTACCTTGCACATGGCTAAGTAGACGACATGATCCTTTCTAGCAGTCTACTTTGTGCATGATATTCTCCTAGGTTGTAAAGTGGTAAAATGAGGAAGGACACCTTTATTTATAGCCTTTCACTTAAGAATTGTCCTGTTTACATATAAATGGATAAAAAATAGTTTTAAAAAATTAAAACTATATTCACAAAAACATTGAAAGTTTATTTGAAGTGAAAGAAGTTATAAAAGCCTTGAAAAAAATAGTGCATTTAAAGAGTTTTTGAAAGTATTTCCAAGCAGAACCCTCGCGGACTCTTTGTGCATGCCATTGGGCATGATGTAGCAGTCCTGATGATGACATCCACTTCTCTCTTGCAATATCATGTTGTAGCCTTCATGTAATCTTTGCTAATCGTGACTCACATGCTTGTTCCATTACATTTTTTCTAGCGAATGCCACACGAAAAAACCAGTTGAACATTTCTTCTAAATAGTTTGATTGGAGTAGACCACCCCCATGACAAGTGTTTTTACAAACACCTTCTTTTTCTTGTTAATGAGATCAACCTGACTATCATTGTCTGTCGTAATGAATAGAGGTCCTTCCAAAGCTCCCATTTCCCATCATCTTGACTATTCACATCTCTTTTAAAGAAACGTCTTGCCTTCTTCCCAGTCATTGAAACTTATTGTAAAATCTCTTGAGACTCACCATAATTCTTAACAACTAAAGATACATGGCCACCATGACAACCAATAGAATTCACAAGATCTTCTATTTTTTGGATTGCTATTGTAGACCTCTCTAGTGGTTTCACTGCAAATGCATATTCAACATGGAGCTTCAAAAGCCTATCAAAGATCCTCATGAATGCATGCAAAGTACAAAAGTGAACATTGACTAATGGAATTGGGATAATAGGGTTCCAATCATTGCTTATTTTATCACGAGTCGGTTCCTGTAACATTGGACACCTCAAAAGTGATCTCCCATTCCCTGCGATTCGATGAGTTTGTTTCATCAATTTCTTTGGAGTCACCAACTCTCATCAATGCCCTTGCAGGTTTAGACTATCTCTTAGATCCTTTGTAACCTTGCGTACAATATGGGCAAGGATACATAGAAGATGCTCCTTGTTTACAACTTAACATGCATTTTATACTCTTAAGGTCTCCACCCAAATGCCATTCTATGTCAAAATCACCTATATCATCTACAGAAAGCTTTTTGCCCATGTAGTTCATAAGATATTACTTCCGTAATCCATGGAGTCCTACTAAAAATCCACGCAATAACCTTGTTTGTTTCTTTGGGAACTTCTGTAGCACCTAACCACCAGATATCTCTCTCTGATTGCACATTGTAAGTCAAATGGGAAGTGGATCCTAAAGTTTCATCAATCATTGCATGGTCCATAACTTCATTCATTAGAGTCACACTCAAACTTTCTAGTTGCTGACCCTTTATGATTTGACACTCATCAAGCTTTAGTATGAACTTTGACTTAACATTAGAGTCTGCACATAAGAGAAAACATTATCTTAATATGACACTTGAATGCAATAAAACTTCAACACCAAATAAAATGTAGTAGGGCTACCTTTGATTGTTGAACTATAAAAGTGAACCATTGCTTGTAGAAGCTTCTGAAGATCCACAAATATATTGCTGAATTTAGTGTAAGTAAATCCTTGTGTAGATAGGATCTTTGATTCCTTCTTGGGAATATTCGGATGATAAACAGAGGCAGGCATAGTGTCTTCTATGAATAAATATTGTCCAATAGTACGGGTCACATCCTCATTTGAAGTTTCTTTTTAATAGAAACTTTATATGGGCATGGAAATATACTTTGAGAAATACCTTGTGCTTGTAAAGCTTGCCTCAGGAGGGTGTACATTGCAGTATACCCATTTCTACTAATGCCCACTTCGTCACATATTGCGTGCACATCTTGCACTTTGATAAGGTTTTTTAACTTCTCTGAAAACTCAGCTTCAACAGGAACTCTAAACACTTTCCTATGGGTAAGTCTATAGCAGAAGTGATTTCTTTGGTGTTTATATAGTTATTCATCAGCTTGAATTGGTCTTGTGTTGTTGATGAAGCAGTTATGTCTTGAAAAATGACCTAGACAATGAGCGATTCTAGTACAAATCTTCATTAAAACATATACAAGTAAAAAAAACACTCACCTTGTTGCATATATACGTTGTTTGCGTGCTTCGCCACCTATTGAAAGAGCTTCAAAGGATGCCAATGCTCTTTTCCTATGTCTCATACCAAGTGGAATCTCTTTCAGCTGCTGGAGATTGGCATTTATCTTTGAAATTGTGCTTTCTTTTGCTTCCATATCTTGTTCAAAATCTGTAAGTTGTTTTTGTAAAGATATGATTATGCTTTCTAAAGTGACCACCCTCATATGATGGAGTTGATATTGTTGGAACTAATACTTAGCAGTAGTATGTGAATGTGTAGATAACCGCTTGTAGTAACCTAATAGTCCAACTTCACCCGCACCAATGAACTGAAGTAAAGTTGAGAGGTTATGGAATGTTGGATGGTAAGAAGATATTGGATCAAGAGGATATAGTGAACCATGAGTCCAAAGATGAATACTTTTTTCTCTTGCTGCACGACGTTCATTTTTAGAATTGGCATGATTGTTGCATCGTGTATTTGGAGCAAACTCTCTAGGCACACGAACTTGGATACTTGTTGATGCAAGAGCATGAGGATGTTCTACTATGAAGTTTGTGATACATGTCAACACCATCTTTGCCACCAGATTTACAGGTTTTTTCTGATTTTGATTGGGCTGGTTGCTATGACACTCGTGTGTCCACTAATGGTTTTTGCGTCATGCTTGATAGCTCATGCATACCTTGGTTGAGGAAGAAGCAACCTACTACGGCCACTTCCAGTTGTGAGGTTGAGTATAGGGAAGCTTTCACAGTGACTGTTGAGTGTGTGCGGCTTATATGCCTTATGGGTGACTTGGGTGTTGGCCAGTCTTTTGCCACCACCATCTTCACTAATAGTCAGAGCACATTAGAAGTTGCGAGGAACCATGTGTTCCATGCTCACACTAAGCACATTGAGGTGCAATATCATTATGTCAGGGAGAGGTTCTCTGCTGGAGAGATCAGCTTGGTATATGTGCCCATGTAGGATAACATTGCAGACCTTTTCATAAAGGCTCTGCCTAGGGAGAAGTTTGAAGCTTTCCACAAAGCTTTAGGCTTACTTCCTTTTGTGGATTAATTCCACATAGCTTGTCTCTTCCTTATACATGAGAGGTAGCTCCATGTTTACGGCATCACTCTAAGGGAATTTAGGTTGTGATGTGTATGAACACACTAGGACCATCGGGGCACTTTTTCCCTCTTTAGGAGGGGTTTTTGCCCTCGCTTTTATATACACCTATAGCCCTAATGAGTTACTTATCTTTGTACATTCTAGTGGTATTACATTCGGTATTGTGTGTTATGATCCAAGCTTCTTCTTCTTCCATGTTCTACTTGCATGCGTGCATAGACCTCGAACTCCAACAGTGCCTATCTAATAGTAGGATGTGGTTTTTTATTGTATGAAAATTAAATACTTAGAAAATTTGTATCGCAATTTCAAGTATCATATTAAACTAGCAATATAAAATTACGGAATATGTTTAATTTTTATGAAAGATTTTGTCCTCCAGATTCTTCATGGGGATTCCCCTATAATATCGTCCCATAAAACATTCAAGAAGCCTATTCCATTCAGATAATAATAAGTGTGAATTAGTTTTCCTCTTTCTTGCGATATCTTTTTCACCATTGGGACCAAGGATATTTCTAACGACAATGGTTTGTGGAGAAAATGGAGATTTATAAAAAGTCAAAATTTATGGATGTACTTTAAATATTCTAAACAAAGAAAGAAATGAAGATATCCTAGTGGTTAAGTTACTTGGATGGTTGGAAGGTTTCCATGGTTCAAATCCCATATTGTGACAAAGCATATTGGGTTAGCAAAAATCCTTCTCAACTTTCTAAAGGTTTGATAAGAGCTTGGCTTGAAAGGACTGGTACACATGTATATTCATGCGCCAAGTGGAAATATACTACACATCCTTACAAGTGGAAATATATCTATTTTCTTCAGGTCTCCTAACATGCACAATACGTGTTTGACAATCTGGTAAGAAAAGGATCTTAATATTTTGATGACATTGTTATTAATACAATTATTTATCCTAATGAGAAATGATTTTATTCTCATTATTTTTCCATTGGGATTTTCAAGAAGATCTAGCCATAGAACAAACAGAAAAAACGAAAATAGCATTGTTCCCTTAAAATTCTCATTTTGGTTTTCGAAAAGTTTTATCTATAAGTTCTACGCAAAGTTTAAAACCACGTACAAAAATAGTGAAACCTATTAGCTCTATTTTCATGCAAGGAAAAACTTTAAAACAGGATTTAATTAGTGCAAAAATTTAGTGGAATTAACATAGAAAGAAACACGATGAGTCTCTAATTTCAAAACATGAACAATAAATTTTAAGGAATAAGTTTCTCTCTGGTAAAAAACAAATTACGAGTGAAAGTAGTTCTTTAGGGTGATTGGGTTCTAGTATACGAAAGTGAATTAGGATACCAGCGCCTCTCAAGAAATGATAAATTGTAGTATCGTCCTTACATTTTTTTGAATGTAAAAGGAAATATGTACTTTATCTTTAAATTTGATGGGACATAAGTTCAAGCACCTATTGTTCGAGCTTGTGTTGCTTACCTCCAAAAAGAGTTGGAGAGTGATCATATGAATGAAGGAGATTCTATGGATAGTTTTTCTAACAAAGATCAAAGATTTGAAGGAGCAATTGATTTTTGTTGATCTAGTCTCACTAAATAGTTTATTTGTGCGAGTTTTTATTAATGTTCTTTCAAAATCATCTCATAGTTTTGCTTCTACTCTTTAGTTTATGATGAAAGAAAATGCAAATGCCCTAACGTTTAAGGATTTAGTCTTTGTTTTCTTGTAGGAAGATCAATTCAGGTAGAACAAGTCAATTTTGCGTGTTTTAAATCAACCTTTCTTAGCTACTCAGAAGGTCAAAGGTCAATGGACCTCATCTACTAGTAAGCAAGAATCTGTTAATGTTGCACACTTAAAGAAGGAAGAAAAACATGAGAAGAAAATAGAAAATGAGAAACGGTTTTGCAAATATTATAAGGAAAATGGCCATCTCATAAGGAATGTCCTACACTGGCTACAAAAGAGCAAAGAAGAAAGAGGATGGAATGGTTTTTGTAGAGGCCACTACACCTAAAATGTATTCTCTTGATCTTGTTCAGAATGACGAATGGGCATTTACCACTATCTACACCTATGACCAATCTTCTCATTATGAGTGTATGTCTATAGTAGACTTAGATATTTTGTACTTTGATAGTGGGGCAACCAAACATATTACCTTGCAGAGTAGTTTCTTCAGTTGACTTGAGCCTATCCCTATAGGAAATACTATTGCATGTGGTAAAAAATGGCCTTATCTTGTAATGGACTTGGTAAGATAATTCTGAGTATTTTTTATGGTACTTCCTTCACATTGTCAGATGCTTTATATGTGTCAGGGATCAAGAAAAATTTCTTGTCAATTTTAGCATTATCCAAGATTTTCATGGTTATCAAATTTGCGGATGATAGATGTATGGTTCATTATCTCTCAAATCATGATGGTATTACTCCTTTGGGCATTCTATGTCATGGGTTATATAAGCTCATAGACTATGCAAAATCTATAAATGATTCAGCATATGCAATTCAAGATTCTCATGTTATCTCAAATGCGAACAAAGCTTTGGCATGCATGCTTTGGTAACTCAAATTATGCTTGTTTGTTTTGCCTCCACAAATCTCAAATGCTACCCTCTATGCCCAAACTTAAGGCACCTTATAAACATGTATGTGAAGGTTTTTTTTTGGGGCAAATATCAACATTATTCCTTTACAAAAGATGGTTTACTTTGAGCTACTCATAAATTTCCAATTGTTCATAGTAATGTCTCTGGTTATATGGAGACATCTTCTTTTGGTAACTATCTTTAATTTGTGACTTTTATTGATGACGTCTCCAAGCATGCATGGGTGTATCCATTGAAAGAAAAATCTGAAGTGCTTATGTGCTTCAAATTGTTCCTAGTTATGGTTGAAAATATGAAAGCATGTAAATTGGGCACTTCCATTCAGATCAAGGATGAGAATACATGCCGTCTGATGTGGTTGAGCATGGGATAAACCATTAGTTTAGAGTGCCATACATACCTCAAAACATGAGTTACTAAAAGAAAGAATAGGTCCCTCATGGAAATAGTGAGGTGTATGGTCATAAGTCAGGCTTAATCTCAAAACTTCTAGATTGAGTTTGTTATGTGTGCAGCATACGTACTTAATAGGTATCCCACCAAATCACTACAATTGGTCCCTCCATATGAGGCTTGGCATGGTCACAATCCATCTGCTACTCATTAGGGTGTCTTTGGTTGTCTCACATATGCATTAGTGCATGAACAAAAATGTAGGGAGTTGTATGATAAAGTAGTGAAATGTGTTATTATTTGGTATAGTTCTTAAAGAAAGGGCTATCATCTGTATCATCCATAGACTAAATGCATTTTATTTAGTCATGATGTTGCTTTTGTGGAAGATGAAATTCAACCATTACTTTCATGTACCAAATAGACATTAGTTAGCTCTAAAGTTGTCTATGATGCTTTGCTACCTCTTTTTTACAAGTGGACAATCAAGTGGTGGTCCAAATTAGGCTATTTCTCTACATATTTCAAATAATGATGCAAATCAATCCATTTTTTATGCAAGTTTACATGATGCACTTGTTATGAGAGGAATCAAAAACTATGTCTAAATGGTTGGTATAGACCTTGAGAGATAGCATATTAGATGAACCATTGACATATCATACTCATTTAGGCTCTCATAGTGCTTCCTTTGCATCAAATCATGATATGCAATGGCTATCTCTAGTCTTTGTAATGAGAATGAGCTTGTTTCTTTTGAGAATGCACAAAGTTCAAAAAAATGGATGGTTGCTATGTAATTAGAGCATGATGCTATTATGAAGAATGGTACTTGGTCTTTATGTGATTGCCTCTAGGTAAAAATACCATTGGCACTAAATGGGTATACAAATTGAAACATAAGCCTGATGGGAGAGTTGATGGATAAAAGGTTTTGTTCCCAAAGGTTATGCTCAAGAGAGAGGCATTGCTTTTGATGAGACCTTTGCTCCCACATGCCGAATGACCACTATTCCTAGCATTTGTGTAGTTGCAGCTCATCATGGTTGGAATGTACATTAGTTGGGAATTAAAATTGCATTTCTGAATGGTCACTTACATGAAAAAGTGTATTTATTTCAGTCTCATGGTTTTTTATAGAAAGGACATGAAAAAAAGGTGTGCTAGGTGAAAATGGCATTATACGGTTCAAGAAAGAAGCACATGGTTGGTATGAAAAGATACATGCCTACTTGATTGCACATTATTTTGAGAACAATCCAACTGAGAGCATCTTATATGCTAAGTGTGCAGATGATATACTTCTGATCATTGTTATATATGTTTTTTTAATGGAGTTTTGGCAAGTGCCTACTCTCTTAGGATACAGAGACTTTGCCTTTATACAGAAAGATTGTATGAGCTCAACAAAGAAGACCATGCTAGCTCAATTCATGGAGCATAACTACGTGAAAAGATATTTTTCTTAATGTCCTCCCAACCACGGACCCCTCTAATTATTTCCTTCTCTTTCCGTTTGATAGAGCCCATGCATGGGTCCTCACGTGGGTACCACTTAGTAGTCATGTGAGAGTCCATATGTGGAAACTCTAAGGGGGGACTCCCATATTCCTCACCTTAAGCTCCCACATGAAAAATCTACGATATGATTTCCATTTTTCCATGGCACGTTTAGTATGGGGCTTACTCTTATACTCAACTAGCCTTAAGTTTCCTTTCTCTATATGAAAATATGGCTTGTAAGAGGACAAAACATACCAAGCTGTCTCTCTAGACAGCTCTGAGCTGACCTAAGGAAGGGGAGGACGCCTGAAAATGAGGTGTGCACTTCGAGATATTTTTGTGATTTTTCGAGATATTTTTGTGATTTTTGAGAGAAAGAGTAGATTAAAAAAATTAACAACTATTAAAAAAAAAACCAGAAATGAAGTGTGAATCGTGAATCGGATGATGGTTGTCTACGCGTGTTGGGTCGAGCTCTTCATCTCTTGGGTTCGAGGGAAAGGTTTGATCCCTTTAGCTGCTGCTGATGCCCCTTAACATTATTGCTGAGATGAATGGGTCTTGAGGAAGTTGAAAAAATGTACGTGTAGGCAGTTGAAAATATGTGTAGGAAGTTGAAAAAACTTATGTGTACCCTTTGGACAATTGCAAATCTCATATAGCCCTAAGCATCACTTGGTCTCGCAGGCTCTTGTCTAGGCTTTGAGTTTATAAATCAAATAAACTAGAAGCAAGCATTACTTGAAAAAGTGATGGTTGTTCTTCTTTCTTGTGGAAAGCATCAAGGGAGAAATGCGTTGGAAGATATGGAAACAAAAATGTGCAGTCAACTTTGGTGACTATCGGAAAGAATGGTGAATTCAAAAATCCATTGGCTTGTTCGGTAGAAGAATATGTAATTCTAAGAAGTCCCCTCCATTTAGACACATTAGGATTTTTCCCTTTGAGAATAACAACATCAAAAGTAAGGGGGCGCCCATAAGGGTGATGAAAAGCTCATTAACTTTCTCTATAAATCTCTCTAAAATGTAGGTTTCCTACCAAATCCGGATCATACCTTTCAACTCTCCTACCCGTATTTTGTGGAAGATGGGGTGTTATAAAGTCTCTATGATCTTAGTGTCAGGCCGGTTTAGATAGATCTGAAATTGGACACCGTTTATGGCCCAAGATCTCAAGACTAGACTTAAGCATAGGATAATGTGCTCTCTAAAACAACTAATCCACTTAGCGTAGTGGTTAAATCTCAAGGTTGGAAGGAGGAGGTCTTGGGTTCAGTCTTGGTTGGGAGCATGGGGAGAGAGTTTTTCCAAAAGAGCTCTAGAGTCTTCTAACTCAAGTTAACATGAGTTAGCTTGAGTCTAGCGAGACTTAACTTGAGCGGCAAGTACACTTAGCACTAGTGGACTCTAGGAGAAGGTATTAAAGGAGCAATGGAGATCACACCAACCACTAGTGGACTCTAGTGGAAGATACTAAAAGAGTGGTAGAGATTGCACATGCACTTGTGGAATCTAGTTACATTTGTGAATCAAAGAGAGACTTAACTCAAGTGGCGAGTACACCTAGCATTAGTGGACTCTAGAGGAAGGTACTAAAGGAGTGATGTAGATCACACCAACCACTAGTGGACTCTAGTGGAAAATACTAAAGAAGTGGTAGAGTTTGCACATGCACTTGTGGACTCTAGTTATATTTGTGATCCTCGTTGATTCGAGTAGCTATATATAAAGGCATAAAGTTAGGAAGAGATCCATCTCTCTGGCACATGGTAGTCGTTATGATCTTATTTTGCTACATTGATAATATAGCCAAAGCTTTAATGGTGACCTTTGGTTCTTCATCTTCTTCATGACATAAAATGACTCATTGCTTCTCTTGTCATATTCATGCTTGAAAGAGGGATTCTCTTTCGATAGATATTCCTTGATTTTTTTTGTGTGTGCTTTTTTACTTTCTTCCGAATAATCTCAGTTCTTAAATTCAAACCATGCAAAGGGTGAAAGAGATAGCGCTTTCTACTTTCTTCCGAATATTCTCATTTTTCGAGTGCAAACCATGCAAAAGGTGAAAGCGATAGTGGTCTGCACCAGGAAAGTATCAAACTCGTGCCATTATGATACAAGAATTTTGAGTTGTTCACCATAGATTAAGTTTCAATCTAGTCCAAGGTGAAGAAATGAGCTTATCATTTCAAGCAATAGAAGCACTTGCATGCATTTAAAAGCTATCTTCCACTCCATGCATAAAAAAGGAAAGAATGTTTGTGCATTTTTCATTTTTAAAAAATGTTTTGCTGCACAAATTCAAGTTCAAAGATTACTTTTACACACACTACAAGGTTTTTTTTTCATTGGAAAAGGTTCTAAATGCACAAACACATATGGATACTCATGTTGAATAATAAAGGGATGTAGGAGCATTGTGTTTGTGAACAATCTAGATACATGAAGTATATGCATGCAAACACATGCACAACATGCAAGAAAATGTGTTTTCATGAGTTATAACCATTAGATTTTCTTCTTTGCATACATTATGCATGCACTCAAGTAAAAGGATTATGCATGCAAGAACAAATGTATGATATTGCAAATACATGTACCAATTAGAATCGATTGTAATTAGTTAAGAGGTACACGGACCTTCATAAGAGATTGGACATAAATAAATCTTGAACTGAGATTGTATGTTTGAACTAAATTAGCTCATCAAGCCTTAAAGGATCTGAATGAGACAAATTCTAGAGAGTTCAGACATGAACTCTCAAAGATTTGATGCATACAGTATGGGATCAAGTCAACTATAGGAAGTTCGTTGAAAGTAAACATCTTCAAAGAGAGACTTTCAATGATATTAAAAACCAAAGCTAGAAAGTAAAACACTTATGGTTAAGATCCTCATAATCTCCAAAGAAAAAAATGGAAATTCTTATTCATGACCTTCATACCTAATGGTCCAAGGAGTTAGAATCTAACTGATATTCTTGAATAAGTATTATTACTACTTAAACATTCAATAATATCTCATACACAATAACTATTCAACATAAAGATATGATGAAAACCTAAAGCAATAGATTTTTGGATAGGATGGAATAGTTCAAACATGATATGCTTTGAACAAGGTACACCTAGTATGAGCAGCAAAGCATTAGCTTTCATGATGCTCAAGTAAGCATGAACTAGTTCAAAGTGACACTTTGAGTTAGATTGATACATAAGGAATCAAAAAATGATTATTTAAATGATGAAAGGCACGATATGTCAATCTTCATAGAATTATACAATGATGCATACGTCTTTGAATACAAAGATGAATATTCCATATAATCAAAGTACAAGTTATTCCTTGATTTTCGTAGTTAAAGAAGATGATTGGACAAGTGTATCTTTTGGACAAGGTCTTTGCAAAGGTTATTCAGTGAGGTCTTCCAAGGTATTAGCAAGCTATCACTATAGTAAAGAATCCATAGGATTCTTAAGTGATAACGAAGACAATGTTGTGTTCATTGTATATTGGCTCAATCACCAAGTGAAACTTGTACTTCAAACTTATGTATC
>CM035423.1:101993443-101995943 GCA_020310875.1 Ceratopteris richardii
GATATACATGAGCTACCAAGCATGAAGCAAAAACCACTGGTGGACACACGAGTGTCATAGCAACCAGCCCAATTTGAGTCAGAAAAAGCATGCAAATCTGGCGGTAGTGATCCCCCCTTGGGATAAAACAACCCAAGTAGCCGAGTACCACTCAAGTAGCGAAAGATGCGCTTAACCGCTTTCCAATGCGTGACTCCTGGGCAATGCATAAACCTACTCATCTGTGAGACAGCAAACTGAATATCTGGCCGAGTAATGCATAAGTAAATCAAGCATCCAATAGCCTGCTGATAGAGAACATCATCAAATGCATCTCCAGCATCATGAAGACTCAATCGTAAACCTGTCTCCATAGGAGTGGCAATAGGCTTACAGTCTTCAAGGCCAAAACGCTGCAATAATGTGTCAATATATTTCGTTTGACACAAAGCCATTCCACCATCAACTTGCATAAACTGAATGCCCAAATAGTGATGCAAATGCCCCAAATCAGACATCTCAAATGAGGCATGCAAATCAGCCTCTAAATCAGCAATATGCTTCTCAAGAGGACCAGTGAGCAGCATGTCGTCTACATAGACAACAATGATCAAAAGCACATCATTAGCACGCTTAACATATAAGGTGCTTTCAGTTGGACTGTTCTCAAAACCATGTGCAATCAGATAGGCATGTATTTTCTCATACCAAGCACGTGGTGCTTGCTTTAAACCATATAACGCCTTCTTTAACCTACACACCTGGTTTTCATGCCCTTTCTGCACAAAGCCACGGGGCTGAAAAACATACACTTCTTCATGCAAGTCACCATTCAGAAATGTTGTTTTAATGTCCAACTCATGTACATTCGAACCATGATGGGCTGCAAGTGCACAAATGCTCCGAACAGTAGTCATACGGCATGTAGGTGCAAAGGTCTCATCAAAATCAATGCCTCTTTCCTGCGCATAACCCTTTGCAACAAGCCTAGCCTTATACCTGTCAACTGTACCATCAGGTTTACGCTTCAACTTGTATACCCACTTAGTGCCAATGGCCTTCTTGCCAGGAGGCAAGTCACATAAAGACCATGTACCATTCTTCATTATAGCATCATATTCAGATTACATAGTAGCCATCCAATTTTCTGAATTTTGTGCTTCATCAAAAGAAACAAGCTCATTCTCATGAGAGAGACTAGATGCAGCCATAGCATAGCAATCTGATGCAAAGGAGGTACTATGAGAGCCTGAACGAGTACGATATGACAAAGGTGCATCTAATTTGCTGTCACGCAAAGTCTGCACCAGCCATTTTGGCATAGTTTTTGCCTGTTCAATATCAGCTCTCTCATCAACAAGTGCATCATGTAAATCTGCATCAAAAATGGCATGATCTGGATCATCATATGAAACCTGCAAAGGCTGAGAAGTTGCCTCATTAGGACCAGCGCTAGCCTGTCCACCTGTAAAAAGAGGCATCAAAGTATCATACATGTCTTTGGAGCTAACAGATGTCTCCTTAGTACATGAAAGCAATGGCTGAATAGCATCTTCCACAAAGACAACATCACGGCTAACCAGAATGCGTTTAGTCTGTGGATGATACAGACGATAGCCTTTACTTTCAGAACTGTACCCAACAAAAATACATTTTACTGCCTTATCATCTAATTTTCTGCGATGTTGTTCAGGCACTAATGCAAATGCCAAACAACCAAAAACACGCAGATGAGCAACAGATGGCTTGCGGTCATGCCAAGCCTCATATGGAGTGATAGACTGCAACGCTTTCGTGGGACACCTGTTCAGTACATATGCTGCACACATGACAGCCTCAAGCCAGAAACTATGTGGTAAAGCCTGACTTTTGACCATGCACCTCGCCATCTCCATGAGTGACCTGTTCTTTCGTTCAGCAACTCCATTCTGTTGAGGTGTATACGGCACTGTACACTGGTGTTTTATCCCACGTTCAGCCAGAAATGCATTAAAATCTGAAGACATATATTCCCCCCCTCGATCAGAACGGAGGGTGCCCAATTTACATGCTGACAGATTTTCAACCAAAACCAAAAACTGTTTGAAGCACATGAACACTTCGGACTTTACTTTGAGTGGATATACCCATGCATGCCTGGAAAAATCATCAATGAAAGTCACGAAGTAAAGGTAATTTCCAAAAGAGGGTGTCTGCATAGGACCACAGACATCACTATGTACAAGCTGCAATTTCTGCATAGCCCGAACTGAACCATCTTTTGGAAAGGAAGAACGCTGCATTTTGCCCAAAATACAGCCTTCACAAACATGTTTTCCAGGTGCCTCAAGTTTGGGCAAAGAGGATACCATTTCAGATTTTTGCAGGCGTAACAAACTAGCAAAATTCAGATGACCAAAGCGTGCATGCCAAAGCTTTGCATCTGACATAGCCTGAGAATCATGAACTGCACATGCCGAATCATTCACAGATTTTTCATAGTCTATGAGCTTATACAGCCCACGACATAAAATGCCAGAAG
>CM035423.1:102000943-102015943 GCA_020310875.1 Ceratopteris richardii
TAAGCAACACTAAGCAAAGGTGAGCATAGTCTAAGCTAGGCAAGAGAGAGAAGTGCAAGAGACAGAGTGTGTGATGCAGAGAAGTGAAGTGCAAGGTGTGCATGAAGAGTGACCAAGGAAGTGTGCAGAGAGTGCCAAGCTAGTGCCCCAAGGATCCCAAGGACCCATTGAAGCTATGCGCGTGCCGACAGAAGGTGTCCATCCCTCCCCCTTATTGGAAGCTTGGTGCAAGGTGTGCACAAGTGCAGGGTTGGAGAAGGTGGAGGTCTGGCGTAGAGAAGGCCGACAACAACAAGAACCTTGGGTATTTGGTATTTTGTGATTGAGCATTCTGTTGGATTTTGCACAAAAGCATTGGATTGTATTGTGCATCACCATTGTATTTGTCTTCTTATAATCAATCGACAGAGCATTCCAGTGTGTATCTTTCTTATTGTCTTTCCCTTTTCTCCTACAAACACTCAAATCCCTTCTTGTCTAAGAATCCCCCAACAGAGTGTTAAGAGTTATGTTAAATATTTACTAAAAGAAATGGGATATCAAAAAGAGAAAATAGGCTAGTGGAGAAGGCTTATCTATGGAAGTATGAGGTTGTGAGTTCAAATCCCCTACATGCTAAATATGGAACTATATAGGCTAACTAAGCTAACTCGGGAAATAACTAAGCCCTTATTGCCACTCATGTGTTAGAATTGGTTCGCACATAGCCAACGTCTACCAACAGAACCAAAGTGAACCAAGAGAACCATGAGTGCCAGAGAAGCCAAAGATGCCAAAGGTATGCCATAGTTATATGCCTTAGTCCATGCCTTGGAGTAAGCCCAATTAAAGAAACTTGATAAACAAAAACTTCTACCCAACAGTTGAGATGGATGCCCAATCGCACACGGAACAGACATCGCAAATCACAATTGGACGCCAAAACCACCTCCATAGATGCTTTGGCTCTGATACCACTGTTGAACTTTGGATCCCATAGACGCACGAACACAGACGATATTACATAAACAAAATCTCACAAAAGTACTCAAAGAATAAAAAGAAACAAGAGACTTGACACTAGATTGGGTACAATCTCCCCCCACATACTCTAATGGACGAGTCTATCAGAGCATGTGTTTTTTAAGGTATTTCTCATTACGTCCTGAGTAGAAGATACATTGAGGGTAGTGCTTCAAAAAGCATGCTTTTTACAATAATCTACTTTATTTATAAAATCATGATTTTCTATTTTTACAAAAACGTTTCTTTCTAAAGTGATTTGTTATTTTTACAAAAATAACTAAAAATACTATCTTCTGAAAATAACTATCTTCCAAATATCCTTCTAAATATCTCCAAAAATATTTGAATAAATCCATGCACGTTCATACCCTCATGAATCTTCACCTGCTAAATCAAAACACAAAAGACATTAAAACCCTCAAGACATTAAAATCCATTTAACATTCCATTATTCCATAAAATATAACATGCCTACTGTCAAATGCCCCCTACTTTTCAACCCCCTCCTCAAACCAATTTCTCACCAGTATCCAAGATCGCTCCCCTGCAACCTACAAAACCTCCAACCCTTCAAACTACAACGATGGATGCTCAACAAAAGAGGCCCTATATCACTTGCTAGCATTGTGGTAAGCTTGGTCATACTAAAGCTAAATGTAGGTTTTGTACTAATGACATGAAGCTTTTTGGAGCTCAAGTAAACAACATGGAGGTGGTTCCTGAAGACATTCAACCTGATTGGATGGAAGAACCATTGAAACAGTATCTAAGTACCTTGGGTAACACAATTTCTATCCATTCTTTACTTTGCACGCAAGGTACTATTAATGGTAAAGTTGTTAATATTTTACATGATGGTACTGGAAAAAGACACCTAGATACATAGGAGAAATAGACTTCAAAACATGTACACTAAGAGATAAACACTTGGGAGAGCAAATATAATAAGAAAAAGATTATATTCATCATTTGGGATTTACAAAATATTCATCATTTCGGATATACAAAAAGTTCTCCAAACAAGGGAGTACAAATATTTGTTAAGGGTTATTCCCTCTAATTCTTCTAGCTAGCTGCAAATCTTTAGGTTGTATTGTCACTCTCTTTGCTTGCATCGCACACAGGTTAGAGTCCTCCAACATTGAGATAAGATACACCTCTACAGCTTCTTGGAGGGCTTCAATGGCTATCCCTTGGATACGAAGTCCAGCGCAATAGATTTGGATCTCTTCCCTCACAACTCTTGCAAATGACCTTCTGGAATAAGAAGCTCCACAAACTTTTGATAGTGTCGAATCTCTGCAAAGGCTCTAGTTTGCTTTCTACGACTTTGCGGTGCTCTTGCATTTGGGGGGATGTTGGGTTGTGGTCGTTGTGGCCTACGACGCGGTTGATAGTTCTTCTTTCTTCTTGGAGCATGCCTAGATGGTCTTGCCTCATCATTTACTTGCTCTACCCAACTTTGCTCTCTTTCTTCATCGGTTGCTCTTTGTCCTTGCCTTGTGGGGAGTGTCTTGCGTCCTTGTGTTATGCGATGGTTCATGGGGATATGATCATTGTTCCATGGTGGCTCGTTAACACTTTCTTCATTCAAGGAACTCTCTAAATTTGATGATGTCTTCATCACAACTTGCATCCGTCCTCGTTGTTTGGGCCTTGCCTTGAGTGGTGTCGTCACTGGGGGCTCATCATCAGATGTGGAAGGGGAATAATTTATTTCTTGTGTTACATCTCTCTCTCTTGTGAAGCTTCACCCCACCACGATGGAATGCTACCAGAGTGTGTCCCTGCACCTGAGTTTCATCTAGAAGAGTGGCTTGTGGCTCAATGCTTCTTGTGGGGTGTCATCCATGTTGGGTGCTGAGAACCTTGCACATGGCTAGGGTAGATGACATGATCCTTTCTAGCAGTCTACTTTGTGCATGATATTCTCTTAGGTTGTAAAGTGGTAAAATGAGGAAGGACACCTTTATTTATAGCCTTTCACTTAAGAATTGTCCTGTTTACATATAAACGGATAAAAAATAGTTTTAAAAAATTAAAAGTATATTCACAAAAACATTGAAAGTTTATTTGAAGTGAAAGAAGTTATAAAAGCCTTGAAAAAAATAATGCATTTAAAGAGTTTTTGAAAGTATTTCCAAGCAGAACCCTCGCGGACTCTTTGTGCATGCCATTGGGCATGATGTAGCAGTCCTGATGATGAAATCCACTTCTCTCTTGCAATATCATGTTGTAGCCTTCATGTAATCTTTGCTAATCGTGACTCACATGCTTGTTCCATTACATATTTTCTAGCGAATGCCACACGAAAAAACCAGTTGAACATTTCTTCTAAATAGTTTGATTGGAGTAGACCACCCCCATGACAAGTGTTTTTACACAAACCTTCTTTTGCTTGTTAATGAGATCAACCTGACTATCATTATCTGTCGTAATGAATAGAGGTCCTTCCAAAGATCCCATTTCCCATCATCTTGACTATTCACATCTCTTTTAAAGAAACGTCTTGCCTTCTTCCCAGTCATTGAAACTTATTGTAAAATCTCTTGAGACTCACCATAACTCTTAACAACTAAAGATACATGGCCACCATGACAACCAATAGAATTCACAAGATCTTCTATTTTTTGGATTGCTATTGTAGACCTCTCTAGTGGTTTCACTGCAAATGCATATTCAACATGGAGCTTCAAAAGCCTATCAAAGATACTCATGAATGCATGCAAAGTACAAAAGTGAACATTGACTAATGGAAATGGAATAATGGGGTTCCAATCATTGCTTATTTTATCACGAGTCGGTTCCTGTAACATTGGACACCTCAAAAGTGATCTCCCATTCCCTGCGATTCGATGAGTTTGTTTCATCAATTTCTTTGGAGTCACCAACTCTCATCAATGCCCTTGCAGGTTTAGACTATCTCTTAGATCCTTTGTAACATTGCGTACAATATGGGCAAGGATACATAGAAGATGCTCCTTGTTTACAACTTAACATGCATTTTATACTCTTAAGGTCTCCACCCAAATGCCATTCTATGTCAAAATCACCTATATCATCTACAAAAAGCTTTTTGCCCATGTAGTTCATAAGATATTACTTCCGTAATCCATGGAGTCCTACTAAAAATCCACGAAATAACCTTGTTTGTTTCTTTGGGAACTTCTGTAGCACCTAACCACTAGATATCTCTCTCTGATTGCACATTGTAAGTCGAATGGGAAGTGGATCCTAAAGTTTCATCAATCATTGCATGGTCCATAACTTCATTCATTAGAGTCACACTCAAACTTTCTAGTTGCTGACCCTTTATGATTTGACACTCATCAAGCTTTAGTATGAACTTTGACTTAACATTAGAGTCTGCACATAAGAGAAAACATTATCTTAATATGACACTTGAATGCAATAAAACTTCAACACCAAATAAAATGTAGTAGGGCTACCTTTGATTGTTGAACTATAAAAGTGAACCATTGCTTGTAGAAGCTTCTGAAGATCCACAAATATATTGTTGAATTTAGTGTAAGTAAATCCTTGTGTAGATAGGATCTTTGATTCCTTCTTGGGAATATTCGGATGATAAACAGAGGCAGGCATAGTGTCTTCTATGAATAAATATTGTCCAATAGTACGGGTCACATCCTCATTTGAAGTTTCTTTTTAATAGAAACTTTATATGGGCATGGAAATATACTTCGAGAAATACCTTGTGCTTGTAAAGCTTGCCTCAGGAGGGTGTACATTGCAGTATACCCATTTCTACTAATGCCCACTTCGTCACATATTGCGTGCACATCTTGCACTTTGATAAGGTTTTTTAACTTCTCTGAAAACTCAGCTTCAACAGGAACTCTAAACACTTTCCTATGGGTAAGTCTATAGCAGAAGTGATTTCTTTGGTGTTTATATAGTTATTCATCAGCTTGAATTGGTCTTGTGTTGTTGATGAAGCAGTTATGTCTTGAAAAATGACCTAGACAATGAGCGATTCTAGTACAAATCTTCATTAAAACATATAAAAGTAAAAAAAACACTCACCTTGTTGCATATATACGTTGTTTGCGTGCTTCGCCACCTATTGAAAGAGCTTCAAAGGATGCCAATGCTCTTTTCCTATGTCTCATACCAAGTGGAATCTCTTTCAGCTGCTGGAGATTGGCATTTATCTTTGAAATTGTGCTTTCTTTTGCTTCCATATCTTGTTCAAAATCTGTAAGTTGTTTTTGTAAAGATATGATTATGCTTTCTAAAGTGACCACCCTCATATGATGGAGTTGATATTGTTGGAACTAATACTTAGCAGTAGTATGTGAATGTGTAGATAACCGCTTGTAGTAACCTAATAGTCCAACTTCACCCGCACCAATGAGCTGAAGTAAAGTTGAGAGGTTATGGAATGTTGGATGGTAAGATATTGGATCAAGAGGATATAGTGAACCATGAGTCCAAAGATGAATACTTTTTTCTCTTGCTGCACGACGTTCATTTTTAGAATTGGCATGATTGTTGCATCGTGTATTTGGAGCAAACTCTCTAGGCACACGAACTTGGATACTTGTTGATGCAAGAGCATGAGGATGTTCTACTATGAAGTTTGTGATACATGTCAACACCATCTTTGCCACCAGATTTACAGGTTTTTTCTGATTTTGATTGGGCTGGTTGCTATGACACTCGTGTGTCCACTAATGGTTTTTGCTTCATGCTTGATAGCTCATGCATACCTTGGTTGAGGAAGAAGCAACCTACTACGGCCACTTCCAGTTGTGAGGTTGAGTATAGGGAAGCTTTCACAGTGACTGTTGAGTGTGTGCGGCTTATATGCCTTATGGGTGACTTGGGTGTTGGCCAGTCTTTTGCCACCACCATCTTCACTAATAGTCAGAGCACATTAGAAGTTGCGAGGAACCCTGTGTTCCATGCTCACACTAAGCACATTGAGGTGCAATATCATTATGTCAGGGAGAGGTTCTCTGCTGGAGAGATCAGCTTGGTATATGTGCCCATGTAGGATAACATTGCAGACCTTTTCATAAAGGCTCTGCCTAGGGAGAAGTTTGAAGCTTTCCACAAAGCTTTAGGCTTACTTCCTTTTGTGGATTAATTCCACATAGCTTGTCTCTTCCTTATACATGAGAGGTAGCTCCATGTTTACGGCATCACTCTAAGGGAATTTAGGTTGTGATGTGTATGAACACACTAGGACCATCGGGGCACTTTTTCCCTCTTTAGGAGGGGTTTTTGCCCTCGCTTTTATATACACCTATAGCCCTAATGAGTTACTTATCTTTGTACATTCTAGTGGTATTACATTCGGTATTGTGTGTTATGATCCAAGCTTCTTCTTCTTCCATGTTCTACTTGCATGCGTGCATAGACCTCGAACTCCAACAGTGCCTATCTAATAGTAGGATGTGGTTTTTTATTGTATGAAAATTAAATACTTAGAAAATTTGTATCGCAATTTCAAGTATCATATTAAACTAGCAATATAAAATTACGGAATATGTTTAATTTTTATGAAAGATTTTGTCCTCCAGATTCTTCATGGGGATTCCCCTATAATATCGTCCCATAAAACATTCAAGAAGCCTATTCCATTCAGATAATAATAAGTGTGAATTAGTTTTCCTCTTTCTTGCGATATCTTTTTCACCATTGGGACCAAGGATATTTCTAACGACAATGGTTTGTGGAGAAAATGGAGATTTATAAAAAGTCAAAATTTATGGATGTACTTTAAATATTCTAAACAAAGAAAGAAATGAAGATATCCTAGTGGTTAAGTTACTTGGATGGTTGGAAGGTTTCCATGGTTCAAATCCCATATTGTGACAAAGCATATTGGGTTAGCAAAAATCCTTCTCAACTTTCTAAAGGTTTGATAAGAGCTTGGCTTGAAAGGACTGGTACACATGTATATTCATGCGCCAAGTGGAAATATACTACACATCCTTACAAGTGGAAATATATCTATTTTCTTCAGGTCTCCTAACATGCACAATACGTGTTTGACAATCTGGTAAGAAAAGGATCTTAATATTTTGATGACATTGTTATTAATACAATTATTTATCCTAATGAGAAATGATTTTATTCTCATTATTTTTCCATTGGGATTTTCAAGAAGATCTAGCCATAGAACAAACAGAAAAAACGAAAATAGCATTGTTCCCTTAAAATTCTCATTTTGGTTTTCGAAAAGTTTTATCTATAAGTTCTACGCAAAGTTTAAAACCACGTACAAAAATAGTGAAACCTATTAGCTCTATTTTCATGCAAGGAAAAACTTTAAAACAGGATTTAATTAGTGCAAAAATTTAGTGGAATTAACATAGAAAGAAACACGATGAGTCTCTAATTTCAAAACATGAACAATAAATTTTAAGGAATAAGTTTCTCTCTGGTAAAAAACAAATTACGAGTGAAAGTAGTTCTTTAGGGTGATTGGGTTCTAGTATACGAAAGTGAATTAGGATACCAGCGCCTCTCAAGAAATGATAAATTGTAGTATCGTCCTTACATTTTTTTGAATGTAAAAGGAAATATGTACTTTATCTTTAAATTTGATGGGACATAAGTTCAAGCACCTATTGTTCGAGCTTGTGTTGCTTACCTCCAAAAAGAGTTGGAGAGTGATCATATGAATGAAGGAGATTCTATGGATAGTTTTTCTAGATCAAAGATTTGAAGGAGCAATTGATTTTTGTTGATCTAGTCTCACTAAATAGTTTATTTGTGCGAGGTTTTATTAATGTTCTTTCAAAATCATCTCATAGTTTTGCTTCTACTCTTTAGTTTATGATGAAAGAAAATGCAAATGCCCTAACGTTTAAGGATTTAGTCTTTGTTTTCTTGTAGGAAGATCAATTCAGGTAGAACAAGTCAATTTTGCGTGTTTTAAATCAAGCTTTCTTAGCTACTCAGAAGGTCAAAGGTCAATGGACCTCATCTACTAGTAAGCAAGAATCTGTTAATGTTGCACACTTAAAGAAGGAAGAAAAACATGAGAAGAAAATAGAAAATGAGAAACGATTTTGCAAATATTATAAGGAAAATGGCCATCTCATAAGGAATGTCCTAGACTGGCTACAAAAGAGCAAAGAAGAAAGAGGATGGAATGGTTTTTGTAGAGGCCACTACACCTAAAATGTATTCTCTTGATCTTGTTCAGAATGACGAATGGGCATTTACCACTATCTACACCTATGACCAATCTTCTCATTATGAGTGTATGTCTATAGTAGACTTAGATATTTTGTACTTTGATAGTGGGGCAACCAAACATATTACCTTGCAGAGTAGTTTCTTCAGTTGACTTGAGCCTATCCCTATAGGAAATACTATTGCATGTGGTAAAAAATGGCCTTATCTTGTAATGGGCTTGGTAAGATAATTCTGAGTATTTTTTATGGTACTTCCTTCACATTGTCAGATGCTTTATATGCGTCAGGGATCAAGAAAAATTTCTTGTCAATTTTAGCATTATCCAAGATTTTCATGGTTATCAAATTTGCGGATGATAGATGTATGGTTCAATATCTCTCAAATCATGATGGTATTACTCCTTTGGGCATTCTATGTCATGGGTTATATAAGCTCATAGACTATGCAAAATCTATAAATGATTCAGCATATGCAATTCAAGATTCTCATGTTATCTCAAATGCGAACAAAGCTTTGGCATGCATGCTTTGGTCACTCAAATTATGCTTGTTTGTTTTGCCTCCACAAATCTCAAATGCTACCCTCTATGCCCAAACTTAAGGCACCTTATAAACATGTATGTGAAGGTTTTTTTTTGGGGCAAATATCAACATTATTCCTTTACAAAAGATGGTTTACTTTGAGCTACTCATAAATTTCCAATTGTTCATAGTAATGTCTCTGGTTATATGGAGACATCTTCTTTTGGTAACTATCTTTAATTTGTGACTTTTATTGATGACGTCTCCAAGCATGCATGGGTGTATCCATTGAAAGAAAAATATGAAGTGCTTATGTGCTTCAAATTGTTCCTAGTTATGGTTGAAAATATGAAAGCATGTAAATTGGGCACTTCCATTCAGATCAAGGATGAGAATACATGCCGTCTGATGTGGTTGAGCATGGGATAAACCATTAGTTTAGAGTGCCATACATACCTCAAAACATGGAGTTACTAAAAGAAAGAATAGGTCCCTCATGGAAATAGTGAGGTGTATGGTCATAAGTCAGGCTTTATCTCAAAACTTCTAGATTGAGTTTGTTATGTGTGCAGCATACGTACTTAATAGGTATCCCACCAAATCACTACAATTGGTCCCTCCATATGAGGCTTGGCATGGTCACAATCCATCTGCTACTCATTAGGGTGTCTTTGGTTGTCTCACATATGCATTAGTGCATGAACAAAAATGTAGGGAGTTGTATGATAAAGTAGTGAAATGTGTTATTATTTGGTATAGTTCTTAAAGAAAGGGCTATCATCTGTATCATCCATAGACTAAATGCATTTTATTTAGTCATGATGTTGTTTTTGTGGAAGATGAAATTCAACCATTACTTTCATGTACCAAATAGACATTAGTTAGCTCTAAAGTTGTCTATGATGCTTTGCTACCTCTTTTTTACAAGTGGACAATCAAGTGGTGGTCCAAATTAAGCTATTTCTCTACATATTTCAAATAATGATGCAAATCAATCCATTTTTTATGCAAGTTTACATGATGCACTTGTTATGAGAGGAATCAAAAACTATGTCTAAATGGTTGGTATAGACCTTGAGAGATAGCATATTAGATGAACCATTGACATATCATACTCATTTAGGCTCTCATAGTGCTTCCTTTGCATCAAATCATGATATGCAATGGCTATCTCTAGTCTTTGTAATGAGAATGAGCTTATTTCTTTTGAGAATGCACAAAGTTCAAAAAAATGGATGGTTGCTATGTAATTAGAGCATGATGCTATTATGAAGAATGGTACTTGGTCTTTATGTGATTGCCTCTAGGTAAAAATACCATTGGCACTAAATGGGTATACAAATTGAAACATAAGCCTGATGGGAGAGTTGATGGATAAAAGGTTTTGTTCCCAAAGGTTATGCTCAAGAGAGAGGCATTGCTTTTGATGAGACCTTTGCTCCCACATGCCGAATGACCACTATTCCTAGCATTTGTGTAGTTGCAGCTCATCATGGTTGGAATGTACATTAGTTGGGCATTAAAATTGCATTTCTGAATGGTCACTTACATGAAAAAGTGTATTTATTTCAGTCTCATGGTTTTTTATAGAAAGGACATGAAAAAAAGGTGTGCTAGGTGAAAATGGCATTATACGGTTCAAGAAAGAAGCACATGGTTGGTATGAAAAGATACATGCCTACTTGATTGCACATTATTTTGAGAACAATCCAACTGAGAGCATCTTATATGCTAAGTGTGCAGATGATATACTTCTGATCATTGTTATATATGTTTTTTTAATGGAGTTTTGGCAAGTGCCTACTCCCTAAGGATACACAGACTTTGCCTTTATACAGAAAGATTGTATGAGCTCAACAAAGAAGACCATGCTAGCTCAATTCATGGAGCATAACTACGTGAAAAGATATTTTTCTTAATGTCCTCCCAACCACGGACCCCTCTAATTACTTCCTTCTCTTTCCGTTTGATAGAGCCCATGCATGGGTCCTCACGTGGGTACCACTTAGTAGTCATTTGAGAGTCCATATGTGGAAACTCTAAGGGGGGACTCCCATATTCCTCACCTTAAGCTCCCACATGAAAAATCTACGATATGATTTCCATTTTTCCATGGCACGTTTAGTATGGGGCTTACTCTTATACTCAACTAGCCTTAAGTTTCCTTTCTCTATATGAAAATATGGCTTGTAAGAGGACAAAACATACCAAGCTGTCTCTCTAGACAGCTCTGAGCTGACCTAAGGAAGGGGAGGACGCCTGAAAATGAGGTGTGCACTTCGAGATATTTTTGTGATTTTTCGAGATATTTTTGTGATTTTTGAGAGAAAGAGTAGATTAAAAAAATTAACAACTATTAAAAAAAAAACCAGAAATGAAGTGTGAATCGTGAATCGTGAGGTGTGCATTACTTGGAAAAGTGATAGGTTGTTCTTCTTTCTTGTGGAAATGCTTTGGAAGATATGGAAACAAAAATGTGCAGTCAACTTTGGTGACTATTGGAAAGAATGGTGAATTCAAAAATCCATTGGCTTGTTCGGTAGAAGAATATGTAATTCTAAGAAGTCCCCTCCATTTAGACACATTAGGATTTTTCCCTTTGAGAATAACAACATCAAAAGTAAGGGGGCGCCCATGAGGGTGATGAAAAGCTCATTAACTTTCTCTATAAATCTCTCTAAAATGTAGGTTTCCTACCAAATCCGGGTCATACCTTTCAACTCTCCTACCCGTATTTTGTGGAAGATGGGGTGTTATAAAGTCTCTATGATCTTAGTGTCAGGCCGGTTTAGATAGATCTGAAATTGGACACCGTTTATGGCCCAAGATCTCAAGACTAGACTTAAGCATAGGATAATGTGCTCTCTAAAACAACTAATCCACTTAGCGCAGTGGTTAAATCTCAAGGTTGGAAGGAGGTGGTCTTGGATTCAATCTTGGTTGGGAGCATGGGGAGAGAGTTTTTCCAAAAGAGCTCTAGAGTCTTCTAACTCAAGTTAACATGAGTTAGCTTGAGTCTAGCGAGACTTAACTTGAGCGGCAAGTACACTTAGCACTAGTGGACTCTAGCAGAAGGTATTAAAGGAGCAATGGAGATCACACCAACCACTAGTGGACTCTAGTGAAAGATACTAAAAGAGTGGTAGAGATTGCACATGCACTTGTGGAATCTAGTTACATTTGTGAATCAAAGAGAGACTTAACTCAAGTGGCGAGTACACCTAGCATTAGTGGACTCTAGAGGAAGGTACTAAAGGAGTGATGTAGATCACACCAACCACTAGTGGACTCTAGTGGAAAATACTAAAGAAGTGGTAGAGATTGCACATGCACTTGTGGACTCTAGTTACATTTGTGATCCTCGTTGATTCGAGTAGCTATATATAAAGGCATAAAGTTAGGAAGAGATCCATCTCTCTAGCACATGGTAGTCGTTATGATCTTATTTTGCTACATTGATAATATAGCCAAAGTTTTAATGGTGACCTTTGGTTCTTCATCTTCTTCATGACATAGAATGACTCATTTCTTCTCTTGTCATATTCATGCTTGAAAGAGGGATTCTCTTTCGATAGATATTCCTTGATTTTTTTTGTGTGTGCTTTTTTACTTTCTTCCGAATTATCTCAGTTCTTAAATTCAAACCATGCAAAGGGTGAAAGAGATAGCGCTTTCTACTTTCTTCCGAATATTCTCATTTTTCGAGTGCAAACCATGCAAAAGGTGAAAGCGATAGTGGTCTGCACCAGGAAAGTATCAAACTCGTGCCATTATGATACAAGAATTTTGAGTTGTTCACCATAGATTAAGTTTCAATCTAGTCCAAGGTGAAGAAATGAGCTTATCATTTCAAGCAATAGAAGCACTTGCATGCATTTAAAAGCTATCTTCCACTCCATGCATAAAAAAGGAAAGAATGTTTGTGCATTTTTCATTTTTAAAAAATGTTTTGCTGCACAAATTCAAGTTCAAAGATTACTTTTACACACACTACAAGGTTTTTTTTTCATTGGAAAAGGTTCTAAATGCACAAACACATATGCATACTCATGTTGAATAATAAAGGGAAGTAGGAGCATTGTGTTTGTGAACAATCTAGATACATGAAGTATATGCATGCAAACACATGCAAAACATGCAAGAAAATGTGTTTTCATGAGTTATAACCATTAGATTTTCTTCTTTGCATACATTATGTATGCACTCAAGTAAAAGGATTATGCATGCAAGAACAAATGTATGATATTGCAAATACATGTACCAATTAGAATCGATTGTAATTAGTTAAGAGGTACACGGACCTTCATAAGAGATTGGACATAAATAAATCTTGAACTGAGCTTATATGTTTGAACTAAATTAGCTCATCAAGCCTTAAAGGATCTGAATGAGACAAATTCTAGAGAGTTCAGACATGAACTCTCAAAGATTTGATGCATACAGTATGGGATCAAGTCAACTATAGGAAGTTCGTTGAAAGTAAACATCTTCAAAGAGAGACTTTCAATGATATTAAAAACCAAAGCTAGAAAGTAAAACACTTATGGTTAAGATCCTCATAATCTCCAAAGAAAAAAAAGGGAAGTTCTTATTCATGACCTTCAGACCTAATGGTCCAAGGAGTTAGAATCTAACTGATATTCTTGAATAAAGTATTATTACTACTTAAACATTCAATAATATCTCATACACAATAACTATTCAACATAAAGATATGATGAAAACCTAAAGCAATAGATTTTTGGATAGGATGGAATAGTTCAAACATGATATGTTTTGAACAAGGTACACCTAGTATGAGCAGCAAAGTAAGCATGAACTAGTTCAAAGTGACACTTTGAGTTAGATTGATACATAAGGAATCAAAAAATGATTATTTAAATGATGAAAGGCACGATATGTCAATCTTCATAGAATTATACAATGATGCATACGTCTTTGAATACAAAGATGAATATTCCATATAATCAAAGTACAAGTTATTCCTTGATTTTCGTAGTTAAAGAAGATGATTGGACAAGTGTATCTTTTGGACAAGGTCTTTGCAAAGGTTATTCAGTGAGGTCTTCCAAGGTATTAGCAAGCTATCATTATAGTAAAGAATCCATAGGATTCTTAAGTGATAACGAAGACAATGTTGTGTTCATTGTATATTGGCTCAATCACCAAGTGAAACTTGTACTTCAAACTTATGTATCCAAAAAGTGGGTTGTCACCATATGTTTAACGGCATCGATAGATTGACCAATGATGGTATTTCAAACTCAAGAAAAGGAATAAGTATGACATATAAATGAAATTTAAATTCCAACTTTCATGATGGGATTGGAAACCATATTCTAAGGATATATTTATCCTTTAGTTTGACATTCATGAAGTGAACACAACTATAGAGTATTGTCCAAAATTCTAGAATTTTTTCAAGGATCACGCAAGGGGTGCAAAATGAAAGATGTATTGTTTTATTGTTTCCTTAGGAGTAATCTCAAGTACTTGAAGAATAAAACTCTCCATAGAAGTGAGAACAAAACTCTTTGAGCTAGCTAGACAGCATGTGGTTCCCAAGAAGTCCCAAGCCAGTGATAGTGGTACTTAACATCTGATGATTGATATAATCCACAAGTGTATCAGCCTTGAAGAGAGTCAAAGCTTTGGAATTTGAAAAGCATTAGAATGTTCTTGGACTTATGTTGAGAGAAAGAGCTCTAAAAAAATACCATGGGTAAGCCACAGAGATTTAGAAAGTTCAAGAGATCTTAAAGATAGAGACAGTTTTTATCCTTGTCACATGATCAGCAAGAGTTTATCAGGTTTGGGAAAGCTTGCCCAAGAGGTTGAAATTGGAACTACGCTAAATTTTTCTCAAGTACAAGCAATAAAGCTCATGAAAACCTCATGACAGTTGCCTCTTAAGGTATAAAATCATATGTAGGATTGCATTTTGTAATTCAATGTTTCCAAAATGAAGACATAAAGAGGTACAAGGCTCAAGATACACCCTAGATACTTTGGCCTTAAAGTTCTTTGCAAGACCTATTTGGTGTATAAACATAATATAACACCTTTATCTTAGCTCTCAATATTGGCACCAGAAAGATTTTGAGAAAGGATCATTAGAAATGATCATAAGACCATTTAGAAGACATATAAAGAATGTAGAAACTAGGATGTCTTTTTGTGCATTCGAGAAAGCATCCACTGATACGGGATAGTGGAATGCAAAATCCCCTTGAAAAGTTTCCTCCAATGGATAGAAAGATTCATAAAAAGAATCAATTAGGTTATTTCTTCTTTGGAAAGT
>CM035423.1:102073794-102363794 GCA_020310875.1 Ceratopteris richardii
AGTAGAATACCTACTCAGAACTAGGTTTTCCTTGGGAGTTTGAGTCCTCACCAAGATTCTTTTCTTCAATAATGGACATAGATACTAGATCAGCGAAATTTGGAATATTTTCCTTGGTTTGTATAGAAGTTCTGAACTGCTTATATGCAACTCCTAAACCACAAAGGCATACTTCCACCTTATCATCATCATCTACATTCATGCCAATAGATGCAAGTCAGTCACATATGCTTTTGATTTTTCAGGGTGTAGTCACTTATCGACATGCTCTTTTTCTCTAATGTATGTACTCCTTCTTGAGTTGCAATTTGCGTGCCTTTGTATTCATCTCATACAATAAGACCAAACTGTTTCAAGCCTCTTTTGGAGTTTTGGCATCCTCTATGTGCCCAATCATGCTATCCTATATTCTAACAGATACCCAATACATTACCTTTCATGCTCCTTGATTCCGTTCTTCATACGCTCTTAATTAGTCTGTAGTTCGATTCCTATTTGGTAACTACAGAGCATTTTCATTCTCTCCTTTGATGTACTTCGAGTAGCCTTTTTCCCATCAAGAAATTTTTCATCCTCAATCTCCAAGCATGGAAGTTGTTCTTGTCTAGCTTATCACTCATAAGCTGACTCACTCCATCTACATTTTCCATTTCTACAACTATTCACAACACTGCAAAACACTACAAGTAGCACTTCTGCTTGAACACTATTGCACTATGACGTGAGAGTTTGATCTCAGAAAAACACAGTTTTCGTGTATCAATAGTACACGGAATCACTTGAAATTTTGGATCTGGAATATATGAGTGTTGTCGAACATGATGCAAGTTAGAATTTTGCAAAATGACCTAGCTTTTTTGTGGGGCCCACCTTGCAGGCTCGAAATGGAGGTCGAGATGACTCCAAAACTTTGATCTGAGGTTGTTTCCGAATTGCACTTTCGTAGAAATTTGAGGTCGTTTGCGAATCACACTTTCTCCATGCCTTCTCGCGTACTTTTCACCGTCGGCCTTCTCCATGAGCTCTCTGCAACCACATTAGTTTAGATACCATGTCATGAGATGAGATAAGGAAGAGAGCTCACACATCGATTGAGGCAAGGAAGAATGATCTTCTTCTTCTTCTAGTACATAAAGGGAATGTACAAGAATGACCTAAAAACAAGAATACAATAAGTGCAATATATAAAGATGAGTACATAAGGAAAAATTTAATGTTCGCGAATGAGTGAGCTAGCAAGAAACAAATGTGCCATCACTCTCAATGAAGTATTCCTGACATATACCGTCGTGACTATACATGTCAGAGAAATGAAAAACTCATATGTGTCATCCTCGATCATCACATGTTGAGCTTGACATCTCCACATTTTTTCTCTCTTTAGGAGGTTTTTTTCCCTTGGTTTGTATATACACCTAGAACCCTAATTAACAAGTCACTTTCTTTTGTACAATATCTTGGTAATACATTCTACATTGTGTGTTGTGCTCCAAGCTTCTCCTTCTTTGTTACAAGCAAGGACGCCTCATTAAAAAATATCCTTTGCTTGAACTTATTGTCTCTAATGGTGTCCTAGGTTCTCAAGATGAAAATGTAAAGAAAAATATGGGTTAAGAGTGCATTTTTGGTCAAATCAGCAATGGCCATAAAAAGGTAACCACCAAAAACTCTTGAAAGAAAAATGATAAAATCTTTAACTCATTTTATGTGTTGCTTGAAGATGTCTATAATCCTTTAAATCAGAATGTGTTGTTCAGTTTAACAAATTGTATCCTCACCCTAATAGGCATTTTGAAGATAACCATAGGTATAAAACATGTAACAACTTGCAAAACTCTAGGGTTGATGATAAAGATGATTGAACTTCATAAGTAACAAAAGATTCTAGAAAAATCGTAAATCTTAGTCTAGGAAAGACAATGAATCAAAGATTGGTGTTAATGGCACAGAAGGACTCCACCCCTGAAGATGTCATAATGACCCATCTTGATGATTGTGAGTTCCCACACCAATCTCAAATTTAATCTAAAAGGAAAGAAGTCTTTAGCTCCTCCAAGGCCATGGTCAAGCCTACGAAGGCTAGCAAGAAATAAAGGACTAGAGGATCTTTGTTACTTATAAGGTGATTTTATATTCAGATTTTGATGAATGGTTGGTTGCCTCTTTCTCTTTGGTTTGATGAATACTATCTATATTCTTTCTCTGATTTCAAATGACATTTTTGATCCTCTTAGAGCCAAAGGTATTAATTGTTGGCACAAAAGTCTGTCCTTTGTGCTTGATTTTTGATGCTTGTAGAAGGTTAAGATAGAAGGTTCTAATCTTCTTACCAACCTTAGGATTGTTTCTTCGAGCCATGGTTGGTATTTTAGTGATCACTTCGTTATAATTTGTATAGTCTCTTATCCATTGGCCATTTGGTTGGAAAAGTGTATTGTAGTGAGTCTCATCACTGGTCTGCCCTCTCTACTAAAGAGCCTTATAATTTTACTATGTTACTGCTTATGTTTCTAATAATAGTATGACCAAGAAGGAGTTTTGAGATGAGTAAAGTGCCCTTGAGGGTCCTCTTGTGTTGATTCGAGACTTTAACATGGTTACCTCTATTAATGATGGACATGAAAGTAATAGTTATTCTCTCAGTGGTATATAGAAGTTTGCTTGGTATAGTTTGTGATCTGCGCATTATTGATAGATATTTCCCTTAATTCTTGATTTTCTTGGAATCATAGACAAAAGGAGGCCTCTTATCCTGCTAGTCATCTAGATAGGTTCTATTCTAGTTTTAGCTATCTTCAAGTTTTTTGGGATGTTTGTTGTGAGCCTGATAAATCCTTTATTCTGTGTGTTCATAAGGTGTATCCCAACTTTGGAAATTCTTCATCTAGGAAGGTGACTTAGTGCCAGAACGTTACTACAATTCATATACTAACTTATCTCTTGTGTGTCAATAAGTGCTAATCAAATACAAAGGGCTGCTTGAGAAAAAGAAAGCCTGCTACATTAGCAAGAAGTTGGTAATTATTGATGTTGGTCAAAACATGCTTAAATGTTATCAAAACATGCTTAAATGTTAAAAAAAGAATACAGGTGCTATCTCCAAAGTTGCTACCAAACTCAACAATTAGTGGAAAGTTCAATGGTACAATGCTTAGTGGAGATACAAATTTTCTTGTTTACGAGCCTTTCCCATATGCATGAAGCACTCATTTTTACAATGGCTCATCTTGCATAATGGTCTTTGGATAGGCCACAAGGCCAACAGATTTAACATTAATGAAGAAATTTGTGCATTTTGTAGTAGGGAGGAGGAGTCGCTCCACCTTTTTATAAAATTTTGTAATGCAAAGAGATTTTGGCAGATTCTTCAACCTTATTAGATTCTCAAAGGCATCCCTAATCTCAGAATCAAAGATATATTGGAGAAACCTGTTGTTGTCATTGTACTATGAAGATAGGTTTCTCATGATCTACTCCCTTGATTAAATCAATATCTAAATACTTGTTGTGAGCTTGTATTGTTCATTCCTTTGTGGTGGGATCCTGCCACTTGCAATCAATGTAACATTCTTTCATTAATTTAAATTCTCTTCCTTGTTTGCTCGAAAAAAAAAACAATTGGGTGGTCCCGACTCCCATGGTGCTATGCCTGGTTTCAAGTGTACCAATTAATTCAAGCTCAACGATCGAACTTCCTTTGCGGAAAAAACCAAAGCGAACAATCCATCGTCGGGACTCGGGAGTCGGCAGGCCCGGAGCGTGCGAGTTACTCTTTCAACTATTATTTCAGACGATCACCAAAAAATAATTCACCCATATTTTAAGGCGTAGATTCCTACACGACCATGGCCGTCGATCACTTTCCTACCTAACGGATGCGGAATCGCATCATGGTCCCATTTTCTGCCCTAAGAAGAGTCTGCGTTTTACGTACATGCGAAAAAGAGAGCCAATGGCCATCCGTTGAAAGAGAATGTGTTTGTGTACATGGAAGTTGGAATCGTCTGATGCAGCGTACCGCGAAAGAGATGAACTCGGCAGAAAATCCACATCTCTATCCATTTCCTTGTCATCTCCGTTCGAGGAGATCCGCGCTGACGTGCTTGCTCTCGTGGTCGGACTTCAAGAAACCAAAAGTTCAACCGAATGGCCTGAAATTAATAGCAATAGCTCATCCGCAGGCTTTTGGATCATCTTCTGCTTCATATAAATACAGCTAGAAGCTGAACGCCCTCTCCTTCCTCCCGATTTTATGTTTCCTTGACCAAGGAGAGCACCTTTCAGAATCTCCATAGCTATCGCCTCTGCTTAGTTCTCATATAATACTTTTCTCGGATCGCCAGAACACCACATTGATATCTCCGTTCCGAATCTGAATATATCTCGTCTGATTAGGTGTTTTACATCACACACTCCTCTATTTCTCGTGAATTCTCGGAGGTAGCGATACTTGTCATGTTTCTGTGGATCGGTCACACGGCAAGCTGTCGAGCCATTGGCACACGCAGAACAGGCAGTTCCAATCTGCTACATTGATCCCTACCTCCTTGAAGAAAATATTTGCCTTGAAACCCGTTAAAGCAGAAAATCTCCTTTCCCGCCTGTTCCAATTCTAAAAGTATTCATTTGTGCTTAGTACAAGCCTTTCTCTAGAGGAAGCTAATGTGCAATTGTCTCAGCTTCATTTTGGATAACCCTGCCCTATCCATGCTTGTGCGGGGTATGAAATCCAGGTCTGAATCTCATGCAGACGCAGACTCCGAACTTTTGAACGCGACAGGTCATAAGCATCGTAACACATCTGATCCGCAGGATATCTACGAGAATCGAATCTCTCTTTCTCTTGGAATTTCGAGCACTGATTGGATTTTGGAAAAGTTCGGAATTCGAGTGATTCGCAGACGAGGGAGGTACACCCAATCAACTGGGAATGTCGTGGAAAGCTCGTCAATGACAGATCAAAACGCCACTGAGGCCTCTGCGATAGAAAATGCCACGCACAATGCATTCTATGTTCAAGGATCAGAAGGGAAGGACAGAAGCATGATCCAAATCACTTCTGATCATTTTCAAGATATGAAAGCTATAGAGGACGGTGACTGCATTGACGATTGTATCGAAAAACACTCTAAAGGGATCTGTATACCTGGCATACAAGCGTCAATGAGTTCTGATGCTGCTGTTGAAAAGACAGGCCAACGTAGTCTGACATCAAAGCTTACCATGAACGGGGGTAATCACATGTTTTCTCTTTTCACAAGACGGGGCTTCAAACGGAGCAATCAGGATTCCATGATCGTATGGGAGGTATATTTCTAGGACGATTGTGTTTCTCTTTGGAGTTCTGTTCACGCACCTCTCATTGATTAAATTTTTGTTGTCTTGACAGGATTTCATACCCTCGGAAAGCGTAACCCTATGTGCTGTATTTGATGGTCATGGATCTGTTGGTCATAATATCTCGATGAACGTCCGCGATAAGCTTCCTCTGATGTTAGCTTCTTGCTGGAAAGCAGCGCAGCGTTCGAGTTACATGGCACGCAGTGCTTCTTACTCGCCGCAGAATATCTTGGGATCAAGGAAGATTTCCGGGGGGGATTATGAGAATGTATGGGTGTGGGAGGAGGCATTTCATAACGCATTCAAACTTATGGACAGAGATTTGTGTAAAGCGGAGGATGTCGATTGCGTTACGAGTGGCAGTACAGCACTGGCTTTGATAAAGCAGGTAATCTTTCAGCTTCGTTGATATCATGTTTATGACATCATGTTTATGATACTGCCCCCTGAAGCTGTTGAGTCATGTATAACAGGGTACCGATCTTGTCATAGCAAATCTGGGAGACTCCAGAGCTGTACTAGCCGTAAGGTTTGAGGATTCGCTGATTCCTCTTCAGCTCACTGTAGATCTAACACCGAATCTACCTAGTATGTTGTGATTTTTTTCAGATCCTCACCTTCAGAAATTAAAGTTCTCGTTCACTAGTCTGTCTCATGTGGGCACCACGTTCATTACCTTAATTGAAACGTTTTCATTAACTAAACAGGAGAAGCGGAGCGAATCCGGCGACGAAAAGGCCGCGTTCTTGCATTGCGCAAGGAGCCCATGGTGAAAAGAGTATGGTTGCCTAATGAGAACACACCAGGACTGGCCATGACAAGAGCTTTCGGAGACTTTGTAGTTAAGGATTACGGAGTCATCTCGGTGCCTGAGGTCACCCACCGGCGAATAACAAAGAACGACAAGTTTATTGTGCTAGCTACGGATGGGGTATTATGCGGCCTTGTATTGTCATATACTGCTCAATGCCTTCTCTTTGGAAGCCTAACACTGTCTTGATCTTTTGGATGCAGATATGGTCTGTGCTGAGCAATGAGCATGTTGTTCGCATAGTTGACACGACTACAGAGAGGTCCCTTGCTGCTCAAGCTGTCGTCGACGCTGCTGTACGTGCATGGAAGGTGAAGCATCCGGAGTCCAAAGTAGATGATTGTGCAGTTGTATGTATGTTCTTGGATACGGCGTATGCTGACATTTCGGAAGCCAAAGGCTCCTCACCAGTGTGATAAGAGTGCGACTTTGAGGAATGGATTCAAGCAACTCCACAGTTCGAGATTTTGTTCTCTGATCCATTAGAGAGTCTGCAAAATACTCTTCAAACGAAAGTTTCTGAAAGCCTGTGATCGTTATAAATACTGTAGCATAGATTGAGATGGGGGTTTCCATTACACAGCCACCACAACATAGAGCAGCGCAATGCTTACATTCTGATGTGGCTTCAACACTATCTGAAGAGCATCGTGAATGTCTGGGTAGTTCAATGCTTCTATATTGAGACGATAAAAGATCTGCATTTAAGCCAAATCACCACGTAGTTAGGGGGTTTCGATCTTCGCCCTCACCGAGCAAAGAAATCTTAATTTCTTCCTGCAGTTCAGTGAAATGTATCGGAAGTTAAATCTTATTAATAGAGACGATAGGATTGGAATGAACGCCCAAATCACGTACGTAGCTGATAAGGCACTGATCCTTTTCATCGCAAAACAGAGGCTGCTGAAATCTTGATTATGGAATGTTTTGGCGATATCCACAGTTACAAGTGCAATGTATTATAAAGTAATCTTTCTGTTGCAGAGCGGATTAAAGGAGAATATCCAGTTTTCTGTTCTCAAAGAAGAATATACTACAGATCTGAACTTCCTCGATCAAGGATAACGCAGACATGCAACTCTTGGCTTTCATGGAGACAGGACTTCAGCGCAGACAAAATACTGTTTTCTGCATCCGTCATTCTGGTTTCTCCCAAGGATTTTCCTTCCATATTTATTGGAGATACATTTTCGTTTTCTTTCAATACATTGCCGTTTTTTAAGTATTGTTAAGCTTTCGTATAGAAAGCTGATTAATTAAGACTTCATCATTTCTTGTACATGCCCCACTATATTATTTGTATCACTTGTTTAATGATCATTGATTGATAAAGAGA
This sequence comes from Ceratopteris richardii, assembly GCA_020310875.1. NCBI lineage: Eukaryota > Viridiplantae > Streptophyta > Polypodiopsida > Polypodiales > Pteridaceae > Ceratopteris > Ceratopteris richardii. The sequence goes on from CM035423.1 coordinate 102,081,282, forward strand.
GGACTCTAGTCTCTATATCTCAGGTATTCGCAATGTATCCCCTACAACTCTCGCAATCTATCTCCAACTCTCTCTCTCTCCCTCTCTCTCTCTCTCTGTTTGTGTGGAGGCACATTCACCACAATAGTTATTTCGCCGCTCCGTGTTTTCCTATTCGAGCGGGGAATTGAAAGGGAACTTTCAATGGATTGAGAAATATGTACACAGGTGACAGTACACCAATGCGTTTGAACTCTTTCGGGACGGTCTGAGGTTAAAATTACTGGAATGCATCATGAGAGACACATGGGCATTTCGAGCCAAGACTTGAACTCAGCACTTCCTCCCACAGTTTCAAGGCGTCAGTCATTAGACGACGGGGGTGTTTGAAAATGTTGAATTTTAACTGTCATATAGAATATCATCGAACTTAAACTGTTGAAATACAATTTGGGGGAACCTTGAATTCACCTCCCACAGTTTCAAGGCGTCAGTCATTAGACGACGCGGGTGTTTGAAAATGTTGAATTTTAACAGTCATATAGAATATCATCGAGCTTAAACTGTCGAAATACAATTTGGGGGAACCTGGAATGAATTCAAGTGAGCGTGCACACTGTGTGCATAAAATGACAATGTTAGAAAAAAAAAGGTTCCTGACGGCCACGTTTAGGCATCATTACTCGGAGGTATCTCCTTAGCTTTTTCTTTCCATATGGCATTATTACTTTAACTTTGGCGGCAGTGCAAATCATTAAGTTTATTAGGTTTCTGAAGCATACTCCATGAAGCAATAAACTTACGTACAAACATACATACAAACTTAGTTTATTGCTTTAATGTATCTCTCATTCTCTATCACAACATCACACTATAATGCAGACCCTTGCACATGAACTTTAATAGGCTGCTCCTTTCATAAGTGTTGGGGCATACATACAAACCTTGTTATGGTTAAGATCCAACTTAGCATCATTAAAGGGTAACTATTTTTAATTTCGTAAGTTTTACTTTGGCTAGCTATTTATTGTTTTGGGTATTTATTAATTCACATTTTGGCTCATTGTAAACGTAGTGGCACTTTGAAAAGTTCGACATCCTCGTATATTCTTTGAGAATAAAAGAAACACACATCCTTCAGATAACCTCAGGTTTTATTCAAACTAAGCATAGTTTTGTTTGTGAATCAAGCGCAATATGAACCATTTACATTGATTAATTATAGTGTGATGGGGAAGGTTTTATGTATTTCGTTAAAGCGATAGCTAGCTTTATATGTATGTTTGTGCACGAATGAGATCTTGGTGGGATTCATTTTTTCGTTAAGAGCCCTCAAGTGAGGATAATGTGTTCTGCTTTAATATGTTGATGCCATTGGCGATGGACGTCACAAGTGACGGTGAGTTCTTCTCTAGTTTTACAGAGATTAGCCATCATACGCATACAAAAATGTTGATATGCCCAGTCAAAAGACCATACCTGAAATTCACGACTTTCTTTGTTGACAGAAGACGTTGAGGTGATGACTTTCTTCGTTTGCAGAAGACGATGGAATCTTAATTGAGATGACCACACCATTAAGTGGGCTTGTTGACTACGTAAAAGTTCACGTTTGCCCAATGTTGACCTATTGTCAAAAATGGTAAATTGAAGAACAGGAACTTGAAAGAATTTGCATGAGGATTGATTTCTTATAAAATTGAGAGTATAATATACATCGCAAAAATATGGTGAAGGGGAAATTGAAACAAGTAGTAGTCAAAATAAGAATCCGCCTCTTCAAATAACAAGCGATGGAGTAGCCACAGAACAGAGAGGAGAAGGTACACAGCTCGTGCAAAATTCCATATGTGAACGCATTAGTGCAATGTTACATTTTTCTTTTTGTTTCGTTGAACAAGATCATTACTCAATATAAAAGACAGAAAAGTACAAGAAGGCGAGGGGGAGTTACAAAGCAACCTGATAAACTTGCGTATTGTAATGGGAGATCTATTTCGTACTTAAGTTGGCTTCTTCATGAAGCGTAAATACCATGGTTTATGATCTTTAACCATGGAGTAATCTTTGAATGCGTTGTCAAAGTTAGGGGTAAGCCTATCTAACCTCAATGTGCCATACAATGTAGCTCTCCCTATTCCTAGTTACACCTCGAATCTAAATCAAAGACATGGGAGAAAATAATTATTGCTCAATGGTGGATTCCCTTGCAACCAAATGGTTTTCGCCTTAGGTGGATGTTGTCATATGAAGGAAAATGCATTCCCCCATTGTCAAGGTTGGGGTCCTTTCAAAGGTTAAGCATATCTGCATGCCAAAATATTTCTATGATGTCCAAATAGGTTTGGTGTAATGATATGTGTTGTATAATTAAATGGGTCTAGGGGGTAGAACCCTTGGGTTTCTAGGTGTGAAACCCTTGGGATTTATGGTTTATTTACCCCTTTTATATGGTTCTTGAACCTTAGGGCTTATTCTTTAAGGTTGAGTACCTTAACCTTGTTTGGAAGCTTCTCCTAGATTGGAGGGTCTTCTTTTAGAGGCATGATGAAGATGTGTTACTCTTGCATTTGAATTTCCCCACAAGTTGGCGCCCGTCATATACGGGATATATGCACCCCACGAGATGAAGCCCGTGCAACTATCTACTGTATGTTAGTATATGATCAATGTCTACCCCTCATGATTGTATGCACATTTTGTAACGCCCCCTTTATGACGAGAAGCCAAGCGTGCATTACCCAATTGATGGGAATCCCAACTTGCATGTTGGATGAAGGTCATATTGGACCATGTAAGGTATTATAAGGAAAGGGAGTTACCAGGGTCCCAAATTGTGGGGTTCGGGGCAGCGGTGAGCAGCCCCGGCTGGGGGGTCCAAGGGGGCCAGCGGGCCCCCTGGCTTGGGGGTCCCAGGGGGCCAGCGAACCCCCTGGTGGGGGTCCAGGGGAGCGCCCTCGGCACGACGGTAAAGGGAATATTCCATGGAATACTCCCTATGGGAGTCAGAAATCATTTATATTTGTTAGGTCGGTTCAACCAGTCTTAGCCGTGTATGGCAATTACGCGGGCGATGGCCGCCCACACTGTAGCGCCCATGTATAGCCGTCCATGGCAGGCCACCCATGATCCTATATATACATGACTTCTGCACTACCTGAGACACTGAGTTGAGCCAGCATACCTCTACCTTGTATCTCCCGTTCTAGAGTTGTCTAGATCACCATTTAAGCTCTACCTTGAGAGCGCACGGGTGGACAACGCCATCATCTTTGTACTTGGTGCTAGTAGAAAATTATTGAGATTCTCCTATATCTGTTATCTTCTCTGCTATTGTTCCTGTGTTGTATTGCGTAACTTTTGTCTTACACTGTAGGCTTCTTTTCTCAAGCTCTTGTTCACCATAAAAGGGAACATGCCATGTGTGGACATCCCAGATGCCCACACTCAGATGAACTTCTTCATAGCTACATGATGGAAATCAAGATGAAGACAAAGCCGAAAGACTTGGATTTTCTTTATCAAGAGGAATTCAACAATTAAATGCACATTTGGGCACACAAGTAAGTATGAAGTGCCAAGAAGGAAGCGAAGCACCGGGATGTCCCAAGCCTACATAATCATGAAAATAATCAAGCAAAGTCAATGGATGGATGAAGCGTCAATTCTAGAAAAGTATTTATACCCCTTTCTTTTCTTTGTAAGCCATAATTGCATTTCATTATAGACATGAATTTGGAAGTGGATGCATAGATTAAAGTGGCTTAGTTGGCTTGGTCACATTTACAATTAGTCATGAGAATGATTTTCACTATGGATTAAAATCATATGGTTTTGGAAAACAAAGATTGTTTGTGCATTTTCATGGACATGGAGTATGAAGTAGGCACCATGGCAATTTAAATACATAAAAAGAAAGGTGGATGGAAATTTTGCACCATCCTTTGAAAAAACAAAGGTCCAGATTGGGACTTTTGCAGCTTTAAGGATGGGTTCAATTTTTTGAACCTTACATATGCTACACCTCTTCCCCTAAATGTGTAAACGTTTGGTCATATATTAACTATGCATCTCAAACATATTAAATGGGTTTTTGAATGGAGAGGGAGACTAAGTTCTTGAAGTTAAGCTTAAGTAGGACTTGAATTTAATAGGTTTTAGGATTAATGGAGAGGAGGTGAATTGGCCATTGTAAACCATTCAACTCATTTAGTTTTGGATTGTAATTAAAACACAAATAATCCTAATTTCTTGAAATAACCTTAAACTTAAAGTCCCTCTTATCGAGTATCAGATTCCATAAAAATCATGGCATGCATGATCAGTGAGACCTAGGGCTTAAGTGATGGGTAAAAATTGTTGCTCTCTTTGAAACCGCAACACAATGGTGATAACTTAGAGTGGCTATTGTCAAGATCTAAGGAAGAGAAAATATGGTACGTAGTGTTGGAAGATGGAAGTATTAGTTCTCCTCATGAAGAAAGTTCTCTGTTTGAGAGAACTAAAGAACTATTTGAAGCTTTACATTATTCTTCCAAGAAAACGTTCTTGTTGTTTGAGGTCTATGGGAGCATGCAAACATTACAAGGAAGAAGAAGAAGCTTGGGGCACAACACGCAATACTAAATGTATTAATACTAGAATGTACAAAGATATGTGAACCATTAGGATTATAGTCATATATACAAGCTGGAGAAAAAAACCTCCTAAAGAGGTAAAAAAGTGTTCGAACGATTCTAGAGTGTTCACATACATCACTACCTAGATATATCAACAAATCCCCCCTCGGATTGATGCAGTGAACGAGCAGCTGGCACTCATGTATAAGGAAGTGCCAAGCCATGTGGAATCAATCCACAAAAGGAAGTAAGCCAAAAGCTTTGTGGAAAGCTTCAAACTTCTTCCTAGGTAGAACCTTTGTGAAAAGTTCTGCAATGTTCTCCTTTGTGGGCACATATGACAAACAGATCTCTCGAATAGAGAACCTCTCACTGACATAATGATAGTGCACCTCAATGTGCGTAATGCGAGAAAGGAACATAGGGCTCCTCAGAACTGTGAATGCGCTCTAACTATCAGTAAAGATGGTGGTGGCACAAGAGTGACCAACACCTAAATTAGCCATAAGGCATCTGAGCCACACACACTCAACAATCGATGTGAATGCTGCTTATACTCGGGCTCAGAACTGGAAGTGGCCATAGTAGGCTGCTTGCTCAACCAAGATATGCATGAGCTACCAAGCATGAAGCAAAAACCACTAGTGGACACACGTGTCATAGCAACCAGCCCAATCAGAGTTAGAAAAAGCATGTAAATCTGGTGGTAGTGATCCCCCTTTGGGATTAAACAATCCAAGTAGTCGTGTACCACTCAAGCAGCTAAAGATGCACTTAACAACTTGCTTATGCTTGATACCTGGGAAATGCATAAACCTGCTCATCTATGAGATAGCAAACTGAATATCTGGCCGAGTAATGCATAAGTAAATCAAGCATCCAACAACCTGATTATAGAGAACAACATCAAGTGCATCTCTAGAATCATGAAGACTCAACCATTAACTTGTCTCCATAGGAGTGGCAATGAGTTTATAGTCTTCAAGACCAAAACACTGCAATAATATATCAATATATTTTGTTTAACAAAAAGCTTCTTATGAGGACCAATGAGCAACATGTCATCAACATACACAAAAATGATCAAAAGCACATCATTTGCATGCTTAATATATAAAGTGCTCTCAGTTGGACTCTTCTTGAAACCATGTGCAATTAGATAGGCATGTATCTTTTCATACCAAGCAGGTGGTACTTGCTTGGAACCATATAATGCCCTTTTCAATATGCACACTTGGTTTTCATGCCCTTTTTGCACAAAGCCATGGGGCTGAAAAACATACACTTCTTCATACAAGTCACCATTTAGAAATGCACTTTTAATGTCCAATTGATGTATTCCAACCATGATGAGCTGCAAGTGCACATATGCTATGAACAAGTCATTCAACATGTAGGTGCGAAGGTCTCATCAAAATCAATGCCTTTTTCGTGCGTTTAACCCTCTGCAATAAGCCTAGTCGTATACCTGTTAACTGTTCCATCACACTTACCCTTGAGCTTGTACATCCATTTAGAGCCAATGGCATTCTTGCCAGGAGGAAAGTCACATAAAGGCCAGGCACCATTTTTCATGATCGCATATGATTGGATAGCAACCATCCAATTTTCAAAGTTTTGTGTTTCATCAAACAAAATAGACTCATTCTCATCACAGAGACTAGAGGGAGCCATAACATAGCAATCTAATGTAAAAGAGGCAATATGAGAGCCTAAACAAGTACGATATGATAGAGGTGCATCTAATTTGCTATCACGCAAAGTTTGCACTAGCCATTTCGGCATAGTTTTGGCCTCCTCAATATCAGCTCTCTCATCAACAAGTGCATCATGTAAATTTGCATAAAAAATGGAATGATGTGCATCATCACATGAAACTAGTAAAGGTTGAGAACTTGCCTCATTAGGACCAGCACAAGAATCTCCAACTGTAAAATGAGGCAACAAAGTGTCATACATGTCTTTGGAGCTAATTGACGTCCCCTTAGTACATGGAATTAATGGATGAATAACATCTTCCATAGATAAAATATCAGGGCTAACCAAAATTTGTTTAGTCTGTGGATGATATAGATGATAGCCTTTGCTTTTTGAATTGTACACAAGAAAAATACATTGTACTACTTTATCATCCAATTTCTTGCATTGTTGTTTAGGCAGTAATGCATATGTCAGACAACCAAAAACATGCAAGTGAGAAATAGATGGCTTGCAACCATGCCAAGCCTCATATGGAGTGATATATTGCAATGCTTTAGTGGGACACCTATTAAGTACATATGTTGCACACATAACAACCTCAAGCTAGAAACAATGTGGTAAAGCCTAACTCTTGACCATAGACCATATTACATGAGTGACTTGTTCATCCGTTCAGCAACTCCATTCTATTGAGGTGCATGTGGCATTGTATACTGTTTTTTTATCCCACGTTCAGCTAGAAATGCATTAAAGTTAGAAGACATATAATCCCCCCCTTGATCAAAACAAAGGGTGCCCATTTTACATGTTGATAAATTTTCAGCCAAAACCAAAACCTGTTTGAAGCACATAAAGAGTTCAGACTTTGATTTCAGTGGATATACCCATGCATGCCTAGAAAAATCATCAAAGAAAGAAAGTAATGATAGTTCCCAAAAGAGGGTGTGTGCATAGGACCACATACATCACTATGAACAAGCTGCAATTTTTGAGTAACTCGAACTGAACCATCTTTTTGGAAGGAGGAACGCTGCAAGTAGCCCAAAATACAACCTTCACACCCATGTTAACCAGGTGCCTCAAGTTTGGGCAAAGAGGGCACCATTTCAGATTTTTGTAGGTATAGCAAACTAGCATGATTGAGATGACCAAAGCGTGCATGCCAAAGCTTTGCATCTAACAAAGACTGAGTATCATGTACTCCACATGCTGAATCATTCATAGATTTTTCATAGTCTATGAGCTTATATAGCCAACGACATACAATGCCACAAGGAATAATGACATTGCCATTTGATAGATCATGAACTGTACATCTATCATCAAGAAATTTTACAACCAAGCCAATCTCGGCTAAAGCTGACACTAATAACAGATTCTTCTTGATCCCTAACACACATAGAGCATCTGACAATGTAAAAGCACTACCGTCAGGAGTAGTCACAATGATCTTACCAACTCCCATAATAGGATAAGAGGAGTTGTTGGCACATGTGATAGTATTCCCTGTAAGGGCAGGCTCAAGTGAAGTGAATAGACTGCGCTACGAGGTAACATGTTTGGTTGCCTCACTATCAAAGTACCAAACATCATAGTCTACTAAAGACATAAACTATTCATGTGAAGATGGGTCAAAACTGCAAACAGTAATAGATGCCCATTCTTCATTCTGCATGAGAATAGCATACTTTCTTTTGGGTGTAGAGGCTTGTGCAACAACCATTCTAGCCTCTTTCTTCCTTGCCTCTTTAGTAGCCTATTTTGGACAACTCTTTATGACATGATCATTTCCTTTACACTATTTGCAAAACAATTTATGTTTTTCTATTTTCTTCTCATCTCTATCATTCTTCTTTGATTGTGCAGAATTAGTAATTTTTTGCTTACTAGTAGAAGAGCTCCATTTACCTTTGCCCTTTTGACTAGTGAGGAAAGCTTGATCTACAATACACATAATGGATCTATTCTACCTAGATTGATCTTCCTGCAATAGAATAGAGACTAACTCCTCAAATGTTAAGGCATTTGGATTGCCTTTCATCATCAAATGAAGACTAGAAGCAAAACTCTGATATGAATCAGGAAAACCATTCCAAATAGTCTACACAAGTGAGCTGTCAGGTAACACTTCATCAGCAAAAATCAATTGTTCCCTCAAATCTTTGATCTTTGTAAGAAAACTATCCATGGAATCTCCTTCATTCATGCACTCAGACTCCATCGGTTTTTGGAGGTAAACAAGGCAAGCCTCATTCCTTGCTTGGTATACAATGATAAGTGTATCCGGAGCATCTGTAGCTGTTCTACAATCGCAAATGTGAGCAATAATGGCATGTTTGATAGACAAGGATATGAGTGCATGTTCCTTAGCATCTATGCCATCCTACTGAATTTGTTGTATAGAACGTGTAGCAAGGAATACAACACCAAGAGGAACATGAATAATTTTGCCATCTTCAATGCCTTCTGCATCACATTTAGCAACTCTATTTGCAGGTGTAATAGGATATTTTTCAACACCATGCACAATATTCCAAGGTCCTTTTGCAACTAGTACATGATGCATCATATAAGCCCATAATGGGTAATTAGTATTGTCTAGCTTGTGCTCAACAACCAACATACGAAATACATCACTACCTTCCACCACGGCCACTAAGTAAAATACTGTGATGCAGAAAAGTGATTGTATTTCAAAAATTTGAATAGAACCACCTTGTCAAGTTCTGCTAAACTTGTAGAAGACTTCGAGGTGCTTATATTGGCGAAACAAAACCTGTATATACCTTTGGCACAAAAAGAAAAAATTACCTGCATAAGTGTTGCAATAGTGCATTTAGAGAATGAAACGAGCTCATATCACAATTTTGACACCACATATGAAAGTTGTTTTGATCTCCTAATCACCCTGAGTATGCTCACCAAATTTCATGCGATTATGAGATTTTGACCAGAGGGGTGTCGACGATGCCCTAGCTGAAGTGGTGACCTAGTCTGCTACCAATTCTCGGCATTTGAGGTGTGCAAAAGCACACGAATAGCACAAGGAAGAAGAAGAAGAAGAAGAAGAAGCTTGGATCACAACACACAATACTGAATGTATTACCACTAGAATGTACAAAGAAAATGTGACATGTTAGGGTTATAGGCGTATATACAAGCTGGGGGAAAAAACCTCCTAAGGAGGGGAAAAGGTGCCCCGATGGTCCTAGAGAGTTCACACACATCACTAGCTAAATATATCAACAAATGAAAAGCATGAAGAGAAGGTAAAACACAATGGTTTTAACAAACCCTAAAATACCATTTCCTTATCTCCTAGAGATAAAATGGGAAATTTTCAAAAGGTAAAGGGTGTTACCATCTTTAGATGAATAGTTTGATGGGCTCCTTTGCTTTTAGAATTCCTAATTATCTCTGGAGATAATATCTAGTTGAGATATAAACTAGCTCTATTAATAAGTGACATGAAAATGACATTTAGAGTACATTTCAAGAAAGGAATCATTGAAAATCGAATCCTTAAGATTAAAGTCTTCTCAAGTTGCAATTAGAATTGAGACTTCCTGAGTTAATATTTCATTATTACATGAGCAATAGAAGACTAAAAGAAGGTTTGATCCCAAGATTCAAGCTAAATTTACCTTCACTAAAGTGGAAGTGTAAGACGGATGGTATGGGAGATGTAGGCTTACACTACCACTGAAGTAGATCTAGTGGTATGGGACATCGAATTTATGGATAACTTAAACTTGAATTTTGGGAATTTTTTCAGTAAGCATCAAGGAGAGAATAGAAGAATATCTGAATAGTTCTTTTAATGGAGGGGAACAATAATTGAGAATAAATTGGTTCAAATTCTATTGAGAGAGTAGAATTTTCAATATACCCTCACATAGTTTTTAAGGACGAAACCTCTTGAGACGAGAAAATCCCCAAGAACTTCTATCTTTCCCTTGAAAAGGTGAAGTAAGGTATTTCAAGGTAAAAGATATGCAATAAATAGATATAATTGAAGTACTTCCTCACATTCTAGTAGTTCATACATCTTTCATTACACCTTTCAAGTAGATGAAGTTCTCAAGGATTGGGAGTTCTAAAAAAACCTCATTGCAAGAGAAAACTTTCATACACCATAAGGAATGTATGAATCCTAAGTGGGTTAGGAAAATAACTTGGATGAGATATAAAGCATATGCAAAAGGTATCTTAATGCTTTATGGGGATAACATAACATACATTATGGATTGCAATAATATAGACCTAAAGAAAATGGTTTTCTATATGAAGCATAATATCTAGATTCCGAAGTAAAGCTTTGAATATGAAGGGATCTATTCAAGAAATACCTAGTATTATCTCTTAGCTTGGCTAGTAAAGAAGAAAGGGCAAAAGACCCAAGTAGGACAAAGATCAAGTCAAATGATTTAAGTTTTATAAGATCAGTCATACCACATTAAATGGTAAGCTTAGTTGTGGTGTATAGAAGCACCTTAGTCCTTACTCTCATAAGTTGGTAACATACTTTGTACCAGATAGAGAGCACTAAAAAGGAAAGAGAATGCAAAAAAGTATAGAGACATAGTTATGTGGATTCGATGAAGAACCCATTGGTATGGGAAGGTGGGTACTAAATCCTATTGAGTACTTTTTCTTGATGGCTAGGAGAACAAGGGAGTCATTAATGAAATATTTCAGGAAGATAGTTCCTAGGAAGAGGCATCCTCTACAATTATCCTCTCAAAGGGAAGAAGAATTCTTCCAACAAGATACCAAAAGTAGTTCCATCTCTCGATAAACTTTATAGAGAATTGGAAATAAAGAGAGAATCAAATTCTTGGAGTTTGAAGATAAATTCCAAAAGTTTGAAGCTCTAAAATCTTCAACCAAAACTATGACTTCAAATTCAAGGAGCGTAAAGATGATCTTAGGTCATTGCTTGAAAGAGAGCTCAAAAAGATCATCTTTTGGATACTTGATAATTGGAGTCAACAAGAGGAATAAGAAAGATCTAGTTATAAATATCTTAATCTTTTTGGAAGAACAAGTAGAATAGATTTCAACCAGTTAGAGTCTTCAATAGTTAGATTCATCCCTATGGGTTATAGTCCACTAATGAGACACCGGATAGACACAAGAAAGAAGATCTACAAAAATGCCTAATTGCGTGGAGTTTTCTCTTTGTAAATGGTACAAAAACTGATCTTCTTATATAGTACAGTTGTAAGCTTCGCAATGCAACAAGAATCACTCAATTTGGACACCTACACTAAGAGAACCACTCTTTTTATTGAGAGGCTATCAACAGAAGCGCCTTCCTTGTCTAAAAATAGACACCTCTCCTTTCCTTTTACTTTTATCTACTTTGATCTACTTTTGCTCTAACTTTGGAGATGTGAACGCCTCCACATGTTATTTTTCATAACTAATAAGATCCACAAGCTTCCATATACCATTTTTAATAATTAATAAAATCCACAAGACTACTTTAGAGCTTGTTTTTATGTAACAATTAGACCATTGCAAAATATTTGGGTGCATTACTTATGCACACATGCCCTCACAAATTAGAGGAAAGCTTGACCCTAAAGCTGAGAAATGTATATTTATTGGGTATGGTCAAAACCAAAAGAGGTATAGGATGTACAATCCCATTAACAAAGCATTCATAGTTAGTAGGGATGTAGTGTTTGAATAAAATAATTCATGGTTTGAAGATGATTGCAAGAAAGTCAAGTTACCATATGATTTGGAAAATGATTTTCCAACCCGCACTCAAGAAGATCAACACTTAGCAGAAGATATCAACTTAGAGGATGAAGAACAGATTGACTTCAAGTCTTGGAAGTCAAGAGGCTAGATCAAACTCAAGCAATTAGAAGACATACCAGAGTCTTCAAATCAAGCACTAAGGAGACCACAAAGAGAAAGCAAAAGCCCATAGGGTATGGATATGATACATCATGTCACCAGGCATTTTGTGTATATCACTAAAGACGCTAGGGTAGAAGAGCCTTCTTCATTTGAAAGAAGAAGAAATAATGGAGAGAAGCCATGCAAGAAGTACTGGAAACACTACAAAAGAATCATACTTGGGGTCTAGTTCCTAAGAAGGGAGGGATGAAGGTAATTGGATCAAGGTGGATATACAAAATTAAAAAGAACTCAGATGGCTCTATAAATAGGTACAAGGCAAGGTTGGTGGCAAAAGGATTTGCCAAACTCATGGAATGTACTATGAATAAACCTTTTCACCTGTGGCAAAGATGCCAACAATTAGGGTTTTGTAAGTGTTGCTGCTTCTAAAAATTGGAATCTATATCAGTTAGATGCCAAGAATGCATTCTTAAATGGATGGATATCAGAAGAAGTGTATATGGCACAACCACCAAGTTTTGAAGAAAAAGATAAAACAGGTTCTGTATGCAAGCTAAGGAAAACACTCTATTGTCTCAAGCAAGCTCGGAAAGCTTGGAACCATAGGCTTGTTACTTATTTGAAGGACCAAGGCTTTGTGGCAAGTAAGGTAGATTCATCTTTATTTGTTAAGAAGAACAAATAAAAAATTATCTACTTATGTGTCTATGTAGATGACATTATTATTACAGGGAATGATGCTAATGAATTCAAGAAAGTCAAGGGTCAACTAATGGAATAATTTAAAATCAGTTATCTTGATTTATTAACCTACTTTCTTGGCTTAGAGCTTGTGTATAAAGATTCTGGTATATTTATTACTCAAAGGAAGTACATACATGATATGTTGGTAAAGTCCAAGATGCAGAACTCTAAAATTGCAAGTACTCCTATGGAACTCAACCATAAACTGAGTTCTGAAGGTGAACTACTTGATGATGTTACAGGTTATCAACAACTAGTGGGAAGTCTCAATTATGCTACTCTAACAAGGGTAGACATTGCTTCTGAAGTAAGTACATTGAGTCACTTTATGCATGCACCAAGGAAGCCTCATATGGAAGCTGCAAAAAGGGTGCTTAAGTATCTAAAGGTGTAAGGAATTGAACTCACAACCTCTTGGTTAGGAATGTGATGGGCTAACCACTTGCCCCAAAAGCCATGGTTGAGGATTACTTCCTAATCCTCTCTCTTAGGGTGTAGTTCAACCATCTCCTACTAGGATTATGTTACATTCTTCCCCCCTTGAACTCCTAGGGAATGTACCCTGACCAGCTATGGGACTGGCAGGATGTACCCTGGATGTACCCTGGCAGGATGTACCCTGGCAGGATGTACCCTGACCAGCTATGGGACTGGCAGGATGTACTCAATCAAGTTCCATCCAAGGATTCCCAAGGAATTCACACATTGCAAGCTAGCTCATTGGAAAGTTCGTTTCGAGAGCTTTCCAACGGTATATTACACGCCTCAATCCGACCTACGGATTGGGAGATACACCCCAATCATTGTAAGGTCCAACATTGAAATCGACGCGCGCCTTCCACAATTCCTACCCTTTCACATGGAGGATGCCCAAGCGCCTTTTTTAGAGGCCATTGGGTCATTCCACTTTGCCCAAGCCTACTTCCTAGGCTCTGATACCAATGTAAGGAATTGAACTCACAACCTCTTGGTTAGGAATGTGATGGGCTAACCACTTGCCCCAAAAGCCATGGTTGAGGATTACTTCCTAATCCTCTCTCTTAGGGTGTAGTTCAACCATCTCCTACTAGGATTATGTTACAAAAGGGTACAATAAATGAAGGGTTGTTCTATCCCTTCACTTCTGACATAGATATAAAGACGTATTCTGATGCAGATTGGGCTAGCTCCAAGGATGATAGAAGGAGCCCTTCAGGGTACCTATCCTTTGCAAGTTCAAAGCTTATATCATGGTCATTTAAGAAGCAACCAAGTGTGGCTTTATCTTCCACAAAAGAAAAATATAGTTTTTTGGCAAATGCAACTCAAGAAGCTATGTGGCTTAAGCAACTATATGCAGACTTGGAGATACATTCTTACACTCCTATAATCTTTGGAGACAACACTAGCTTTCTTCATTTGGCTGCTAGTCATGTATATCATGCAAGGAGTAAGCACATTGAAGTGCACTATCATTGTTTAAGGGAGGAATAGCTTAGCAAGGATATTCAACTATCCTATGTATCAACTCATTTACAATGTGCAGATTTACTCACAAAGGCATTGGATGGAACAAAGATGAATAGGTTCAAATTGGAGAGTGGTTTGCAGGAAATCAAGGAGGAATGAAGATCAAGCATGTTCGGCTTGAGGTGGAGCTGTTGGTGCAATTAAAACCAAGCCCACATACCTGGTTAATTAGCTTATGCTTGATTTATTGGCATAATTTGTGCAAGGCTTCATATGAAGAACCTCTTGTAAAAATCCCTCACATTTATCTTTGTAAAAGTGGTTCACATCCACGTGGACTTAGGAAGCTCTAAAATAATGAATTATTTGGTTGTTGAGTGATTAGGGAATCTATCCTCTACTTTAGGATTCACCTGTTTAGGTAGATGTTTGAATTTGAATTCAAATTTTTACTGCAAGTATAACTATAAGAAGAGGATAAAAAAGACCTGCGTGCATCTCAAGCCCATGACATCATTTTGAAGGAAATTCATTGTGAAGTGAGAGCTTATCTCATAGCTCATTCAGCTCTCACACATTGAGCAATTGATGATTGCCAATGGCATTGTATTTCTATGTGATTTAATACATTCATGATCATTACGTTCTCATCTCACTTCTCTGTTATAACTCCATCAGAATAGTGATATCCTTAGAGCTTGTTCTCAGTTCCTAGGTGATCATTTTTCATGATTTAAAGCATGTTAGATTCAACATACTGCCTACTACGCGCCTACAAAATTTCATTAGCATTGCTTCTCGGGATGGTGAGATATTAACATATCGTTGCTCACTGGTCTATTGATTGTTGCAGCCTGTAAATATGGGGATGATGCTATGATTTGTTAAACATCTTTCTCTATGTGTAGTCCATCACTTTTTATGAAATCACTCATGATTGATAGCTTACTAAGTTAATTAGAGCTTCACAAAAGGAATTAAGCCAATTGCTATTGTGCTTAGAGAACTGTTCAAAACATTGAAGAGGTGTAGGAACTAAAATAGTAAGTTTTTTCTCTTGGATCCACTTCCTACCTATCTATTTTGATCCGTCAATTAGTGTATCGTCTTTGGAGAAACATATATGAGTATTTATGTTCATTAGCTAGCAAAAGATGCCCACTACACTCTTCAATAATCATACTTAGCAGGTGTGAAGCAGGATCTAGCAACACTACTTCATCTCTTGTGACTATCCACCATGTACTCCAACAATTGGAACATGTCATTCTATATCAAGTGTCTTTAGT
The DNA here is from genome assembly GCA_020310875.1 of Ceratopteris richardii. NCBI lineage: Eukaryota > Viridiplantae > Streptophyta > Polypodiopsida > Polypodiales > Pteridaceae > Ceratopteris > Ceratopteris richardii. Next base: position 102,096,940 of record CM035423.1, read on the forward strand.
GCCAGATTGGAGAGAGCCTTTTGTAGAATTTCTAGAGATGAAAGGAATTCCCTCAAGAGATAACATTGGCTAGAAAAAAGAGCTTAGAATAGGAAGCACTAGATTATTCACTTGGAGAAAATTTATACAAGCGTGGAAGAGACAAATACATAAGATTGTGTGTCCATGAGAGTGAATACCTCAAGATTTTAGAGATTTCTCACAAAGGTGTAGCAAGAGGACACTTTCGACCAAACCCTATGATCAAAACAATTCTATTCTCAGGTCTTTGGTGGCCAAGCCTTCACATGGATGCACATACCTATGTGAAGCAGTGTAATATTTGTCAGCAAACTCAATACCTAATACGTAAGAACAAGATGCCATTGAAACCCATGATGGGAGGATGGGCATTCTCTAAGTGGTGAATAGACTTTGTAGGTCCTATTAAACCCCCAGCTAAGAGCTCACATGATGAATACATTATTGTTTCCACAGACTATCTAACCAAATGGGTAGAAGTGAAGGCCACAAAGAAGAATGATGCACAAACCACTCTTAAGTTCTTATTCGAGAATGTGTTGACGAGATATGGGTTACCAGTAGAGTTAGTAATGATAGAGGTATGCACTTCTTGAATGATGTCATTGAAAGCCTTCTCCAAGCATACCTGGTGACACATAAGAAGTATGTACCCTATCATTCACAAGCTAACGGACAAGCCGAGAGCACAAACAAGATACTATCTAATGTATTGACAAAATTGGTGAATATAAGCGCTCTGATTGGCATAAATAGCTAGACCATGATGTTTTGGCATATTGAGTGGCCTATAAAACGATGCTCCGAGCCACAACCTTTTAGATGTTCTTTGGAAAAAGTGTAGTGCTACCAATAGACTTCCTAATACCCACATTGAAAATTGGACAAGAGTATCATTGGATTGGCCATGAGCTCTCGTCTAGAATCTTAGATCTTGAATGATTAGGTGAAACAAGGTTAAGAGAAGCTGCAGGAATATATGTAGCCAAGAAAAGGCATACTTAGATGCCCATGTGAGGGATAAAGGCTTAAAAGTGCGAGACTTAGTCTTGGTATGCACATTGAAACAACATGCACGGAAGCTGGAGAAGCAATGCCATGGAACCATGATTATTATTAGACTATCAACAAGTGGAGCAGTCCAATTAGCCACTCTACAAAGTGGCATCCTACCTAATTACATCAGTGGATGGAGAATCAAATTATATCAATAACACCTCACAGAGGAGATGCTAAATTGACTCAACACTATGAAGAAATGTAAGAAAGAGGAAGAATGAGTTCGAAAAGAAGCACACGCAGAAGTCTTAGAATGCATCCAACAAATGAAATTGAGAAGATAAGGTAGAGATCAGCCTGGGTCAGACACCATTGAGGGTGCAAGGTATCAGCTAGCTATGTGCCAATCATCAGGAGCAATCTGAGCTTGTATAATTGACTGAAGACCTTTTGTGACCCTAGAAGTAGGACAAGGAGAGAGTGCAAGGAACATAAGAGCTTTGATTGACTCAGGTACAATCACTAGTGTAGTGAGACTTTCTTACTCTCAAGAATTGCAATTAAAATTCAATCCTATAGAAGCATACAAGAAGGTGAGGGGGAGTTACAAAGCAACCTGATAAACTTGTCGTATTGTAATGGGAGATCTATTTCGTACTTAAGTTGGCTTCTTCATGAAGCATAAATACCGTGGTTTATGATCTTTAACCATGGGGTAATCTTTGAATACGTTGTCAAAGTTAGGGGTAAGCCTATCTATGGACTACTGATTGGATGTACTCTCAAAGTTAGCAGTAGATCACTGTTTCGAGATTGTCTAAAGAACTCTTTCATAGCCTTATTGCGCAATAAAAGCCGATTGTTAATCTTTAGGTATCCTATTATACACCGAAGCATTTTGGGCTCTTATGCGCAAGAAAAGATGAGTATTAATGTTAAAGTTTGATTATGTTTGCGGAAGCATTTTAACTTTATATGAATTGGTTGACGACCAATCTCCAAGGCACCTCAGGTTGGAACCATTTTGAAGATTGCCCACACAAAGCGGCCGGAATTAGCAACTATAGCTCAGCTGACACGTCCATTATAACAAATTTAATTCTATCAAAATTTACGAACATCACAGATCATAGGCCTTATCATCTGCTTACTTTGCCTTTGATGATAAATGAAGATATGAAGATTTTGGGGGATCCTTCTACTTTAGAGATAAGAACTAAATGTAAACGTAATCTCTAGTACAAGGACTAGGGTTACCTCAATGTGCCATACGATGTAGCTCTCCCTATTCCTAGTTACACCTCGAATCTAAATCAAAGACATGGGAGAAAATAACTATTGCTCAATGGTGGACTCCCTTGCAACCAAATGGTTGTCGCCTTAGGTGGATGTTGTCATATGAAGGAAAATGCATTCCCCCATTGTCAAGGTTGGAGTCCTTTCAAAGGTTAAGCATATCTGCATGCCAAAATATTTCTATGATGTCCAAATAGGTTTGGTGTAATGGTATGTGTTGTATGATTAAATGGGTCTAGGGGTAGAACCCCTGGGTTTCTAGGTGTGAAACCCTTGTGATTTATGGTTGATTTACCCCTTTTATATTGTTCTTGAACCTTAGGGCTTATTCTCTAAGGTTGAGTACCTTAACCTTTTTTGGAAGCTTCTCCTAGATTGGAGGGTCTTCTTTTAGAGGCATGTGATTTCCTAAGCTTGGAAACAATATGATCACCTTGGGAACCCATGTGACAGAAGGTAAACATGTCCCCTTCAAAGGGACTTACCCCCTTGGTCATGGAGCTATATATTGGAGGGGTTGGCTGGATGGAAAGTGCATCTCTCCATCTAGCGTGCTTTTCCTAGTTAGTTAGTTATCTTGTGTGGAGGCTATGGAGCTCTCACACAATAGTGGTATAAAAGAGTTAACGTTAATTTTCCCTATATTTCTAGCCATGTTTCCCTTAGCTATGTGTAGTGGATGAGAGACATTTTGAACTTTTCGGTGACTATAGTCAGCTACGAGAGACCTTTGATGACTCCTTTTAGAGGATCAAAAGAATCATATGTGAAATCCCCTTAAGAGGCCATCATAGGCACATTTATGCACCTTGATTTTACACAAGCGGAGCTACACAGTCATCAATGTGATCTATTCTGAAAGGGCCACCCATAGCACATTCGAGTGAATGAGAAGGTAGAGGGAGCTATTGTTGTGGGTGCTATCCCTTTCCTCTCATAGTTGAGAATGAAGATCTGTTACTCTTGCATTTGAATTTCCCCACAAGTTGGCGCCCGTCATATACGGGATATATGCACCCCACGAGATGAAGCCCGTGCAACTATCTACTGTAGGCTTCTTTTCTCAAGCTCTTGTTCACCAGAAAAGGGAACATGCCATGTGTGGACATCCCAGATGCCCACACTCAGATGAACTTCTTCATAGCTACATGATGAAAATCAAGATGAAGACAAAGCCGAAAGACTTGGATTTTCTTTATCAAGAGGAATTCAAGGATTAAATGCACATTTGGGCACACAAGTAAGTATGAAGTGCCAAGAAGGAAGGGAAGCACCGGGATGTCCCAAGCCTACATAATCATGAAAATAATCAAGCAAAGTCAATGGATGGATGAAGCGTCAATTCTAGAAAAGTATTTATACCACTTTCTTTTCTTTGCAAACCATAATTGCATTTTATTATAGACATGAATTTGGAAGTGGATGCATAGATTAAAGTGGCCTAGTTGGCTTGATCACATTTACAATTAGTCATGGGAATGATTTTCACTATTCATTAAAATCATATCGTTTTGGAAAACAAAGATTGTTTGTGCATTTTCATGGACATGGAGTATGAAGTAGGCACCATGGCAATTTAAATACATAAAAAGAAAGGTGGATGGAAATTTTGCACCATCCTTTGAAAAAACAAAGGTCCAGATTGGGACTTTTGCAGCTTTAAGGATGGGTTCAATTTTTTGAACCTTACATATGCTACACCTCTTCCCCTAAATGTGTAAACATTTGGTCATATATAAACTATGCATCTCAAACATACTAAATGGGTTTTTGAATGGAGAGGGAGACTAAGTTCTTGAAGTTAAGCTTAAGTAGGACTTGAATTTAATAGGTTTTAGGATTAATGGAGAGGAGGCGAATTGGCCATTGTAAACCATTCAACTCATTTAGTTTTGGATTCATAATTAAAACACAAATAATCCTAATTTCTTGAAATAACCATAAACTTAAAGTCCCTCTTATCGAGTATCAGATTCCATAAAAATCGATGGAATGCATGATCAATGAGACCTAGGGCTTAATTGACGGGTAAAAATTGTTGCTCTCTTTGAAACCGCAACACAATGGTGATAACTTAGAGTGGCTATTCTCAAGATCTAAGGAAGAGAAAATATGGTACGTAGATTTGGAAGATGGAAGTATTAGTGCTCCTCATGAAGAAAGTTCTCTGTTTGAGAGAACTAAAGAACTATTCGAAGCTTTACATTATTCTTCCAAGAAAACGTTCTTGTTGTTTGAGGTCTATGGGAGCATGCAAACAATACAAGGAAGAAGAAGAAGCTTGGGGCACAACACACTGCAGCTGGCACTCATGTATAAGGAAGTGCCAAGCTATGTGGAATCAATCCACAAAAGTAAGTAAGCCGAAAGCTTTGTGGAAAGCTTCAAACTTCTTCCTAGGTAGAACCTTTGTGAAAAGTTCCGCAATGTTCTCCTGTGTGGGCACATATGACAAACAGATCTCTCGAATAGAGAACCTCTCACTGACATAATGATAGTGCACCTCAATGTGCTTAGTACGAGAAAGGAACATAGGGCTCCTCAGAACTGTGAATGCGCTCTAACTGTCAGTAAAGATGGTGGTGGCACAAGAGTGACCAACACCTAAATTAGCCATAAGGCATCTGAGCCACACATACTCAACAATCGATGTGAAAGCTGCTTACACTAGGGCTCATAACTGGAAGTGGCTACAGTAGGCTGCTTGCTCAACCAAGCTATGCATGAGCTACCAAGCATGAAGCAAAAGCCACTAGTGGACACACGTGTCATAGCAACCAGCCCAATCAGAGTTAGAAAAAGCATGTAAATCTGGTGGTAGTGATCCCCCTTTGGGATTAAACAATCCAAGTAGTCGTGTACCACTCAAGCAGCTAAAGATGCACTTAACGACTTGCTTATACTTGATACCTGGGCCATGCATAAACCTGTTCATCTATGAGATAGCAAACTGAATATCTAGCCGAGTAATGCATAAGTAAATCAAGCATCCAACAACCTGATTATAGAGAACAACATCAAGTGCATCTCTAGAATCGTGAAGACTCAACCATTAAATTGTTTCCATAGTAGTGGCAATGAGTTTATAGTCTTCAAGACCAAAACACTGCAATAATATATCAATATATTTTGTTTAACAAAAAGCTATTCTGCCATCAAATGCCCCAAATCTGACATCTCAAATGAGGTATGCAGATTAGCCTTAAAATGAGAAATATGCTTCGTATGAGGACCAATGAGCAACATGTCATCAACATACATGCAAATGCCCCAAATCTGACATCTCAAATGAGGTATGCAGATTAGCCTTAAAATGAGAAATATGCTTCGTATGAGGACCAATGAGCAACATGTCATCAACATACACTAAAATGATCAAAAGCTCATCATTTGCATGCTTAATATATAAAGTGCTCTCAGTTGGACTCTTCTTGAAACCATGTGCAATTAGATAGGCATGTATCTTTTCATACCAAGCAGGTGGTACTTGCTTGGAACCATATAATGCCTTTTTCAATATGCACACTTGGTTTTCATGCCCTTTTTGCACAAAGCCATGGGGCTGAAAAACATACACTTCTTCATGCAAGACACCATTTAGAAATGCACTTTTAATGTCCAATTGATGTATTCCAACCATGATGAGCTGCAAGTGCACATATGCTATGAACAGTAGTCATTCAACATGTAGGTGCGAAGGTCTCATCAAAATCAATGCCTTTTTCGTGCGCATAAACCTTTGCAATAAGCCTAGCCGTATACCTGTTAACTGTTCCATCACACTTACCCTTGAGCTTGTACATCCATTTAGAGCCAATGGCATTCTTGCCAGGAGGAAAGTCACATAAAGGCCAGGCACCATTTTTCATGATCGCATATGATTGGATAGCAGCCATCCAATTTTCAAAATTTTGTGTTTCATCAAACAAAATAGACTCATTCTCATCACAGACACTAGAGGGAGCCATAACATAGCAATCTGATGTAAAAGATGCAATATGAGAGCCTAAACAAGTACGATATGATAGAGGTGCATCTAATTTGCTATCACGCAAAGTTTGCACTAGCCATTTTGGCATAGTTTTGGCCTCCTCAATATCAGCTCTCTCATCAACAAGTGCATCATGTAAATCTGCATAAAAAATGGAATGATGTGCATCATCACATGAAACCAGTAAAGGTTGAGAACTTGCCTCATTAGGACCAGCACAAGAATCTCCAGCTGTAAAATGAGGCAACAAAGTGTCATACATGTCTTTGGACCTAATTGATGTCACCTTAGTACATGGAATTAATGGATGAATAACATCTTCCTTAGATAAAATATCAGGGCTAACCAAAATTTGTTTAGTCTTTGGATGATATAGATGATAGCCTTTGCTTTTTGAATTGTACCCAACAAAAATACATTTTACTACTTTATCATCCAATTTCTTGCATTGTTGTTTAGGCAGTAATGCATATGTCAGACAACCAAAAACATGCAAGTGAGAAATAGATGGCTTGCAACCATGCCAAGCCTCATATGGAGTGATATACTGCAATGCTTTAGTGGGACACCTATTAAGTACATATGTTGCACACATAACAGCCTCAAGCTAGAAACAATGTGGTAAAGCCTAACTCTTGACCATAGACCATATTACATGAGTGACTTGTTCATCCATTCACCAACTCCATTCTATTGAGGTGCCATTGTATACTGTTTTTTTATCCCACGTTCAGCTAGAAATGCATTAAAGTTAGAAGACATATAATCCCCCCCTCGATTAGAACGAAGGGTGCCCATTTTACATGTTGATAAATTTTTAGCCAAAACCAAAACCTGTTTGAAGCACATAAAGAGTTCAGACTTTGCTTTCAGTTGATATACCCATGCATGCCTAGAAAAATCATCAAAGAAAGTCAAAAAGTAAGGATAGTTCCCAAAAGAGGGTGTGGGCATAGGACCACATACATCACTATGAACAAGCTACAATTTTTTAGTAACTCGAACTGAACCATCTTTTTGGAAGGAGGAACGCTGCAAGTAGCCCAAAATACAACCTTCACACACATGTTTACCAGGTGCCTCAAGTTTGGGCAAAGAGGGCACCATTTCAGATTTTTGTAGGTATAGCAAACTAGCATGATTGAGATGACCAAAGTGTGCATGCCAAAGCTTTGCATCTAACAAAGACTGAGTATCATGTACTCCACATGCTGAATCATTCATAGATTTTTCATAGTCTATGAGCTTATATAGCCAATGACATACAATGTCAGAAGGAATAATGACATTGCCATTTGACAGATCATGAACTGTACATCTATCATCAAGAAATTTTACAACCAAGACAATCTTGGCTAAAGATGACACTAATAACAAATTCTTTTTGATCCCTAACACTAATAGAACATCTCACAATGTAAAAGCACTACTGTCAGTAGTAGTCAGAATGATCTTACCAACTTCCATAATAGGATAAGAGGAGTTGTTGGCACATGTGATAGTATTCCCTGTAAGGGCAGGCTCAAGTGAAGTGAATAGACTGCGCTACGCGGTAACATGTTTGGTTGCCCCACTATCAAAGTACCAAACATCGTAGTCTACTAAAGACATAAACTATTCATGTGAAGATGGGTCAAAACTACAAACAGTAATAGATGCCCATTCTTCATTTTGCATGAGAATAGCATACTCTATTTTGGGTGTAGAGGCATGTGCAACAACCATTCTAGCCTCTTTCTTCCTTGCCTCTTTAGTATCCTATTTTGGACAACTCTTTATGACATGATCATTTCCTACTTGCAAAACAATTTATGCTTTTCTATTTTCTTCTCATCTCTATCATTCTTCTTCGATTGTGCAGAATTAGCAAATTTTTGCTTACTAGTAGAAGAGCTCCATTTACCTTTTCCCTTTTGACTAGTGAAGAAAGCTTGATCTACAATACACATAATGGATCTATTCTACCTAGATATATCTTCCTGCAATAGAATAGAGACTAACTCCTCAAATGTTAAGGCATTTGGATTGCCTTTCATCATCAAATGAAGACTAGAAGCAAAACTCAAATATGAATCAGGAAGACCATTCTAAATAGTCTACACAAGTGAGCTGTCAGGTAACACTTCATCAGCAAAAATCAATTGTTCCTTCAAATCTTTGATCTTTGTAAGAAAACCATCCACGGAATCTCCTTCATTCATGCACTCAGTCTCCAACGGTTTTCGGAGGTAAACAAGGCGAGCCTCATTCCTTGCTTGGTATACAGTGATAAGTGTATCCGAAGCATCCGTAGCTGTTCTACAATCGCAAATGTGAGCAATAATGGCATGTTTGATAGACAAGGATATCAGTGCATGTTCCTTAGCATCTATGCCATCCTACTTAATTTGCTGTATAGAAGGTGTAGCAAGGAATACAACACCAACCGGAACATGAAGAATTTTGCCATCTTCAATGCCTTCTGCATCACATTTAGCAACTTTGTTTGTAGGTGCAATAAGATATTTTTCAACACCCTGCATAATATTCCAAGGTCCTTTTGCAACTAGTACATGATGCATCATATAAGGCCATAATGGGTAATTAGTATTGTCCAGCTTATCCTCAACAGCCAACATACAAAATACATCACTACCTTCAACCACGACCACTAAGTAAAATACTGTGATGCAGAAAAGTGATTGTATTTCAAAAATTTGAATAGAACCACCTTGTCAAGTTCTGCTAAACTTGTAGAAGACTTCGAGGCGCTTATACTGGCGAAACAAAACTTGTGTATACCTTTGGCACAAAAAGAAAAAATTGCATGCACAAGTGTTGCAATAGTGCATTTAGAGAATGAAACGAGCTCATATCACAATTTTGACACCACATATGAAAGTTATTTTGATCTCCTAATCACCCTGAATATGCTCACCAAATTTCATGCGATTATGAGATTTTGACCAGAGGGGTGTCAACGATGCCCTAGATGAAGTGGTGACCTACTCTGCTACCAATTCTTGGCATTTGAGGTCTACAAAAGCACGCGAATAGCACAAGGAAGAAGAAGAAGAAGCTTGCATCACAACACACAATACTGAATGTATTACCACTAGAATGTACAAAGAAAATTTGACATGTTAGGGATATAGGCGTATATACAAGCTAGGGGAAAAAACCTCCTAAGGAGGGGAAAAAGAGCCCCGACGGTCCTAGAGAGTTCACACACATCACTAGCTAAATATATCAACAAATGAAAAGCATGAAGAGAAGGTAAAACACAATGGTTTCAACAAACCCTAAAATACCATTTCCTTATCTCCTAGAGATAAAATGGAAAATTTTGAAATGGTAAAGGGTGTTACCATCTTTACATGAATAGTTTGATGGGCTAATCAAGTGTTCCTTTGCTTTTAGAATTCCTAATTATCTCTGGAGATAATATCTAGTTGAGATATAAACTAGCTCTATCAACAAGTGACATGAAAATGACATTTAGAGTACATTTGAAGAAAGGAATCACTGAAAATCCAATCCTTAAGATTAAAGTCTTCTCAAGTTGCAATTAGAATTGAGACTTCCTGAGTTAAAATTTCATTACTACATGAGCAGCAGAAGACTAAAAGAAGGTTTGATCCCAAGATTCAAGCTAAATTTACCTTCACTAAAGTGGAAGTGTAAGACGGATGGTATGGGAGATGTAGGCTTACACTAACACTGAAGTAAACTTAAACTTGAATTTAGGGAATTTTTTCAGTAAGCATCAAGGAGAGAAAAGAAAAATATCTGAATAGTTCTTTTAATGGAAGGGAACAATAAAGGATTGAAAATAAATTGTTTCAAATTCTATTGAAAGAGCAGAATTTTCAATATACCCTCACATAGTTTTTAAGGATGAAACCTCTTGAGAGGAGAAAATCCCCAAGAACTTGTATCTTTTCCTTGAAAAGACCAAATAAGGTATTTCAAGGTAAAAGATATGCAATTAATAGATATAATTGAAGTACTTCCTCACATTCTAGTAGTTCATGCATCTTTCATTACACCTTTCAAGTAGATGAAGTTCTCAAGGATTAGGGGTTCTAAAAAAACCTCATTGCAAGAGAAAACTTTCATACACCATAAGGATTGTATGAATCCTAAGTGGGTTAGGAAAATAACTTGGATGAGATATAAAGCATATGCGAAAGGTATCTTAATGCTTTATGGGGATAACATAATATACATTATGGATTGCAATAATATAGACCTAAAGAAAATGGTTTTCTATATGAAGCATAATATCTAGATTCGAAAGTAAAGCTTTGAATATGAAGGGATCTATTCAAGAAAGACCTAGTATTATCTCTTAGTTTGGCTAGTAAAGAAGAAAGGCCAAAAGACCCAAGTAGGAAAAAGATCAAGTCAAATGATTTAAGTTGTATAAGATTAGTCATACCACATTAAATGGTTAACCGAATATTCAGGTAAGCTTAGTTCTGGTGTATAGAAGCACCTTAGTCCTTACTCTCATAAGTTGGTAACATACTTTGTACCAGATAGAGAGCACTAAAAAGGAAAGAGAATGCCAAAAAGTATAGAGACATAGTTATGTGGATTCGATGAAGAACCCATTGGTATGGTAAGGTGGGTACTAAATCCTATTGAGTACTTTTTCTTGATGGCTAGGAGAACAAGGGAGTCATTAATGAAATATTTCAGGAAGATAGTTCCTAGGAAGAGGCATCCTCTACAATTATCCTCTCAAAGGGAAGAAGAATTCTTCCAACAAGATACCAAAAGTAGTTCCATCTCTCGATAAACTTTATAGAGAATTGGAAATAAAGAGAGAATCAACTTCGTGGAGTTTCAAGATAAATTCCAAAATTTTGAAGCTCTAAAAGCTTCAACCAAAACTATGACTTCAAATTCAAGGAGCGTAAAGATGATTTAGGTCAATGCTTGAAAGAAAGCTCAGAAAGATCATCTTTTGGATACTTGATAATTGGAGTCAACAAGAGGAATAAGAAACATCTAGTTATAAATATCTTAATCTTTTTGGAAGAACAAGTAGAATAGATTTCAACCAATTAGAGTCTTCAATAGTTAGATTGATCCCTATGGGTTATAGTCCACTGATGAGACACCGGATAGACACAAGAAAGAAGATCTACAAAAACGCCAACTTGCGCAGAGTTTTCTCTTTGTAAATGGTACAAAAACTGATCTTCTTATATAGTACAGTTGTAAGCTTCGCAACGCAACAAGAATCACTCAATTTGGACACCTACACTAAGAGAACCACTCTTTTTATTGAGAGGCTATCAACAGAAGCACCTTCCTTGTCTAAAAATAGACACCTCTCCTTTCCTTCTACTTTTCTCTACTTTGATCTACTTTTACTCTAACTTTGGAGATGTGAAAGCCTCCACATGTTATTTTTCATAACTAATAAGATCCACAAGCTTCCATATACCATTTTTAATAATTAATAAAATCCACAAGACTACTTCAGAGCTTGTTTTTATGTAACAGTTAGACCACTGCAAAATATTTGGGTGCATTGCTTATGCACACATCCCCTCACAAATTAGAGGAAAGCTTGACCCTAAAGCTGAGAAATGTATATTTATTGGGTATGATCAAAACTGAAAGAGGGATAGGATGTACAATCCCATTAACAAAGCATCCATAGTTAGTAGGGATGTAGTGTTTGAATAAAATAATTCATGGTTTGAAGATGATTGCAAGAAATTCAAGTTACCATATGATTTGGAAAATGATTTTCCAACCCTCACTCAAGAAGATCAATACTTAGCAGAAGATATCAACTCAGAGGATAAAGAACAGATTGACTTCAAGTCTTGGAAGTCAAGAGGCTAGATCAAACTCAAGCAATTAGAAGACATACCAGAGTCTTCAAATCAAGCACTAAGGAGATCACAAGGAGAAAGCAAAAGCCCATAGGGTATCGATATGATACATCATGTCACGAGGCATTTTGTGTATATCACTAAAGACGCTACGGCACAAGAGCCTTCTTCATTTAAAAGAAGAAGAAATAATGGAGAGAAGCCATGCACAAAGTACTGGAAACACTACAGGAGAATCATACTTGGGATCTAGTTCCTAAGAAGCGAGGGATGAAGGTAATTGGATCAAGGTGGATATACAAAATAAAAAAGAGCTCAGATGGCTCTATAAATAGGTACAAGGCAAGGTTGGTGGCAAAAGGATTTGCCAAACTTATGGAATGGACTATGAATAAACCTTTTCACCTGTGGCAAAGATCCCAACAATTAGGGTTTTGTAAGTGTTGCTGCTTCTAAAAATTGGAATCTATATCAGTTAGATGCCAAGAATGCATTCTTAAATGGATGGATATCAGAAGAAGTGCATATGGCACAACCACCAAGTTTTGAAGAAAAAGATAAAACAGGTTATGTATGCAAGCTAAGGAAAACACTCTATGGTCTCAAGCAAGCTCAGAGAGCTTGGAACCATAGGCTTGTTACTTATTTGAAGGATCAAGGCTTTGTGGCAAGTAAGGTAGATTCATCTTTATTTGTTAAGAAGAACAAATCAAAAGTTATCTACTTATGTGTCTATGTAGATGACATCATTATTACAGGGAATGATGCTAATGAATTCAAGAAAGTCAAGGGTCAACTAATGGAATAATTTAAAATCAGTTATCTTGATTTATTAACCTACTTTCTTGGCTTAGAGCTTGTGTATACAGATTCTGGTATATTTATTACTCAAAGGAAGTAGATACATGATATGGTGGTAAAGGCCAAGATGCAGAACTCTAAAATTGCAAGTATTCCTATGGAACTCAACCATAAACTGAGTTCTCATGAAGGTGAACTACTTGATGATGATAGAGGTTATCAACAACGAGTGGGAAGTCTCAATTATGCTACCCTAACAAGAGTAGACATTGCTTATGAAGTAAGTACATTGAGTCACTTTATGCATGCACCAAGGAAGCCTCATATGGAAGCTGCAAAAAGGGTGCTTAAGTATCTAAAGGGTACAATAAATGAAGGGTTATTCTATCCCTTCACTTCTGACATAGATATAAAGACGTATTCTGATGCAGATTGGGCTGGCTCACTATCCTATGTATCAACTCATTTACAATGTGCATATTTACTCACAAAGGCATTGGATGGAACAAAGATGAATAGGTTCAAATTGGTGACTGGTTTGCAAGAAATCAAGGACGAATGAAGATCAAGCACGTTCGGCTTGAAGTGGAGCCATTGGTGCAATTAAAACCAAGCCCACATACCTGGTTAATTAGCTTATGCTTGATTTATTGGCATAATTTGTGCAAGGCTTCATATGATGAACCTCTTGTAAAAATCCCTCACATTTATCTTTTTAAAAGTGGTTCACATCCACGTCGACTTAGGAAGCTCTAAAATCATGAATTATTCGGTTGTTGAGTGATGAGGGAATCTATCCTCTACTTTAGGATTCACCTGTTTAGGTAGATGTTTGAATTTGAATTCAAACTTTGGCTGCAAGTATAACTATAAGAAGAGGATCAAAAAGACCTGCGTGCATCTCAAGCCCATGATATCATTTTGAAGGAAATTCATTGTGAAGTGAGAGCTTATCTCATAGCTCATTCACCTCTCACACATTGAGCAATTTATGATTGCCAATGGCATTGTATTTCTATGTGATTTAATACATTTATGATCAGTACATTCTCATCTCACTTCTTTGTTATAACTCCATCAGAATAGTGATATTCTTAGAGCTTGTTCTCAGTTCCTAATTGATCATTTACCATGATTTAAAGCATGTAAGATTCAACATACTGTCTACTACGCGCCTACAAAATTTCATTAGCATTGCTTCTCGGGATGGTGAGATATTAACATATCGTTGCTCACTGGTCTATTGATTGTTGCAGCCTGTAAATATGGGGATGATTCTATGATTTGTTAAACATCTTTCTCTATGTGTAGTCCATCATTTTTTATGAAATCACTCATGATTGATAGCTTACTAAGTTAATTAGAGCTTCACAAAAGGAATTAAGCCAATTGCTATTGTGCTTAGAGAACTGTTCAAAACATTGAAGAGATGTAGGAACTAAAATAGTAAGTTTTTGTTCTTGGATCCACTTCCTACCTATCTATTTTGATCCGTCAATTAGTGGATCGTCTTTGGAGAAACATATATGAGTATTTATGTTCATTAGCTAGCAAAAGAGGCCCACTATACTCTTCAATCATCATACTTACCAGGTGTGAAGCAGGATCTAGCAACACTACTTCATCTCTTGTGACTATCCACCATGTCCTCCAACAATTGGAACATGTCATTCTATATCAAGTGTCTTTAGTGCCAGATTGGAGAGAGCCTTTTGTAGAATTTCTAGAGATGAAAGGAATTCCCTCAAGAGATAACATTGGCTAGAAAAAAGATCTTAGAATAGGAAGCACTAGATTATTCACTTGGAGAAAATTTATACAAGCATGTAAGAGACGGATACATAAGATTGTGTGTCCATGAGAGTGAATACCTCAAGATTTTAGAGATTTCTCACAAAGGTGTAGCAGGAGGACACTTTCGACCAGACCCTATGATCAAAACAATTCTATTCTGAGGTCTTTGGTGGCCAAGCCTTCACATGGATGCACATACCTATGTGAAGCAGTGTAATATTTGTCAGCAAACTCAGTACCTAATACATAAGAACAAGATGCCATTAAAACCCATGATGGGAGGATGGGCATTCTCTAAGTGGTGAATAGACTTTGTAGGTCCTATTAATCCCCCAGCTAAGAGCTCACATGTTGAATACATTATTGTTTCCACAGACTATCTAACCAAATGGGTAGAAGTGAAGGCCACAAAGAAGAATGATGCACAAACCACTCTTAAGTTCTTATTCAAGAATGTGTTTACTAGATATGGGTTACCAATAGAGTTAGTAATGATAGAGGTATGCACTTCTTGAATGATGTCATTGAAAACCTTCTCCAAGCATACCTGGTGATACATAAGAAGTATGTACCCTATCATTCACAAGCTAACGGACAAGCCGAGAGCACAAACAAGATACTATGTAATGTATTGACAAAATTGGTGAATATAAGCCCTGTGATTGGGATAAATAGCTAGACCATGATGTTTTGGCATATTGAGTGGCCTATAAAACGATGCTGTAAGCCACAACCTTTTAGATGTTCTTTGGAAAAAGTGTAGTGCTACCAATAGAATTCCTAATACCCACATTGAAAATTGGACAAGAGTATCATTGGATTGGCCATGAGCTCTCGTCTAGAATCTTAGATCTTGAATGATTAGGTGAAACAAGGTTAAGAGAAGCTGTAGGAATATACACAGCCATGAAAAGGCATACTTAGATGCCCATTGAGGGATAAAGGCTTAAAAGTGGGAGACTTAGTCTTGGTATGCACATTGAAACAACATGCACGGAAGCTGGAGAAGCAATGCCATGGAACCATGATTATTATTAGACTATCAACAAGTGGAGCAGTCCAATTAGCCACTCTACAAAGTGGCATCCTACCTAATTACATGAGTGGATGGAGAATCAAATTATATCAATAACACCTCACGGAGGAGATGCTAAAGTGACTCAACACTATGAAGAAATGTAAGAAAGAGGAAGAATGAGTTTGAAAAGAAGCACACGCAGAAGTCTTAGAATGCATCCAACAAATGAAATTGAGAAGATAAGGTAGAGATCAGCCTGGGTCAGACACCCATGAGGGTGCAAGGTATCAGCTAGCTATGTGCCAATCATCAGGAGCAATCTCAACTCGTATAATTGACTGAAGACCTTTTGTGACCCTAGAAGTAGGACAAGGAGAGAGTGCAAAGGAACATAAGAGCTTTGATTGACTCAGGTACAACCACTAGTGTAGTGAGACTTTCTTACTCTCAAGAATTGCAATTAAAAGTCAATCCTATAGAAGCATATCTCATAGGATTGAGAGGTGTGGAAACCCCTTGCATGGAGGAGGTGGAGCTTCTCATCTACATTCAAGAGGTTCTAATGACAGTAAAATTCCTAGTTTATGAAGACAAGGATCTCAACAAACCTCTTGTCTTGGACCAAGAGTAGATCTATGATCATACAGTCAACCTGAACCTAAGAAGTGGACTTCTTCAGGTATGGGTGCATCAAAACTACATCACGCTAGAGTTAGAAAATCATGCACTTAGGAAACTAGGAAAGGCACCCACTCCTGGTCCTTCCACGAGCAGAGATGACGATAACGATGTTATTCTTGTTCAAAGTTCTATGGTGCAGAATCATGTCACTCATGAAGGAGGTGCAAAACCCACTGGGGAACTCCCTTCTTTTCCAAAGATGGTCCAAGAATAACAAGTCGGGCAACACAAGAAGCAGATTAAGTAGATCATCAAGAGGCATGCTTAACGATGCGTGCAATGTAAAGTGCCTCATGGAATGAAGGAGATCTAGAGCAAGGGTTAACAACCCTCTGCTTTGGAGACAACATCCCAAAGATGCATCAAACGAAATATCCAATCCAAGTCTACAAGAAACGAGTATCCTAGGCATCAATCAAGCTGAACAATTTCTATTTGGGTCCCAATGAAATTAATGAAGGTTGACCCCAATGCTAGACAAATTTACGTGCCCAAGACCTGCTTACAAGCTCAAAAAGCTTCACATAAGCTCACAAGCTTGAATCGAAAATCATAGGCACTCACAACACAAATCTCACGGCAAACATCTACACTCAAAAACTTCACATCTCTGATCACACCTAGGATTATCTAGAAATGGGTACCCAAAAAGTCCCAAATCCGAGAACATCTATGCCAGCAACATGTAAAGGCCATCACTACCAAAAGTCAAAATCCCATGCTAAAAGTTTGGAGAATTAAACCCTATATAAAATCCCCTGATCCAATTTTGTAAATCAATCCCCACTGAAGTATATGCATTTCGAGTACAGTGCACATCCAAAGTATGCACCTAGGGAAATCACTGACCTATTAAGTGACACTCACTACAGAAGAACACCTCTCTCACTAACTCCCTAACCACTAAGGGTATCATGTTGGTATTTTAAAGGAGACAAAGTATCATCATGTTTTCTTTGCAATGCTAATATGATCTCCTCTTCTAGCAGATTCAAAGAGAAACAATACGACTCTCATCATGGTTGACATAGGACACACTAGTTCGCGGGCAGGGACAAGTCGAACTAGAGTTAGTATGGAAAACCTACCCATTGAAGTGCCACCAACCCAGCAACCTATAGAGCTACACCACCTCCAACAAATACCAATTCCCGATCCACCTATAGGACTTACAGAGAAGGTTAGCAATCAATCTCATTGGTTAAACAGGATGCCAAGGTAGCTAGGAGATGCAACATACATATGGGAGTCCAAGTGTGAGTTTGGCAACATATGGGGATTGTTTCAATATTTTTCAAAGGAATTAGAGAATCTCTAGAACACCCCAGAACTACAAGTAGTTTGGCAACGTGCAGGGTTAGTTGAATATTTCAAGGCACCCATACCAAAGCCAAACTTCCAACAATTCTATTTTTTAGTATCCACTCTATAGGCTAGTGGTGTGAATGATCGACCAGGCACCTTTGACATTCCCTCGCTGTCGCGCAACAATGAGCTGAAAAAGTTTGAACTCACCCTAGAATTGATAAGAGATGCACTTAACATGCATGACACACATGTACCCTCAGAAAAAGATCCTCTGATGCCTGACAACATGAAGAATAGAAAGCTATTAAAAATAAGGATATTGCAAAACTCACACCTAATGTTTCCACCCCTCTTTGACTATGCCTGCAACACTGCATTTCCAAGACAAGATAGGATCATTAAATCATACAAGAGAATCTAGTTGGGTATTTATCTAGTAGAGACATGCTCATTAACTATTAAGCTTCTTATTTAGATTATGGAGCAGTTAGAAGATGGCCGAGGAAGTCAATGGTCAGAAACATTTGTGCAATTTCTTTTATAATATATAGTTGTTTAGCATATGATTTGCTCATCGAGCATGCATTGACCTGGTCATAATTACAATTGTTTAAAGGATGCAAAGCTTCAACACACCAATCCAAGAGAATGAGGGGCACTATTGCACATGTCCAAGAATGAGAAGTTCTTATGACCCCAAAGGTCTCACCATGAGGGGAAGCCACACTGCCTCCCTTTATGATTTGAACTCCTCCATCTGACTCTAGAGTCACATCGCAAGCATCTCCCTCTACATCCCCTATACCTTTGGATTTTGAATTCAATACCATTGGAGACACTGAAGGAATAAGCACCTTCGATTTTGAATCTTTTTTGTAGACCACGCAGCTATCCGATGTAGAGTTCTTTTCTGATGCAGAAGGACCGGCACATCCACACAAAGAAGGGGTAAATCAACAAAGGCCGCCATGTCCACTGGGAAGACAACGGACAAAGGACCCTATCTCAGCAATTAGAATGGCTAGAGGGAGAAGAAGAACAACAACAAGGAGAAGAAGAAATTATCAAAGCCTTAGCCTATAATACAGAACTCTACAATTATACCAAATCATGGAAAGGGTGTGGGCTCAACAATTAATTTCTAAATAGAGCAGCAGAGTGCTCATGGCCTAACTCTTGGAAGAGGCGGGTGTTGAGTCTGAAACTAGTGAAACTCTACTATTGCTCTCTGAAACCTATGGGTGTAGTGGAAGCCGTACGACCCACATTGCAAAGGACTCATGTCCAATACAACCCATGCACATGCCAAACATGATCAAGGTCTGGTAGAAGCATTCAAATCCCCATCACAAGAGCAATCGGACCAATCGAGACAATGTCCCAAGAAGTGAGAAGTTATGGCCATGAAACGATAGTCGTCCATGAAGACACAACAAAGCCACTACCTCCAACACCTCCACCATCACCCATGGAGCGAAAGTTGTAAATATTATTCCTACCATAAATACCGAGAGCAACCCTTCATCTTTCATAGCTTCACTTATAGTTCAACCCTATTTTCTTCTTTTTACAACCCCTTGTATCATACTGCCACCGTTACATCATAACCCCTCATTGATCCTACCATAGCACATCCTACCTCTACAACTTCAGTCATAGGACACCCAAACATGAGATCCATGTTTCTAGGATCCCCTTCCATCGAACCTGCTTCCATGGCATTCCCATCTCCAAGCTCTTACTTTCCACCTTCCATCCCACCAGTCCTTCAACCCATCCATGCCTTTCTTTCTAGACTGTTTCAAGCCACCACCCAAACCTCCTTCTTGGTCTCGTTCCCAACACCAACACCACAATTATTCACCACCACCTCACACACCACCTACCATTCAAATGTATATGGTAGACACCACACTTTTTGATAGCATGGATATTTTTCCACCCACAGCACCTCTCCCTCCACCCACACCTCCACCATCCCCCATTCCCCCACCACCAACTTCACCTACACATACCTCTCTATTAGACATAGCATTCACACTCCCCATCCCACACTCCCATTCCCTTGCATCAACCACTATACAAACTACACATTCATCTATATTTAATGCATTTGAGACTATGCATCAGCTTATGATGCAACTAAGGATAGAGTACCATCAGCTACAGGCACATAATCAGATGATACAAGAGCGTTCTACCAAATTACAACAACAAATAGCTACATTGGAGGAAGACAATGAAAGTCTACAAATGCAATTTCATTTGTTACAAGAGGCTCGTAGCACACTAAAAACCCAGTTGCAGAATGTAGATATAGAATCCATGCAACAAGTTGAAGGTCATCTATAAACATAGATGGAACCTAACTCTAAACTCTAGTGCAACATGGTGCTATTAAGAAGGCATCTCGCAATGGCTCACAAGGAGAATAGATGGTTGTGACTTCAAAATCAGGAAAATGTAGGAGCAACATCAGAGAGCATACTAGGGGCGACCATAAGTCCATCAAAATTTCTAGTTTTGCCCCCTGAGAACATTAAGATTATCCTAGAAGATTATGCTAACCTACTCAAGGCCCATGACAAGTTATTAGAAGGACTGGATAAACTACAATGGAAAAGAAAGTTAGATACTACAGCTACCCCCCAGACCACCATATCAGCCTCTTCAAACATTATTGACTCCTCAGCACTACAAGAACCTCAAAAACAAGTGATAGAATTGCAAACAAGGCTATTACAATATGAGAAACCATCATCCCCGCTAGAGCCCCCCACAGAAGAAGAAATATTCTCCATTCCAGTGGAACAAACATTTGAAGATGACTATGATCCACAACCCATTCCTACTGGATGAATAACAGAAGAAGGCCAAGATACATTTGAAGCTCCATGACCCCCATGGTTGAAACAAGTGGAAGACATTGGGAGTACTCATGAAGATCACACAATGGTGTAAAATCAAGCCATGTGAATCATAGAAGAAATGGTAAATCCAACTATTTCCAACACTTCACCTCTACGACTCATCATGACATTTGAACTTCTGATGCAATTCTAGCCAGAAGGCTTACCACCGAAAGCACATAAAGTTAATATTCATTAACCAACCTGGCAACAAAAACGTTTAGAAACTTACCCAAAAATGATGCACGCATGGAACCATGCGTCCCTACATCTTCTTTACAACCCACATTATGGTCCAATTCCATGGTGCAGGTGCGCGAAAGCATTTTCCATTAAAGTACACAACAATGTTGAGTGCAAGAAATGGGTCAAATACCCATACATTGTGCCGCCGCAAGGACCACCTTAACTTGATTATATGATGGCCACCATATGCCATTGGATGCCTTGGTTGAAGCCAATGTTAGATGTCATTGCACAGATGATGCTAGAGATTTTGGATATGATGCAGATTGTTCTCAAGAGTTTTCGAAATACATAAGCACCAAAAGTAGATCTATCGGGTTTTACAAATGGAAACTATGATTTAGTGTACGACATGAGCACGACCCCAATTATTAGAGTAGCTTATGCCTAGCATGCCTGTATCAAATACCTCCCAACCTATTACAAACAAACCTTTGAAGATGTGTTCACTACAAGCTTTTGGGAGTATCACTCTAAGGTGCTTGCACTGAAACCAACACACCTGCTTCACTTATTTGCATGTGAGCAAGCTTTGTATTCCGTAGTATTACACAGAGCCAAATATCCCAAGTTCCATGACTTGAGATGCATTGCAAGATGATTTGGCAATAGGATTAAGGCTCTGTGAACATGAGTTGGTCACTAAAGTCATCCAATATTATATCGGCCACCCTACAAAATAGAGGTATGTCCGGGGTGAGAAACACTAGAGAGGGGGGAGTGTTAGCCTACAAACAATGAGAAGATAGAGCAGTCAAGTAAAATCCGGCACGTAAGAGGCCTAATCATTTTTCTCATATTTTATTGTTGGTGTAAATCACAAGCCTACACATTTGGCTTGGAAGACATCATGAAGACTCCACATGCATGAATAACCATAGGAACATATGCTAGTGGTTTATTACCACTTTACCTCATTGTAAAAGTCTAATTTGACTTAGAATCTTTTGTAATCACCTACCTAACTGATTCGTGGAAAAGTAGATCACTTGATTGAGAGAATATCTCCAAACTTTTAGATTCTTGATCATAGGAAGCCAAAGATTTGAATTTGAATTCAAATCCTAAGTCATTTCCTATAAAATTGGATGTGAAAAAGTCGCAGGTAGATCACTCCATTCCCGAGGCTCATTCTGTTGAGCTTGAGTGTGTGTAAGGACTATACCATAGCCTACACCTCTCTAGACCATTTGGCAATGCTAGACATGCCAATGGGATTGTACACAATTGTTAGTCAATAGATACATTTACATCATTCATCTTTGTGTTCTCTACTAGTCTACTCAAAAGTCTGTCAACTTGTCAAGGGCATATCTCAGTCAATACTAATCCAATTTTTAGTGATTCAAAGCTTGTTGGATTCAGCTCAAAGTCATCTACATGCTGAAAAAGTTTGAAGTGATTTCATTCAGCGAATTCAGAGAAATCGTCGTCGAGGTGCTCACTGGTCTATCTCTGCTACAGTCCTAAAAAGTCGAGGGTATAGCTAATTTTGCTAAATCAATTTCTCTGAGTATAGTTTGTCATTTTACATCATTCCACTTGCAAATGGTAGCTTACTAAGCTAATTGAATACCCCTAGAAGGAATTTTATCAATTGCTACTGTGCAGGTCACACTGAGCAAAACATTGAGCAGGTGTGAAGACCAAAATAGAAAGTTTTCTTGAGTTTGTGACTTCCAAAGTTATCTGTTTTGATTCAATCATTGCACACATTATTTCCAAAGGACATAGGCCATTTCTTGGTGTCATTGGAAAGCTAAGGGAGTCTACTAATCAAGTCTGAAGCTAAAGAGGGCTGGTACAAAGCAGATTTTAGCAGTACCTACTCAATCTCTTGGATCATCCATCCATCTTTCCCAACAATGGTATCAGAGCAAATAAGGTAAAATGGGAGATGGTTTTCCTTCATTCATTGATAAATTGGACAGGAACAACTATCAAGCTTGGTCTCTAAGGATGAAGACCTACTTACAAGGAAGGAGTCTCTATGGATACAGCTCAGGAGATGAGGAATTGCCCTCATTCAAAGCAAGAGGTTTGCCAACCAAGGAGGAGCAAGAAAAACTCAACACATGGTGTGCAAGGGATGCATTGGCAAGGTCTTATTTACTCAACTCTATATCTGACTTTCTTTTACCTCATATCAGAAATTGTAAGACTTCCCAAGGGACTTGAGAAACCTTGTCATCATATTTTTCCTCCAATACAAGGGCTAGGAAAAATCAGTTGTGGATTGAATTCACAAGACTAAGGAAGCAACCTAAGCAAGCTGTTTCAGAATTTGTGACCAAGATCAAAGATGTTGCAGATCAGCTAGCAAGCATAGGAGAAGAAATTGAAGAAGAACAAATTGTAAGGCAGGTAATTAATGGAATCAAGGCTGATGACAAATGGGAAAGCTTCACCAGTGCAATGGATGTCTACATGGACATGCACACTCCAGATCTTACAACTCTCATGGGACAACTATTTACACATGAAGCAAAGCTTACCAAGAGTGGAGATACATCCAAAGGTAACAATTCTTCTGCCCTATACACTGATAAGAAATCTAAGGATAAAGGCAAGAGTAAGAAGGTGGAAGATGAAGGCTCTACCTCCTAAGCCAACTATGCAGGGAGAGGTAGATCTTCAAGAGGAAGGGGCAGAGGAGGTAAGAAAGGTAGGGGGAGACCCCATAACTCATCACCATGTAACATTTGTGGTTTGTCAAACCACACCATAGATGAGTGTTACAGGAATTACAAAAATCAGAGAGGAAGAGGCTACCAAAGAGGTGGATACTCTCAGTCTAGAGGAAGGTTCAACCATCACCAAGGCCACAACAACAATTATAACAACAACTAAAACAACAATTACAATGGCAACTACCAAGGAGGATTCAGAAACAGAAAGGACTACAACAACTACACAGAAGAGCAGGATGACTCTCTCTTGATCATGAACATGACTTCAAAGTCAGGTACAAATGATGATCACTTATTTTACATTGATTCAGGGTGTTCAAATCATGTGGCTGGTAATGTGGCACTACTTTCTGATCTTGAGGAACCAAAAGGTAAACACCAAGTCCAAACAGGTGATGATACAAAGCATTCTGTAGTTAAAGTTGGAAATGTGAAAACTTGTGATGGTAATCAGAATTTGTTGAGCAAAGTACTTTATGTACCTACAATTACAAAGAACTTAATGAGTGTTGGTCAGATTGTAGAGAAAGGGTTGCAGATCAGATTCAATCAATATGGAGCATTTGTGGAGGACCCAAGACATGGATTCAAAAGGATAGCTAAAGGAGAGAAATCAGGTAGACTTTTCACTTTTGAGTTGGAAGATACAAAAAACATTTCATTATACAGTTATAAGGATCAGACACTTTCAGAGCTTGAGATTTGGCACAAGAGATTAGGGCATATTGGAGAAAGGACCTTGAAGCAAATGTGCAGAGACCAATGTGTGCTTGGGATACCTAATGTATCCAAGCAACATATGATTTAGAAGTGTGGTGCTTGTCAATTTGGTAAGTCTCACAGTTTACCCTTCTCCAAAAAAGGATATATGCATGAAGACTATCTAGAGCTTGTACACACAGATGTATGGGGACCTAGCAAAGACCCCTTAGTCTCAGGTTCAAGGTACTATGTGTCTTTTATTGATGACTATAGCAGATGGACTATATTATACTTTATGAAGCACAAGGATGAGGTATTTAATTGTTTTAAGAAATATCTTGCATTAGTTGAAAATCAGACAGGAAGGAATTTGAAGAGGCTAAGGTTAGATGGAGGAGGTGAGTACTTCTACAATGAATTTGAGGACTTCTTGCAGGACAGAGGCATCAAAAGGGAAATAACCACAAGGTACTCTCCTGAACAGAATGGGGTAGCTGAAAGAAGAAATATGTTAATTGTTGAGACAACTAGATCTATGCTTAATGAGAAGAAATTATCTAACTACCTATGGGCAGAGAGTGTCTCTACTGCCACCTATCTCATAAACAGGTTACCATCAAAGTCACTTGATGGTATGAAACCATATGAAGCATGGCATGGTAAGAGACCATCATTGGATCACTACAAAATTTTTGTATGTGTAGCATATCTACACATTCCTTCACAGGTAAGAGGAAAGCTAGATCCAAAGGCTGAAAAATGTATTTTCATTGGATATGATTTAAATTAAAAAGGTTACAGGTTTTATAACCCTACCAATAAGGGATTTATGGTAAGCAGAGATGTGATCTTTGATGAGAATGATTCTTGGTATGAGAATGAATGCAGGAAGGTCAAACTACCCTATGATTTGGAAGAAGAATTTCCAAAACTTACAAAGGAGGAACCTACTCAAGATGGAGAGTCAAGTTTAGATGATGAAGATACAATCAACCTTGAAGAGTTCAAGGCATGGAAGTCCAAAGGCAAAATGAAGATGAAGAAGCTTGAGGACATACCAGAATCTTCAACTCAATCAATCAAAAGGTCTCAAAGAGAGAGCAAAAAACCTATCAGATATGGGTATGATACATCTCTTGTTACTAAACATTCCACTTATCTTGCAAAGGATTTGCTAAATGAAGAACCAGGATCATATGAAGAAGCAATCACAAAATCAGAATGGAAGGAAGCTATGGATGAGGAGATTGAAGCACTCAAGGAGAGTGATACATGGGAGTTAGTACCCAAGAAGGACTCCATGAAGGTAATAGGATCCAGATGGATCTATAAATTGAAAGGAAATTCTGATGGCACAATTAACAGGTACAAGGCCAGATTGGTAGCCAAGGGTTTTGCACAAACCCAAGGCATTGACTATGAAGAAACATTTTCTCCTGTGGCCAAGATGCCAAAAATCAGTGTGTTGGTAAGTGTGGCTGCATCAAAGAATTGGAACATGTACCAATTGGATGTCAAGAATGATATTTGAATGGATGGATTTCAGAAGAAGTTTATATGTCACAACCTCCTGGCTATGAAGACCCTAAGAAGGTAACTTATGTTTGCAAATCAAAGAAGGCTTTATATGGATTGAAGCAGGCACCTAGGGCATGGAATTACAGGCTAACTACATACCTCCAAGACCAAGGTTTTGTCATGAGTAAGGCTGACACTTCTCTGTTCATTAAGAGAAGTAATTCAGAGATAATCTATCTCTGTGTTCTGTGTTGATGAAATCATCATTATAGGTAATGATGTCAATGGAATCAGAAGCATCAAAAGCCAAATGATGAAGGAGTTCAAGATCAATGATCTTGGGCTATTGAAGTATTTTTTGGGACTTGAATTAGTCTACACGAATTCAGGAATATACATTACTCAGAAGAAGTATGTGCAGGACATGTTGAAGAAATTTCACTTGCAGGATGCTAAAGCAGCTAGTACTCCAATGGAGGTGAACCTAAAGCTAAGTGCCCATGAAGGTGATGAAGTCCAAGACATTATAGGTTATCAAAGTATGGTAGGTAGCTTGAACTATGCTACTCTTACAAGAATTGATATTGCATATGGAGTTAGTGTGCTAAGTCAATTTATGCACAAGCCAAGGATACCTCACTTAGAGGCTGCCAAAAGAATCTTGAACTATCTCAAGGGTACACAGAACCATGGTTTGTACTTTCCTTACACTTCAGATATTGATATAAAAGTTTATTCAGATGCAGATTAGGTAGGATGCAAGGATGATAGGAGAAGCACTTCTGGATACATTTCTTTTGCAGGTGACAAACCAATTTCGTGGTCTGCAAAGAAGCAACCAACTGTTGCATTATCTTCTACAGAAGCAGAGTATAGAGCGCTAGCTAATTCCACTCAAGAAGCAATTTGGATTAAGCTTTTCTATTCAGAATGGGGCTTATATACTAGGCCTCCAATTATCTTTGGAGATAATACAAGTTCTCTTCACCTTGCAGCTAATCCTATCTATCATGACAGGACCAAACACATAGAAGTTCATTATCATTATGTGAGAGAGAAGTTGCTAAGCAAGGACATTCAACTGACCTATGTGTCAACCAACATGCAATGTGCAGATTTGCTGACTAAAGCTTTGGATGGAACCAAACTTTGCACGTTCAAATCTATGATTGGATTGCAGGATATACTTGAAGATTGAAGATGAAGACTTAAGCCAAAATGTTTGGCTTGAGGGGGAGCTGTTGGTGTAAATCACAAGCCTACACATTTGGCTTGAAAGACATCATGAAGACTCCACATGCATGAAGAACCATAGGAACATATGCTAGTGGTTTATTACCACTTTACCTCATTGTAAAAGTCTAATTTGACTTAGAATCTTTTGTAATCACCTACCTAAGTGATTCGTGGAAAATTAGATCACTTGATTGAGAGAATATCTCCAAACTTTTAGGTGATTGATCATAGGAAGCCAAAGATTTGAATTTGAATTCAAATCCTAAGTCATTTCCTTTAAAATTGGATGTGAAAAAGTCACAGGTAGATCACTCCATTCCCGAGGCTCATTCTGTTGAGCTTGAGTGTGTGTAAGGACTATACCATAGCCTACACCTCTCTACACCATTTGGCAATTCTAGACATGCCAATGGGATTGTACACAATTGTTAGTCAATAGGGGCCCTTCCTTATCATTCACAGTGAGACGATCCATTGGAGCTAGTTTCCACCTGCTTGGCTCTCCTCCCACTCCCCCAAATTTCCTCTTTTATGAGCTAGATTCGTCATAACCCTTATGTTGGATCTTTGGGGTCAGTTGTCCTCCTTGTATTGGTTCCATGGATTGTATCTTGATGGGCATTTTTTTATCAACTAATAAAAAGATCTTTTGTGAAGAAAAGGTTTAGAGAATGGGAGAAACTACTTCAATTCGTGCAACATAATTGTTGAAAGAAAGAAGATCAAGCATGCTACATATAAATTGATGGACATAGTTCACTAGTGCAAGGAAAGATAGAACAAGATCAAACAAAAACCATCCATGTAGGTAGAATTTAAGTTCATGTTCTTCAAAAATTTTGCTTCACTAGATAAGCATACCAAGATGCTTAGCACATGGTTTCTCCTGTACCAATAACAACTCATAGTGAAAAATGATAGAGGGAGATATAAAGAAACTATGTTAAAGGTCCTAGATAAGTACTCAACTTTTTATAGGTTCAAAAGTTTGTATTTGTATTGCAAGCTACTTTGTGTCCTTTAGTGTGCAACGATCACTACCATGAATTAAATGAAGCTAACCAATTCGACGTAGTTTTGGAAGATGGAAGACATCTGAGACCATAACCGAGTGGGAGAAAAGTTTCCTCGGCTAGACTCACAAAATCTTCATCTTTTGTTCTAGTACCTAATAGGCAAGTTAATGTTATACATGCTTCAATGGTAGAGAGATTGGTACAATGCTCTAACTTGATTCCTCATTAAAAACAGAAGGCTATGGATGCCCAGGTCAACATTGTTAATGATTTTCCCAAAGAAAAAACAAGATCTCAATAGCAATGGTTATGGAAAAGCAACCGTCATTCCCATCATCACCATCATCTCGAGTTTGACCTTGATGAACACATGAGATAAAAAGATAACCATGCTATTTTGAATACGAAAATGACCAAGAATGTAACCATATTTGTAGATATGGTATTATCTCCTTTCACCTAGAAAGGCTATTGACTTCTAGACATGAAAGGTGAACTAAAGGACCATCATGTTAATTTTTTTCTGGTACAGGCTCCACTCATAATGTGATAAATTCTTTATTGATAAAGAAACAATGGCCGAATATGGTCCATTTGATTATACATACAGAGTTGAATTATCTTATGAAAAAAGATATGAACCTTGGGACCCATGAGTAGTTGGATTGCCAATTTAAGATTCACAGTTATAGAGATGAATTAGGTTTTGAGATTTCAAGGCTCACTAGATAGATTATGCATGAGATAAGTTTCATAGTTTTGGACACTATTTTAGTTCAAGAAATAAAGGATTTTATAATATTGAATCTCATTTATATTCTATTATAAATTAATTACAATATTTTGAAAAGAAAATTTGTTGCCAATAATGCAATTTCTTCTCTAATTTGATCAATGATTCTGTTAATTGAAGGGGAAGATTTGTGTGCCTAGCTCCCAAGAAGGGAAAGTAAAATCAAATTATCTTTGAAAAGCATGACATGCCTTTTGGAAGATTCATGGTGTCAAGAGAAAACCTCAAGTGACTCAACAAAAATTTTTGTAGCCTAAGATGGATGGAGATATGCACATTTAAATAATTCAATGTTTCAAATGTCAAGTGAAGAAGGCCAAGAGCATATGCTCTCCAAGATGGGTGCAACCTACTAAGGAAATCTGTGCAAAAAATTTCTATTTTTGTGCTTTTTGATTAGTTAAGTAAGATGGCATATTTCATTCCCATAAAAGAACCATTAGAAGCTCCATGTAGCAAAATTGTTTATTCAAAACATTCTTAGATCACATGTTTTGTCAAAGCCCATAGCTTTGGAGAGGGATTTTTTTATTCATTCATGATAAAACCACTAGTGGACACATGAGTGTCATAACAACCACCCAATCCCAATCAAAAAATGCATGTAAATAATGGTGACTTGCATGAAGATGTGTATGTTTTTTAGACCCATGCTTTTGTGGACAAGGGGCATGAAAACAAAGTGTGTAGGTTGAAAAAGGCATTTAACTGTTCGAAGCAAGCATCATGTGCTTAGTATGAGAAGATACATGCCTACTTGATTGTACATGGTTTTAAGAATAGTCGAACTAGGAGCACCTTATATGTTAAGCATGCAAATGATCTGCTTCTGATCATTCTTGTCTATGTTGATGACATGTTGTTCATTGGTCCTATTGAAAAGAATATTATGGATTTGAAGCCTGATTAGCATGCCTCATTTGAGATGTCAAATTCATGGCATTTGCATCATTATTTCCGCATTTAATTTATGCAAGTTGATGGCAGAATAACTTTGTGTCAAACAAAATATAGTGACACATTATTGCAGCATTTTTGCCTTGATGACTAGAAAACTATTGCCACTCTTATGGAAACAAGTTTATGGTTGAGTCTTCATGATGCTCGAGATGCATTTGATGTTGTTCTCTATCAGCAAGCTATTGGATGCTTGGTTTACTTATGCATTACTCTGCCTGATATTCACTTTTCTATCTCAGAGATGAGCAACTTTATGCATCTCCAGGTGCCAAGCATTGGCAGGCAGGTAAGCACATCTTTCACTAATTGAGTGGTACCCGACTACTTTGATTATTTTATCCCAAGGGGGGATCACTATCATTAGATTTACATGCTTTTTCTAACTTTGTCTTCGCTAGTTGCTATGATATTTGTGTGTCCACTAGTGGTGTTTGCTTCATGCTGGTAGCTCATGCATATCTTGGTTGAGCAAGGAAGAACCTACTGTGGCCACTTCTAGTTGTGAGGTTGAGTATAGGGTAGCTTTCACATAGATTGTTGAGTGTGTGTGGTTCAGATGCTTTATGGCTAATTTGGGTGTTGGTCAGTCTTCTCCCACCACATATTTACTGACATTTAGGATGCATTGGGAGTTGTGAGGAGCCTTGTGTTCCATGCTCATAGTAAACACATTGAGATGCATTGTCATTATGTCAAGGAGAGGTTATCTACTAGAGAGATTATTATGGCATATGTGCCCACACACGAGAATGTTGCAGACCTCTTCACAAAGGCTCTATCTAGGGAGAATTTCGAAGCTTTGCACAAAGCTTTGCACAAAGCTTTGGGATTAATTTCTTATACATGAGTGCTAGCTCCTTGTTCATTGCATCACTCCCAAGGGGGATTTGTTGATATATTTTGATACTGACGTGTGTGAGAACACTAGGACCATCGGGGCACTCTTTTCCACCTTTAGGACTTTTTTTCTCACGGGCTTGTATATATGCCTATAACCCTAATGTATTACTTATCCTTGTACATTCTCTTGGTAATGCATTTAGTATTGTGTGTTGTGCTTCAAGCTTCTTCTTCTTCCTTGTGTTGTTTGTGTGCTTCGGCAAACCTCAAATGCCAACATTGTGGACCTTGTGACAAGAATAAATACTTAGTCTTTATCTTTAAGATCTCTCAAAACTATCAAAAGCTTCTTGGCTTACCCGCAAAATTTTAGAGAGTTTTCCCTCACATCAAGTTCAAGCATGTGCTAATGCCTTTCTGAATCCAAAGCTAAGAAAGTCATCAAGATTGATACAACTATGGGTTATATCAATCATTCGACTTTAAATACCACTACCAGAGTTTGGGACTTCTCCAGAACTAGTTATTGTATAATTGGTTTGAAGAATTTTATTCTCAGATCTAGGGAGAATTTTATTCTTCAAATACTTGTGATTACTCTTAACTAATAAAAAATATGAAAAAAGGATTCATCTTAGATTTTTTTTCACCTCTTGAATGTTTCTTCAAAGGAATTCTAGAATTTTATACAATCTCACTATCAAAACGTTATTGCTTGGGTTGTGTTCACTTCTTGAGTGTCAAACAAAAGAATAAATATCACCTAGGATATTGTTTCCCATTCCACCATGAAAGTTTGAGTTGAACTTTCATTTATATGTGATATGTATGTCTCTTACTGATTTTGAGACAAAAATTATTATCAATGTTCAATCTTTTGATGTTATTGGAGTACTTTAAATGTGTTTTGAAAACCCATTGTGGTTATATAGTTTAAAGTACAAGAATCTCTTAATCATTGAACCAACATACAAACATTTTACTATGAGCACATCATTGTCTTCTTTATCATATAAGAAATCTAACGCCTTGCTCCTTGTACTAGGTAGAACTTGGGCATATTTAAACTACCTCACATGTTTACAACCACCTTTAGGTTTAGGGATCCCATATTGTCTAAACTTTAGCATGCCATAGAGATTTTTTCTAGACAACTTTACATGGCTAAACATCTATATCCTAAATATGTGTACTTTCCCTTTCTTAAAAATTAATCAACTTCTAGTAGGGCTTCTCAACACCAATCCATGGAGGAGTGTAGAGATCCCAGGTGAGTGCCAATCCTCCCATCTTGAACAAAGAGAAGCATGCTACCTACCTCTTGCTCATAGCAAAGGGTGGGGCAAATAAGCAAGCCCCATGCAAATGCACCCTAAGTGATGGTTTGTAGGCCCTTCCACTAGGTAAGGAGCCCCAAGACCCATTGCCAAATCTGTTGTGCCAAGTGACACTCCCAAAGGCAATGCCATTGAGGCTCCGAGTGAAATCCACAACTCATACAATTTGGAGGCCAACCCCCATAACTCAGCCAAGTGACAACAACAATGCTCCTATGGGCCATCAACCACTGAAAGATGATAACCCTTTTTTTTCTCCACAAATCCAATACTACAAGGACAAGACAAACTCCTCCATGAGCCCACCATGTTGCTAAGACTCAACTATAACGAGAGTGGTCAAATGGTGCAATTGAACGATCCACTGCCCTAACCGAGCAGAGTACTAAAAAGACAAAATAGTGAGGGCCTCCAAAGGGGAGAAAGGATCATGCCACTACTACTACCCAGGCTCCCATCAAAGCTGAGATAACGATCAAGCCTCCTAGGCCTGGAGATGCTAGGTAGAGTGGGTCCAAATGTCCACCAGATCAGGATCAATGTGCCAAGCACGACCACGAGTGCCAACCATGGGAATCCGTTGAAAGCTGCACTCCACGATGATCTCAAAATACTATAAGAACTATTCAAACATCCATCCTCACCAATCTCAAAGAAGGGGACTTCGTCTAAAGTAATGAGTGAAGGCACCTAGCTAGGTTGCTTGGGGCAATAGATCAACATGAATGCCCTGGTCTTTTGGTATAGGAACTTCAACATCCTTGATCATCAAGGGTGCATCGTACATTCCTGTACACTTGTCTTGTTGTTGCTCCAACTAGCATGTGTGGGATAAATCAAGGACTCAAGAAGCAATTGCAATCTCAAACCCAAAGCCTTCACAAGGATTTTTTAGTCCGTGTTGAGAAGTGTGATTGGACACCAATGCCTAATGTCATCCAATTGGTCCCCCTCCTTAGGGATGAGCACAGTTAGGCCCTCAATGAGTGCCTAAGGAAGGTGTCCCCCCTCCATGACCTCCTCAAAGGCAAGAAAAATCGCATCCCCAAGGCGCCCCCAGTACCTAATAAACAAACTAAGGGCAAGACCATCATCACTAGGACAACTCTTGTTGTCCAAACCATGCAATGCATTAAAGATCTCACTATCATTTAAATGGGCTAGAAGCATGGTCTGCATCTCATCAATCATTGATGTGTTGCACATGTTGCGACACAATGCTTACTCTCCTGCCAAGTCTTAGAATGAATCTCCTCAGATAACTGAGTATGGTAAAATTGA
Source organism: Ceratopteris richardii (assembly GCA_020310875.1). Classification (NCBI taxonomy): domain Eukaryota; kingdom Viridiplantae; phylum Streptophyta; class Polypodiopsida; order Polypodiales; family Pteridaceae; genus Ceratopteris; species Ceratopteris richardii. The sequence continues at coordinate 102,130,211 of CM035423.1, forward strand.
GTGGAAATCCCATGCAGGTCCCCATGCTCAAAACCATAGGACCCATTATTCTCACAAAGCTACCTGATCCCGCACTCGGAATAGCAAGAGAAAAACTCTTGAAAAGAACTCTCTCAAAATACGATCACTATCTTGAGTCCAATGCATGGCCTGCCTATGATGAAAAAATGTCAAACACCTATCCTCAACCTCCCTCAACTCCTATTGTGTGTGGGCAACCTATGAGCCCATCCACTCATAGTTCGGGCAGTGCTCCAAGAGTGGATGAAGGGAGTAAATACCTCTCTGTAGGATGCCCTTGCTCTAATGGAGCCAAGCTAGCCATTGGATACTCGCCTCATGTAAAAAGGTGTTGATCATATGTAAACCAATCACAAGGGACTGAGTCTGGCATCCCTCAAACTAGGATAACTGGGAAGAAATCACCTCAATCTACTCACTCAAACACCCATCAAGCTGCACGTGCTCTAGAATCCCATCACCATGGGTCCATTGGTATCCCTCTCAACAAATGCAATAACCATAGGAGCATGGAAAGAAAAGAAAGAACCCACCACAATCATCTTATACATCACTAACATATATAAGATCAATCCGAGAGAGATTCATCCCTCCATTCCTCCTATCCAAGCAAGAAAGATGGAGACTCTCTCTCTCTCTCTCTTTATCTCTGATAATACCCTCAGTGTTCCATACATCTCACAATCTCAAGGTCAATCAAAGTCTTTCTGAAGCCACAAGCTCAAAACCATGCACGGTGGTTTGCTTACCCCTTGTCAATCCTCAGGTGTTTCAATCATGTTGAAGTCACTTGCAATACACCAAGCATCATCATAGGGAATAACATCTCTTATCTAGGACCAGAAAGTGGCACAACTACTCCCATGGTTTGGGGCATACAAGTTCAATAACCCATATCGCTTGTCCCCACATAGTAAAATCATCATAATGGCCCTAATAGGGATAATCACTCCTCTATCAACAATGGCAGACTACAAGGACTCCCCAATAGATATACATACACCACCCTAAGAGCCATTGGGCCCGTAGCTAGGTGACCAAAAATCCTCCGCATGTCTCTGTAAGAGTTGTTTTTTCTTACAGCTGTTTACATTACCTTGTACAACTCAAAGAAAGGTGATGCTCTTGAAGCATCAGGATATCAATGCATCTGTCAACCAAACATTGGCAAAGCTCTTGCTGAAGACAAGCCTTGTAACGTACGAACTGTGGCCCAGCCAGTCTTGGAAGATTCCATGAGAGAACCCTCATGAGGTTGAGGCAAACAATGATACTCCAGCATCAGTTAATCTAGCCATCTTTGAGGCCGATTTAAATGGCAATAATCTAAGTCCAAACATCTCCTATATGTAGTCGATTGCTCTAGTGAGACCATGCAAAGAATAAGCCAGGTAGACTCACTAGCCGGCCATACCTTTTCTAAGGCAATCTCATCCTCATGTATAATGTACCTAGGAGAAGTCCAAGTATGTACAATAACATATAAAATAAGCTAACTCTTTTGTGTGCATGAAATAATAAAAACCTAAGTTGTATCCCAAGCTTTGACGAATAGGTCAATGAAGATCCCCAAGACGATGAGAAAACGTAATTGCCTATCCCTGAAAAAAATGCACTGCCCCTTCAAGAGACCAATCTAGCTATGTAGCCCCACAAAGACAGAATGAGAAAGCAATGGCTAACTCTAAGGTCGTCTGGTTGGGGGGAGGAAGGGCCACTACATGGACCCTAAATATTTCTCACAAAGAGTCTCCTCTCTCCCAAATAATCACGTGAACTCATAGACAAAACTCTCCCCTCACAAATGGTAGTTGAAACTCACCAACCCTAGAGGAATAGCAGTCAAGGGTGATGTATCCAAGGAGAGGGGGGGATGTAGTGGAGATTGATCCTCATGGGCCACCTGACTCACCAAGAATTCAGTTTCAAGAGATCATCGAGGACCAATAGGAGAAGTACTAGATTGTCAAGGGGGACTCAAAGAAGAGGAGGGTCGAGGGGAGGAGACCTTGTGGAGGGGATAAAGGATGAAGGCCCAGAAGAAGTTATTGTAGAGGTAGGAATACCCAAGGGGGATCCCTGCTCCAACCCCACACCATGATCCACAGGATAGTCCTCTTGAAGTGTGGTGAATTTGTTCCCTATAGGAATGAATCTCTCTTGGGTCGTTGGAGGGGACTCTCACCTAAACTATTGACAGCACTTAGGCTACCACAAACCCGTACTAGAGGAAGAAGGGCCAGTTGTGGCAGTGGGGGCATCAAAGTGGCAATGAGACCCACCCTCCTCTTGGGGTGGAGAGCTATAGGGAGTCAAGGATGGTGAAAGGGAATAGGTTGTCTGCTGTGATGGACACGAGGCCTCCTTCTCATGTTGTGGTCTCGTCTATCATCTAGTCCTTGAAGGGCAATCCTTCGCAAGGTGCCCAACCTTGTGATAAGAAAAACAGCGATTCCAAAGGCTCGAGTACTTGATCCTTTGAATCATACATTGTCTTGAAAGAAGAGAAGCTCAATCTCTGAAGGCAGCTATGTGACATCAGAGATGAGAATCTGTACCGATGGGAGACATGTCACCTTGGTCACCATAGAGCCCACTCCATGGAACCTCCAAGAAGGTGCAACAAGGGTAAATGCTCATGCCTGAGGCCAGGGAAAGAGGTCATCATAGGAAACCTGCATGCTTCCCTAGGAATGAAGGTGGAGAGGAGACTACAAAATTATCAAAGTTGTGAGTCCAAGGGAAAATGTAGGCTCCACCAGCCCAAACCACAATGGGATAATCTTAGTAATGGCCTCTGATGACCTAAGCTCAATCTGATAAAAGCTATGTCCTAGGGTCTGGATATCCACAAGCTTGCCCACCTCCACAAGCAAGCTTCTTTGAAGAAGGTCTTTGAGCTTGCCATGGTTGGGACATAATCCTATGATTGTGTAGATGACTGACAATGCTTGTAGACGTTAAACGTTTGAAACCAAACTGGATCTCCCCTCATCAGCAAGGGAGATTCCGATGGTTGATGGAGTGGAGTCAAATGAGGGGGCTTCATGCGAGTCCCTCTGAGGGGTGGTCTCTGCGGCCATCCATGTATCATCCACAAAAAAGGAAAAGAAAGTAGATGGGGGGATCGGGGTTGAGCCACTCTCTAGAGTTAGAGCCAAACCCAATGGAGATAGGGACAAGACTGAAGGAGCTGAGTAGGAGGGGAAAGAAGAAAAAAGGGAAGGGGGGAGGGGGGGAGACCTGGAGGAAAGGGAGGGAGGAGGGGAAAGAATAACTAAGTATTGAAGTACATTATGGAAAATGAACAAAACATAATTTTCTAGATAAAAATGTGAGTCTTCTACATACATAGTCCTGAAGTGCCATTAAAAAAAAAGAAGGAACCTCTCTCCGAACCCTTATTAAAATTCTCTCTCAATCCCAAACGCATTCCCTAATCCCAAGTCTACAGTTAGTGATAAATTCCATAAAATAAATATACCTACCATGATACATTTTACAAAGAACCTCTAATACAATTTTATCTCATATTAAAAGCTAATCAATAGGAGCTACTATAAGGTTTCATAAATACCCTTAAATATCATGAAGAATAACAACTCTGTGATAAAACGTACATAAAACTCAGAAAATTAGACATAGTTTGGATGCATCAAACTTCATGAAATTTGTAGGGAACACAGCGAGTAACAAGATTATGTAAGTTTTTTAATTAAACTCATTTCGAATTACATGATGCAATATACATGACTTTGGTATTATTACAATTATAAAAAATTATAATTCTATTATATTCTCACATTCGATGAAAGTGCAATCCTTATTTTTCTCTCTGCTACACACGTGCACATCATGTATTGCAAAGAATATTAAATCGAGGTTAATCTCATCATTATAGTTAAGAAATGAACTCCTTTTAACATAAAATTTATTTGTGGTATTCTTAGTCTAATCATGTGGAAAGGAAAGAAGATCATCCCATTTGGATGTCTTTTTAAATAAAAAGGGTCTAATTGCAAAGTCTTTGTGCATTTATTTGGCGAGTTCTTGCCAGAAACATTAGAATACAAATGAATTCCTTTAAGACAAGGATTCTAATCCAAACTCCATGAGTATGTAATACTTTCTAAGCAACTATAGAACCTAGAATAATTTATATTTCATACATTTTCAAGGTGTGAATTGAAACCTATGAATAAAACTATGAAGAATTCCGACTTAAATAGAGAATTAGTATTTTACAACATACTTTAACCAAAATAAATACTTGTTAAAAATTAAAAACTCATCTTATAATGAAATTCTAACCATAAAAAATTGAATACATAAATCTAAATTTTGATACAAACAATGCATGAAATTGATAAACCAATTAGGAGAAAATGACATATCAAAAAGATATTGTGGCTAGTTTGGAGACTAATTTTTTCACCTAGTTAATGGTATCTAAAATTAACGAAAATTGGTATAGTTCTAGATATGCTAATCATCTCCATCATGTTTATTTTAGTCAAAAAACCATTTTTCTTAATGAATTATAGGAATTTCAATACTAACTAGTCAATTATTTTTGTCTACAATGAATTCAAATGATTCGTCTTCAAATGTGATACACTTTTCTCTCTTTGATACATGAATTCATAGATATAAATATATTTTCATATTTATATTTATGTATTCAAATGAAAATTACTGAGTAAGTTTCAATAATTTCTCCTCACAGGTGATGCACGTTTTTTTTCTTTGCTATATGAATTAATAAGTATAAATGTATGTATATACTCATATTTATACATTTTCCAAAAGGAAATTTGGCAATAGGCTACTCTCCAAAACTTTGATTAATAAGAAGAACAACTGTACAAGTGAATGGGCCTAGCACCCATGGGACCTTGAAATCTCGCAAAGCAAGGGTTGCTTAAAACTTGCTAGAAAACATTGCAAAGAAGGTTGATAGCCCTTTCGTCCCCTTCATAGGGGGCACACTTGCTTTTAATCTAGTTGCTCTGAAGAAAAACACTCTATGATGTCTAAAAAGGGGAGGGAAGGGGGCTTCTTACAATTGGTAATTTTTTTGCCTAAAAGGAAAGGAGATTTTTCAAACGAACATTCTTTAGGAGGGCTTCCAAAGTTGGTGACAAACCTCTCTTTCGAGATCTTCTAGAGGGTCTCACCTCTTATAGCATTTCATAGTGCTAAAGAACAGGCAATCACTTCACCCAATAATGCTTGCTTCCAATTGATTTTGTCCCTGTAACAACATGATTCTCCAAAGGGTCCACCAGATCAACATTGACTTAGGGCATGAAAAAAAGAGGTGTCCCAAGTCCTCATTGCCATGAAGGCATCATTAACACCATAGAGGAGATCTGCAAATTTTGTTAACTTTTACATTGGTCAAAATTCCCTCGTAGAGGATGTGCCACATAAGAACTGATTTTTTAATCTTGATGAGGGGATTCCAAAGGGATTGGAATTGAAAATTTTACCTCAAGGGACATTCTAAACTCTATCTCCTATTAAGTGTGACATGAACATCCACATTCTTCTTGAATCTTAGAATTTTATCAAGACTATTGTCATAATGCCATCTAAGACCGTTAAGCTGAGGGGAGTCCTACCCAATAAGGAGGCAAGTCCTCGAGCACTTCCAAGCAATGATTCTTCTCCACAATAGGCACCAGTCTTCATAGTCCACTCTCCTATCCAAGTCAATGTCCTCAAATCTAATATATTGGTATGTTTCTTGATTCCATATGTGTTTCCACAAATGGAAACATTTGCTCCAAATCTTCCTAGCTTCTAGGAGGTCCTAAGACTCAAAACCTATGATGCCCTTGATAGGGAAAAAGATCAAATCCTTTTCTCTAATACTCATAGCCCATTTCCAATCTTCATTGATCTTGATAAATTGTTTTATCTTCTTCCAACTCTTTCATATGGAGCAAACTAAGCTCGAGCATTTGGGAGACACCTAATAGGGGGAGTAGAATACTGAGAAGGTCAAGACCCTTCCACCGAGGAAGGCCCACAAGCATAAGAGGAATCTTGTTTCTAAAAATCAACTTCGCCTTCCAGCTTTGTCCCTATAAGGATTTTTCTCTTTATAAGGATTTTTTCTTCTTAGAATGATATTTAAATACCATGATGTGTATAGTTTCAGTCTTTTGATATTTTTTTCCATGTGGTCCCTTATATTTTTCTTCTTAAAAACCAATCAGAAAGCTCTTTGATTGGATTGCTTTTTTGTTGGAAGAGATGGATGGATACCTCAAGAAAGTGAGGTGGTACTGCTAAAACCTGCTTTGTACTAGCCCTGATGCACTTTAGAGTTATAAAGTAGGCCCGTTTAGCTTGCAAATGACACCAAGAAGGTACCTATGCACTTGGGAATTGATGCCTGAAACAAATAATCCAAAACAGACGTTCAAGAATAACTAGTGTTGATAAACTTTCTATTTTAGTCCATATACCTGCTAGTTCTTTTGCTTAGAGCTCACAGTACAATAACAATTGGCAAAATTCCTTCTGGGGGAATTCAATTAGCTTAGATAGCTAATGATTGCAAGTGGATTCATTTAAAATGATCAACTGTGCTATGAAAAATGACTTTAGCGAAACAGACCTTACCCTCGATATTTTAGGGAACGACTAGTAGATGACTAGTGAGCACTTTGAAGATGATTTCTCCTTGATGCCTGAACCAAATGCTTTGAACTTTTTACAACACAAAGCAGACTTTAAGCTGGTTCCAGCAAGCCAAAGATTATGTAAAATGATTGAGTATTCAGTGTGATATGAACAGAAGAAGTTGAATATTCTGAGTAGTTATAGTAGAGAAGTAGACAGAGATGTTCAATGAGCTATATGTATTATAGAACATAATTGTACAGAGTTATTGACATTGTAATGATGCTCAATAATGATGTACTGAGTAAGCTATAGTTTGAGCTACTCAAGTTCTACAAATGCTCAAGGAGTGAGCTTCGAATAAGGCACTAATCCGCGAGATTTTTACAAAACCTTTTATATAAGTTTCTTCTAAGTTTGAAATTTGAATTCGAACTTTGGCTCCAATCAAAAGGTGACTCCACTGGTTTAGGAGTTGATCCCTCAAATTGAAGTCGTAGCTAATATTCTTTCTAACCCCACGAGTTATAAGCTTTTACAAGATTCTTTAAAGAATTATTTTTTTACAATGGTTAATGATCAAGCAGTTACGAGATATAGTTCACATGAATCATCAAGTGCTAGTTGCACACAATGTCTTCCATGCTAAGCCAAATGTGTAGGCTTAAACATTTGCACCAACAGCTCCCCCTCAAGCCAAACATCTTGGCTTGCATTGCTTCATCAATCTTCTTGAATATCTTGCAATCCAATCATGGTTTTAAACCTACAAAGCTTAGTACCATCAAGTGCTTTGGTTAACAAATAAACACATTGCATATTTTTAGATACATATGCTAGTTGAATCTCTTTGCTCAAGAGTTTCTCTCTAATATAGTGATAGTGCACTTCTATATGCTTAGTTCTTGCATGATAAATGGGGTTGGATGCAATATGCAAAGAACTAGTGTTATGACCAAAGATCATTGGTGAATGAGTGTGAAGTCCCAAATATGAGTAGAGCAACTTAATCCAAATAGCTTCTTGTGTAGCATTTTCTAATCCCCTATATTCAGCCTCTGTTGAAGATAGAGCAACAGTTGGTTACTTCTCAGAAGACCATGAGATGGGTTTATCACCCACAAAAGATAAATATCGAGAAGCGCTTCTTTTATCATCCTTACATCCTACCCAATCTGCATCTGAGTACAACTTTATGTCCGAATCAGATGTGTATGGGAAGTAAAGACCTTGATTATAAGTACCTTTGAGGTACTTCAAAAATTTTCTTAGCAGCTTCAAAGTGAGCTTCTCTAGGTTTATGCATGAATTGGCTCAGAACACTTACTCCATAACATATATCAATCCTTGTTAATGTTGCATAGTTTAGACTCCCAACTATGCTTTGATAACCTTCAATGTCTTCAAGCAAATCACCTTCATGAGCACTCAATTTATGATTTACCTCCATAGGGGTGCTAGCTACTTTTGCATCCTCCAAGTGGAACTTCTTCAACATGTCTTGTACATATTTCCTTTGAGTGATGTAGATTCCAGAGTTACTGTATACCAGCACAAGTCCAAGAAAGTATTTTAGAAACCCTAGGTCACTGATCTTAAACTCCTGCATTATGTGATTTTAGATTTGTTTGATGCCATTGGCATCACTACCTATAAGAATGATGCCATCCATATATGCACATAAATATATGACTTCTGAGTTACTCCTCTTGACAAACAGAGAAGAATCTGCCTTGCTCATCATGAATCCTTGGTCTTGAAGATAGGTTGATAGCCTACGGTTCCATGCCCTAGGTGCGTGCTTCAAGCCATAAAGAGATTTCTTTAATTTGCATACATGATTTAACTTGCTTGGATCTTCATAGCCAGAAGGTTGAGACATGTAAACCTCCTCTAAAATCCACCCATTGAGAAAAGCATTTTTTACATCTACTTGATACATATTCCAATTTTTAGATACAGTTGCACTTATCGATACTCTGATGGTTGGGGTCTTAGCCACTAGTGAAAAGGTTTCTTCATAGTCTACTCCATGGGTTTATGCAAAACCCTTAGCCACACGCCTAGCTTTGTACATGTTTATGGATCCATCTAAGTACCTTTTTATTTTGTAAATCCACCTAGAACCAATTACCTTCATTGATGCTTTCTTGGGAAATATCTCCCAAGTGTTATTCTCTTGGAGTGCTTCTATTTCTTCATCCATAGCCTCCTTCCATTCTGCTTTGATACTTGCTTCTTCATATGAAGAAGATTCTTCAAGTGATGAATCCTTAGCAAGATAAATAGAATGCTTAGTGACTCATGAAGCATCATACCCATAGCTGATTCGCTTCTTACTCTCTCTTTTTAATCTCCTTAAGGCTTCATTCTCAAGTATGTCTTCCAACCTCTTCATCTTGACTTTGCCTTTTGATTTCCATGCTCTAAACTCTTCCAAGTTGATGGTGTCCTCATCGTCTGATTTGATGTCTTCAATTGTGCTTGGCTCCTCCTTGGTGAGGCTTGGAAATTCTTCTTTGAAGTCATATGGAAATTTGACCTTCCTGCATTCACTTTCAAACCAAGAGTCATTCTCATCAAACACATCATCTCTACTGACCATAAATCCTTTCTTGGATGGATTATAAAGCTTGGACCCCTTTTCATTTATATTATATCCTACGAAGATGCATTTCTCTACCTTAGGGTCTAACTTACATTTGATTTGAGGTGGAACATGCACATAAGCAACACAACCAAATATTCTGCAATGTTCAAGTGATGATCTTCTACCATTCCATGCCTCATAGGGGGTCATCCCATCAAGGGACTTAGAGGGTAACCTGTTAATAAGATAAGAGGCAATAAGTAGCGATGGATATGGTGCTATGTGTTATGAGTTTGTAAGTATCATTTTGATTATTGATTTTGCTTATGTTAAGCACATCATGTATGTTCATCTAATATTTTTCATAATTATTGTAGGAGTTGGTAGTGGGTCGTCCTCCGACACGAACCATGGAGGCTTACGGATATCATCATGGATTGGTTGCACTGTCGGAGGACTTCGAGAGATGTGGTGCGATCATTTCATGGGTCTGATAGTGTTTTGCTTTATCAAATCGTGTTTTGGTTGTCGGCCATCTAAATACTAGATCAGCAACCACTAGAGTACATGTTACGTGTACTCAACTTTTTTGGGCAGAGTGTATTGTCTTTTGCTACACAACAGTATGGCAATGTTGCCACAGCAAGAGACAACACACTCTACCCAAAAACAAATTTGTAGATTTGGTCATCGGTATAATGTCCATATGAGCATCCGTGTTACTAGCCAAATATAGATGCTTATACAGACACGTATATCGATGCTCATACCAACAATATAGTACCAATGGGCATAACGATGCTTATACTGGCACCGAGGCAAAAATAGTGCCAGGTATTTGTGCTGGTATAGGGGCTGATATGCCCTTGATACTTTGTAGTGTTATGATATCTCAAGCAGCACAAGAGATTTCTTGGGCTTGTTTGGAGATTTTTTTAATGAAGAATGACATCAGCGATCAGATTTGTGTTACATAAGGGATGTACTTGTCATTTAGGCATGTTTTATAAAATTAAAAAGAAAACATTTGACTAACATAGCATTTGGGACTGCTTAATTGTCATGTGTGGAATGCTTACCTTCTTTTTTTGTTTATGAAAACACTAGGTCACCTTGCGCCCCCCCTCCCCTTGGCCTTTAGTGTGTGTGTGTGTGTGTGTGTGTGTGTGTGTATATATATATATATATATATATATATATATATATATATATATATATATATATATATATATATATATATATATATATATATATATATATATATATATATATATATATATATATATATATTTTGAAAGTATAGAAAATTTGAAATATCTAGTGAGTGGGACTTGAATCTAGGCACTTTGGTGGTGAGTGGTACTTGAATCCAGGCACTTTGTCCGACAGGGTTCAAAGCATACTATTATGTGAGAGCTCCATAGCCTCCATACAAGATAACTAACTAACTAGGAAAACGACACTAGGAAGAGGGATGTGCTTTCTAGCCAACCAATCCCTCTAATATATAGCTACAAGATGAAGGGGATAAGTCCCTCTCAAGGGGACATGTGTAGCTTCCATCAGATGAGATCCCAAGGTGATCTCATGGTTTTAAAGCTTAGGAAATCACATGAAATCACATGCCTTGTAATAGAAGACCCTGCAAGCTCTCATGTAAAAATCAAGTGGCTAGGAGAAGCTTCCAATTAAGCCTAAGGTTGGAGAATGAGCCATAAGGTTCAAGACCCATATAAAAGGGGTAAATAAACCATAAATCCCAAGGGTTTCACACCAAGAAACCCACCTATCCAATTTTTCAATGAAGAATGGAAATCCATCTCCCATCTTGATTGTTGTTGCTTTGATACCACTGTTGGAGGAGATGGTGGATAGTCACATGAGATGAAGTGGTGTTGCTAGATCCTGCTTCACACCTGCTAAGTATGATGACTAAAGATTGTAGTAGGTCTCTTCTGCTAGCTAATGAACATAAATACTCATATATGTTGCTTGGAAGATGATCCACTAATTGATGGATCAAAATAGATAGGTAGGAAATTGATCCAAGAACAAAAACTTACTATTTTAGCTCCTACACATGTTCAATGTTTTGAATAGTTCTTTAAGCACAGTAGAAATTGGCTTAATTCCTTTTGGGGAACTCTAGTTAACTTAGTAAGATATCAATCATGAGTGATTTCATAAAAAATGATGGACTAGATAGAGAGAAAGATGTTTATCAAATCATAGCATCATCCCGACATTTAGGGGCTGCAGCAGTTAATAGACCAGTGTGCAAAGATATGCAAATATCTCATGCTCTCGAGAAGCAATGTTAATGACATTTTGTAGGCATGTAGAAGACCGTATGAAAAATCTAAGATGCTTTATACCATGGCAAATGATAAACTACGCACTGAGAAAAAGCTCTGAGAAGATCACTCTTTTGATGGCGTTATAACAGAGAAGTGAGATGAGAATGTAATGATCATAAATGTATTAAACCACATACAAATACAATGTCATTGGAAATCATACATTGCTCAATGTGTCAGAGGTGAATGAGCTATGAGATAAGCTCTCAATTCACAATGAATGTCCTTAAAAATGATCTCATGCGCTTGAGATGCACGTGGGTCCTTTTTATCCTCTTCTTATAGTTATACTTGGAGCCAAAGTTTGAATTCAAATTCAAACATCTACCTAAAACGGTGAATCCTAATAAGTATAGGCCTGCACAAATTACACCGATAAATCAAGTATGAGCTAATTAACCAAGTATGTTGGCTTGGTTTTAATTGCACCAACATCAATGGTGTCCTAGTAGCATAGATTTGGCATTCCTTGCATAATGTATGGACATCTACTTCCATAGTTGGCCAATGTACTCCAAACCTTTGGAGAGTCTGTAGGATTCTACCTTTGGAGTGATGTTGCTCAAGTGCATCTACATCTGCTAGTTGCAACCACTTTTCATGCTCTTCTTCATTTACACAGCAAGCTAGTATGCCTTGATTTGTGTGCTTATACATGTTGCCTACCATTATGTGGTATTTTTGAGATCTGACCGCTTCCTTATCTTTAGTTCTCAATATAGGATGTTTAGGTCGAAGGGTGAAAATAGCACTATCACTTTTGCCCAATTAGACACTACTTCTAGATTGAACAAATAGGCATGAGGAAGGTCATCATACATTCCTTGAGGGGACTCTCCTAAAGTTAGTCTAGAAAGATGGTATGCCCTAAGTTGAGTCCTACCTTTCCTAACCACCACTTCAAAGTCATATTCCACTAGTAAGAGGAACCATCTTATTAATCGGCCTATATTGCAAGGTTTATTCACTAGATATACCAATGCTTGATGGTGTGTAAAAAATGTAAACTTATTTGCAAGTAAACAATGTCTAAACTTCTTAACTGCGTATACCATGCCTAATCCTTCTCTTTCAGTAGTAGTATAATTTCCTTTAGCTGCATTCAATTGTCTATTGGTGTAAGCTATCAGAAGACTCATATTACCTTCATCAATAGGTTGTGCTAGTACACACCCAATAGCATAATTGGATGCATCCACATGAACATGAAATGACTTGTTCCAATCTAGTGTGGTTAAAATTGGTGCTGAACATAGTCATCGCTTAAGCTCATTAAAAGAGTTTTCACATTTGTCCGTCCACTCAAAGCTAGTCAAAAGGGTATACAAAGGCTTTGCAATGATTGCATACATATGAATGAAACATTGATAATATCTACAATGCCCCATGAAAGCTTGTACCTCCTTGACATTTTTTGGCCTAGGTAGCTCTGCAATAGCTCTAACTTTATCCTCATCTATGGATATGCCATTGTTTGACACTATGTGTCCTTGAATCTTTCCTTGCCTCACCATAAAAACATACTTTTCTAGGTTCACACACACCTGATATTCTCTACATTTGTCAAAGATTTATCACAGTTTAGGTATATGTGTTTGTTTGATTTTGGAATGAGCACATAGATCATCAACATAGACTTCCAATTTTTTATGCAAGAACTCTTTAAAAATATGACATATCAGCCTTTGAAAGCTATATGGCGCATTGGTGAGACCAAATGGCATTACCCAAAAAGCAAATCTACCCAAATCCATAGGCCATCTTATGCTGATCTTCTGGTGCAATGGCCACTTGATTGTAGCTAGAGAATCCATCAAGTAAGTTGTATACTTCCTTGTCTGTTACTCCTTCTATTAGATGCTTAGTGATAGGAAGAGGATAACTACATCGAATAGTAGCTACGTGAACCTTCTTCAAGTTAATGCATACATGTAACTTACCATTCTTTTTGGGCACCACTACAAAAGGGGACATCCATTAAGTGTGCTCAATTTCATAGATAAATCATGCTTACTAATCCATCTATCTCTTCCTTGATCTTGGTAGCATAGTTGTCATTATATGTGTATGGCTTTTGCATAGAGGGTTTGGCTTCTGAGGTCATGGGAATCATATGCGAGCATATGTTAAGGTCTACTCTTTTTACATCCTTGTAACTCCATGCAAAACACATCTCTATATTCTATTAGCAAGGCCATCAACTCTTGCTTGTCATGCTCTGTCAAATCATGTCCTATGTATGTGCATTGTACTTCACCTTCTTCTATGGTAACAATAATTTCTTTGTGGTTTGTTTGTTGTCATAGACCACACCTGTGAGTGCTTCTCGTGTAGGCATCCTATCATGAATTTCTTATCTTCTATCTCATATTTTTAAAAACATTTTGGGACCTCAAACAAAGATTCCTCCTCATCTGGTGAGACTTCTCTCTTCTTTCTTTTCTTGCCTTCACTCTTAGAGGTTATCTGTGCGGTTAACCTCACATCATTCATAAGCTCCTCTCGTCCTTGAGGGTCAACTTCAAATTTGTACAAGTATTCCTTTTCTGATGCAAAAAAGGATTCATAATAATTGATTCTAGATCGGAGTCACTTTCTTCTTCAAGTACATTAGAGCTAGTTTCACATTCCTCGATAACTAAATCACACATGATGGTCGCTAGGATTTCTGCCCAACCATGAGGTTCAAACTCTTCATCTAAAAATACTACAGGTGCATAGCTTGGGTGTGAAATTGATATGTGAGTTTCCTTCACACTACCTCTCTTGCATTTTCTCTTTTCTCTTCTTCTGCTGCCACTTTGCACATCCATAAGTGAGTGTCCTCATGCATCCAAGAGGATCATGATCCTATGGAATGCACTGACTCCATATCATTTGTGGATCTATGGATGGGATTCCATTGTATAGGGGGCATGTCTCTATGAGAGTAATCCTTGAGATTGACTTTTGTTGTAACAACTAAATGTTGCAAATACAAGGAATTGGTTCCCCAATCTTGTACTAGTTGCAACTGTCTCATGAATTGTCTTCCCAAAATCATCCCATAGGCCTGGTTTTTACTAAAGTCACATATGAAAAAAGTATGCTCAAACTCTACACCACAAGTAGTGAGAGTTATCCCTTTGAGTAGTATTAATCTCTCTATGTGACCATCGACCATCTATATCTCATTCTTGTTGGCCTGAGTGTTGGCTTGCCCCATTGCTTCCATACGGACGTGATACCAATTGCAACTCCCACGTATGAGTCCAAAATAGCCTTGGTTCTGTAACTCTGATGAGTGATAGGAAGGTAGGTGTTTCCTTCTTCTCCTTCACTCATATCTCCTATCTTATCCAAGGGTATCTCTGGTATATTTCTATGAGATCCTAACTGCGAATGAGATTTTGCTACTTCTGGCACTTGATTAGCTATATGTTTCCACAATTTTGGCTTAACTTTGAGTAGCTCCTCTAAATTGAGATTGCACTGCACTTTAGTGTTCTTTACTACTTGTGTATTCCTAGGTATGACTGAGTCTTTGTTTCTTACCATGACACTGGGTGCTGTCATACAAGTAGACTTTGCTTCCCAAGTTTTTGTAAAATGAGGTAGTTCTTTTAAGGAGTTAGACTCGAAGTCTAATCATCCACTTGATTGGGCATCCTCTTGTTCTCCATAAAATAGAAGGAATTTCTCGTGCGAATTGATCGTAAGTCGTCCACAATTTCAATGGGAGAAAGATTTTCACTTTCTTTTATGCATTTCTCTTCTTGAATCTCTTGTAGGATTCTTGGGAATACCGATTCATAGAAGACAAGGTATCTAGTTCAGTGGAATTAGGAGGAATGCTCATTCTTTCACTTGCCTTGTCCTTACCATAGGAGGTGGCTTCCTTTCCAGATTTTGCAATTAACCTCTCCAATCTTTCTAATACTCCATCAAAATGCAACTAAGTCTTAGCTCAACTGGAGTAATTGAAGAGGTGACTGGCTTCAAACATGGTTTGAGCCAATTCTACCATCTTATCACAAAGTTTGGTTCGTTCAATCTCTAGGTCAGCTCTAGGGGAACATTTTTCATGTTCTATCACATTTGGCGCTTCTTGGATTCTGGCCTAATGTGCTTTAAGCATCATGTCTAGGTCCTTAGGAGTGGAATCCGCTAAGGCTGATCCTACTCTTGGTGGTGGTGGTGGGGTTACATGAGGTTTATTGGATGGTGGTGGTATGGAAGTAGTAGTGATGTGTAAGAGTGCATTTAAGATGTGATTTCTATTATCTTGGCCTTTGTTTCTCTTAGGCTTTCCTCAAGTTCGCTCATATTCTTTGCCCATCGTCTCTTTATTCATTCATGACTTTCTCTCCAAGCTCTTGTCCTCTTTTTGGTTAGGCTCTCCATCTCACTAACCTCATAACTCTTTTCCTCGCGTTAGTCTTGCTTTCGTTGTAACACCTGAGCTCTTGTGACCACTTGCACGGGCATTGGAAGTCACACTTCCCATAGAATCAACCACTAACCCAATGATGTTAAAAGGAGTGATCTTTGGTAAATTGTTGGGATTCTGTTAAACGCTTGTTCTAACTGTCAAAAGCGCATTTAAATGAGTATTGGGTTCTTGGGAGTGGAAGGGGTCTATAAAGACAGAGGCACTATGCTTGTTTCCCAAAATTACTTCACAACACAATATACCAACATTCAAGATTTTATCAAGAATTGGTATCTCATTCTCGATCTTTACGATTCATCATTTTAACTCTATCACAGTCTGCCAAATGCACTCTACCAAACTATCAGTATCGTAATACCGAATTACCTCAGAACCCTTTTTCCGAATACACACTACTGTAACATTTAACAGTAGTTCAACCTTCACCGAACAGCGCTCACAGTCCTACAAACCGAAAACACAGAAGGACTCAACAGTTTCAGGCACACAATGTTGAAGACTAACACACACTGGAGATAACCATTACTATAGCCAAATCTCACCATACAAGTACAGATCTCAATACTGAGGACAACATAATCCTGCACAACATTTTTAGGGACACTACCACAGTTACACAGACTTCACCAAACAATTGGAAAAACATTTCAAGAAAGAGGGACACCACGATATACGTACTTAACAGAACAATCACCATAGAGACCCGCAGAACGACTCTCTCAGACAACAGTCCGACGATCTACTGGATGTAAATAAAACTCACAGCCGCAACAGAGATAGACAACGAATGCGGATACGCACAGTATACTCAAAAATTAGATAAGCAAACACTACAACAACCCGAACAAGTGTCGATAATACAACACAAAAATGAAACACAGTACTCCAAATTAGCCAACTCGACACATAGTAACGACACAAACAATCACCCAAACAGATAGTCTGGTGATTCCACGAATCGTTACCTTGCATCTCTTTTACATTGCTTTATATAAAGATTACAAATGTCTTTGTAACAACTTTTCGCGCGTGCGAAACAAGATTCAGTTATACAGTTGCCAATCCGGCGGCCGACTAACACTCTGGCACGCACGATGGACTCGAACTTGCAAGTTTTTATAAAATTACTGTTCTTCTATAATGCCGTCTAGATACATACTCCTGGCTAATCTAAAGGTTCGGACAATCTTCTTTTTTAACGTTTCTAACATCTGTTTGAGAGTGTCTGGTTCTACTAATTGTGCATCTATTCTTACAAAACTTAATGAAATAACTTCGGTCAGCAAAATTTCTGCTTGCATCTGGAGAAAGGCTTCTTGTAGGTAGAAATTGTTTGATAAGGCCGCATCTCTGGAAACTTTCATTTCTGCCACTTGTTTCTCCATCTTGCTTACTCTTTCTTTCTGATTTTCCAGCTGATTCTCCCTTCTTTCGATCTCTTGATTCTGAAAATCTATGGTTCTGGACTATGCATCCCTTTCTCTTCGGAGATCTGTTATTACCTTCTGTGTTTGAGCTTCCTTGGTCAAATAGTGTTTAAGCATGTTGTTGACATCTGATAAAGTTTCGTTTGTTCTTTGGAGTTCTTCTTCTGTTTTCATAGCCTGCTTATGCTGTTCTTGGCTTTGCTGTACTACTTCGTGTAGCTGAACTCTGGTTTCTTCTAATAAATTGCCTAAGGCTACTCTGGCATCTTCTTTATCCTGTAGCTCTTGCTTCATTTGACTGATTTCGGCATTTGCATTATTCAACAATTCGTTCTTCTTTCGGAGCTCTGTCAGTGCTGCATCCCTTTGTGTTGTAACTTCTACCTGTTCGGCTATCCGGGCTTGTAACTCCTTCAGCTGTTCTTGTAAGGCTTGATTTTCTGCTTTGGCTACTAGTAATTCTTCCTGTAGGGGACTAATGTCGGCCTCCAGTACATCTACTTTATTTTGAAATTCATCGTGAATATTCTCTGTTACTTGCTTCATTTGCGCAGGTAGTTGTTGTGATAAATTGATTAACATCTGTCCCATATTTGCAAGCTCCGAAAATACCGGGAGTGTTGGAAGCGAAAGAAGAGGACGAGGTTGAGAAGAGGATTCTGTGAGAAGCTGTTGTGAGTTCAGTGGAGAATAGTTTGGGGATGAGGAAGAAGAGGCAGTGGGTTCTTCAGTCAGGATGGGTGGAGTAGGGATAATGCGGTTGAGCGGAGGTTCCGATGGTGGAGTGGGGAGAACAGAGTGAGGTTCTGTTACCTTTTCTGTTGTTTGTTGTGTTTCAGCATTGTCGGCAGCTATGGACTCAACTGCTTTCAGAATTTCGTCGAAAACGTCTTTAATGATCTATTCTTCATCTCTTCGCTTTTCTGGCTCCGATTGTTGTTGCGATGCCTCTTGTGACGAGCTTGTTTCCGATTCAGTGTGATCTTCCTGTTCTTGTTGTCCTTTTGATGAAGAGTGTGCTGATGATTCGTGCTGCATAGACGTTGTGGTGTCATGGAAAGTTTCTTCGTCTTGTTTTTCTTCTTCTTTGTCATTTCCTTCGCCTGAACCCTGTGCTTCACTTTCAGATGAACTGATTCTAATTCTTTTCCGACGGAAGAGTTGATTGAGTTCCTCTTCGTCTTCTTCATCATCTTCCAATAATTGGGCCGATTCTTCATGGTGCAGGACCGGGCCTCTGGGTGGTGGTTGTGCTGCAAGTATGGCCGGAAAAAGGAAAGAAATGATGTGTGGCAGTCTCGACCTTGGCATTCCTCCCTTGTTTACCTGTTTGATTACTGAAACGCATTCCTTGTGAATGCGGTGGAAGAAGTAGGATGCAAAATTGACGTGTTCTCGAGCAGCTAAATCAATAGCGGAGTAGAAAGGCCTAGAGATGCCATAAGTTCGCTTCTGGAGGTTAAGAATGGCTACGAGGAATTGCAGTGCGGATCTCTCAGGTTCCAGTCGACATAGGATCGCGTATTCGTTTGATGAATACCTAGGAAACAATTCTATCATTGTTGCTACTGGCAGACTCGGGCCATTTTCCCGACCTTGCCGAGGGAGTCAAAACGCATCAGCAAAGGCCTGGAACGTGATTAGGGTTCGGGAGGGTAGGGATGTGATAGCCCAACTTTGCTCGTTGGCAGGTGTTTTAGCGATAGCGGCGATAATCTGGGCAAAAAACGGGTGGGATTCCACTGAATGCCACGGCAGTTCAGCGAAATTGGATAACCCACGGGTGTGCAGAAACTCTCCTACCTCGGTAGGGAGTCCGTCACGAAAAGTGGCATAGTTTGCCAGAGCTTCCATGGCATGCACGCTTACAGCAAGCACAAAACGCAAACGCACAGGGTATACACAGTCACACAAATCACGCAAGCACGATAGCGATTTTCGACGAAATAGAGAAGGTTAAGTAGATGGACTATAGTGGGAGAGAAATTAAAATCACTAATCATCGTGCGATGTTGAGATGATAACTTCTTAACTTCGGTGTGCATGTATGAGTAGCTGAAAAGGGCAGGGTGGCTGTTGACATAATTAGGTATCAAAATGCGGATATTTACATACTTATTATTTTAAGCGTGCAAAAACAAAAGGAAAGAAAAGAAAAGAAAAGGAAAGAAAAGAGAACGCCAAAAGACGCGGCCAACCGCGAAACGTTTCAGTGCGGGTTAGATGTTTGTTGATACGGCCGCAACTTCGAACCGTTGATGACTTTCGGAAGAGGACTTCCGATCAAAGTAGTCAACTGAAATGTTGCTGGGCCCACTTGTTGAGAAATCCGGTAGGGGCCAAACCATCGTAACTTGAATTTGCAAGTAGAGCGATTGGACTTTGCATTGTAAAATAGTACAAGTTGTCCCACCGTAAAAACTTGGGTCTTTAGATAGTGATCATGTGTTGGAGCTGTTGGTGCATTTTACCCAAGCCTACATGCTTGATATATTTGATATTATCCTCATTTGTAAGTCACATGAGTAGTCATGTGAACATCTCTTGTAAAAGAGTACATTTTATCTCTTGTAAATGGAAAAAGAAAAAAGGAAAAGGATGGCTTACCTCATCCATGATGTAAAAGCAAATTCGTGGCTCCAACTACCAAAATCACGAATTTTTGAGCTGAGGGAATCTCTCCTAACTTTGGGGATCACTTTTAGGTGGAGCCATTCGAATTCGAATTCAAAACTCCCTCCAAGAATAGCTATAAAAAGAGCAAGAAGGAAGAGGCGATTAGCAAGCCTTGTACGTGACCACTTCATGTCATTTTGTAGAGATTGAAGAGCTTACTCCATAGCTCTATCATTCTACTCCCATTGTGCAAAGATTCATTGCCAATGTGGTTGTAATCATATGTGAATCTATACATTTATCATCATCTACTTCTTTGTTTTGTTCTCTGCTATACTCACTCAGAGCAGTAACTTCAGAAGGTCATATCTCGAGTTCTACTTAACCTTTTTCAGTGATTTAACTTGCGTTGGATCTCTTGTACTGTCGACTTTGTGCATATAAATTTTCAAGGTCATTGGATTAATAATTTTGGAGATATCTGCATTTTACTGCTTACTGATCTATTTCTGTAGAGCCCCGAGAATTGTGGAAAAGTTCCAGAAATTGATGAAACTTGTTCTCAGTGCTCAGTCCATCATTTGAAGTGTTTTAACTTGGACTGGGAAGCTTGCTAAGTCTATTTGCTATGCCCAAAAGGAATTTTTCTAATTCCTACCAGATTGCGAGCACTGTTCATTTTTTCCAACAGGTGTATGTCCAAAAATAGCAAGTTTTGGGAGCTAGTCATTTTGCAACTAGTCTGTCTTGACTTAAACTTTTGGGATACATGTTCCAAAGTACTTGGCTGATATTTTGGTGGATTTAGGAAGCTCAAAGGGTCTACTAATCAACTCTGAAGTCTCAGTTGGCTGGTGTGAAGCTGGTTGTAGCAGCACCTACTCATCTTTGGATTGCATCCACCATCTCTCTTCACAGGAGCTTGTCTTAGCTGTACTTCCTGCATAGTCAGAAAACTTTGCCATCGGTGCTCATCCAGTTCTCTGAGTGTATCTAGCCAAAATGATAAAGAATCTTCTGGTATTAATTTCTGAGTGAGGGCCACATGTAAGCTTGGCACAATAATTTCCATGGGTGCTATGGCTTCCAATCCATAAGCTAGTTTGAAGGGTGTTAGACCTGTTGCTACCTTATAGGTAGTCCTGTATGCCCATAATACTGCAGGTAACAGTTGATCCCATCTTTCTGGTGCTTCCAGAATCAGTTTTCGAAGCATATTCAATAGGGTCTTGTTTGTACTCTCAGCCAAACCATTTGCACGAGGATAATATGGTGAACTGAATTTATGCGTGATCTGAAAAGAATGTGTGAGTACTTTTATTAAATTGTTAACAAACTGAGTGCCTTGATCTGTAACAAGCTCCAGAGGTAAGCCAAAATGCGGAAAGACATCTTTCATTAGACACTTTGCCATCGAAACAGCTGTGGCAGATTTTAAAGCCCATGCTTCTGCCCATTTGGTTGCATAGTCTGTACAGGTTAGAATATAACAATTATTGCTGAGTATTGTTGGTGGTGTAATAGGTCCGATAAAGTCTAGACCCCACTTCTGAAAAGGCTCCAATGGCAAGATAGGTTGTAGAGGGAAAAAATGATGTTGTAGTGGCTATCCAGACCTATGACAATTATCACAATTTTTGACAAACTGCAATACATCCCTGTACATAGTAGGCCACCAAAGTCCGCTCTGCAGAATTTTTTGGTGTGTTAAATCTGCAGCAAAATGGCCACCGGAAGGAATTGAGTGAGCCAAAGTAATAACTGAATCAACTTCCTGTGGAGGGATACAACGAAGTAAAATTCCAGTGTGATCCATATAGTATAGTTCCCCAACAATTAACCGAAATCGGCGACTAAAAACTGCAATCTTCTTACGTATTGCAGGAGAAGTCTGAGAGGGAAGGCATGCATCAGTAAGGAATGTCAATATCTGATCATAATAAGTAGATGGCATAGGTGGGTCTGCAATTTCATCATTAGTTGGTTCAGAAGCATAAATTGCTGGTGTCGTGTCATCTACACCAACCGGAGCTTCACTGGAATCTAAGCGAGAAAGGAATCTGCTAAGGCATGTGAACTGCTGGGCCTATGAATCACTTCATAATCAAATTCTTGTAAGAGCAGAACCCATCGTGCTAATCAACCACCTAGATGTTGTTGCCATACCAGGTAGACAAGTGCAGCATGATCTACGTGAAAAGTAAATTTTTGGCCAAGTAAATAATGCCTAAATTTCTTGACTGAGTATACTAAACCTAGACATTCCCTTTTGGTTACAGAGTTATTCTTCTCAGCAGGAGCAAGCCTTCGGCTGGCATAGTACACAGGCCGAAACCACTTATCGGTGTGTTGCATTAGAACACTGCCAATGGCAATATCCGAAGCATCAACAAATATATGAAATGGACGATCCCAGTCAGGAGGCTGTAGGATTGGAACCTGTGTTAGTAATCCCTTTAGACGATCAAAAGCAATTTGGCATTCCTCAGTCCACTCAAATTGTCGAGGAGTCTTGGTAATTAACTTGTTCAGTGGTATTGCCAAATGAGCATGCCACCGTAAGTGCCGACCATGCCATCTTACTTGGCCCATGAAGCGCATCACTTCCTTAGGTGTAGTGGGCACAGGTGCTTCTAACACAGCTGTAATTTTATCTGGATCCACCTGTATACCTTGTGCAGATACAATGTGGCCAAGTAGCCTTCCATAGGAAACCGCAAACATGGATTTGTTTGGGTTCAAACAGAGTCTGTATTCTCTGCACTTCTCAAAGCAGCACCGTAAATGGAACAAGTGTGCTACCATCCTTCCAAATAACGAAAAATCATCAAGATAAACTTGCATAAACGAGGTAAGGTAAGGGGATAATATTTCCTGCATACACCTTTGAAAAGTACTTGGGGCATTTCTTAATCCAAACCACATTACGGTACAAGCAAAAACACCCCAATTGGTAATGAAAGCGGTCTTTGGTATATCCTGTTCAGCCATTCTAACTTGATTATACCCACTGTATCCATCTAGGAATAAATACATTTCATGTCCTGCTACTCTATCAAGCATCGTGTCAAGAAAAGGATCAGGCACCGTAGCTGCGTTCAATTTTCGGTAGTCCACACAAATTCGCAGTTGCTTATTCTTTTTAGGAATAATAACAATTGGTGAGATCCATTCAGCATGCTCTAGTGGCACAATGAATCCGACTTTGAGTAGCCTATCGAGCTCTGCTGTTACCTGTGATGCATAGTTCGAATTCATCCGGTAGCTGGGTTGCTTGATTGGCTTTGCTTCCGGCTTCAACATGACCCTGTGTTGATAGATGCACGGGTCCAAACCTTTCATATCTTTGTAATCCCATGCAAAGACGTCAGAGAACTCTCGGAGTAGCTGGATTAAGTCTACTTGAAATACTTTCGGTAGTCTTTCCTTTATCTTAATAGGACGTGGATTTTCTTCATCTCCTAAATTATAGGTGATCAGCTGATCCTCTGGAACATAAAATTGTCAAGGTTTCTGTGTATCCTCAGCTGGCTTAAAAAGTCGTTGTAGGTCAGTGTTATCTATAGCAGCAGTATCTTCCTTCTTATCTTCTTCCGTTACAGGCATCACCGTACAAACTGAGGGATTCCAATTATCTACAACAGATTGTAGATCAACAGTTCCTAGGGAGATCAAGTCAATGTTATTTTTCAAGAACTCTTCTTCTTCATCATCTGACAAACCATCTAACATATGAACTGGTTCTGCAAAATACGGTCTAGCATGCAATTCGCAAGGCTGTATAGCATCTAGTTTTACAACATATCTACGATTATTATCTTTAAAAGTGAGTTCCTGTGCAGACCAATCTTGTATGACCTTAGCTTGCTTCAGCCAAGGATGGCCAAAAAGAAGATTATAATCAAGGGTGGATTCCGGTAATTCTAGGATTACAAAAGTCATCTTAAAGGTGGTACCCTGCAAAGTTATTGGTACATTCCGAACAAGACCTACTGGATGGACTCTTGACTGGTCAGCCATTTTGACAAAGAACTGAACTGGTTCGATTTCGGTCCATCCTAACTTCTTACATAGTGCAGCAGTAGCAATGTTGACACCAGACCCTCCATCAATTAGTACGTGTGTAATTTTATGGTTTTTATACCATACCGTAATTAAAGGAACCGAATGATCGACCGTAGAATCAGGTTCCGGTTGCATTGTCTCTGTTGCTGGAATGCAAGAAGGTACAGGACTGAACTGTTGTTGGAATTGTTGTCGAACTCCTGGTACTAGTGCCAGCAACTGCCCAAGGGGGAGGGTAATGGATGCTCTAGATAAAATTTCCCAGGCTTGATTTGCTTGAATTGTACCTTTCATCGATTCTGAAGATGATGCGTCGGTCACTGGAATCGACTCTTGCTCCTGTAAAATTTCCTTTGACAGTGTAACTTGTGTCACCGGGGTAGGGTCTGGGAACACCGAGGGTTCGGTGGTAGTCCACTGACTAGCCTTGTCATATGTCCTTTGCTGTTCTCGGATGCCTGGTTCAAATATTTCAGCTGCTGGTTGTAACGGTCTACCAGATCTGGTCTGAACTACTGCAGCGTGTGTTTCTACTGGTGTGATTTGCACCATATTAGTCATCGGGTTTTGACGTTCTTTCTTCCTCTAATCATACTCAGCTGCATCCTTACAAAATCTTCTAATGTGACCAAATTCACCACAGAAATGGCAGCGAGGTGGTGGCAAATTAGTATTTTCCTGTGCTAGTCCGGCCTACCAGCGATTTGCATTGTAGTTATTATTTCTCTGTCCTCTGTAATTTCGATAGCCTTGTTGTTGGTTGTTTCTCATTTGTAGAGGTACATAATGATTGGCTGGCTGTCCTGGTTCCTGTATAATAGCATTGACAGTTGCGGTTCCTTGCACTTTGGTGTTGTATGCATAGTTTTCGGTGGTATGTCCGGTGGTGTTGCAGATAGCGCAAAACAACTGATTAAGTGCACAAGTGGTACTAGTGTGCCCTGAATTCTTGCATGTGGTGCAGAACATTTGTCTGGTCGGGTCTTCTGCAATATTTTTATTTGCTTTTAACCATTCCAAGTCTTCTGTAAATCCTCTAACCTTGTTTTCTAGCTGCAAAGCCATTGCAATCACTGCATCTAGCGTCATAGCTCCTACACAGCGTATGATCATAATCTGTTTGAGTTGCGGAGTCAATCCATTGATAAACCATTGAGTTATAACGTCATCCGGTAGGTTGGCATGTGCTGGTGGTAACTGCCTCAAATGAGTCCTGAATAGGGTGGCGTATTCCTGCACCGTTTGATTTATCTTCTGTCTATTGTTTTGCAGGTAGTCAAAAATTTCAGTTGGATTCTTCTTTAGCCTGAATCTTTGCAAAAATGCATCCCTTATTGCTTCATAGGTGTCGAAGTGGTTAATATCATATTCTGTAAGCCATCTGGCTACTTCATTAACCAATGTAGACTGGAAGACAATAGCTTTATACGCCGGATCAGGTGGATGGTTGAGCACTGCGTAGCTTATCTCAAATGTGTGTACATGAGCATCTGGGTCATCCCCTGGAAATCCACCAAATTTAGTGTACGTTACTCCTGTTGGAGTCGGCCTTGGTGGGCATAGTTGTTGTTGTTGCTATTGTTGTTGTTGTTGTTGTTGTTGTGGTTGCCCGTTCATTGTGCTGATGGTTGTATTGTGACTATCTTCTGTACCCCGAGGCTGAATATCTCGATCGTCAAAATCTATATCGTCATCCTGTGCACTTTCCGGTTTGATAATCTTGTTCAGTATGTTTCGAATCTCGGTTTCGAACAAGCTACCTTCCTTCTTGATGTCAAATGTAGGAAAGCTTACTCCCAATAACAGTGACTGGACTGAAGATTCACCAAGAAAGGGCAAATCGTAACCAAAAAATTGTGAACTTTCAACAATTGGTACCGGAATAACACCGGAAGGTGTCGATTTTTCACCAAAACAAGTTTCTTTTTCTCCTTCACAGATTTCTTTGGCTAAGGCGTTTCTATTCGTATACAAATTCGAATCTTGACCCAATGGTGCTAAATTAACTTCATGTTGTGTCCCGGTAGATTCTGGAGTTACTATACCTTCGACAGACTGTGCCGAAATCGCACCGAAATCTGCCAGAAATGTAGTGCGTTCCACCGGAATATGGCCAGAATCACTACTAAGGTTCTTCACTTTCTTGGCAGCTGGGTTAAACCTATCTACGCTTCTACCTCTTGGAGGTGTTCTTAGCAAATTAGGTACCCAAGGCTGTCGGTTCTTTGGATACTTTTCACCGGATCTAGTAACCGGCATGTATCATCTTTTGTACTAATCGCGTACTATTACTGTCGGTTTACAATCTATAGTCACTTTTCACAATCGATTTGCAATATGCTGGTGCCACTTGCTGATAGTTAAGTGCCACCTTCCCACAGACGGCGCTAGTGTTAAATGCTTGTTCTAACTGTCAGAAGCGCGTTTAAACGAGTATTGGGTTCTCGGGAGTGGAAGGGGTCTGTAAAGATAGAGGCCCTATGCTTGTTTCCCAAAATTACTTCACAACACAATATACCAACATTCAAGATTTTATCAAGAATTGGTATCTCATTCTCGATCTTTACGGTTCATCATTTTAACTCTATCAGAGTCTACTGAACGCACTGTACCAAACTATCAGTATCGTAATACCAAATTACCTTAGAACCCTTTTTCCGAATACACACTACCGTAACATTTAACAGTAGTTCAACCTTCACCGAATAGCGCTCACAGTCCTACAAACCGAAAACACAGGACTCAACAGTTTCAGGCACACAGTGTTGAAGACTAACACACACTGGAGATAACCATTATTGTAGCCAAATCTCACCGTACAAGTACAGATCTCAATACTGAGGACAACATAATCCTGCACAGCGTTTTTAGGGACACTACCACAGTTACACAGACTTCACCAAACAATTGGCAGAACATTTCAAGAAAGAGGGACACCACGATATACGTACTTAACAGAACAATCACCACAGAGACCCGCAGAACGACTCTCTCAGACAACAGTCCGACGATCTACTGGATGTAAATAAAACTCACAGCCGCAACAGAGATCGATAGACAACGAACGCGGATACGCACAGTATACTCAGAAATTAGACAAGCAAACACTACAGCAACCCGAACAAGTGTTGATAATACAACACAGAAATGAAACACAGTACTCCAAATTAGCCAACTCGACACACAGTAACGACACAGACAATCACTCAAACAGACACTCTGGTGATTCCAGGAATCGTTACCTTGCGTCTCTTTTACATTGCTTTATATAAAGATTACAAATGTCTTTGTAACAACTTTTCGCGTGTGCAAAACAAGATTCAGTTATACAGTTGCCAATCCGGCGGCCGACTAACAGATTCTTAGGATAATCTGGTAACAGGTGCTCTTTCCCATAATTTGGACAAAAACCTTGAATTGACACTGATTGGGGTTGCATAGGTGTAGGTATAGGGCATTCACGAATGAAGTGATCTCCTTTACATTTGTGGCATGGTCCTCTAGGAGCTAGGGGTCTTATCTGTCTAGGTTTCGTCCTAGAGTTAGGATTTGTGTACATGGCATTAGCATATTTTGGCCCCCAACTAGGTTTGCTAGGGTCTTCATAATAATATGTCTCGTTATGCTTAGGTGACTACAAATAGTAAGCCTGTCGGCTATCGATATGAGTCGAGTCAAAACTATGATCATTTGGGTCACTTTTTGAAATCAATGGTCATGCTGACACTAAGGCAGGCTTTTCAAATTTTTTTTAAGAGCTGCATACTTTATTGGGATCACATTGGCTAGAGGTGGAGGTTGTTGAACTAAGACTAGTTGAGGTCTTTGTTGAGCTTGATAGGGTGGTTGATAGGGTTGTTAGGGCCTAACATACTATTGTAGTGGGTGTTGGTTCTAGCATCTTTCCTCTTGTGGATATGTTTGCGGATAAGTTTTCCTAACCACTTGCTTATTATATGGGCAATCTTGTGCGGTGTGGTTAGTACACCTCATTTGTATGGTGCAATATTGGCTGTTAGCATTCACTTGGGTTTGAGCCATATTTGGGCACACATTAGCCATATAGTCTCCTCCATAGGTATAGCATCATTTCACTGGGGAAAATCTAGGTATCTATTTGCTAGAGACTCCTAACTTTTGCACTACCTTCTATGCAAGTTCCTCTATAGATATAGGTGGCTTGGAAGTGAGGCTAGTAGAGCTATCTGAATCTTTATAGATTACAATTCCTCCCCTAGATTAATCTCAATATCTATGCATATGTGTACACACTCTTCTATAGATCTAGGTGCCTTCAAGTACACATGATTTCAATTTGGTATTTAACAAACCATCTAGGAATAAAGCCACTTGTTTGGTAGGTGTGGGTAGCTCTGGCACAGGGCATCTCTCTAGGTATTGCCTAAATCTTCTTCTTGCAAGTTGGACAATTTCTTGGGGTGTTTGTTTGAAGCTATGTATTAGCTTGGAAGTATTGTGTTTGATGCCAGTTTTGGAGAACTCAATAATGAATGCTTCTAGAAATTGGTCTATATTCATGAACTCACCTTGATGTAGTGGTCAAAACCACATTAAGGTAGTGTTTTTGAGAGTTATCCCAAAGGCATTGTACTGAGTGAACAAGTCCTCGACTTGTTCAACTCTCAACAATTGTCTAAAAGTTTCTACATGATCGTATGGGTCTTCAGGGTCATCGAAGCTATTCTTCATGGACTTGATGAGTTGGGTTGGCCTCAAGGTTCTAGGATGTTTTCTAGGCCTAGGCAAGGGAAACTCATCCATGCCTCTTTGATGTCTCGGATTTTTGTGTCTCTCTTGATCAGTTCTTTCTGCATGTAGTCCTAACTGCTCTCTTCCTAAGGGGTTTGCAAAGCCTACTTTAGGTCTATCTCTGCTTATGTCCCTTTAGGTTTCATGCGTGTGGGATGATCCTGCTCCTCGGTGCCCTTGGAAAACATTAGATCTTGGAGGAGGGAAAATCAATTAACCTTTACAAGTGTATGCATAACTACCATGCTCTGGTACCAAGAACATTCTCTCCAATGTGTTATCTAGGTAGACACCTTTGCCTACAATCTCCAAATCTTTGAATTCATAAATGGTGACTCCACCTATTTTGCTCAATTGATCAGTCTTGAATCTCCAGATTTTCATTTCTTTCTCTATTCAAGAACAATTCTATGCTTTTGTGGTCTTGAGGAACCCACTCTGGACTAATCACTCTTGTCAAGACAGACTTGTCTTGAGGAGTCTTCGGTTCTCATCCTAGGTCTCCTTGCTCTAGGTCTCCTATTTTATTTTCGAGAATGATATTTTCAAACTCATCTATCCTATCTGGTAAGTTGGTAACCACATACATGGTTCCTTGCTTATCAATATATGAACACTCTTCGAATTTAACCACTGGGTGTTCAAGTTCTAAGGGTTGATTGAGATTTTTGAGTTGAACAATTGATCACCTCAGACCATCGTCATAGATGCATGCACCTAATCAGCTAGTCCTAATATACTACAACTCTGTCTTATATGGACCTTCTAGTGTTTGTAGATAGGCTGTGCTTGCACTTCTTACTCGTTGTTCCATGTTGAAAGACATCTATAAATCACTTGTTTCTGAACTAACTATGTAGGGATACTCGCTCACCTATTGGGCCCAAGACCTAGTTGTATGGCTGACACTAGCCTGATCTAATACTTTGTCGATCTTTCCCTAGGTTTCTACCTCACCTAAGGTTCATTTGCCCTATTGATTAGCCCAATGAACCTTGTACAACCATGTTGCTGATTCCTTGATATCAATCACTTGTTCCTTTTAATTTGTTTAGGATGTGTAGTTTAATTACTCAAAACCCCTAATCAATCAAAACCGCTAATCACACTTAGCCTAAGCTAGGAATGAATTGAGGGAGTTGAAGATCTTCCAACCTCAAGTGGCTTCTCGTTGTTGCACTTGTATGCCCAAGATGCGCTTTCCCAAGCCTGCACACATTGGAACCTTGCTTTGGTCTCTCCAAGAACTCTTAATGATCATGTAAAAGCTCAAAGTTTAGCTCAAGCTTTTGACTTCAATTGATAGAGAATTTGATTCAGAGGCTTAAAAAAACTCTTTTTTACCCTTTACATTGGATAAAAATCTGTAGAGCCCCTAGGTTTTCCTAGGCTTTCCAACTCATTCTAGAGCTCAAAAAGTAGATTTCGCATGAAAATGTTATGTCAATTTAGGGTTCAGGGGGTTAAAACAGGCAAATATGGTCTCTCAGGATATTGGTGTATTTTTATAAGGCCTCCATAAATGTATATGTAAAAGAGTTTGTAATTATGCCCAAAATTAGCCTCAATTTTCACAAAATTAACACCTTATTTTTTGGTCAAAAATGTCTGTTTATCACGATAAATGGGTGTCTGTCGCGATAGATGGGTGTCTATCTTGATAGAGGGTGTCTATTGTCTGTGGTTCTCTATCACGAAAGACGTGTGTCTGTCATCGTAGACGGTGTGTGTCGTCTGTCATGGGGTCTATCTATCATGATATACAGGTGTTTGTCATGATAGACAAGTATGTTTCGCAATAGATGGTGTTTATCATGGTTTTGGTTTATCATGATAAATGGGTGTCTGTCGTGATAGATGGTGTCTAACATGGTTTTGGTCTATTGTGATAGATCAAAAGAATGAAAATTTATGTGATCTTTCTGGTGATTTAGGATGCTCTTGTAGTATGGTTTATCGTGCCATGCATGAAAATAGGAAATACAAACTTTCTCTATCTATCGTGACAGACAGAGGTCATCATCTCAGGACCTGTGCACAGGTCTATCGTACCTATGCAAGCTGTTAGAGATGATGGGATAGTTGAAACATGCAAGAAATGCTCAAAAACACACAAAAACAGAATGCACGATAGGTCTCTCTTGCTCTCTCTCACAAGTGAAATGAGGGGAATGAGATGTTGAAGGGAATATGACCAAAAAATTGAAGATTCAATGAAGGTGGAGATGGAGGTAGGGGATGGTGAGGATGATGATGGTGATGATGGTGATAATGAAGGAGATAAGATAAAAGTGAAAAGTAAAGAAATTACCTATGAATCCAACATCACAACTCTACATCTTACCATCATACACTCATCCTCAAAGCTCTCTCCTCGGCAATGATGCCAAATTTGGTGTCACTCTAGCACAATGATGAGTACCAATGTGAGGAGATCCACCTCATACATGTCAATCTATGGAGATCTGAGGATTGGAATGATGACCATGAGCAAGTGAAAGGCACAGGTGTGTGAGTGATCACACTAGCATGCACAAACATAGACACACACGCACACACAAGGCAAGAAGAAAGAGAGGAACAATGGAGTGCTTTCTATTACTCAAAAGGTCTCTTACAAAAGCTCAAATCTCTTACAAGCTCACCCCAAAAATGAGCTCTCTAGCTCTTTTTATAGTTTTTGACAAACTTTTGGCCCTCTCTAGACCTAGTGTCTAGCCTAGTTAAAAACTAGGTTCTAGAGCTTATTCGAGGGATGAAACGGAGTCTAGAAATTATGAGACTTGATACGTAGGTTCTTCTAATACTCCTCAAGCTTCAAAAATCCTCTGGTTGAAGAAAAGAGAGTCTAATCTACCGAAAACCGTATCTACAATGATTGTGTAGTGATGAAAATCACTTTTGATTGAAAATAAGTTATGAAAAAAATGATTAGGCCTCTTCTATGCCAGATTGTACTTGACTGCTCTATCTTCTCATTGATCAACAGGAATATTGTGCAGGTTGTTAAAAAATGTCCTATTACAACTGCAAACACAATTGCTGAAGGTGATGTAGGTGGCATTGAAGATGACGATATCTTCTTGTTCCTATTCGTGCTATGGTTCCTACTGCATCTACTGTACAACAAATTTGTTGGGATCGCAGAGATGCTCAAGCACATCCATGGATAGCCTTGCCTGTCAAATGTGCCATTATTCCTCACATTTGCTCTTTCATAACAGCTAAGGATGCTTGGGTTACACTCACCACTTTATACCAGGCAAGGAATGAGGCTTGTGTTGCCTACCTCTGAAAACATTTTGAGAGTGAGCACATGAATGAAGGAGATTCCCTGGATATTTTTCTTACAAAGATCAAAGATTTGAAGAAACAAATTGATTTCTGCTGATGAAGTCTTGTCAGACACCTTGTGCAGATTGTTCTGAATGGTCTTCCCGATTCATATCAGAGTTTTGCTTCTACTCTTTGTTTGATAATGAAAAGAAATCCAAATGCCTTAACATTTGAGGAGTTAGTCTCTATTCTATTGCACGAAGATAACTCTAGGCAGAGGAGGTCCATTATGTGTGTTGCAAATCAAGTTTTCTTGGCTAGTCATAAATGCAAAGGAAAATGGAGCTCTTCTACTAGTAAGCAAAAATCTACTAATTTTGCACAATCAAAGAAGGATGACAAAGACGAGAAGAAAACAGAAAAATAGAAACTATTTTGAAAATATTATAAAGGAAATTATCATTTCATAAAGAGCTTTCCAAAACTGGCTGCTAAAGACTCAAGGAAGAAAGAGGCTAGAATGGTTATTGTAGAGGTCTCTACACCCAAAACATAGTCTGCTAATCTTGTGCAGAATGCAGAATGGGCATTTACCATTGTTTGCAGTTATGACCCATCTTCTCATGAACAATGTATGTGTGCAATAGACTCAGATGTTTAGTACTTTGATGGTAGGGCAACCAAACATATTACCTTGTAGCATAGTTTCTTCATTTCACTCAAGCGTGCCCCTACAGGGAATATTGTCACATGTGCCAACAACTCCTCGTATCTTGCCATGGGAGTTGGTAAGATCATTTTGACTACTCCTAGTGGTAGTTCTTTTTACATTGTCAGATGCTTTATTTGTGTCAGGGATCAAGAAGAATCTATTATTAGTTTCACCTTTAGCTAAGATTGGATTGGTTGTGAAATTTTTTGATGATAGATGTTCACTTCATGATGTGTCAAATGGCGATGTAATTATTGCTTCTGGCATTTTATGTCGTGGTCTCTATAAGCTCATAGACTATGGAAAATTTGTGAATGATTCGGCCTGTGTAGTACATGATTCTAAGGCTATGTCACTACAACATATCAGGCATATACCGAGGCTTCTACCGAGGAAAATGAACGGGCATGATTTTGCCCCGACGTCGGTGTAAGGGTCGGTGTAGGCATCGGGACCAAAGCGTCGGTATAAGCATCGGTATATGCGTTGGTATAAGCGTATGTATAAGCGTCGGTATAAGCATCGATATATGCATCAGTATAAGCATCGGTATAACCCATGGTATGCCCCTGGGAAAAATAGTCGGTATAAGCATCGGTATGTGCCTGGGGATACCGACGCTTATACCGTCGCCTATAGCGACGACCATATCTGCAAAATTTTTTTGGGCAGAGTGTGTTGTCTCTTGCTACAGCAACATTCCCATGTTGTTGTGTAGCAAAAGACAATCCACTCTACCCAACAAAAACCCAAGTACATGTGACATGTATGACAGGCAACAAAAAAATGATTTGATAAAGCAAAACATACTGTCAAATACAAAAGACATGAGCGAAATGAATCATGAATCGTGTACAAAGAAATGGAACACATTGACATGATATTTATAAACAACAACTAGAACACATGTATATGTGTTTCTGCCTATGTATATACATGTGTATGTGTATATGTATTATGTGTGTATATTTGTATATGTGTAAATGTTTATCTCCATGTGTAAAACCCCTAAAACCCTAATTCTAAAGACCTAGACCTAAAACAGGTATATGTGTGTATTCTTGTGTGTATATATATATATATGTGTGTGTGTGTGTGTGTGTGTGTGTGTGTATGTGTGTGTATGCATATGTGTATCTATGTAAAAATCCTGAAACCCTAATTCTGAAGACCTAGACCTAAAACATGTATATGTGTATGTGTGTATGTGTGTGTGTGTGTATATATATATATATATATATATATATATATATATATATATATATATATATATATATATATATATATATATATATATATATATATATATATATATATATATATATATATATATATGTGCGTGTGTGTGTGTCTATGTATGTATGTGTGTGTATGTGTGTATGTGTGTATGCATGTGTATATATATGTGTATGTGCATATGTATTATGTGTTCATATGTGTATATGTGTGTATGCATGTCTGTATATATGTAAAAGCCAAAAACCCTAACGCTAAAACATGCATATGTGTGTATGTATATGTCACGTGTGTGTATGTATGCATTTGTGTGTGTGTGACTCTCTCTGTCTCTATGTGTATGTGTGTATGTATGTATGTGTATCTGTATGTATGTATGCATGTGTGTGTGTATCTATGTATGTATGTGTATGTGTATGTGTATGTGTATGTGTATGTGTATGTGTATGTGTATGTGTATGTGTATGTGTATGTGTATGTGTATGTGTATGTGTATGTGTATGTGTATGTGTATGTGTATGTGTATGTGTATGTGTATGTGTATGTGTATGTGTATGTGTATGTGTATGTGTATGTGTATGTGTATGTGTATGTTGTATGTGTATGTGTATGTGTATGTGTATGTGTATGTGTATGTGTATGTTGTATGTGTATGTGTATGTGTATGTGTATGTGTATATGTATGTGTATGTGTATGTGTATGTGTATGTGTATGTGTATGTGTATGTGTATGTGTATGTGTATGTGTATGTGTAGGTGTATGTGTGTATGCATGTGTATATGTGTGCATGTGTGTATGTATTATGTTTCTATATGTGTAAAAGTCAAAAGCCCTAATCCTAAAACCCTAACCCTAAAACATGTATATGTGTGTTTGTGTGGATGTATATGTGATGTGTGTGTATGTGTATGTGCATGTATGCATGTGTGTGTACACATGTGTGCATTTATATGTGTGTGTGTATGTATGCATATGCATATGCATATGTATATGTAATATGTATGCATCTGTGTGTATGTATCTCTATGTCTCTCTCTTTCTCTCTATCTATATCTCTCTCTTTCTCTCTATCTATATCTCTCTCTTTATCTCTCTCTCTCTCCCTCTCTCTCTCTCTCTCTCTCTTATTCTCTCTCTCTCTCTATCTCTATTTATAATAAAGAACAAAACAATCACTTACATCGATGTAATTCTTTTTGAACGCTCTCGTCAAAGCCCAATTGACATCGTCTCTTGTCAAATTCCAAAGAATCAATGCCAAAAATCTCCTGCAAAACAAAAGAAAAGAGAAATTTAAAAACCCTAATCCTAAAACCTAACCCTAAAACATGTATATGTGTGTATGTGTGTATGTGTGTATGTATATGTGATGTGTGTGTATGTTTTTGTGCATGTATGCATGTGTGTATACATATGTGAGTGTGTATATATATGTGCATGTATGTAATATGCATGTGTGTATGTATGTATGTGTGTGTACATGCATATGTGTGTGTATGTATGTATGAATATGCATGTGTGTATGCACATATGTGTGTGTATACATATATGAGTGTGTATTTATATGTGTGTGTGTGTATGTGATATGCATGTGTGTATGTATGTATGTGTGTGTACATGCAAATATATGTGTATGTATCTCTCTCTTTCTTTCATCTCTCTCTCTCTATCTCACTCTATATCAATCGAAAACAAAACAATCACTTACATCAATGTAATTGTTTGGAGCGTTGTCGTCAAAGTCCACTTAATGTTTTCCTTTGTTGAATTCCAAAGAACTGATGCCAAAAATTTCCTGCAAAACAAAAGAAAAGAGAAATTCATAAACCCTAATCCTAAAACCCTAACCCTAAAACATGTATATGTGTGTATGTGTGTATGTATATGTGATGTGTGTGTATGTGTATGTGCATGTATGCATGTGTGTGTATACATATGTGAGTGTGTAAACATATGTGAGTGTGTATATATATGTGTGTGTATGTAATATGCATGTGTGTATGTATGTATGTGTGTGTACATGCATATGTGTGTGTATCTATGTATGCATATGCATGTGTCTATGCACATGTGTGTGTATAGATATGTGGGTGTGTATGTATGTATGTGTGTGTGTACATGCAAATATGTGTGTATGTATGTATGCATACCTATGCTTATACTAATGCTCATACCGAGGCAACGTTTTAACCGGGGCCGAGAGCAAAAATTCGACATTTGCTTGCATTTTGAACCAAAGGTTTGTACTATCGAGTTTGGGCATGCGAGCCACATTCTGAACCTATTGTGTACACACATCTCTCTCTTTCTCTCTCTTTCTCTCTCTCCCTCTCTCTCTTTCTCTCTTTCTCTACATCTCTCTTTCTCTACATCTCTCTTTCTCTAGATCTGAAATTTTGGTAAGAATTGCACATACTATAGCACCCTTTCTCTTTCTTTGTGTTTTCCCTTTTCTATTTTCTCTTCTCTTTTGTTTTGCAGGAGCTTTTTGGCATCAAATCTTTGGAATTTGACGAAGGGCAACATTAAGGACCTTGACGACAAAGCTCCAAACAATTACATCGATGTAAGTGGTTGTTTTGTTTTCGATTGATATAGAGTGAGATAGAGAGAGAGATGAAAGAAAGAGAGAGATCTAGAGAAACATAAAGAGAGAGAGAGAGAGAGAGAAAGAAAGAGAGAGAGAGATGAAAGAGAAAGATAGAAAGAGAGTGAAAGAGAGAGATGAAAGAGAGAGAGATGAAATAGAAAGAGAATGAGATAGAGAGAGAGATGCATACATACATACACACACATATGCATACACATACTCACATACATATTACATACACACATGCATATACATACACATACATATTACATACTCACATGCATACACACATACACATACATACATGCATATTACATACAAACATGCATATTACATACACACATGCATATACATACATACACATATTCATTCTCATACTGACATACATACATGTATACACACATATACATACACACATGTACACACACATGTATACATACACACATATAAGCGTCGGTAATTTACAATAAAGTACCGATGCCTATATCGATGCTCATACTGATGTCATGTATACCAGCAATTAAATGACCGTCGGTATTGCATCCGTGGTTTTTCAAGCATTTTCAATGGTCATACCAATGTCGAGGCATGAGCGTCGGTATGGGCAACGTCCGTATGCCCCTCATATATTGTAGTGTGTCAGGTGCAAAGCTCTGGCATGCATGCTTTGGTCATCTGAATTTTGCTAGTTTGTTGTGCCTATAGAAGTTTGAAATGGTGTCCTCTCTACCCGAACTTGAGGCACCTGGTAAGCATGTTTGTGAAAGCTATATTTTGGGAAAAATGTAGCGTTTCTCATTCCCAAAAGATGGTTCAGTTCAAACTACTCAAAAACTATAGCTTGTTCATAGTGATGTCTGTATTCCTATGCACACAACATTTTGAGATCATCTTGGCATATGTGCCCACATAATAGAACATTGCACACCTTTTCATGAAGGCTCTTCCTAGGGATAAGTTTGAAGCTTTCAGCAAAGCTTAGGCTTACGACCTTTTGTGAATTGTTTTCACATAGCTTGGCACTTCCTTATACATGAGTGCCAACTCCTTGTTCAGGGCATCACTCCCAGGGGGGGATTTTTTTTAAATATTTAGGTAGTGATGTGTGTGAACATACTAGGGCCATCGGGGCACATTTTTCCCTCTTTAGGAGGGTTTTTCCCTCAGTTATATATATGCTTATAGCC
The DNA here is from genome assembly GCA_020310875.1 of Ceratopteris richardii. Lineage (NCBI taxonomy): Eukaryota > Viridiplantae > Streptophyta > Polypodiopsida > Polypodiales > Pteridaceae > Ceratopteris > Ceratopteris richardii. The sequence continues at coordinate 102,168,124 of CM035423.1, forward strand.
CTAACGGGTCACTTGTCTTTGTACATTCTTGTGGTGATACATTCAGTATTGTGTGTTGTGCTCCAAGTTTCCTCTTTTTCCTTGTGTTGTTTGCATGCTTCTGCAAACCTCAAATTCCAACATATTGCACAAAATATAATCAATAAGCCCCCCCCGCCCTTTCCGTCTCCCAATGTGTGGACCTTGTTGTCTCTCATCAGTACTCAATTGTGCTTACCTTCAAGCTGGTTACCATTCTCAGGAAAGCCCCTTAGTTTCATACCAATCTGGTTACCCTCTCTTTTCCCTTGGCCCAGCAGGAGATTTAAGTTGTGTGGAACTTGGCTTTTGCCACCAGCTCCTTGCCAGCCAAGTGTTGAAGAAAGGCAGTCATGAAGACACAACACATGTTGATCTGGACTCAGAAGAATCTTCAAAACATTCTTCGAACTAGAAGGGAAAATCTTTATGTAGGGCTAAGGCTTCTCGAGAAAGAACTAAATGTTGACCACTCTCAATACTAGATACGGCTTTGGAAAATCAAAAGCATGCTAAGATATAAAGAAGAAATTCAAAGAAACAATCTATAGGTATACTTTAAAGATTTGTGGACGAAGCAACTAAAGAGATGTGGAGCCTCCTCATGAATAAGCGATCCATAGAAGCAATCCCTTTCATGATGAACACCGATGGGGTTGAGTGCAAGACAAATGAAGAAAATTGTTGTTCACTTTACGTAGATTTTGGGATTTCCCATCTTTCTCTGCACAAGGAGGATGGTGTCGCATCCATCTCTAGAGTAGAAACCAAAAGAATTCTATAAAATATGAAGCCTCTTCTTGAAGCTCCCATTTTGGTTGATGAGATTCTTGAAGTTATTGAAGCACTTCCGAATGGCAAAATCTCGGGGCTAGATGGCCTCACCAATGCATTTTTCAAGACCTTCAAGCACGTGATGACTACTTTGTTATGTTTGGCATTAGAAGAGGATATTTCTTCCGATGCACTACTCGAATGCATCAATGGAGGTGTTATCAAGATTATACACAAAAAAGGCACCAAGAATAGGATTGTAAATTGGCACTCAATTATGATGTTACAAACAGGTTACCAGATCCTTGCTAAAGTTATTGCTAATCGTATGGCTTGTAATTTACAAAACTAGATCAGTGAGGATAAGAAAGGGTTCATCAAGGGGAGGTCCATCCTCAAAGCTATCATTCATGTTTGGGAATGTCTAACTTTCACTCAAGAGTCCACTCAAGACATCCTCTTCATTAAGATTGACTTCGAGAAAGCTTATGGAAAACTTGAGAGGGACTTCATTCTCCAATCTCTAAAAGACCTAGGTTATGGCCACAAATTCATTAAGATGGTCTCAACATTGCTAGCAAATGTATCAATGCAGATGAACATCAATGGTTAGCTTTCTCAAGCTATTCGATTAAAATGTTCTATCAGGCAAGGTTGCCCCTTGGCCCCTCATCTCTTTGGGATTGTTGTCGATGGTCTCAGCTACCTTGTTAAACATCATGCACATTTAGTTCATATTCAAGGCCTCATTCTTCACCTCAATGAAGACCAGATAATCACGAGAATTTTACCAATGACATGAATGCTTTCATGAATAATGATCCAGATAGCATTGATACCTTTTGGTGTTGCCTAAATATAGTTTGTGAGCCATCGTCTTCCAAAATAAACCACTCTGAGAAAGCTTTTAAGGCCTTTACTAGGCATTCACCTCAAATTTTGGTTGGTCATGGCTATCAGATGGTCCCTAGGGGACAAATCTTCTCCCTCTTAGATATTTCAATGGGATTTGACATTTCAATGAGCCAGTTATGGAACTGGATTGTTTCTAAGATTGATAAGAAATTGACATATTGGAAAGGTATGGAGATCAACTTGGGAAGGTGTGTTGTGGTGTTTAAGAACTTCGTTCCTTCTTTGATTATTTACTTTCTCTCTTGATGGAGACCGAAGGACCAAGAGATTGTGAAATTGGTAAGAATTTATAGAAACTTTGTCAAGACAAGAGATCCTCACAAAAGTGGTTTCTTCAAAATTAAATGGGCTACTTGCATAAGCCAAAAAGATCAAGGTGGTTTGGGCATTCTAGACATTGAAAAAATGGCAAATATGTTGGCAACCAAATGGTTAATTAAAGTTTGGTGCAACACAGATGCCTCTTGGGAAAAAGTGATTTTTAGAAACAAGAGTGCTATTAGGCTAATGGGCCTACTAGGGTGGAAGGTTCTTGATCTTCTAACTCTTTTATTCTCCCCCTATCAAGTGTCTCTGAGAGACTCGACCTTAGTTTTCTCCCTTTGGAAGAGGTGGAAGAAGGTGAAAGAGTTTGTTAAGATGAATGAAGATTATAAATGGGCTATGAGTATTAGACAAATGGATTTGATATGGTTCCCTATCAAGGGCATCAAAGGTGTTGAGCCTTGGAACCTCCAAAAAGTTAGGAAGCTTTGGCATCAAGGTTACAAAATCAAATCTTTTGTGGCAAATCCTCCACCAGGGAATTTGGACCAATGTAAAAGCTAACAAAATTTGTGAAGTTCATGGTGTAAACGATGCCTTCATGGCAATGCAGGCTTGGGACACCTTTTCTTTTCCTGCCCCAAGTCAATGTTGGTATGTTCCACCCTTGGGAAAATTGTGTTGATGCAGGGAAAAATCAATTGGAAGCAAGCACTATTGGGTGAAGCGATTGGTTGTTCCTCAAGATTGTGGAATGCTATAAACGGAGACATCCTTTCAAAGATCTCGAAAGAGACATGGACCATAAACTTTAGTAGCCCTCCTAAAGAATGCTTGATTGAAAAATCTTTTTTCCTTTTGGGCAAAAGAATCTCCATTTGTAAGAAGCCCATTTCTTTTAGGCAACATAGAGTGTTTTTCCTCGAGAGCAACAAGATTAAAAGCAAGTGGGCCTTCCATGAGGAGGATGAAAGGGTTTTCAACCTTCTTTCTAATGTTTTTAACAAGTTTTTAGCAAGTCTTGCTTTGTGGGATTCTGAAGATCTCATGAGTACTAGGCCCATTCACTTCTACACTTGTTCTTTCTATTGATTAAAGTTTGAGAGAGTGGGCTATTGCCGAAGTTCCTTAAAAGAAAAAAAAGAGTATTTGTGGTTACATGAGGAAACGACCTCTAGCATGCATAGAGAAAAAATGCCCATGTATACAGAAATAGTTCACATCAAATCTACTTGAGTGACACATAAATGTAACAAAGCCCTGTGGAGTGAATAATGTGAACACCTACATGGAGTGATAGATTGCCCCCCCCCCCCCCCCCCCCAGAAGTTAATAAGAATAAAGATTTACAAAAAGCTTCAAATTTTTCCCCTGGAAGAGATCCCATGAATATATATGTCACATTATCTTGTATAAGCGCATGTACCAAATTAATATCTCCAACATGAAGGCTCTCTCTAACATAATGATAATGAACCTCAATGTTTTCAGTACGTGCATGAAACACGATTTCTCGTAACCTACAATGCACTTTGGCTATCAATGAGAATATGTGTGGGTGCATCAATCTCCATGCATAGTTCCATCAATAGGCATCTAAGCCATATACGTTCCACTCTAGCTATGAGTATTGCCCTGTACTCATCTTCACAAATCGATGTCGACATCAGAGGTTGTTTCTTACTCAACCAAGATATCCATGATCCTCCAAGGAAAAAACAATTAGCACGAGTGGACACTTGTGTATCATAACAAGCAATCCAATCACTTTCTGTAAATGCATTCAAGCATGGTGGGGCATTTATCACAAAAGAGACCCAAATTCAAAGTGACTTTGAGATATCCAAATACACATTTTACTACTTTCCAATGCTTAGTATCGAAGCTATTCATAAATTAACTCAATTGAGAAACTGCATGCTTATGTCTAGTCTTGGGGTACATTAGTATAACAAACATCCCATTAAATTCATCACTTGCATATTTAATTGAGAACCTAAATCATGTTTTGATTCATGTTGAGATATGCTTGCAGTCCTCCAAACGAAAACGTTCAAGTAGTTTCTCAATATACTCTACTTGATGCACAACAACTCCCCCCTCAATAGATACAAACTAGATGCCAAGATAATATTATGTTGCAAATCTGCCATAATCATGCCAATTTTCTCATCCCATGACCCAATCAACATAATGTCACTAACACAAAGAGAAGCACTATAAAATCAGCCCCATCTTTGTGTGTATAGTATGTTCAGTTGGAATACATATAGAGCTAAGAGTAATCAAGTGCTTATGTTTGTTGGCATACCATGCACTAGAAACTAATTGTAAAAAAACACATTTTGATACTCGTGTGCTTGATACTCCATGAATGCTTACAGAAGTCACAAACCACATACTCTTGACCTTTAATGGAAAATCCTAGAGGTTGTTCCACATAAACCCATTCTTGAAAATCACCATTCGAGAAAATTGTTTTATATCTGATTGATGATTTTCAAAACACAACAGGAAGTCAACTCCAATCACAAAAGTGAATGCTCATCATGTACAACGTAGGTGCAAAAGTCTCCTTACAATCATTGCCATACCTCTTTGCAAAGCCTTTTGCAGCTAATGTGTCTTCATAGCAATCAATCCTACCATCTAAATTTCTTTTGATCTCATAAATCCACTTAGTACCAATGGCATTCTTACCTTTTGACAATTCACATAACTCCCAAGTGTAATTTGATTAGGATCCAATTCCAACTACATTGTGAATAGAATCCAATTGGGATTTCATTGCTCTCATCCAATATGAATCATCACATGTATCTTCAGAAGTAAGTGGCTCTTCATTACATGTAGTTGCAATTACAAATACATCCAAAAAGTCACTTGAATTAAGTTTAATTTTTGTGAATAAAATATAATTCGGATTGCATTGTGATCCTTCAATTTGAATCATTGCATGTATCTTCACATACATCCACAAAGTTACTTGATGCATGGCAAGAGGATGATCTCGTTATATCAAGGAAAGGACCACTCAACTTGCTATCTTCCAATGTCTTTTGCAACCATTTATGGAAAGATTGTACAGCCTTGATAGACATGTATTCTTCATGTAATGCATCACAAGAGTATATAACAGTAGTGGGATTAACATCAGGTTGAATATCAACCATGTGTAGCTACAAAGTTCACAAATTTTTAGCCGCGTTTGTATAGACATTTTAAACCTTCTTTGGCTAACACTATTCATCTATGCTTATCCAAAAATTTTGAGAATTTTCAGTCATGTTTGGCTTGAATGCATGACCCATATTTGGCTTGAAACATTTATCTCTTAGAATGTCATTTGGATGGTTTACATGGCCATAGTTAGGTGCACCACTTTGAAACAAGGCATGAGTGTATCAAACATATTTTCTCAGCTAATTATAGGTTGAGAATTGCATGATTGAAGGATAAGGTGAATTTACTAGAAAATGCCACATTTTGGCTTATATCAATTTCGTTCATGAATGGATGATATTAGCAATAACCTTTGATCTCACTACTATATGCAAAAAATTTGTATTTCTTTGCCTTCATATCAAGTTTGTGACATTGTTGTGATGGTACAAGAGCATATGTGTTGACACTCAGGGTTAAGGAAAAAGCATGGAAGCTCATGAAGGAAGTGGACACATACGAATAAGGAGCATGTAGGGAGGTCCAAGAACCACATGTCAAAATTTCAAAAGAAATCCCTATAAAAATAGTGATTTTTATCACTAAAAGCCATTGTAAATACCATTTTTCATTTTTGCAACTCCATTTTGTTCAAGACAAGGAGTCCTCGAGCTTCGAGAGTATTAGAACTATCATCCTACCAATTTCCATAATTTTTAGACTCCGTTTGAGCCCCCAAATAAGCCCTGGAACCTAATTTTTAACTAGGCCAGACACTAAGTCTGGACAGGGCTAAAACAACTCAAAGACTATAAAAAGGGTTGGAGAACTCATTTTTTAGGTTAGCTTGTTAGAGGTTTGAGCTCTTGTAATAGCTTTCTTTTGTAATCGAAGTGCTTCCATTGTTCCACTCTTTGCTCTTACCTTGTGTGCATGTGTGTGTGTATGTGTGTGCATGCTTGTGTGCTTTCACTACGCACTTGTGCTATCACTTGCTCATAGTCTTCATACTAGTCCTCACCTCTCCACGGATTGACATATATGAGGTGAAGCTCCTCAGGTTGGTACTTGCGATTGTGCTAGAGTGACACCAAATTTGGTGTTGTTGCCGGGGAGAGAACTTGGAGGATGAGCGTGTCATAGTAGGACATAGAGCAATGATGTTGGAAGGTAAAAAAATCACCATTTTTAGTTTAGTTTTTGAGTTTTTCTTCTCCTTCATCATCATCATCACCACCATCTTCTCCCATCTTCAACTTCTCCAATTTTTTGCTTTTTTGATTGCACATTCTCTATTTTTGCCTCTACTTCTTCGTTCTTGGCTGTGCGAGGAGTTTAGAGAGGGTTCAGAGCTTAGGCGTGGTTGAAATACAGAGATTTGCACCACTAAAACATCAAAAATCTAAGCGGTGGTATCGCGGAGTGACAAGACCTGCATCTAGTATCACGAGTGTCGTATCGTGACTTTGAAGGGTGACTTTGCATCTACAAGCACATACGAGTGACAAGGAGAACATAATGTACACATAATTGCAAAAATTTTTGAATTTGGGTGTCAAAAACTCCAAGTATCGTGTCCGACCTCCACTGCACCTAAGGTTACACCCATCAATGTGGTAGGCTTAGTGGCAGATTCAAGTTCAAGTAGCAGTAATGTGGCTCCTGTACAGGCAGTTACTAGGGCACAAGCATTAAAAGAGGATAACCAGTAGAGCAATCAGAGTGAAGTGAATCAGGAGAGCCTAGTAAGAGGAAAACAAGAACATGGAAGGATACCAGGGAGAAAGCTAATCGCAAGTGGAACAAAAAGCTATCTAAAATAGAAGAAAGCCTGAAAGATGCAAAAACAAAAATAGAAGACAGTGCATCTCAAAGCCCCTCGCATGCTAAAACTCCATCCACACAACCTCATTCCACCCCACCAGTCATTGTAAATAGACCGCAAGTAGGGTATGTTCTTGCAGATCCAACCCCAGAAGGCTTGGACATGATGTTCAAGGCCTACCTGGCTCGACTTCAAGAAGGGCCAATAGCGGCAAACCTAGACAAGAGTTACCCTAGAGCAGACTTAGAGATTGAACGGACAAAAATGTGCATGAAAATGGTAGAGCTAGCTCAGGATATGCTCAAGACGAGTCAATCGTTCAATCAGACAAACTCTGTCAAACTAGATTTACATTTCCAGGGCTTACTAGAAAGAGTAGAGCAGTTGGTAAACAAGCTGCAGGTTTCTTTACCTCCACAGGCTCAACCAATGGTTGAAAGAAAAAGCTCACCACCAATGAAAGCTTATGTTCCTAATTCCATAGATGAGGGAACACCTCTTTCAAATCAGCAATACTCTCAAGAGTTCTTGCGAGAAATACAAGAAGAGAAATGGGCCAAGGAGAAGGGTAATCCCCCTCCTATTCCTGAGATCAATGATCTTCATGACCAATTTCCCCAAGACATTCCGTCCACCTATGGAGACCAAGTAGAGCAACAAGAAGACCAGAGATTAGATTTTGAATCTAATTCTTTACAAGATTTGCCACAATTCACAGGCCCATGGGAATCTGAATCTCTTCATATCAGAGCTCCCACAATATTGGTAAGAAACGAAGACTCAGTGGTTCCAAGGAACACTGACATCGTGAAGAACACTAACGTTCAATGTCATCTCACTGTAGAATCATCTCACTGTAGAAGAGCTGCTCAAAGCAAAACTTGAGCTATGGAATCATGTAAAGGATCAGGTGCCAGAACTTGATTCCAATATGCCAAAAGCAGGCTCTAAGAAAAAAGTTCCAGAGATACCTCTCGATAAATGGGAGACATGAGCGAAGGTCAAGAAGGTAATACTTATCTTCCGATCACCTACCAGGGTTACATAACCAAAGCAATCGTCGATTCAGGTGCTAGTGTTGCTATTGCAACCACCTCCTTGTGGAAGCGATGGGGCAAACACACATTAAGACCAACTAGACTGAAGCTTCAAATGGCAGACGGTCATTTTGAAAGACCTCTAGGATTGCTTGAAGGGATAACTCTAACCACTTGTGGTGTAGAGTTTGAGCATACATTTTCTATATGTGACTTTGAGAAAAATAATGTCTATGAGATGATCCTAGGAAGACCTTTCCTATGACAACTGCAAATAGTACAAGATTGGGGAAGCAACTCCTTGTACTTACAACACTTAGGGGTCACCACCAAGGTCAACTTGAAGGATTACACCTTCAGAGATGTACCACCCCTACAGTGGAATCCTATCCACAAAGCAAAAGAAGATTCTATCTCTATGCATTCAGGAAGTTCACCTGATCCATCATGGTTGCATGAAGATACTCACTTGTGGATGTGCAAGGTTGCAGAGGAAGAGGAAAAGCTTCTAAAAGTGAGAGAAGAAGGAACTTCTCCAAGGGATAGAACAATTAAAGACCCAACCTATACACCGATCTTCATAGAAGAAGAAGAGAACGATGATCTAGAGTCCATTGTAATGGATAGTTGCTTTAATTCAGAAAAGCACTATCTAGAAGACGTAGAAGTATTTAACCAACAAGAAGAAGAACCTCTTACAAGCATTAAAACGGTAAATTCAAAGGATGGAAGTGAAGGTAGTAAAAAGAAAAAGAAAAGAAAAGCAGTGAAACAAGAAGACTTAAAGAAATATGAAGTGGAAGATCGAAAAATTTTGGTATGAATGCCTAAAAGAGAGACCATCATAGGAGAATCATATGATAATAAAGAAAGAACCAAAAAAATTGTAGTAACCATTGAAGAGAACAAAGAGTGATGTACGTACATAGGAGATGACCTAAGTTCAAAAGAAGAAGTAGAGCTTGTAACTCTGTTAAGGGAATATAGGGACGTGTTTGCATGGCACTATAGAGATTTGAAGGGAGTGGATCCAAAAAGTTGCTCTCATACGATCCCCATGACCGCGGATGCCAAAACCACCAAACAAAAATCAAAGAAGAAATTGACAGGTTGATTGAAGCTAGATTTATCTATGAGATTGAGCATACGGAATGGGTGTCCCCCATTGTAGTGGTGCCCAGAAAGAATGGAAAATTGTGAGTGTGTATTAAGCTTAAGAAATTTAATGCTGCTATGATTCGAGATAGTTATCTCCTTCCAATCACTGAACATCTATTGGATCGTGTTGCAGGCAAGGAAGTTTATAGCTTCCTTGATGGATTTTCAAGTTACAATCAAGTAGCCATTGCCCCAGAAGATCAACATAAAACAGCTTTTGCCATAGAGTGGGGAATCTTTGCATTTCACGTGATGCCATTTGGGCCCACCAGTGCACCTACAACATTCCAAAGGCTCATGTGTCATGTCTTCAAAGAGTTCTTGTGAAAGAACTTAGAGGTATATGTGGATGAATTATGTGCTCATTCCCAAGAAAGAAGCTACCACATCCCTAAGCTCAGACAGATCTTCAACAAATGTAGAGAATATCAAGTGTGTCTGAACCCAGAGAAGTGTGTGTTCATGGTACGACAAGGTAAAATCTTAGGTCACATTGTTTCTAAGAATGGAATGTCAACAGATGAGGACAAACTAAGAGCCATAGTGGAGCTGCCCAGGCCAAGGAATGTTAAAGAGGTACAAGCCTTTATGGGCCATTGTGGATATTATCGCAGGTTCATCCATATGTATGCAATCATAGCCAAACCTCTTTATGCCTTGCACACAAACTTTGAGTGTAACGATGAATGTGAAAAATCCTTCAATGAGCTAAAAAGACGTTTGTGCTCAGCACCAATACTCACCACTACTGATTGGAATGAACCCTTCCATGTCCATGTAGATGCTTCCAATCATGCAATAGGATGTGTGCTAGCACAACCCACAGGTAAAGGAAATCTAGATTTACCCATCGCATATGTTAGCAGACAGTTGAACACAGCTGAAAAATTATACCACAACGGAAAGAGAAGGCTTAGGCATGGTATATGCTGTGAAGAAGTTTAGACACTATCTATTGGCTAATAAGTTCACGTTTTCCATTGATCATCAAGCTTTATTATATTTGGTCGATAAACTGTGCAATACAGGCCGCCTAGTAAGATGGTTCCTCTTACTAATGGAATATGACTTTGAAGTTGTTGTCAGGAAAGGTAGGACCCACCTTAGGGCAGGCCATCTTTCGTAGAGCCACCACAAGGAGTGTTTGATGAACTACCTGATGCTTATTTGTTCAATTTAGAAGTTGTTCCTAAATGGGCAAATAAGTTAGTACCTATCCTAACCTTTGGACCCATAAATAAGAATGTAAAAACAAACAAAGATGAAATTGTAAAATCACAAAAATATCAAATATTGACTGGAAGTATGTACAAACAAGATACAAATGGTGTATTAGCTTGTTGTGTTCAGGATGATGAACATAGCAGTTGGTTGCAACAAGCCCATGAAGGATTGCTAGGAAATCACTACTCTAAACAACGAACATTGTAGAATCTAAAATGTTTAGGAGTGTATTGGCCTAGCATGGACAAAGAAATTCATGAGTGGATTAAGATTTTTCCAACATGCAAAGAGAGACCCCCAGTGGAGCATGCAACCCTTTATCAAGTGTCCTTAATTTTAGATTGGAGTGCTCCATTGGTAGAATTTAAGAGATCAGGAACACTACCCAATGAGGCTAGTCTAGCAAGAAAACGAAGCATGGAGCAAGAGGCTCAAGACTATGCCTTAGTTGGAAAAAATCTATACCGAAGAGGAAAAGATGGTTACCTAAGATTGTGCATTCATGAATCAGTCTATTTGAAAATCTTAGAAACTGCACATAGCAGTGCTGCCGGTGGACACTTTGGTCGTGATAGAGTAATTAAGACTATCTTATTTTCAAGACTTTGGTGGCCCACTCTTCATATGGATGCAAATACTTATGTGCAGAAATGTGACACATGCCAACATGCATAATATCCAATAAGAAAAGATGAGATGCCACTGAAGCCAATGATGTGAGGATGTGCATTCTCCAAGTGGGGTATAGACTTCCTTGGTCCTATTAACCCTCCAGCTAGAAACTCCCATGCCGATACATCATTGTGGCCACAAATTACCTTACAAAGTTGGTAGAGGTAAAAGACACAATGAAAAATGATGCTCAAACGACGGCTAAGTTCTTATTCGAGAATGTGTTCAACAGATATGGGTTACCAATAGAGTTGGTTAGTGATAGAGGTACGCACTTCTTGAACGAGATCGTTGAAAATCTCCTTCAAGAATTCATGGTGATACATAAGAAGTCTGCCCCTTATCATCCACAAGCCAACACACAAGCCGAGAGCATGAATAAGATCCTATGTAATGTATTGACAAAACTTGTAAATAATAAGCACTCTGATTGGGACAAACAGTTTCATCATGCTGTTTGGGCTTACTGTGTTGCCTATAAAACGGTACTCAATGCCACCCCATTTTAGATGGTCTTTGGCCAGAATGTTGTGCTACCATTGGACTTCCTAATCCCAGCCTTGAAAGTAGCACATGAACACGAGTGGACTGGACATGAATTGTCCTCTAGGATCTTTGATCTAGAATGCTTAGGTGAGACGAGGCTATGAGTGATAGCAGGCATTTATGTTGCAAAGAAACGGCAAAAGGCATACTTTGATGCCCATATAAAGGAGAAAGGATTGAAAGAAGGAGATCTAGTGCTGGTTTATAGATGTGATGGAGGCATTATTTTCTCCAAATTTTGAGCCAATCATGACATAGATCCTCCATGACAGTACCCTCTCATAAAGTAACAAGTTCCATGAGGAGCACTTTGGATCCATCTTGATCATGGGCAAGCCAAATTTGCAAGCAACAGCAAGTGGAAAGGGAAGAAGAAAGGAACAAAGCATGAAAAAACCAAAATCCATAATGTTCAACCTTGTGCCATCTGTGATAAGACCAACCACACCACTTATAATTGTTGGTTCAATGGGAAGACCCAGAAAGGAAGTGGAAGAGGTGGACATGGGAGCAATCAAGGTAGAGGTGGACACAACTTCAATAATAACAATAGATGCCATAACAAAAGGGGCTACAACAATTATTCTGAATATCAACAACATGAAGAATCATTGCATTTGATGAATCTAAGCCATAAGGAACGTATAGAATATGATCATTTATTCTACATAGATTTAGGATGTTGAAACTATGTTGCACGTAACATAGCTCTCTTATCTTATTTGGAAAGTCCAAACCATAGACATGAAGTACAAACAGGCGATGACACAGAGCATAGTGTGGAGAAGATTGGTAATGTCAAAGCTTCCAATGTAAGGATAAACATTTTCAGCAAGGTACTCTATGTTCCCACTATTACAAGAAACCTAATAAGTGTAGGCCAAATAGTTAAAAAGGGCTTGTAAGTTAGGTTCACCCAACGTGGAGCTTTTGTGGGAGATCCATGTCAAGGATTCAAGAAGATATCTAGAGGTAAGAAGCATGGTAGGCTCTTTACGTTTGAAGTAGGAGAAACCAGGAACATAGCTCTATTCAACTTTGGGTCTCAAACACTAAGTGAGCTTGAAATGTAGCATAAGAGGTTAGCTCATGTGAATGAAAGAACCTTGAAGGATATATGCATGGAACAAGGTGTTCTTGGATTTCCAAACATATCAGAGCAACATATGATCAACAGATGAGATGCACGTCAGATTGGGAAGACACAAAGACAACCATTCAACCACAAAGGCTACATCCACAACAACTTATTGGACATAGTACATACAAAATATATGGTTATCATGGGCAAGATCAAGGTATTACATCTCATTTATTGATGACCATAGTAGATGGACTATTTTCTACTTTATCAAAAGTAAGAATGAAGTGTTTCATTGCTTCGAAAACTATCTAGCACATGTGGAGAGCCATAAAGTTAGATCACTCAATTATTTTTTGCTAGGTTCTTAGTCACGAACCCCCGATTCTTCTCACACTCCATGCATAAATTGACTAAAAAGTTACATTCTTTTTTTAATATAAAGGAAGTTCGGCAATAGCCTACTTCTATAATGGTTTCCAAAATTGACCTGCCTTTGATGAAACCTTTTTGGTCCTCGCTTAACCACGCTCTCAAGTGGCAAGAGATTCTATTGGCAATGACTTTGGCGATGATCTTGTATCCTGTTTGGAGCATTGTAATGGGACGCCAGTTCTCTATTCTGTTCTTTTCCCCTTTTTTGTGTACTAACTTGATAATGCCATTGTTGAGACAAGAAGGAAGCGCGCCAAACTTGAGTGCCTCTTGCCAAACCAAACGAAGAGGGGTGGCAACCACCAACTTGAAGGATTTAAAGAACTCATTAGTGAGCCCGTCGGGTCCCGGGCTTTTACCTGAGGGGAGGGCATCAATGACCTCAATGATTTAAGTTACATTCTGGTCGCTTAAAAAGTTACATTCTGGTCGCATAATGAGAAGCATCCTTAATGATTTTCCATAGGCCAATGCCATGGATGCAAGATATTTGGAAGAAAAAGAAAAGTTTTCCATACGTTGCGGTTATGCAAGAAACCAAGAAAATATCTACCACTACATGAGTCCAAGAAACCGAGAAAATATCTAACTCAAATCATGAATCCAAGAAACCAAGCAAATATCTACCACAACAGATCAGTTTCTGAAGCTTTGTGAAATAAGTATGCAAAATGGGTGTGCGTCAACGTGTGGTACTAAATTTGAATAGAAACTCTTATTAAGTAAAATTATTATATGTCAAACTCTTAAAAAAACGTTGTCTCTCCAATACTAGGAAAGGAAAGGAAAGTTTCCTTATAAGAAAACTATCAATTAAGCGAGACACATGGGGTCATGCCTTTTGTACTATTGTCTTCTAGTATAGTCTTGGTTTTGTCAATTGTCCTCTGCTTAGGAAGGTGGATCTAGTATTAAAAGAGTAAGAGCTCATTAGCTCACTCTCTAAGCACGTCGACTTCTCAGACTTACTTAGAGGCACATTTCCGTTTGAAGATATGAAAATTGCATTTGGTGTCCTTATGTAAAGTTTATGCGGTGCTGACTTGCTTACCTCCAAGGCACCTTCCTCTCTTTCCTACTTAAAATGCACTAGGTAATGTAATAATCATGGCACTTAAAATCATGATCAAAGATAAGAAAATAGCGACTGGTAGTCAAAATTACTTCCCAATTTAACGTTCAAAAATTTCTATCCCTTCCATGCTTCTTCAGCTAGACATGAGGAGAATAAGGCGGAAACACCGCATCTTGGAAAGTTTGATGTCACAAATCATTGACACTTTTGGAAGAGCTCTTCTTGGCTTCACATGCCAAGAAGAGGTAAGCTTTCTGTATGGATAAAGATATCTGACACTCTGACTTGGCTAGCGCCTACAAAAGTGTCTCATTAAGGGGGCACTTTTAGCGACACACACAACTGGATACCATTGTTCATAAAACTATATAACCTCTTAAAATAGAGAAAAGGCATATGTGGCTCTTTACGTATGGATAAGGATCTCTGTCATGGCTTGCGCCTACAAAAGTATCTCATTTCAGGGGCACTTTTAGCGAGATGATATAGTTGTGCATAAATTATAACCTCTTTTCGCGATAAACCTTAAACGATTGTTTATGAATAAGCTGAAAACCAGAAAATTTCACGAATCACGACATGTTTCCTTATCGATTAACACCTGGAAATACGTGTGTGTATATATATATATATATATATATATATATATATATATATATATATATATATATATATATGTGTGTGTTTGTGTGTATGTGTGTGTGCACGCGCGCGAGCGTGAGCGTGCGCATTTATGTAAACTCTATTTGTTTGGAGATATGTAAAATGCACTTCATGTTCGTTGGCATGTCCAAGACATTTTCCTCTCTTCCTCACTTAAGTTAGTTGGAGTAGGCAATGAAATAATAATAGCACTTCAACTCGTTAACAAAGGTAAGGAAATGGTCCCAGGCTGTTAAGGCAGGTGGTTGGGCCTCTCGCCTCTTGAGGCGGGGGCGAGGGTTCAATCCTTGTCGGCCACATGTAAGGGACATGTATAACCTCGAATGATAAAGCATGTGGCTGTTGTGCCATCGTTTGACTAGCCCTATGGTAGTTGTGACCGCCAATCAACCCAATCTTGTAAACCCCTGTTCTTGTGGGATAAGGGGGATCCCATGGATACTATGCCCTTCCTTGTACAGTTACAATTTCAAAGTTAAGGTCCGGAGGAGGAAGCTTCGGTCGAACCTCCATTTAAAAAAAAAAGATAAGGAAATGCTGGAAGAAGCGGTAGGGAACCAAAGAACCCAAGAGCAATGAGAAGACATTGACAACAACAGCAGCTAGTGGAGGGAAGATATCGCACGCAGCAACAGATATTGCACACTTGATACCCTGTTCCTCAGTGATGAGTAACCTGATCAAGGATTCCAATGCTGGACTTGTTGCTCGTGCGCTGTAGCAGAGATGGAGTAAAGTAAAAGCTCCTGGCGCGTTGTAGGAGAGAAGAGTAGCACTGACAGATATCGATGTCGGAGGAGAGAGCAATGGCATTATGCGGGAGCCTTTGATCAAGTCCCAAGATGCCAGGTCGACTGGTTGGGTCCCTCGTCTCTTGAGGCGGGGGCGAGGGTTCAACCCCCCTGCGCTGCGGGACAGTGTAATCCGCCTTCGGGCATGAAATCCGGTCTTCGGGCGTTAACCAGTTGGGCCTTCGGGCCGTCCACCTCGATGTATGGGCCTCCGGGCCGTCCACCTTGTCTGCCCCTGTTCTTGTGGGATAAGGGGGGTCCCATGGGTACTATGCCCTTCATTGTACAGTTGTTTCTCTTTCAAATTAAAGTCAGGGGGAGTAGGCCTCGGCCGAACCTCCATTTAACAAAAAAAGCTTCAATTTTCAAGCAAGTTCTTGTAGTAGTCGTCTTTTGTCAGTCACGCTTTGTGTCAGTCGTCCATCGTGCTGTCGATCGTCAGTCGTCCATCGCGCCGTCGATCGCACCGGGGCTCTATCAATCGTCAACCGTCCATCGCGTTCTTTGGCAATTGACATGTGCATCCATCGTCAAGTTTGGCCATTGACACTAGTCGTGGGCGATTGACTAAGCCATTTAAAGCTATAGAGTGCTGTGAAGCATTCCGAATTCTCTCGAAATTCGTTCCCTCCTTTTGTGTGTTTTAAAACTATTCGTTCCCTCCTTTTGGGTGTTTTAAAACTATGGTTCAACTCCTAAGCTCATAGATGTCTTGTGAGCTGCGTTCGCTTTACATCCCCTTTTTAAGGTTGCTCTTTTCATTAAGTCTCGCTTTTTGTGAGGTGGCAAAGAGTGAAAGTTTCATCTACTTAAGCTTAAAGTTAAGAAACTAGTGATTGTTTCTGGACAAAAGGAGGTGGTTTACAAGAACTCTTCAACACCATCCGCCAGTGGAGCTTTGAAGGTTCGTGTGGGCATGTCGCTTCGATTTTAAGGAGTCTTTGCTCCTTTCTCTCTATGGCCGCCTCTATGGATGTGGGGGTCCCTTCCCTCATTAAGAGTAATTTACCTCCAGTTGTCACTGGCAAGGCGGATGCTACCCTTAGCTCGTCACAGACCCTGGTGGCCCCTCGGGTTGCTCTTAATCGCGAGGCGATCCTTTCAATGCAAGAAGAACTCAAGAGAACTTGCCTCACTGGCCAGCTGTTCGGTCCTAGGCCCCCGCTAGATTCTGTGCGCGAGTGGTTCCCGCGTGGCATAGTAGTGAGTAAGTGCCAATTCCTTCCAGGCACACACTTCCTGCTTCTCTTTGGGGTTCCACCCTGGTGCAAGTGATGTTGCCGTAGCAAAGAGGATATAGGTCACTTGTTCTTTGCTTGCACTAAATCCCTTCGGTTATGGAGGGTCCTTGGTCGTTCTTTGGGACTCCAAGAACAAATCAATTGGAAACAAGCCCTCATTGGTGAAGCGATCGGTTTCTCTGTGGCATTGTGGAATGCGATTAGGGGAGAGATCCTTTGGAAGATTTGGCGAGAAAGATGTGCTCAAAACTTTGGCAATATCCCCAAGGAGTGGTCGATCAAGAAGTCCCTTTCACTTCTCGGCAGAAGAATTGCTAACTATAAGAAACCCCCCCCCCCTTCAGACATCACAAAGAGCTGCAGTATGTCAACAATAAGCTTAAAACCAAGTGGGCTCCACATGATGGGGATACGAGGTTTATCAACCTCCTCTATAACTCCATGTAAGCCTTGCAAGGCCTACCACAAAGGCTATGGCAGATCATTGGAATGAAAATTAGTCATCAGAAATATATCAGTTGGAAACCAGCTCTGTGAAGCGAGTGGTCACTCCGCGACTCTCCGGAACACTCGAAACTCTGGTCGATTGAGTATTCATTGTTCCTCCTTGGCAAAAGAATTGCTAATTGTAAGAACCCCCCCTTGTTTTTAGGAGTCATCAAGTATTCCTTTTGATCAAGAACACACTTTACCCATGTGGGCCCCGCTTGAGGGTGATGAATGGGCGATTAACCTTTTTCTTATAAAGCCAGCTTCACTCCGTAAAAGCTTCCCCCACTCTGTGGGATTCAGTGGATCCCGTGGGCACTCCTCCCCTTCTTTTGTATTTTTCCTTTATTTAATTCAAGTCCGAGAGAGTAGGCTAAGGCCGAACTTCCTTTATTAAAAAAAAAGGTAAGGAAATGCAAAAGACATCACAAAGAAGTATCTCATTCAATTTGATGTCATTAATTAATAAGTGTACGTTTTTTGAGCTACTACAAGTAACTCAATATGGATTCACAGAAGATGAGGAAAGTGATGTTTTCGAGATAATTTTGATCTACTATTGGTGTTAATAATCAGTGTGAGGTCCATTGTAGATGGGTGCGTAATGGTTGTTTGATGACATGGGTTGCAGATTTCTATGGTCTATGCGTAATGAGTATAGGTAAGTGAGTTCTTTGATCTATGACTATAAAGATTGTTTTAGTAGTCCATAACGTGTAATTAATACTTGTTAATTTTTTTTTAAGGAAGTTCGGCATTAACCTATTCTCCCGCACTTTGATTGAAATAAAAGAAAACAAAAGTATAGATGAACGGGCCTAGCAGCCATGGGACCCCCCGAATCCCACAAAGCAGGGGAAGATTAACTTACAGAGCTAGAGGGTTCTACAAACAAGGTTTATCACCCCATCGTCTCCTCATGCGGGGCCCACTTGGCTCTAATCTTGTTGTTCTTGAGGAAAAACACTCTATGGTGTCTAAAAGGTGGGGACTTCTTACAATTGGAAATTCTTTTGCCAAGAAGGAAAAGAGATTTCTCGATAGGCCATTCTTAAGGAGGGTTTCCAAAATTGGAAGAGCATCTCTCCCTCCAAATCTTCCAGAGTGTCTCACCTCTTATAGCATTCCATAATGATGAGGAGCAACCAATCGCCTCATGTAGAACTACTTGCTTCCAATTGATATGTTCTTGTAGTGGCAAGATTTTCCCACGAGTCTGCAAGATGGAAGTAGATTCAAGGCATGAGAAGAAAATGTGTCCCAAGTCCTCAACTCCACAATGGCACCTCTTACACCATGGTGGAGCCCCACAAAAGTTGTTAGCCTTTATATTGGTCAGATTCCCCGATGTAGGATTTGCCACATAAGCACCGACTTTTTTATCTCAATGGGGGGGTGCCAGAGCGACATGAATATCAGATCCCAATGCAATCTCATCTATGTAAGACACCACTCCTTATTAAGAATGCTATAAAAGTCCAAATTCTCCTTGATTCTAGGAATTTTGTTTAGGCTATTATCGTTGTGCCATTTGAGACCTTCATAGTGGCGAGGGCCTTGACCAATGAGGAGCTAGGTTTTTGAGTGTTCCCAAGCAATGCATCTACTATGCAAGAGTGTCCATTCTTCGAAGTTCACTCTAATTTCTGGATTGATATCCTCAAATCTAATCTATCAGCCAGCTTCTTGATTCCATAGGTGTTTCCAATATCGAAAACCCTTGCTCCATAGCTTTTGAGCTTTTTCAAGGTTCTAGGACTCCACGCCTCGAATGCCCTTGATGGTCACACAAGATTTTTTTACTTTATAGATTCTAGAGCTATACATCAGTGTATGTTTCTTTTCGAGTGTAGCAAAATGTTATGGCACTTTTTAGATGTAGAACATGCCATTATGTAACTTGTAATGGCGTGATAATCAAAGTTATCTTGCTATGCAAATATAATTCAAAGAAAATAGCATATCATGGCAGAGTATGAATAATTATTTCTGAGGTTTAACTATGGAATAGAATTGATTCATGTTCACTACAAGGTTGGACTATTGGTTAGTGGGAAATTTTAAGTATTTTTTATTGATTTCGTCTCAAAGGACATAAAAACTTCGTTGGATCTCACTTTTTATAGACTTCATTCCGAGTCGTGAACCCCCAATTTGGCACTTTGATGCGCAAAAGTGACTTTTCCTTACACTCCCCGCATAAATTGAATAAAAAGGTAATGATTTTTCAGAGGCAAATCTCATCCAAGAAACCGATTATGATGAGCATGGAGGTGTATTAAAATAAGAACACACTATCGCAAATATCTACTACAACAAATGAGTTTCTTAAGTTCTGTGATGCAAGATGGGTGTGGGTATTCATGTGGTACAAAAGTTGAATCGAAACACTCTTATTATATAAACTTATTATAAGAAAACTATCAATTAGTCGAGACACATGCCTTCTGTACAATTGTCTTTGCCCATTTTTTAGAATTACATCGACTTTTTAGAATTACTTAGAGGCACATTTCCGTTTGCAGATATGCACTGCTCCCCTTCCTCTCTTTCCTACTTAAAACGCACTAAATAATCTAATATTAATAATCACGCTTCAATTCATGATCAAAGATAAGAAAGCAGCGAGTACGACTCAAAATTACTTCCCAATTTTGACCTTCAAAATTTTCTATCCCTTCCATGCTTTTTCAACCAGACATGAGGGGAATAAGGCGGAAACACCTCATGTTGGATGTCACAAATCTTTGACACTTTTGGAAGAGCTCTTGTTGGCTTCACATACCAAGAACAGGTACGCTTTATGTATGGATAAACATCTCTGTCTTGGCTTGCGCCTACAAAAATGTCTCATTGAAGGGGCACTTTTGGCGACACACACAACTGGATATGGTTGCTCATAAAACTATAACCTCTTTAAATAAAGAAAAGGCATATGCGGCTCTTTACGTATGGATAAGGATCTCTATTTTGGCTTCCACCTACAAAAGTATCGCATTTAAGGGGCACTTTTAGCGGCACACACAACTGGACATGGTTGTTCATAAAACTATGACCTCTTTTCGCGTTAAACCTCAGACCATTGTTCATTCAAGCAAATCAACCTTAAACCATTGTTTATTAAAAAAATAATGAAATCAGAAAATTTCACGAATCACCACATGTTCCTTTATAAGTTAACAACTAGAGATACGCCATATATACACACGCGCACACACACACACACATACATACATACATACATACATACATATATATATATATATATATATATATATATATATATATATATATATATATATATATATATATATATATATATATATATATATATATATATATATATATATGACAAATACAACTGGATATATATATATATATATATGACAAATACAACTGGATATGGTTGTCCATATAGATATGCCCTCTTAAAATAAAGAAAAGGCATATCTGCGCTTTTTTCATTCTACGAGTCACCATCACAAAAGGCAACAGCCTTGTAAGCTAAGGACACTATCACAAAATATCTCACAAAACTTAAGGTTTACACCACCTTAACCACTATGCTTGTTATATTAAAAAAAAAGGTGTTTCAAGTTGTCTATTGATTATGAGGTAAAAGGAAATGTCTAATCAAAGGTCACGCGCTCTACATTGACAGAAGAGGAGGAATGCTTTAGAAGAGCAGACACTCAAGAATGAGGCAGGCTCAGCATTTTGGACATTGAGGTTTAGCAGATGGGTCAAACTTATTTTCGTAAACAAAAATGCTCTTATTTTTGTTGCTCTTATTTTTGTTGTTCTTCCCTTTCTATGATAGCCCTAGAGGCTCGGATTTGTTCTTCCCTTTCTATGATAGTGCTAGAGGCTCGGATTTGGTTTGTTTGTTATGGAAAAGTTTTTTTTTTAAGAAAGGAAGTTCGGCAATAGCCTACTCTCCCGGACTTGAATTAAATTAAGAAACAAAGGTACAATAGAAGGGGACTAGTGCCCACGGGACCCCCCAAATCCCACAAAGCAGGGGAAGCTTGATTGAATCCTAGGTTGCATTACAAAGAAGGTTGATCACCCTCTCGTCGCCCTCATGCGGGGCCCACTTGGGTTTAAGCTTGTTGTTGATCAACAGGAGGACTTGATGGTGCCTGAAGGGGGGGGATTTCTTACTGTTGACAATCCTTTTGCCAAGGAGGAATAGTGATTTCTCAATCGACCACTCCCTGGGGGGATCGCCGAAGTTGAGAGCACACCGCTCCCGCCAAATTTTCCACAGGACTTCCCCTCTGATTGCGTTCCAGAGTGCCGCAGAGCAGCCAATCGCTTCTCCCAAAAGGACTTGTTTCCAACTAAGCTGTTTCTGAAGTCTGATTTTCATTCCAACCATCTGCCAGATTTTGTAGGAGTTGGGGCAAGTAAGGAAGATGTGTGGGACATCTTCGATAGCACGGTGGCAGCGTTTGCACCAAGGAGGGAACCCACAAAGTTTGCTTGCCTTATGGTTGGTCCAAATTCCTCGATGAAGAATTTGCCATAAGAGGACAGACTTCTTAATCTCTATAAGTGGGTGCCAGATACCCATGAATTTCATGTCCCACCGAAGCCGCGTCCAAGACAGGCACGAGCCTGTTATGGAAAAGTTGGAACAAGATCAAAATGGACTATTAAGTTTGATGCCTATTCATAAACAAATTGAATGCTCTAGATAACTCGAAGTGTTTTGTCACTTCTCGGCATGATCAGCCTCAAAAAGAAGGTATAAAATGGCAAAATGACCACAAATTGGAAAAAATACTTAGTTTCAAGCAGCGTATAGATTTTGGCACCTCTCTTAATAGGAAATGGTGTGTGAATTGATCGAGTATCAAAAGTGTTTTCCGTTCCTTACCCAACGGCATCCCCTCATTGAGAATAAGAAAGTTGTCTTTGGTTGGCAAGGTCTCCAATAGGGATTTTGGAATAATGTTAAAACTAACAAAATTTGTGGGGCCTTTCCGTGGGATAAGCATCTTGTCAATGGTGGAGAAGACCTAGGGCACCTCTTCTTATTGTGCCCAAGGAATTTTTTTGGTTTGGCACGTCCTGAGGAGATTTTTGCCATTACAAAATCAAATAAACTTAAAACAAGCCTTACTTGGTGAAGCAATTGGTTGCTCTATGACATTATGGAATGTGATTATGAAAGAAGATCTATGGATGATTTCTAAAGAAATATGTACTACCAACTTGAACAACCCTCCAAAAAAGTGTTCAATTGAAAAAACCTTATCCTTTTAGCAACAGAATTTGTAATTGTAAGAAGTTCCCTCCATTCAAACGCCATAGGGTATTTGTTTTGAAGAACAACACTATCTAAAGAAATGGCCACCATATATAGGGATGAAAAGATTATTGACCTTGTTTATAACTCTTTATAAAAGTTTTTTAATTGGTTCTTTGGAACTCCATGCCATCTCTTAGGCCTAATCTCAAACATAGCCTTTCTACCACCTTTTGGGCCGTCAATGTTATGCGTTCGGGCTGTCTATCCCTGCATTGTGTGATAAGTGGGGTCCATGGACAATACGCCCCTTCATTTCTACAAATGTTCTTTGAATTAATTTAAGAAAATTTCTAATTATTGAAAAAACTTGCTCTTATTAAAAACAAAAAAGAGAAGACACGAAAGTAAACTACGCTGTCCCACGCCGCTTGTTTGGGTGGTTGAGCCTTTCGCCTCTTGAAGCAAGGGCAAGGGTTCAACCCCCACCGGCAACATGTAAGAGACATGTTATCATGGAAAGCTGTATCTTGTGGCTAATGTGCCACCGTTTGTCTTGCCACGCAGTAGTTGTGACCGCAGTTTAACCGAGCTATGTAAACCCTTGTTTTTGTGGGATAAGGGGGGTCCCATGGATACTATGGGATAAGGGGGGTCCCATGGATACTATGCCTTTCCTTGTATAGTCGCAATTTCAAAGCTAAAGCTTGGAGAAGTAGGCCTCAGTCGAACCTCCATTTTATTTTTTTTTATAAAAGGAAGTTCGGCCATGGCCTAATCTCCCGAACTTTAATTAAAATAATGAAGAAAAGTTACAGGTGAATGGGACTAGTGCCCATGGGACCCCCCAAATCCCACAAAGCAGGGGACGAGTTCGGTAAGCTAGAGGGCGTTACAAATGAGACGTACAAAACTATCATCTCCTTCATGGGGGACCCATTTGGGTTTCAGCTCATTATCTACAAGGAGATAAATACAGTGGTGTCTAAATGGACGAGATCTCTTGTCTCAGGAGATTCTTTTAGAAGAAACAAGGATTTCTCAACCGACCATTCCTTTGGGGTTTGGCCAAAGTTGACAGCACATTACTCCCTCCAAATTTCCAAAGAGTCTCGCCTCTGATGGCATTCCACAGCCTAGAAGAGCATCCAACCGCCTCACCCAACAGCGCCTGTTGCCAATTGATTTGGTTCGAGAGACGCAGAATCCATGTCACGTGATGCCAGATAACACGGGACTTGGGGCAATCGAAGAAGAGGTGAACAAGTTCTTCTATGCATCGATGGCACCGCTTGCACCATGGAGGCACACCACAGATTTTGTTGGCCCTTGTGTTGTACCAGATACCTTTATGCAAGATTCGCCACATGAGAACGGATTTCTTGATCTCAATAAGGGGGTGCCAAATCGACATGAACTTAAGTTCCCATCAAAGTTTGGTCCAAGAAAGACACCACACCTTGTTAAGAGTGTGATGAACATCTAAGTTTTCTTTGAAGTTGGGAATTCTGAATAGTTTCTTACCATTGCTCCATTTGAGGCCCTCTAGGCAAGGAAGATCCTCTCCGCAGAGAAGGTGGGTAGTTGAGTGGTCCCACACTGAACACCTGTTTTGAAGAAGAGTCCATTCTTCGAGAGAAATTCTATGTCTTGGGTCTAGTCGTCAAACCTAATCCACTCGTCGGTCTCTTGTTTCCAGAGTTGTTTCCACTATTTGTACCCCTTGTTCCAAAGTCGCTTAGCTGTTTGGAGGTTCCAAGACTCCACCTCCCTTAAGCCGCTGATCGGGAACCAGATATAGTCATTTTGTCTTATCCCCGCAGCCCACTTCCACTCATCACCGACTCTGATGAATTGTTTGGCTTTGGCCCAAATCTTCCATAAGGAACACATGAGGCTAGAGCATTTAGGGGACACCAGGTGGGGGGAGAACAAAAGCGTGAGGATCCCAATGTCCTTCCAGCTGGGAAGACCAACCACGGTAAGGTCTTTCGAATTTCTGAAGATCAATTTAGCCCAGGAGGACTCTCTATTGCACCAAGCCTTGATAAACAACTTTGCCGCCAACTTGTCAGCTAACCCAGTGATATCCAAAATACCCAAGCCCCCTGAGTCTTTTGAGCTAATACAAGTTTCCCATTTGATTTTGGGAATCCCCCTCCTATTGGGGTCCCCAGTCCATAGGAAGTTTCTGCAGATCCTTTCCACTTTGGCCAATTCTTTCTCCTTAGGTCTCCAACACAAGATATAGTAAATAATCGTAGAAAGCATAAATGTGTTGACAACCATTGCACGCCCTGCCAAGTTAGCTTGCATACCTTTCCAATGATTTAGTTTGCTATCCAGTTTGGATAGAATCAAGTTCCGCCGTTGGTCCATCGAGATGTTGAAGCCCACCAGAATGTTGAGGAGATGGAAGACTTGGCCGCTAGGGATAACTTGACACCCCTGATCAATCAACAGTTGGGGCGGAGGCCCATGGATTGCTCTCAAAGCAGTTTTAGCATGGTTGATTTTTGAACCTGATGCCTTACAAAAGGTGTCGAGGCAGTTCCAAAACACCTCAATGCAATTTCTATCGTTAAGAACAAAGGCATTCATGTCATTGGCAAAGAGTCTAGCAATCATCTGGTCGTGACCAAGGGGTAGGGAGAGACCTTTGAGATTTCCAGCATCCAAGTGATGCTTAAATAGGCGACTGAGGCCATCCAAGGCGATAGCAAAGAGTAATGGAGCTAGTGGGCAACCTTGCCTGATAGATCTTTTTAAACGTATGGGTTCAGAGAGCTTACCGTTGATGTTTATTCTCGTTGAGGCATTTCCGAGTAGAGTGGAAACCATCTTCGTGAACTTTTGGCTGCATCCAAGATCTTTCAAAGATTGAAGAATAAAGTCCCATTCCAATCTGTCATATGCTTTGTCGAAGTCGATCTTAATGAATATCAGCTCTTGAGCAGACTCCTCAACAAATGCAAGGCCTTCCCAAATATCGACAATTGCTTCAAGTATAGATCTACCTTTGATAAAACCTTTCTGGTCCTCACAAAGCCATGACTTTAAATGACACGAGATTCTGTTGGCGATTACTTTGGCGATTATCTTGTACCCAGTTTGGAGCATGGTAATCGGCCGCCAGTTTTCAATTTTGTTCTCATCTCCCCTTTTGTGAATTAATTTGATGACACCATTATTAAGACACTTTGGGAGGGCACCAAAGGAGAGAGCCTCTTCCCACACAAGACACAGTGGGGTGGCCATCACGTGCTTAAAGGACTTGAAAAACTCATTGGTGAGTCCATCAGGGCCCGGGCTCTTCCCATTGGGGAGAGAATCAATACCTCAATAATTTTGTTCTCTGAAATGTTAGCATCCAGCAGAGAAATCATGTTCGGAGGGATTCTAGGTTGAGCAACCCTTGAGATGACTGCCATGCAATCATGTATGTGTGGGGAAAGAGGAGTCGAGACCCCGAGAAGATGGGTGAAGTGCTCGACGATGATAGATCTATTCTCAACTTCGGTGCTGCATTCAATCCCATTGTTGTCAACCAAGAAGGGGATGGCTTCCCTAGCTTGTTTTCTTTTAAGGATGTTACACATCTCTTTAAAAGGTTTGTCAGCCTTCCCCGCCCACCAATCTTTGAAAAATATTTGTAGATTTTTCCTTTGAACCTCTTCCTCGAGTCTTAGTCTTCCCCTAATTTTTAGAAGCCCTTGTTGGCATTGCAAGTTACCTTTGTTCACTTCTTCTCCTTTCCACCGCGCTTCTCCAGCACTTAGCCGGATCATTACAGTGGGCAAAAGCCTCCGCCCAAACTGTGGAAATTTCTTGGTGGACAGAGGGGAGGGAAAATGACGTCTGACAAGCAATAAACCAAGAAGCTTTTCGGAGCATGGGAATCGGTTTGAAGGAAAGAGTAATCGGGTAGTGGTCCAAGATAGTCAGGTCCATGTGTTGGGAAATTGAAGGAATACTCCACTAGAGGATGGTGTTTTGGTCGATGTAACATCTATCAAGTATAGCTTTCCTCAGAGAGTCCCCCAATTGGAGGTTAGACCAGGAGAACCCCTTCATGTCTTTAACCTCGACTAGGTCGACATGGAACTTGATTTTATCCCATATCTCTTTCTCCTAACCGTCAATAATTTTCCCCTTGTTATTCCAACGGTCCTCAGGAAATTCAACCATGTTGAAGTCCCCGCAAAGCAAAACATTGTGAGAGAGGGAGTCAAGGGAAGTCCAAGTGTCGATTCTGTCCGTCTCACCATTAGGGGCATAAATTGAGACCATAGTGAATTGATTAGGTGGCCTGATAGAGGCAGCAATCCACCGATGATTTCGATCTTCACAAGTCGATGTCAATCTATCAGACCAGGAGTGACTAATACCGATGGTAGCACCCCCCGCCCCCTAGGGTGCGAAGTGGAGAGCCAAAGGTGGTTCGGAGAAATGCATTTAAGCCGTTTTTGGAGATCCTATGCGTTGATTTTAATCTCTTGTAAGCAGATAAAGTCAGGGTTGAGCCACTTGTCTTTGAACCATTGACCAAGAATCGCCGCTCTTGAAGGGTCCGACAAACCCCTAATGTTTAGCGAAGTGATTTTCATTATTGATGGTTGCCCTCTTTGAGGGGAGGGACCCGAACTTTTTTCTTCTTTTGATCTTCTTTTTTCCTCCCAGCTTCTTGATTTAGGATCCTACTCTTGAGGGGGCTCTTCCAAGGCATGCCTGAGAGTTGTTTCCCTTTAAGCTTTGACTTTTGTTGAGGTAAGTTTGGCAAGCAAACCAGAAGAGTAGGGCCAAGAGAGGAGCTTTCACTATTTGGGTTGTCTTCATTGCTAGTAGTGAAGCCATCCTCTTTACTAGTGGTGTAGCCTTCTTGGTTGTCTTCTTTGCTGGTAGAGCATCCAATGGAATTGTCAGCCGGATCTTCTTCGTAAAG
This sequence comes from Ceratopteris richardii, assembly GCA_020310875.1. Classification (NCBI taxonomy): domain Eukaryota; kingdom Viridiplantae; phylum Streptophyta; class Polypodiopsida; order Polypodiales; family Pteridaceae; genus Ceratopteris; species Ceratopteris richardii. The sequence goes on from CM035423.1 coordinate 102,195,690, forward strand.
GTTATCCCCTGGGAGGTCGACCTCGTTAATCTCCTTTTCTAAGCTGCAGTACATGTTATTCAAAGGAACAATGGTCGTAACGTTTTTTACTAATGATCTTCGAGGGCTGACTTTCCTCCTACATCTTACTTCGGTGAACCCTTCTGAATCTGTCTCTACAATCCTAGTGCCCTCTTCTTCCTCCATTGGAGGGGGAAGCCCCTGGGTGCCAGCTTGAGGTAAAGGATCTAGGGCCCCATCTGGTTTAAGCTTGTTTTTATTGGAATTTTGCTTCAGGGAGCAATGCCTGATCCTATGACCTTAGTGCCGAACCTCCATTTAAAAAAAAAATGATAAAACTACGCTTCAAAGAGCATGGGAGCATGGATGAATTCGAGCTAAATTCAGAATTCGACAAATTCGACCATCATAGCTGTAAAGCTGAGTTATGAATGACCAAGCAACGAGGCATAAATTTATTTATCATCGCTATGACTTCCGCATCTCACTCTCCCTCCCATATCTTTTGAAATTCAAGGAAATGCAACTAGCGATTCTTCTTCTCACCAACCCATTTAATTCTTACACACGCATCCAATTCGCTTCCCTTTATCCACCCTTTCTTTTTTCTTGAAGCAACAAAGAAAAAGAAAGTGTGTTAGTACAGGATGTTACAACTGTGCAACTCTCTTTAGTACAGGATGTTACAACTGTGCAACTCTCAGAACAAAGAGTGGAACATAAAGAATGTGAGATCAAAATACATTTCTTGGAGTTTTTGTCTCTTTAGTACAGGATGTTACAACTGTGCAACTCTCAGAACAGAGAGTGGAACATAAAGAATGTGAGATCAAAATACATTTCTTGGAGTTTTTGTCTCTTTAGTACAGGATGTTACAACTGTGCAACTCTCAGAACAGAGAGTGGAACATAAAGAATGTGAGATCAAAATGCATTTCAACTCTGCTAGGATGTCACAACTATGCAACCCTCAGAACATTCTTTTCTCTTTTCCCTTTAGTGCAGGATGCTAGAACTGTGCAGCTCTCAGATCAGAGAGTGGAACATAAAGAATGTGAGAGCAAAATACATTTCCTAGAGTTTTTGTCTCCATTTATTGGGTATGTTGTCCCTCACTATTGAAATGAAATTACAATGCTCAAAGGGAGCATCAGACATAGCCTTGATACAAAGAACTCAATTTCTTCTCATACCATTCATACAACTAAATATAAAATCTTTATGAACAGGATTGAATCCGTAATTTCTATCGCATCATATGCTCCATAATATATGAGCACTCCAAACATACCATAAGATTAGGTACATCCTATTACATTCACCAAGGAAGATCTCTTTATAAGGAAGCTTTGGAATCCCAATAAAGGAGCAATAACTATTGAGCCTGTTCTAGTATATCTAAGCATTATTGCAAGAAATGAAAATGTGAGAAAGAAACTCCTCCATGCCACAATGATGACATGTTCATGTACCAATATTCATCCCTTTAGCTTTTGCTACTACTCGAGATGCCCTTATGGATAATTGGGCACAACAAAGTAGAGTGTTTGATGGAGAAGGAAGTGCCCAAATATACCCTAATTCTTACTTCCATTGAGCATGCTTCCACTGTAAACTTCAAATGCCCACAATAGACTGAAAAGTCCTTCTAGTGCATAAATATGTTGTCAGTCACATCATGAAGTGAAATCTCTTTGTGATGATTACACAACAACGGAATTTGAATGAGCAGCTCCCTATCCTCCAGGAGGACCTATTTGCACCTAGAAGATAATTGGTTAGAATTCATTACGTCTTCAACATCTATTACCTTGTGGTTTTTGATAAGATTGCTCCATCTATCATAACCTAATTTCCTGCATTTGTTCACCCTAAAGCTTGATCCATCTTGCACTCAGAGGTTCATTTTCCCAAAGCTTGATCCATCATATCCCTATTGATGAATGCCAAAAAAAACAAAGATTTAAAAGCATCAAAATTTAAAATACACCTTTGTTTGATTTTCATCCATTGAGTTCCACATACGATAGATAAGCTTACTTCCCACATGCATAAAAGTGTAGGGAGAAGCAATAATATCCGAGAGTCGAATAAGCATTTCCAAATAATACACTTACAAATTTTATAAAATTTCTTCCCAACCCAATATCATGAAGAGTCTCCAACACAAACACCCAATCCATTCTATCATAAGCCTTATCAAATTCATCTTTAGAGAAGTATCAATCACCTTTTCCTCTTGAGAAAACTCAAGACCTTCCCATAAATGTATAATACTATCAACGATAAATATCCCTTTGATAAAACCTTTCTCCTCAGGCAAAATATTCTGATCCATAATGGGGCTAAGTCTTCTAGCCAAACAAGAGCAAAACATTTTATAGAGAGAATTCATATAGGTGATGCGTCTCTAATTGCTTAGGTCATCCTTGGCTCCTTTTTTGTGAATTTGATCAATCAATTGTTGATAAAGATAGAAAGAGGACCTTTTCCTAGAACTTCTTGCCACATCAAGATAATTATGGGAGTCAAAAAATCTTTCTAAAAAATAATTAATTCATTTTGGGGACCATCAACACTAAGGGATTTATAGGGTTTGAATTTACTAATGGTTTCTATAACTTCAGTGGTAGAGAGGGGAAGGTCCACGATAGGTGCTGGGCTAGTAGGAACAATTTTTTTCCTTTTAAGATCAATAAGATCTCTGGCCCTTCGGATGCCCTCTCCCCTCTTGGAAAGCATAGAGAAAACATTGGTAAAGAAGTAGATTTCCTCATGTAGATTTTGCTTGATATCAACAACATGACCTCTTGAACTCTTTTTAACCATAGGAATGAAGTCTTTAGCTTTTTTCTTTTTTTATAAGATCAAACATTGTTTTTATTAGGTTTTTCAACCTTCCTAGCCTAGATTTCTCTTGATAAGGCAAGAGCACCACAAGCCAAAAGATAATCTTCCAGCCTTAGCCATTCTTGAAGGTCAAGGAACCTTTGACAAGGAGTAGTAGAATCAGGGTTGTTAGCCCTGATCTCTTCCATGTCCCTAATAATCATCATCCCTCTCTTACCTCTAATGTGCTTCGATAGGAGCTTATATTGAGTAAAAAGTGATTACACTTCTTTAATCGATCTTTCCGATGCAAGAATATAGAATGAGTTACATTGAAATTGCTTCCTAAAAATACTTTTGGATTTTTCTAAAACACGAGAAATCTTGAGCAAGGAGGAGTGGAGATGATTCCATCCAACTCTGTACTTAGGCAAGTTTCTAGAAAACTTGATGATCAGAAGGGAGTGGTCAAAAATAAGAAGGGAGGGGTCTTTTTCATAGTCATTTTGCCAAAACTCAAGGTACCTATTAGAACTCATATGAACCCTATCAATTCTAGATAGAGAGGTAGTAATTGGGGTTTCCATTGTTCCAAGTGTGACCAGTACTAGAAGAAATGACAATCAAGACTTTGTAATTAGTCAAGTTATATGTTACTTTTTCTCCACCTTGAATGGTGTTATCTTTATTACCACTTTTGTACTAAGGTTTAGTCACCATGTTGCAGTTGTGAGGAGATGGTTGGGTACACTCGAAAGATGAGGTCATGTTGCAATAATCTTGCTCTACACCTATCAATGTGACTGCAGGGCATGTTAATAAACACTTTAAAAAAAAAACTTGCACGTAAAAAGTTTATGAAAAACTTGCTACAACCTCTCAAAACAATGTTTAATTCTCACTCTCAGATAACAATTCTCCAAAGACCTTTTAGGAAAATCTAAATCAAGAGCTTAGCTAACTATTCCAAGTTATCTCACTAATTTATAGTGAGTATACTGTGAGGAATGAGTTTAAAAAGTAAGGGGTATAATCTTGACTTTTTAGGACCATGATAGTATGTAGTCATAGGTGGCTTGTATGAAACAAAACTCGAGATTTAGTGATCAAAAGATAACAAAATTGATATATAGCACCTAGACTAATCATGCTACCTATCCCAAATCAAATCAAGTCAAATGATAAAGTATACACAAAGAAATCCACCAAAGAAAACCATTGAAATGAAGAAGTAGTAGTAGAAAGCAATAGATAGAGATTATCATGAACTAATTACTCAAATTGTATATGCTAATGAATGCATGATACAAAGGCGATGTAGTGGATTTACTCATACATATGTGAGCTTAGTGTATGATCAATGATGAGGCTCAATGGCTCTCTCTTCTCTATCATATCCAATGACTAAAAGTCACTCCTATTTATACTCATAAAGTGAATTTGAATTTTGAATTTCTTCTACCTAAAAGTGTTCCTACACTTTAAGTATTGATTGATTTGATTCTACCCACCAACTATTTGTGGTTCTTGGGTGATAACATCACGATATTCCTTCAACTCTTTTCCATTTAAATTTATCCAATGAGATAAAACTCATGACTTTTAGAAGAGATGTGCATATGCTTGTCTTTAGTGATTCCAATGTAGATGTGAGAAGTCCTATCCATTTGATCAAGCATTTAGGCTTGAAAAATGTACCAACAGGTCCCCCTCAAGCCTAAGATGCTTGAGTCCTCAATCCTTTCGTATCTCCTACAATCCAATCATGGATTTAAACCTGTTCAATTTTCTTCCATCCTATGATTTGTTCATCATATCAGCACATTGCATGTAAGTAGACACATAGGAGAGTTATATCTCCTTACTCACAATCTTTTCCCTAACAAAATGATAATGGAATTCTATATGTTTAGTCTTGGCATGAAATATATTGTTAGCAACTAGATGAAGTGAACTCATATTATCTCCAAATATGTATGGAGTGCCAAATCCAACCCTAAATCTGTGTATACGATCTTGATCTACATAGCTTCTTGTGTTGCATTTGCTAACCCTCTTTATTTGCTTCAGTAAAGGAAAGAGCAACTCTAGGTTGCTTCTTTGAAGACCAAGATATAAGCTTTGTACCTGCAAATGATAAGTATCCTGGTGTGCTTCTTTTATCATCTTTGGAACCTGCCCAATTTGCATCAATGAATAGATTTACATTCAAATCACATGTTTAGCATCTTCATGCATGGCTTCTTTGGAACCGATTCCCATGTCTGATTCTCTTGAAGAGCTTCTACCTCTTCTTCCATTGCTTCTCTCCATTATGTTCATCAATAGAAGTGAGTCTCTTTGTGTTTGCTCTTTAGTGTAATTGTTGTAATCTCTCCTTCCTCAATATCCTCCTTGATCATTTGTATTGTTGAAGTTGTTGTTCTTGTTGATTATTTGATCTGCCTTTTGTACTTCCATAGCCTTCTCTATTGAAGCCTCTTCCTCTTTGATTTTTGGGATTATTGAAACAATTCTCAGTTGTATGATGAGTTAGGCCATATATGGCACATGGAGAAGAGCTTTGAAATCTCCCCTTGCCTTGTCTACCCCCTCTGCCTCTTCCTCTTGTACCTCTACCTCTACTTGCAAAATTGGCTTGGGAGGTACTACCTTCATCATCATATCTTTTACCTTTGCCTTTGCTATCCTTAATCTTATTCCTATCTGTGTATAGGGCAAATGATTGGTTACCTTTTGAGTTGTCTCCATTCTTCATAAGCTTTGCCTCATGAGGGAACAATTTTCCAATGAGAGTGTTGAAGTTAGGTACCTGCATGTCAATGTATAGGTCCATTGCTATGGTGAAAACTTCCCATTTATCATCTGCCTTGATTCCATTGATTACTTGTCTCACTATCTACTCCTCTTCAATGACTTTTCCTATGCTTCCAAGTTGATATGCTAAGTCCTTCATTTATGTGAAAAAACCATTCACACTGCTTGGGCATCTTATTAAGTGTTGTAAACTCCATCCAGAATTGGTTCTTCCTAGCTCTTGTGCTTGATGAGAAGAATGCTTCAAGGGCATTCCATTCTAAGGTCTTCCAGCTCCTAATGTGTGGAAGTAAAAAATTAGAGACTGAGTTAAGAATGTAAGACCTAGCTAGAGTGTCCTTTGAGCACCATGTAGTTAACCTCTCTTATTCTTCTTGAGTTGGTTGTCCTTTGCTTATGAGGATTGCCATCATGTCAACTCCAAAGATGTAACAATAGAGATTTCTCCCTTGAAGATATGCTTCCATTCTAAGTGACCATGCTAAGTAGTTACCTTGATCCAATTTTCAATGGATGAAGGAAATCCATCTTCCATGTTGAGTTGATGTAGCTTTGATACCACTGTGAGGAGATGGTTGGGGACACTCCAAAGATGAGGTGTTGTTGCAATAATCCTGCCCTACACCTGCCAACGTGACTTTAGCCCACCTTAATAGACACAGTTAGCTTTCCATTATACATTTAGACCCAGTATATAGCTTAGAGCATCATTACCAAATAGTTGTGCAAAAACAGATAACTTGCACACAGAGACTTTATGAAAAACCTACTATTTTTGGACTTGAACTCTTAGAAAAATGTTGAGTTATCACTCTTTGAGAGCAGTTACCCCGAGACCTTTTAGCCACATCTAACTCAGTAGCTAGCTAACTATTCGAAGTTATCCCACTAACTTAGAGTGAGTATAAAGAGAGGAATGAGTTTAAGAAGTTAGGGATGTAATCTCGACTCTTCAAGAGGATGAACGTATGCAAACACAAGTGGCTTGTATGAAACATAACTCAAGATCTAGTGATCCAAAGATAATGGAAATTGATATGTAACTAGAGTGATCATGCTACCTATAGCAAGTTAAAGCAAGTCAAATAATAAAGTATACATAGAGACATCAATCAAACAAATTTACTGAAATGAAGAAGTAATAGCAAAGAGTAGTAGAGAGAGATTAGCATTAACTAATGACTCAAATTGTAAATGCTAATGAATGTATGATACAAAGGAGATGTAGTGGACTTACTCATACATATGTGAGCTCAGTGTATGCTCAACCACGAGGCTCAATGGCTCTCTCTTCTCCATCATATGCAATGACTAAAAGTCACTCCTATTTATACTCATAAAGTGAATTTGAATTTTGAATTTCTTCTACCCTAAAGTTTTACTACACTTTAGGTATTGATTGATTTGATTCTACCCACCAGTTATTCATGCTCTTGGCTCCTACCATCATGAGATTCCTTTAACTCTTTTCCATTTATATTTATCCAATGAGATAAAACTCATGACTTTCACAAGAGATGTTCATATTGTTAAACGTATAATAGTATCGCTTTCTATCAAATCAACACGGCGTAACATGTATATCCGAGTCTTTCTGTAGTTAATCTTACCGTAAAAGTAAACGGACTCTAGCCACGTGGGTCCTTGGGAGTGGTAGGGGTCTGTTAGACAGAGGCCCTATACTATTTTCCCAACTTCTCACTCACTCGTTACTCGGTCAGCGCGTCTTAGCTCAGTAGTTGTTTCTGATCAACCAAGGCTATCAACGTCTTAGAATCCCGTACTCCAAGATCTACCTGCTATAACAGTTGAGCAGTAATCCGGACTGAGAATCAATACACAAAGCGCACTGCTGGTAACTTAACACGACCACACCACGAAATCCTTCTGCACAATTTACGACTTTACCGAGTACCACATTCAAATTGCAAGACCTACTGACTATAACTTGGCACGCACTTTATCATCATTCTACTCGTATTTAGAACACTACTGGTACTAATCTGAACATAGATATACTACCTGCTCAGTCATTCACAGAGACTCATAACTCACAACCGAACCATGTTAGTTCTCTATGCGTCCGTGCTCCACAGAAGAACGATCAGACAAACGCATTCCTGCCGACTAACGCTTAGGAAATACTTAATCATTACCGGGTGAAATCTCTGCAACACCGTATCAATTCGTAACACTGCGTATAACGCACATACGCACACAAGCACATACACAGGAGAGGGGAGGGAGCAGACGAAACAGAGCAGAGTTACTCTTGTTCTACACATACAACACTTATACGTGCAATTCCCAAAACACAGGGGACTCTTTAACTCGTTACCGAACAGAATCTCACAATCGCAGTACCGACTCGTAACACACAGTGTATCACACATACACAGTCGAATGATTACACAGCGAAAGTGCACAGGCAGGACAGAACCAAGACACTCTACTCATTTGCACACAGTAGAAGAAGTAAAGTAACCCAAAAACGGGAATTCTCACAATATATTCGCAACTTCCCAGAAACACGGGGGGGCGGGGGCTCTCTGGGCTCTCTTTTTGATGCCCTCTCTGATCGCTTTAAATAGAATTTTGTTACAAGGCTTTTACGCGAATCTTTCTTTACCGCGTACTTTCAGAAGGGTTCTTTCTACATTAAAAACCTCTGTCTAAGTACAATTGTCCTTTGTTCGGCGGCCGTCTAACACTGGCACGCACGGTGGACTCGAACCCGCAAGTGCAATACTGTAGGTGATATCCTTTTGCCTGGGCTATCCACCAGAAAGACTCTGGTTAATCGTTCATAATGTCCATATCCTGCGGGTGATTCTGCAACTATCTTCCAATCCCGAATATGTCGCTGTACGTGGTAGGTCGTCTCTTTCTCCATAATTTCTTCAAACTCGTATAGCTGGTCTAGTTGCCTCACGGACTCAAAACTTTAGATACTCGCAGCTCTTCCTTTAAATAGTTTTCTGAACATCTAAGCCCTTCTGAAAACATGTCTATTTATACATATAATAAGAATCTACTCTTGATTTCGTTGTTACCTGGGCCCACCTTCTTGATCTTGTGCTTTAAGCGCTTCGTGTATGGAATCAAAGTACCCTCTGTGCTGTTGAATCCATGTCTTCTGCAGAAGTCATGTAACCATACAGTATCCTATCACCACCTGGCTGAGATATCCATTTATATTGTCTGTCGGTCCATGCCAGGAATTAACTCCCCAATCCTTTCTGATCGCACTTGTTCTAGTGGCGGAACAGGTCCACTGTCCCCAGGGTGACTTAGCAAACTGTAGGAGTCCCATCCTCTGGTGATGTTGTCGAAGTTCTTTGATATTCTCCATCAAATCCTCGTCATTATCCTGTTCGTTTCGCCTGTCGTCTTCCGAATCGCTAGCCATGATCACTTCTCCCGAGTCGCTGGAAATGATCAATTCTTCCCCGCAGTCGTATTCGCACTTCATCACTCCCCGTCTTGCTTTTGTCTGCATCGGCACCATCCTTGATGCTACCTTGCTTCATCACCCTTTGCGGCCACCATGAAGAGCGTTGTCTTTCAGTCTTGTTCCACACTAAGTCACACAGCGTACGCCTAGTGTCTTGCCAGCTCGATCGAAGCCACTGTGATGTAGTATCGGTTGTAGTCTCGACACCATTTGGTGTAAGTGTGCGTTCCCGGGTATTCGTATTTATAAGTGTGAGACCTTAAGCTGCCAGTCGCTGGAATGATGGTATTCCATTCTGATATGACATTTTAGGCTGCTTACCGAGATTCTCGAATCAAGAATCATCATTCTGGAGACTGGTGCTGGACTTGGAACGTCTTTTACATGTGTGAAAGTATTATGCACAAAAAATCGTGACTTCTAATACTAACTTTCGGACTTAGTATTATCGGGTCCTCGGGACTCGTACCCGCAAGTTCCTACGGTTCGGATACTATACCTTCTAAATACATACTTCTGGCAAGTCTAAATGTTCGGGTAATTTTCTTTTTAAGGGTTTCTAACATCTGGACTAAGGTGGTGGGTTCTAATAATTGTGCGTCGGTTCTAACTTCACTGAGGGCTATGGCTTGATTTAACAAAATGTCGGCTTGGGTTTGAAGGAAAGCCTCCTGTAGATAGAAGTCGTTGGCGAGCGCTGCATCTCGGGCGGTCGTAATTTCGGTTAATTTGTTCTGCAGCTCGTGGATACACTCCTTCTGGTTGCGTATTTGGTTGTCTTGACGTTCGAATTGTTGGGTTTGGAACTCCAGCGTTTTCTTTAATGCGTCTCGTTCTCTGCGGGCATTGGCGATGTCTTTCTGGTATTGGCCCTCCCGTAATAATTGCCGTTTAAGGATACGATTGACCGCTTCGGCGCATTCTTCGGCTCGCCGTAGCTGCTCTTGGACTTGGTCGGCTTCTTTCTGTTGGTCCTGCAGCTTCTGGGTGGCTTCTTGTAATTGGGTCTTCGAGTCTGCGACCAAATCTTCGAGAGAGGCGTTGATGTCTTCTTGTTCCTGAAGGGCGGTCTTCAGGTTTTGAATTTCTTCATTGGCATCTTGGATGATCAGGTCTTTGGCAGCGAGCTGTTCCAGGGCTGCATCTCGTTGTTGTAGTAAGGTCTACTCTGTTGAAAACCGTGCTTGGAGTTCGGCTAGCAGTGTCTGCAGGTGATGATTCTCTGCCTTTACGGCGACGATCTCTTCCTGGAGGGGGGTGATGTCGGCTTCTATGGTGTCTACTTTGTGCTGGTATTCAGCCTTCAGGCTGTTTGTAGCGGCCGTAAATTGTGCGGGCAGCTGGTGTGATAGCTGAATGAGGAACTGCCCCATGGCGGCAAGTTCCGAGAATGCGTTGGGTAGCGGTGGTAGTTGAGAGGATGTATCGGAGCGTAGTTGCTGGGAGTTGGGTGGAGAGTAGTTAGGTGAGGAAGAAGAGGATGGTGCTGGTTCGGTGAAGGGTGGAAGGGGTGGTTCCGGTGGGGGGAATGGCTTGTCAGGAGGTGGTGTGGTGTCGGAGGGGTTTACCTTGGCGATTGTTTGTTGTACGGTTTCAGTATGATGGATGGCGTCGATCAGTTGATCTAATGCTTTGGTGGCGGACTCCTGTTCATCTTGGTGGTGCTCAGATTCTTTTTCGGTGGATAGTATTTCTGTTTCGGCTTGCTCCTGCTGGTCTGGTTGCTCCGTCGAGGTTTCGTTATGTATGGAAGTGGCGGTGTCGTGATATGTTTCTTCGTGGTCGTCCGGCTTGGTGTCCTGATCTTTTTCGGCGGATCTCTGGACTTCACTTTCGGAGGAGCTGATTCGAATGCGCTTGGTGCGGAAGAGTTGATTAATTTCTTCGTCTTCGTCTTCGGTGTCTTCGATCGGCTGTGCTGATTCCTCGTGCCTAATTGCGGGGCCTGTGGGTGGGGGTTGTGCGGCGAGAATGGTGGGAAAGAGGAAGGAGATGATGTGGGGAAGGCGAGAGCGTGGGGTGGATCCCTTTTGAAGCTGTTTAACGATAGCTACGCATTCTCTATGGATTCTCAGGAAGAAGTAGGAGGCAAAGTTTACAGGTTCGCGGGCTGCTAATTCTAAGGCGGAGTAGAAAGGGCGAGAGATACCATATGTTCTCTTCTGCAGGTTGAGAATTGCTACAAGGAATTGGAGGGCGGATCGCTCGGGGTCTGGGCGGCATAGGATGGCGTATTCGTTGGATGAGGAGCGAGGAAAAAGTTCGGTCATACAAGCAACAGGGATGCTCGGGCCATTTTCGCGGCCTTGCAGGGTGAGGCGGTAGGCGTCAGCGAAAGCTTGGAGGGTGATGACGGATCGATGTGGGAGGGAAAGGAAGACCCATTGTCGGTCTGCGAGGGGGCTTTGGGCAATGGCTTGGATGATCTGTGCAGCGAAGGGATGGGCTTCCACTGAGTGCCAAGGCAACTCAGCGAAGTTGGCCAACCCTCTGCATCGCAGGTATTCGCCTACGTCGGTAGGGATACCTTCACTGAAAGCGGTGTAGTTAGCTAGCGCCTCCATGGTGGTCACAGGCACACTTACAGAAAACACAGAGTACTCGGATAACACATACAATCACAAAAACACAATAGCGGTTTCTGGCGCAACTGAGGGGGTTAAATCTGCAGAACACGGTGTGGGGTGAGTATCATGGTGCGATGCGGGAATGATATGGTTTGCATGCTAGCGTGCGTACTGAGTGACCGGTAGGGAGGGGCGGCTGGTGACATAAAGATTTGTACAAAAGACGGCTAAAAGCAAAAACGCAAAAATATATACAAAACGCGGTTCGTCGCCGAATGCTTTAATGCGTAGTGGGAGTGGGATAATACGGCCGCAGCTTCGATCCGTTAATTGCCTTTGGAAGTGGGATTCCGGTCAACGTAGTCAACCGAAAAACTGCCGGACCGATTTGTTCGGAGACCTTGAAAGGACCGAACCACCGTAGTTTGAATTTCCCTGCTGCTCTATCCGATTTTGCGTTATAGAAGAGTACAAGCTGTCCTGCCGAAAAGATTGGCGTCTTCAAATAGCGATCGTGTGTCTTAGCTTGCCTTAATTGGACCTCGCGCATAGTTAAAAAACTGAGCCATCGGTGCTCATCGAGTTCTCTGAGTGCGTCCATTCGTGTTGTCAGTGAAGATTCCGGTAGCATCTTCTGAGCGATTGCTACCCGCAAACTTGGGATGACGACTTCCATGGGAGCGATGGCTTCTAAGCCATAAGCTAGCTTGAAAGGTGTTAAGCCTGTTGTTACCTTATATGTAGTTCGGTATGCCCATAGAACCGCAGGTAGTAATTGATCCCATCTTTCCGGTGCTTCCATGATTAATTTCCGGAGGATATTTAACAGTGATTTGTTTGTACTTTCGGCCAATCCATTGGCACGTGGGTAGTAAGGAGAGCTAAATTTATGTGTGACCTGGAATGACTGTGTGAGAGCCTTCATTAAAGTGTTTGCAAAATGAGTGCCTTGATCTGAAACAATTTCCAGTGGTAAACCAAATCGTGGGAAGATATCCGTGAGTAGGCATTTTGCTACCGTAACTGCTGTAGCAGACCGTAAGGCCCAAGCTTCTGCCCATCTAGTTGCGTAATCTGTGCAAGTCAGGATGTATCGATTGTTACTGGATACTGCTGGGGGTGTAATTGGTCCGATAAAATCTAAACCCCATTTCTGAAAAGGTTCTAATGGTAAGATGGGTTGCAGGGGAAAAAGATGCCGTTGTAAGGGTTGACCAGTTCTTTGACAATTATCACATTGTTTAATAAATTGTGAGATGTCCCTGTGCATTGTTGGCCACCAGAGTCCTCCTTGCAGAATTTTCCGGTGAGTTAAGTCTGCTGCAAAATGGCCACCGGAAGGAATTGAGTGAGCCAAAGTGATAACTGAGTCAACTTCATGTGGAGGAATACAGCGAAGTAGTATTCCGGTATGATCTGCATAATATAGTTGACCAGCGATTAACCGAAATCGGCGGCTAAAGACCGCAATTTTCCTTCGAACTGCCTTGGCAGTCTCAGCTGGAAAGCATCCTTCGGTGAGAAAAGTTAGAATCTGATCATAGTATGTATGTGGTGTTTGTAAGTTGGCAATCTCATCGGGCAGTGGTTCAGCATTATAAATCGCAGGAGTCGTATCATCTATGCCTACCGGATCTTCACCGGAATCTAGACGTGATAAGAAATCTGCTAAGGCATGTGCATTTCCGGGTCGGTGAATGACATCATAGTCGAATTCTTGTAAAAGTAGCACCCATCGTGCTAATCGTCCACCTAAATGCTGCTGTCTTACTAGATAAACAAGGGCAGCGTGATCCACATGAAAGGTAAATTTCCGGCCTAGTAGATAATGTCTGAACTTTTTGATTGAATAGATCAATCCTAGACATTCTCTTTCCGTGGTGGAATAGTTCTTTTCTGCAGGTGCAAGCCTTCTACTGGCGTAATAAACAGGGTGAAACCACTTCTCTGTTTGTTGCATCAGAATACTGCCAATTGCAATGTCTGAAGCATCGACAAAAACATGGAACGGATTGTCCCAGTCCGGTGGTTGTAAAATCGGGGCTTGCGTTAGGAGATACTTGAGTCGATCAAATGTAATCTGACATTCTTCAGTCCATTCAAACTGTCGGGGCGTTTTGGTGGTTAGCCTGTTCAGTGGTACTGCTAAGTGAGCAAGCCACCGAAGGTGTCTTCCATGCCACCGTATTTGTCCCATAAAACGCATTACTTCTTTCGGAGTCGTGGGTATCGGGGCTTCTAAAATCGCTGAAATCTTATCTGGGTCCACTCGAATACCTTGAGCAGATACAATATGCCCAAGTAGCTTGCCACAAGAAACTGCAAACACTGATTTGTTGGGGTTAAGGCAGAGTCTATATTCTCTACACTTCTGAAAACAGCATCGTAGATGAAACAAATGTGCTACCATCTTCCCAAAGATCGAGAAGTCGTCGAGATATACTTGCATGAATGAAGTGAGATAAGGAGAAAATATCTCCTGCATACATCTTTGAAATGTGCTTGGTGCATTTCGCAATCCGAACCACATTACTGTGCAGGCAAAGACACCCCAATTGGTAATGAAGGCAGTTTTTGGTATATCCTCTTCAGCCATTCTAACCTGATTGTACCCGCTGTATCCATCTAAAAATGAATACATTTCATGACCTGCGACTCTGTCCAGCATGGTATCCAAAAAGGGGATTGGAAAAGGATCTGGAACTGTTGCTGCATTCAATTTCCGGTAATCCACACAGATTCGTAATTGCTTGTTTTTCTTCGGCACGATCACAATGGGTGAGATCCATTCAGCGTGTTCTACTGGTACAATGAATCCGACTTTTAACAGTCTATCGATTTCGGCTTTTACCTGTGCTGCATAATGGGGGTTCATTCTGTAGCTGGGTTGTCTGGTTGGTTTCGCTTCTGGTTTCAACGTGACTCTGTGTTGATAGATGCGCGGATCTAAGCCTTTCATGTCCTTGTAATCCCATGCAAAGACGTCTGTGAATTCGCGAAGAAGTTCGATCAAATCCTCCTTAAATGGTTCCGGTAAGTTCTGCCTTATTTTCACTGGTCGTGGATGATCTCTATCTCCGAGATCGTGCGTGATCAGCTGGTCTTCTGGGACATAAAATTGTTGAGGTTTCTCTGTATCGTCTGTTGGCTTGAGCAGTGGTTGTAATTCATCGTCATGGGTTGAGGAAGTATCTTCCCGGACCGACTTTCCGGTGATAGCTACTACTGTACATATTGATGTGTTCCAATTATCTATGACGGATTGTAGATCAACAGTTCCTAGAGACATTAAATCGACATTACTCTTCAGAAATTGCTCTTCTTCGTCATCTGATAGTCCATCTAACATATGCACTGGTTCAGCAAAATATGGTCTGGCGTGAGGGTCACAAGATTGTATAGCGTCTAATTTTACGACATATTTGCGATGGGCATCCTTGAATGTAAGCTCTTGTGCGGACCAATCCTGTATTACCTTCGCATGCTTTAGCCAAGGTCGGCCGAAAAGAAGATTGTAATCCAAAGTGGATTCGGGTAGATCTAGTATGACAAAAGTCATCTTGAAAGTCGTACCTTGTAGAGTGATGGGTACATTCCGCACAAGTCCTACAGGGTGTACTCTTGATTGATCTGCCATTCGAACAAAGAATTGAACCGGTTCAATTTCGGTCCAGCCTAGCTTTTTACATAAAGCTGCGGTCGCAATGTTTACTCCTGAACCTCCATCAATCAGTACTTGCGTGATTTTCTGATTTTTATACCATACTGTAATCAAGGGCACTGCATGATCAATTGCTGCCTCAGGTTCCGGTTGAACTGTGGCTGTTGTCGGAATGCAGGAAGGTACTGGGCTGAACTGTCGCTGAAACTGCTGTCGGATTCCAGGTACTAAGGCCAGAAGTTGGCCTAGAGGTAGAGTGATGGATGCCTTGGACAGAATTTCCCAGGTCTGTTGAGCTTGACTGTCTGGTTCTTTTAGATTTGGAGTTTCTACCGACGCAGAAGTGTCTGCTGTTGTTTCTACTGATGATGGTTCTGCTGATGCTTCCTTTTGTGGTGTTTCATCCCTTGATGAAGAAGCCTGAGTCACCGGAATGGGTTCTGGGAACACTGGTGGTTCTGTTGCGGTCCAGTGACTAGCTTTGTTGTACATCCTTCGTTGTTCTTGTATCCCTGGTTCGAAGATTTCTGCTGCCGGCTGAAGTTGTTTACCGGAACGGGTCTGGACGGTAGCAGTCTGCGTCTCGATCGGTGTAATTTTTACCATGTTGGCCATTGGGTTTTGGCGTTCCTTCTTTCTTTGATCATACTCTATTGCATCTTTACAAAACCTTCTAATGTGGCCGAATTCGCCACAGAAATGACAGCGTGGAGGTGGTAACTCGGGGTTTTCCGGTGGTGGTCCGTTGTGCCATCGGTTGGCATTATAATTGTTGTTTCTCTGTCCTCGGTAGTTCCGATATCCTTGTTGTTGATTGTTTCTCAGTTGCGGAGGCACATAGTGATTTACTGGTTGGCCATGTTCTTGGATGACCGCATTGACGGTTGCTGTTCCTTGTATTCTAGCGTTGTAGATACAGTTTCCGGTGGTGTGTCCGGCAGTGTTACAGATAGCGCAAAACGCTTGATTCAGGGCACAGTTGGCACTTGTGTGCCCCGAATTTTTGCATGTGGTGCAGTATACTTGCCTGGTGATATCCTCAGCCATATTTTTGTTTGTTTTTAACCATTCCAAGTCTTCTGAAAATCCACCAACCTTGGACTCTAGCTGTAGAGCCATTGCAATGACGGCATCCAGGGTCATGGCTCCGACACATCTTATGATCATGATCTGCTTCAGTTGTGGTGTTAATCCATTGATAAACCATTGAGAGATGACATCATCAGGCAGATTAGCGTGAGCCTGTGGTATCTGCCGTAAATGTGTTCTGAAGAGAGTAGCGTACTCCTGGACGGTCTGATTTGCCTTTTGTCTGTTGTTCTGTAAATACTCAAAGATTTCGGCAGGATTCTTCTTTAGTCTGAAACGCTGTAAGAAGGCGTCTCGTACTGCCTCGTAAGTACCGAAATGATTGATATCGTATTCCGTGAGCCATCTCGCTGCTTCATTGATCAGTGTGGATTGAAAAACAATGGCCTTATACGCCTGATCGGGTGGATGGTTAAGAACTGCATAACTTATCTCGAAAGTTCGTACGTGGGCGTCTGGGTCATCTCCTGGGAATCCACCGAATTTCGTGTAGGTTACTCCTGTTGGCGGCGGCCTTGGCTGTCCTAGCTGTTGGTGTTGATGTTGTTGTTGTTGGTGTTGCCCGCTCATTGTGAAGGGTTCAGGGTTTCCTTCTGTATCGGATAAACTATCTGGACTTGTATCACCGGATGGTGCGTTTTCCGGTGTACTGTGTCGACTTAGGATGCTTCGGATCTTGGTTTCGAACAGCTTTCCTTCCTTCTGGATGTCTAATATTCGAAATCTTTCTTCCAAACACGAAGGTTGAGCTGATGATTCCGCAAAAAAGGCTAAACCTTTGCCAGCGATCGGCGATTCTATCACCGGAATCTCACCGGAATGAACCGAAATTGGGCCAGAACGCCCTGTTTTACTACTTTTGCCGAATGTTCCTAACGTATTTCTGACCGTGGATATCTCTAAATCTTGATCTGATATTGTTAAACTAGGTTCCAACGGCGTTTTGATAGAGTCTGGACTTGCTATATCTTCGATAGGTGGGGTCGAAGTAGCGCCAGAATGTATCGAAGGCGTTGATCGTTCTACCGGAATATGACCGGAATTGGTTGTATCGTTTCCACTTTTCTTGATCACTGGGTCAGATCTAGTTATGCCTACTTCTCCTGAGGCTATCTTCCGTGATTTCCGTGCTTCATCCTGACGATTCTTAGGATATGTTTCGCCCGATCGAGTGACCGGCATGTATCATTGCCCAGTGATATTATCTGAGCAGTTTGCAACAATCTGGGTCTGTTGCTACTGTCAGTGAATCACTGTCACCGGATGTTTACTTCTTACAGATCGCTGGTGTTCTAATGCCACGGTCTCGCAAGTGACTCGCAATCAAATACTTCTTTACCGCAGGTACTGATAAATAGTTGCCACTTTCCCACAGAGAACTGGCCCGAGAACTGGCAATCGGATGCCACTTTCCCACAGACGGCGCCAAATGTTAAACGTATAATAGTATCGCTTTCTATCAAATCAACACAGCGTAACATGTATATCCGAGTCTTTCTGTAGTTAATCTTACCGTAAAAGTAAACGGACTCTAGCCACGTGGGTCCTTGGGAGTGGTAGGGGTCTGTTAGACAGAGGCCCTATACTATTTTCCCAACTTCTCACTCACTCGTTACTCGGTCAGCGCGTCTTAGCTCAGTAGTTGTTTCTGATCAACCAAGGCTATCAACGTCTTAGAATCCCGTACTCCAAGATCTACCTGCTATAACAGTTGAGCAGTAATCCGGACTGAGAATCAATACACAAAGCGCACTGCTGGTAACTTAACACGACCACACCACGAAATCCTTCTGCACAATTTACGACTTTACCGAGTACCACATTCAAATTGCAAGACCTACTGACTATAACTTGGCACGCACTTTATCATCATTCTACTCGTATTTAGAACACTACTGGTACTAATCTGAACATAGATATACTACCTGCTCAGTCATTCACAGAGACTCATAACTCACAACCGAACCATGTTAGTTCTCTATGCGTCCGTGCTCCACAGAAGAACGATCAGACAAACGCATTCCTGCCGACTAACGCTTAGGAAATACTTAATCATTACCGGGTGAAATCTCTGCAACACCGTATCAATTCGTAACACTGCGTATAACGCACATACGCACACAAGCACATACACAGGAGAGGGGAGGGAGCAGACGAAACAGAGCAGAGTTACTCTTGTTCTACACATACAACACTTATACGTGCAATTCCCAAAACACAGGGGACTCTTTAACTCGTTACCGAACAGAATCTCACAATCGCAGTACCGACTCGTAACACACAGTGTATCACACATACACAGTCGAATGATTACACAGCGAAAGTGCACAGGCAGGACAGAACCAAGACACTCTACTCATTTGCACACAGTAGAAGAAGTAAAGTAACCCAAAAACGGGAATTCTCACAATATATTCGCAACTTCCCAGAAACACGGGGGGGCGGGGGCTCTCTGGGCTCTCTTTTTGATGCCCTCTCTGATCGCTTTAAATAGAATTTTGTTACAAGGCTTTTACGCGAATCTTTCTTTACCGCGTACTTTCAGAAGGGTTCTTTCTACATTAAAAACCTCTGTCTAAGTACAATTGTCCTTTGTTCGGCGGCCGTCTAACAATATGCTAGTCTTTAGTGAGTCCAATAAAGATGTGAGAAGGACTATCCATTTGACCAAGCATTTAGGCTTGCCAAATGTACCAACAATTGTCCCCCAGAATGATAAGGTCACCAGCGAGCTAAGCTAACTCATTCCAACACTCAAGCCTCTCTTCGGATTTGTAGGAAGCATATAGAGAGACCAAGGTATAAATTAAGGGCACCTTAGAATCAATACAATCCACTAGCTAGTAGGAATATATTTAACATTCTAAAGTAAATGATCTATACTGGAGAGACTATCAAGGAAAGCTCACCTCTACCTGTAGTGTGCTTAGTACAAAACAAAGAATGCTTAATATATAGAATTTTAAGATTAGACTGGAGTTCAAAGTTTTTAACCTTAGTCTCCTTAAGACACAAAATATCAAGAATAAGAGAGAGGTCTCTCAACCACTTGGTAAAAGCTTTACCTCTAGTAGGATCGGAAAGACCTTTAATATTTAAAGAAATCAGATTAATAGAATCAATGAAAAAGATAAGGAGGGCTAACAATACTTCCCTAAAATCACAGTAATGCATCCAAACCAATTGAGACCAAGGTATTGATGGCATTTGTTATTTTTAGGATGAGGATAGGTCTCCCCCTCTAGATTCATAAAAACATCTTTTGAGTTATCCGTGGTTAGACCACTCATTATTTCAACATTCAACCAAAGTAAATTATTTGGCATAAAACTATTGAAAAAAATAATAAGCTTCCCTGAGTTAGTCAAAATACCTCCATTCTAGCTAGAAGAGCACCATAACCTAGATGACCAATTTAGGATCCATGAGAAAAAAGAATAAAGAGTCAATTTGCATTTTCCTTGAAATCACACTAATGCATCCAACCAATAGAGACCAAGGAAATGACTAAATCTGTTACTTTTAGGATGAGGAGAGGTCTTCTCCTCCTGAGACATAAGAAAGTCTTCTAACTTATCCATGGTTAGGTTAATCATTATTTCTGCATTCAACCAAGTAAAGTATTCCACATTTTACTATTGACATAAGTAATAAACTTGAGTTAGTCAGAATGTCTCCATTCCAACTAGGAGAACAACAAGGTCTAGCCAAATTATCAAGATGTACAAGAGAAAAGGAAAAAGACTCAATCTGCATTTTCAATATCATTTTTTAGAATTTTTGATAGTTTTTAGAACTAAACCTAAAACCCTAACAATTTCCTTTCTTTTGGATTTGGAGGTCCGTTTAGGTTGTGGTTGAGCCTCCACCTCTTAGGTCATTGAAACATCTTCAGAGTCATCTTTAGAGTGTTGGAATTCTTTCAATCTTTCAAAATTCTTCTTATCATTTTTTTAGCAAAGGGTTCTTCATTATTTTCCTAGTTAGAATTCTCCTCCTCATTTGAAGATGAGGTGGATGAGTTCTTACTTGAGTGAGAGCTAGAACAATATTTTCTCCCACCTATCACATAAGTCCAACCATTCTCATTGGGAGCCTATTGATTAGGTTGATGGTTGTCTCCCTCAGATGGATTTTGGTTTTTTCAGGGATCCCTAGTCACCTGTTTTTCAGAACTGTTGTTACTCTCTTTTTCAAGGGACTCTATTACTTCTTGCTTAGATAACCCCTGAAAAGGTTTATAAACATTATCCATCAACACATCATAAGAATTAAGACAATTGGAATTCTTTTTTTAGGGCTCTTAAGAGGGGTTTTTGTACCAATTGAACTCGCATATTTCGGTATCTCTTTATTGTCAAGAGCACCACCATTTCTAACAAATTCACGTTCTATCTTAGAATTATCTTCTTGTTATGTTTCACTTGGGGACAATGGTTGATTACATGAACCTTTTGATAACAATTAAAGCAAGCATGGGGCATATTTCTATAAATGGTTTTTTTCTCATGGAGCTTAAAAAATATGAATCTTTTATTATGAGATGTTTATTAATTTTTCAGCTAAATCCACCTGAATCCTAATTTGAGGATCCCATTTGGGAGTTATGCCACTTATGGGTCTTTTTCCAAGAAGCTTACCTATGATCCTACCTAGTTGTTTTACCGGGGATAATACTCGTCAAGAAGCCCTACGAGTTCAACCCACATAGGGACTTTAGTAGGTTTAGGGCCTTGGGGTCAAAACTAGGATACCAATTAAATAATGAAACATTAGTGTTTCTAATCAGCCACTCATCTTCCATAATCACTTGCATTGCACTCTTTGCATTGTCATAAAAGAAGAGGAAATATCGATTTGGTAGGTATTGAACATGTTTGACAAAAAGACCTCAAGGTTCTAGTTCATTCTCATCCAGTATTTCAAGTTTTCATGGGCAGGTCTAATCCCATGACAATGGCCAATGATAACTTTGTGAAGGAGGTGGAGTTGCCACTTGTTAAGAGCTACTTTGTTAATAAAAATAGTGATGTTATCTAAATATTAGAAGACAAGATCTATGTATTTTCTTTCTAGATTCACTATGATCCTTTAAACATAAGTTACTTCTTTGCAAGTTCTCTTCAACTCTTTGTTTACCTTTTAGGTCTTCAGTCATAAAAGAGGGAGGAGGAAGACCTTGAGCAATGAGATTCTAGAAGAGTGAGTACATACCATTCAAGTTGCAGGTAGTAGCATATGCATAGGACCTCTTCGGAGAGGAACCTTGGCCTTCCTCGATGAACATAGTAAACGAGCTATCTCCTTCAGTGAACTTGAAATGCCCTGGAGATGTGTAACCACTCCATAATGCATCTTTGAGGGCCATAGCCCTCCCTATCAAGGGAGGCCCTAGATAGAAAGAGTTAGAATTTCATAGCAAATTGAGGCAGAAGGTCAACACAATCAAACACATTGAGACTGCAGGGAAGCTTCAAGTGGAAGGAGGGCCCTAGCCCTCACCTTCTCCAAGGGGAGGAACTCATGAAGGCTCCACAGGGAGAAAACCCTAGCCTCATAATCAAAACCTTGAAGTCATTGGTCCTCTCAGATGCACATTACATATGTCGGATGTATTGAATTCTCTTTGTCCATTTACCCACACTTTCGTTTAGCTTTCTTTATGGGATTTATAGTATCCGGTAAATTTAGAAGATCTTCAAATGGATTTTATTCATGATCCAATTGGACACTTTTACTTCTCATTCAAATTTGTTGATTATATATGCAAATGAACCTACGTCTTTTTTTGAGGCGAATCAAAGGAGGCCTAAATCTTCTCTAATTTTTTCTTTCATTCACTTTTCACCCATTATTTGAGTTTCCTTGAGTTGTAATGCAAGATCTATAAGGGAGTGTAAATATCCTTGAAAATATAGTAATATATGTATGAGTGCATTCAGAAAAAATAAAATTTAGATGGTGCGATCAACTCACATGTTATATCCAACATTATTACAAGTCATGGAGCATATAGAAGTTTAAGAACATGGGAACTATCTCTAAAAAGCATTGTCTTGTATTCACAATGTTCTTTCATGCATCCCACTTGTGATGGGAGCTATAGAGAGTACGCACACGGAAGTAAAATGAAAGGTAAAGTACTCTCACAAAACAAAGAATGTCTGAGACATAAAATGACTAGACCATGAAATGGGTAAACTCATGTGGATTAGAAATGAGCTTGCCAAGAGCATGGGGTAGGCTCCTCAAGCTTCTTACCAAGTACAAATGAGGGGAGAGGCCCTCCTTATATAGATTTGGGAGGGGCTCTCAAAATTGCATCATATGTGGGATAAGTCTCCTAAAAGGAGAATGAATACAACTGGTAGAAGCACATGGCAAGGTACCCAAATACAAACGAAATACAATATAAAATGGAAATAGACTAGAAATGGAGTGCCTCCTGAATACAAAATGGAGATACACTCATGCGGATACAAATGTAGATGAAGTAGGAGCAATCATGTCATCAACACCCCCTCTACAGCTCCATTTTGGAGCGGTTGAATGTTGTAGAGGTCCACCAAGCGCTGAAGCAGAATTGGAGGTAGAGCCTTCGTGAACATGTCCACCAAGTTCTCCTGAGAGGTACACTACTCCAGAGTAATCTCTTGAGATATGAGCTTCTCGCGGATGAAGTGGTACTGGATCTCGATGTGCTTCGTCTAAGCGTGGAACACTCAATTCTTGGCAATTGCCAAGGCTGACTGGCTGTCCGTGTGAATACATGTCGGAGTATCCTACAAAATACCAATGTCAAATAATAAACGTCGAAGCCAGATGGCCTCACATGCGGCAAAGCTGGATGCTCGGTACTCGGCCTTGGTAGATGATAGTGCAATTGTAGGTTGCTTCTTACTTGCCCAAGAGATAGGTCCTGAGCTAAGCAAGAATATATACCCAGAAGTAGACCGTCGAGAGTCAAGATCATCAGCCCAATCTAAATCTGAATATCTGGCGAGATTGATGCCCCCTCTATACCAAAGACCATGATGTCGGGTGAGGGCAAGGTATCGAAGTAGTCTCTGAGCAGCATCCCAATGAGTCTGACGAGGCTGATGTGCAAACTGACTGAGTATACCAACTGCATAAGCAATATCTGGTCTAGTGTTGGCAAGATAGAGTAATGAGCCAACAAGCTGTCGATAGGTATGCACATCCACAAGTGATGATGAGTCCTCGAGTGTAAGCTTGATGTTGGGATCAAGTGGTGTAGAAACTGAGTGACACTGGTCCATGTTATATCTAGAAAGTAGATCAGAGCAGTACTTCTTCTGTGATAGGAATATACCTTCTTTTGTTTTCCAAACTTCCATACCCAAAAAGTAGTGTAATAATCCAAGATCTGTCATAGAGTACTCAAGATGAAGCTTTGTGATGATAAACTGGAGCTTTGTGATGATAAACTGGATGCGTTCTTCGTCTGATCCTGTCAAGATCAAGTCATCTACATAGAGAATGATGATGGCTACTAAAGACTCCTTTTGATAGATATAGAGATTAGCATCAGCATTGCTTCTGTGAAATCCCTTGTCTTCAAAGAACTTGTGAATCTTTTCGTACCAGGCCCTGGGAGCTTGCTTAAGTCCATAAAGTGCCTTGTGAAGCTTGTAGACTTGATCTTCTTTTCCTTTGATCTTGAAGCCTTCAGGTTGTTCAACATATACTTCTTCTTGAAGATCTCCATTGAGGAATGCACTTTTTGATGTCCAGCTGGTAAATGGGCCACTGAAAGTGAGCACTTAGTGCTAAGATGATTCTTATGGTTGTGAATCTTGCAGTAGGAGCAAAGGTTTCTTCATAGTCAATGCCATGTTGTTGCTTGTATCCCTTAGCTACCAACCTTGCTTTGTACTTGTCTAATGTGCCATCTAACTTGTACTTAACTTTATAAAGCCACTTAACTCCTATGACTTGATGATTTATGGGCTTAAGTACAAGAGTCCAACTTTTGTTCTTCTCAGTTGCATCCATTTCTACTTGCATAACTTCTTCCCACTCAGGTTGTCCTTGGGCTTCTTTGTAATTAGATGGTTCTGGGATTTGTTGAATCTGTCACATTAAGGCATAATTGACATAATGACTTTGTTCTCGCTGTCTCTTGTCAATAAGTCTTTGAGATCTTCTTGGATGACTTGAAGTACTTGCTTCTGAGTTGGAGTTTGGAAATACTGAGTCCCCCTCTGAAGTGTAGATAGGTGGACTAAGACTTGTACTTGAATCTTTTCTTGAGTATGAGGAAGCTTCATTGAAGATCACATCCTTCGAAATGGTGATGGAGTGAAATCTTGTGTGAATCTCAATTAACAACTTTTACTTAATAATCTTATGAATACTTACAAATTATGGGACTACTAAAACAATCTTTATAGTCATAGATCAAAGAACTCACTTACCTCTACTCAATACGCATACACCATAGAAATTATTAACAAAAACCGCGCTTTATAGCCAAGTGCCCATAGGTCTGCAACCCATGTCATCAAACGACCATGACGCACCCATACACAGCGGCCCTCACATTGACTATTAAAACCAATAGTAGATCAAAATTATCTCTAAAGGATCACTTTCCTCATCTTCTATGAATCTATATTTAGCTACCTTTTTTTTTATCCAAAAGGGAAGTTCAGACTTGGCCTACTCTCTTAGAATTTTAATTGAAAAGGAAGAAAAAAGTTACAAGTGAAAGGGATTAGTGCTTTTGGGACCCCCCAAATCCTATAAAGTAGGGGCAAAACTTGCAAATCTAGAGAGTGTTAAAAAGGAGGTTAATGATCCTCTCATCTCTCTCATGCAGGGCTCACTTGGGTTTAAGCTTGTTGTTCTCGATGAGAAAAACTTTATGATGGCTAAAGGGTGGGGACCACTTGCAGTTGGTGATTCTTTTGCCAAGGAGGAACAGAGACTTCTCGATCGATCATTCTTTAGGAGGGTGTCCAAAATTGTAAGCACTCTCTCCAAACCTTCCAAAGGGTTTCCCCTCTTATAGTACTCCATAGTGCCACTGAAAAGCCGATCACTTTACCAAGTAGCGCTTGCTTCCAATTTTAAGCAACCCTTCCTTTATGAGATTCGAGAGGTCCCATGGATGTTAGACCCAATAACTTGTAGAGTTGTTCTTTTTATAATTTAAAATTTGGAAAAATAAGCTATTGCCAAACTTCTTTTAAAAAGTAATAATAATGGGAAGCATTTCCTTACCTTTGTTAACGCGTTGAAGTGCTATTATTGTTTTATTACCTATTCCAACTGAAGTGAAGTGAGGAAGAGAGGAAACTTTCTTGGAGATGCCAACGAACAGCAAGTGCATTTTACAGATCTCCAAAAGAAATAGAGTTTACATAAACGCGCACGTTGACGCAAACGCGCGCGTGCGCGCACACACACACACACACACACATATATATATATATATATATATATATATATATATATATATATATATATATATATATAATGGTTTTAAGGTTTAACGCGAAAAGTGGTTATAATTTCATACACAACCATATCCAGTTGTGTCTTAAAGAGCCCGTTAAATGAGATACTTTTGTAGGCGCAAGCCATGACAGAGATCCTTATCCATACATAAAGAGCCACATATGCCTTTTCTTTATTTTATGAACAACGCTATCCAGTTGTGTGTGTCGCTAAAAGTGCCACTTTAATGGGACACTTCTGTAGGCGCAAGCCCAGACAGATATCTTTATCCGTACATAAAGCTTACCTGTTCTTGGCATGTGAAGCCAAGAAGAGCTCTTCCAACAGTGTCAAAGATTTGTGCCATCCAAGATGACGTGTTTCCGCCTTATTCCCTCATCTCTGGTTGAAGAAGCATGGAAGGGAAACAAATTTTTGAGGGTTAAATTGGGAAGTACTTTTGACTAGCAGTCGCTATTTTCTTATCTTAGATCATGACTTGAAGTGCCATGATTATTAAAGTACCTAGTGCATTTTAAGTAAGGAAGAGAGGAAGGTACCTTGGAAGTAACCAAGTTAGCACGCATAAAGTTTACATAAGGACACCAAATGCAATGTGATTATCTTCAAACGGAAATATGCCTTCTAAGTAAGGCTAAGAAGTCGAGGTGCTTACAGAGTGAGCTAATGAGCTCTTACTCTTCGAACACTAGATCCACCTTCCTTAGGCAAGGACAATTGAGAAAACCAAGACTATAGAAGACAATTGTACACAAGGCATGACCTCATGTGTCTCGGTTAATTGATAGTTTTCTTATTAGGAAACGTTTCTTTCCTAGCATTGGAGAGACAACGTACTACAGTTTGGCATATAATAATTTTACATAATAAGAGTGTCTCGAATCAAATTTTGTAACACATGTTGACGCAAACCCATTTTGCATACTCATTTCACAAAACTTCAGAGAATCATCTGTTGTGGTAGATACTTGCGATATTGTGCTCTTACTTAAATTTACCTTCATGATTTTGGTTTATTCACTCATCTTAATCGGTTTCTTTGATGAGATTTGAGTTAGGTTGCATAACGGCACCATATGGAAAAAAATTCTTTTTGCCAAATATCTTGCGTCCATGACATTGGCCTATGGAAAATCATTAAGGATGCTTCTCATTAGACGACCAAAGTGTAGATTTTTGGTCAATTTATGCATGGAGTCTTAACCCAATGAATTTTTAAAGAAGGAAATTTTCAAGGAGCCTTCAAAAAGGTGTTCCACAAGGTAAAAATCTAATCCGTGCTTCTATCACTTTGGATTTTTCACCAAACTTTCCTAATGTCATCGTATAGATTGCAAAAAGCTCACCCTCAACCCATTTGGGTTAAGCATCATGTTCGGATGCCAGTTTTCAAGTTCTTGCTGCCTTTCTTATGGATAAGCTTCATCACACATTCATTTAAGCATCTTCGTAATATAACAAAGCTAAGAGTCTCACACTACACTAGGGCAAATAAGGACCACCAAAATATCCTTAAAGGTTTCGGAAAATCTGTTATTTTGCTTTTCAAGCCTAGGGCTCTTACCTTTGGATATGAATTCAATTGTTTTAAGGATTTCTTGTTCAGATAGGGGAGAATCAAGAAACCACATCATATCTTGCAAAAAAAAAATTCATATCTGATTCTACAAACAATTTATTCTTACTTCTAGGAAGAGAAGTAGAATTCATATCTGATTCTACAAACAATTTATTCTTACTTCTAGGAAGAGAAGTAGAATTCCCAAGGAACACATTGAAGTTATTGACAATCAGTGCATAACTATCCTCTTGCAAAGATTTTTGGATACCATTGTTGTCAATCATACACAGAATAGTTTATTTTCTTTGTTTTTTGTTTAGATAGTCTACAGATTTCTTTGGTGAATTTATCACCTTTGCGTGCCTACCAACCTTTAAAGTAAGTCTCAAGCTTTTTCCTCTTCCTATCTAAGGATGCATCTCATCTTAAGAAGGATTTTTGAAGCTAGCGCTTATCGTTATTTACTTTCATTTCGAGCCAAACTCGCCTTTTGTAACGATTCTCTCTTCTAATTCTATCGAATATTTGAATCTCCAACTAAGATCTACATAAGATGGCATGGGTCCAATTGACAATTAAGATCCACATTTAGAAGGAGACGAAGCGCATGCCTCTAGGAAAGAATGATCGCTTGTTGGATTGGGGGGGGGGGGGGGGGGGGGGGGGAGGGAGGGGGGGCCATAGGATCGGTGTGGAACCAAGAAGCTTTCTATTTCTTATTGTACGATTTTCATGGTAGCACTATGGGATAGTGTGGATCCACACAACAATGTCCATTTTTTTGGGTAGGGAGGGGTTTCGTAAGTTATAAATGATGCTTTGGGAAACATAGTTTTGCCAAGCCTCACTTTTCACAAATCATTGTCGAAGTGGATGTTCTACAACAAGAAGACATGAGAGACCTTCACCTCCACCAAGTAAGGATGAAGCTTTCGTTGATCCCACCAGATTTTTTCCAACCCATCAATAACGTAGCCTCTCTACTCCCATCTACTTGAAAGAACTTCCAACATATTGAAATCACCACAAGAGATGATAGAATCCGAAAATTGCCATATATCAATTCTCTCTAAGTCATGCTTCAAGGCATACATAAAGTGATGGAAAAGAGATTCCATCCACCAACGGAAGCAATGATCCACTTCTAATTTAGGTCCACTACTTTCACCAATAAGGAAGAGGACTAAGGACTTGAAGTCAATCACCATGGCTCCACTACCACAAGGATGGTCATTAGTTAGCCAAGTATGAAACGTGGAGTCACTCTCAAGTTTTTTGAGAGAATCCTCCCTATCAATTTTGATCTCTTGAGGAAAGATGAAGTCTGAGTTAACAATGCTTTCCTATAGCCACTAGTCAATAGTTGCTAGTCGAGAAGGATCTGTAAGTCTCTAAACATTCAAGTTGCTACTCGAGAAGGATCTATAAGTCTCTAAACATTCAAGTTGCTACTCGAGAAGGATCTGTAAGTCTGTGGCGGCAAAGCAAGAAGAACTAATGAAAACTTGCCTGATCGGTCAAATGTTTGGCCCCAGGCCCCCTCTTGAAAGTGTGAGATTCCTGCCGGCGAATCACCTGCTTCTAGTATTTGAGAACGAAGAGATGGCTTTCCAAGCCCTGCAAGCCGGCTCCTGGCAAGTGGGCCGGTCCACCCTTTGCCTTTTTAAGTGGACCCCAGACTTTGTCCCGAACAGATCAAAGCCTCTTCGTTACCCGCTTTGGGTGGAGCTTCCCAATCTGCCTTTCTTCCTGTATGGATTTCTTTGTGAAATCGTCTCACCGATCGGTCGCCCGATGGCCGCAAGACAGGATGTTGGGGGGTTAATCTACGATGGTGCTCAACATTCTTTCAATGCAAGATGGCATCCACAGATCTACGTTGAAACAGACCTGAACCAGGTCCTTCCCTCGAAGATCTCCATAAACTGTGGAGATGGTAAGACCTGGACACAAGAGGTTACTTACAAGAATTTGCCAAACGCGTTCTTCCGGTGCGGGCATCAAGGTCATAGGATCAAAGACTGCCCCCTGAAGAAAAGTACCAATAAAAACAAGCTTAAACCAGATGGGACCCTAGACCCTCTCCCCCAAGATGACACTCGGGGTCATCCCCCTCCAATGGAGGAAGAAGAGGGAACTCGCGTTGCTGAGACGGATTCAGAAGGATTCACAAAAGTGAGACGCAGGAGGAAAGTTAGCCCTCGAAGATCAACAGCAAGGAATACTACGACAGTTGCCCCCTCAAATAACATATACTGTAACCTAGAAAAAGAGATTAATGAGGTCGACTTCCTAGGGGACAACCACTTTGAAGAAGACCCCACTGATAATACCCTTGGGTGCTCTACCAACAAAGAAGACAACCAAGACGGTTATACAACGAGTAAAGAGGAAGGCTTCACTACCAGCAATGAAGACAACCCAGACAGTGAAAGCTCCTCTCTTGGTCCTACCCTCTTGGTATGCTTTCCAAGATTACCGCAACAAAAGTCAAAGCTTAAAGGAAAACAACCTTCGGGCATGCCTTGGAAGAGCCCCCTCAAGAGTAGGATCCTAAGTCAAGAAGTAGGGAGGAAAAAAGAAGACCACAAGAAGAAAAAAGATCGGGTCCCTCCCCTCAAAGAGGGCAACCATCATCAATGAAATTCACATCTCTAAACATCAGGGGTCTCTCTGACCCGTCAAGAGCTTTGATTCTTGGCCAGTGGTTCAAAGACAAGTGCTTCGCCCCTGACTTTATTTGCTTACAAGAGATTAAAATCGACGGAGAGGATCTACAGAAACGACTTAAATGCATTTCTCGGAACCACCTTTGGTTCTCCACTTCTCACCCTAGAGGGATGGGGGGTGCTTCTATCGGCATTAGTCACTCCTTGTCTGGCAATGTGACCTCGACTTTTGAAGGTCGGAATCACCGTTGGATTGCTGCCTCTTTCGGGTTCCCTTTCCAGTTCACTGTGGTCTCAATTTATGCCCCTAATGGTGAAGCAGATAGAATGGATACTTGGGCTTCCCTCGACTCCCTTTCTCACAATGTTCTGATTTGTGGGGACTTCAACATGGTTGAGTTTCCTGAGGACCGATGGAATAACAAAGGAAAAATTATTGACGGTTAGGAGAAAGAGATATGGGATAAAATCAAGCTCCATCTCGACCTGGTCGAGGTGAAAGACATGAAGGGGTTCTCCTGGTCAAATCTCCAGTCGGGGGACTCTTTGAGGAAAGCAAGACTTGATAGATGCTACATCGATTAGAACACCATCCTTCAGTGGGGTATTCCTTCGATTTCCCAACACATGGACCTGACTATCTCAGACCACTATCCGATTACTCTGTCTTTCAAATTGATTCCCATGTTCCAGAAAGCTCCTTGGTTTCATGCTTGTCAGACATCGTTTTCCCTCCCCTCTGTCCACCAAGAAATTTCTGAGGTGTGGACGGAAGCCTTTGCTTACTGTAATGAACCGGCTAAGTGTTGGAGAAGCGCAGTAGAAAGGACGCGAAAAATTCTAATCAGGACTCAAAAGGCTATAAGAGAAATCCGAAAAAAAAGAAGAGAAACAGTGTATCGGAGGCTCTCACGGCTTGAAGAAGAGGTGAACAAAGGTAAGTTACATTGCCAACAAGGTCTTTTGAAAATCAGGGGAAGACTAAGATTAGAGGAGGAGGTTCAAAGGAAAAATCTTCAAATTTTCTTCAAAGATTGGTGGGCAGGGAAGGCCGACAAACCAACGAAAGCGATGTGTAACATCCTCAAAAGGAAACAAGCTAGGGAATCCATCCCCCTATTGGTCGATAACAATGGAACTGAATGTTGCACAGAAGTGGAGAATAGATCTATCATCGTCGAACACTTTACCAATCTTCTCGGGGTCTCGACTCCTCTTTCCCCCCACAGGCGCGATTCCATGGCAACCATCTCAAGGGTTTCTCAAACCAGAATCCCACAGAACTTGATTGCTCTACTGGATGCTAACATCTCCGAGAATGAAATTATCGAGGTTATTGATGCCCTTCCCAATGGGAAAAGTCCGGGTCCGGATGGCTTTACCAATGAGTTTTTCAAGTCCTTCAAACATCAGGTGGCCACCCCACTGCACCTCGTGTGGCAAGAGGCTCTCTCTTTCGGTGCCCTCCCTGAGTGCCTGAATAATGGCATCAAGTTAATCCACAAACGGGCAGATAAGAACAAAATTGAAAACTGGCGTCTGATTACCATGCTCCAAACAGGATACAAGATAATTGCAAAAGTTATCACCAACAGAATCTCTTGTCATTTAAAGTCATGGCTGTGTGAGGACCAGAAAGGTTTTATCAAAGGTAGATCTATACTTGAAGCAATTATCGATATTTGGGAAGGCCTTGCTTTTGCTGAGGAGTCTGCTCAAGATCTGGTATTCATTAAGATCGACTTCGACAAAGCGTATGACAGATTGGAATGGGACTTTATTCTTCAATCATTGAAAGACCTTGGATGCAGCCAAAAGTTCACGAAGATGGTTTCCACTCTTCTTGGAAATGCTTCAACTAGAATAAACATCAACGGTAAGCTCTCTGAGCCCATTCGTTTAAAAAGATCAATTAGGCAAGGCTGCCCTCTGGCTCCATTACTATTCGCTATCGCCTCGAATGGACTCAGCTACCTATTAAAGCATCACATGGACACTGGCAATCTTAAGGGTCTTTCCTTACCTCTAAATCACGGCCAAATGATTGTGAGACTTTTTGCTGATGACATGAATGCCTTTGTGCATAACGATATAAACAGCATTGAGGTGTTTTGGTGGTGCCTCCACACCTTTTGTGTGGCATCAGGCTCAAAAATCAACCATGCTAAAACTGCTTTTAGAGCAATCAACGGACTACTCCCCAATTGTTGGTGGATCAGGGTTGTCAAGTTATCCCTAGCGGTCAAGTCTTCCGTCTCCTTGGCATTCTGATGGGATTCAACATCTCAATGGACCAACGCTGGAACTGGGTGCTATCCAAGCTGGATAGGAAGCTGAATCATTGGAAAGGTATGCAAGTCAACCTGGCAGGGCGTGCTATGGTTGTTAACACATTTATGCTGTCTACAATTATTTACTTTATCTCGTGTTGGAGACCTAAGGAGAAAGACTTGGCCAAAGTGGAAAGAATCTGCAAAAACTTCCTTTGGACTAGGGACCCCAACAGGAGGGGGATTCCCAAAATCAAATGGGAAACTTGCATTAGCCCTAAAGACTCAGGGGGCTTGGGAATCTTGGATATTGTTGGGTTGGCTGACAAGTTGGCGGCAAAGTGGCTTACCAAGGCTTGGAGCAATAGGGAGTCCTCTTGGGCTAAATTGATCTTCAGAAACACGGAAGACTTTACCTTAGTTGGCCACCCTGGTTGGAAGGACTTAGGGATTCTCACGCTTTTGTTCTCCCCCCACCCGGTCTTCCCTAAAGTCTCTAGCCTCGTGTGTTCCTTATGGAAGAATTGGAACAAGGCCAAACAGTTCATCAGAATCAGTGATGAGTGGAAGTGGGCGGCTGGCATAAGACAAAATGACTCTATTTGGTTCCCGATCAGCGGCATTCGGGGGGTGGAGTCTTGGAACCTCCAAACTGCAAGGCAGTTATGGAACAAGGGGTTCAAACAGTGGAAACAACTCTGGAAACAAGAGACCAGCCAGTGGATTAGGTTCGAAGGTTTGGATCCGAGACTTAGAGTTACCTTTGAGGAATGGACTCTTCTTCAAAGCAGGTGTTTAGCATGGGACCACTCAACTACCCGCCTTCTCTGCGGTCAGGATCTTCCTTGCTTGGAGGGCCTCAAATGGAGCAATGGTAAGAAGCTATCCAGAATCCCCAACTTCAAAGAGGATTTAGATGTTCACCACACCCTTAACAAGAGATGGTGCCTTTCTTGGACCAAACTTCGGTGGGAGCTAAAATTCATGTCTATTTGGCACCCCCTAATTGAGGTCAAAAAGTCCGTTCTCATGTGGTAGATCTTGCATAAAGGTATCTGGACCAATGCAAGGGCTAACAAAATCTGTGGTGTGCGGCCATGGTGCAAGCGTTGCCATCGGTGCATCGAAGATTTAGCTCACTTGTTCTTCGACTGCCCCAAGTCCCGTGTTATCTGGCATCACGTGACCCGAGTATTGAGACTCACGAGTCAAATCAACTGGCAACAAGTGATGTTGGGTGAGGCGATCAGCTGCTCATCGAGGTTGTGGAATGCCATCAGAGGTGAGGCTCTCTGGAAGATTTGGAGGGAGCGTTGTTCAATTTTGTCCAAACTCCTAAGGAATGGTCGATCGAGAAATCCTTGTTTCTCCTAGGTAAAAGAATCTCCCGAGTCAAGAGATCGCCACCGTTTAGACATCACTGTATTTATCTCCTCGAAAACAACAAGTTGAAACCCAAATGGGTCCCACATGAGGGTGATGATAATTTTATCCGCCTCATTTGTAATGCCCTGTAGCTTGCCATACTCCTCCCCTGCATTGTGGGATTTGGGGGGTCCCATGGGCACTAGTCCCATTCACTTGTAACTTTTTTTCTTTATTATAATTAAAGTCCGGGAGATTAGGCTAAGGCCGAACTTCCTTTATTAAAAAAAAAAGTCTCTAAACATTCAAGGGAATGATGATTATCTTCCGCTACTATGATCTTTTAAGATTGGGGTCTTATACTCTTTTTACCACGTTCTTTTGCTCTCCTCTTTCATTTGAGGTAGTAGGGCGAAGGGAAGGTGACTCCTTTGACAGGACTCTTCCAAGGAAGTCCTATGGGGGCCACAATTTCTCTAATGAATCATATGCGAAGAAGGATGGTTGGGCATTGCCACCTAGTGTGGGTACTTGGAAGTGTTTTACCTATTGGGGATGAACCTATTGCAGCTAAATCAAGCAGGTTTAAGTAAGCGATAATTTTTTCAATCCCTTGTTTATGTATTTTACTTAAATGTTCTATTTATTCAATTTGATTACAAAAAAAATTCATTATAATTGATTGTTTTAGAGAACTAGCTCGTGTGATTATTAATATTAATTTTCTATGTTTTCCATAGTGAAAATGAAGCATCAAAATCTTCATTGTGATTAGACATAATATATCTTTTTATTACATGTTCAATCTCAAAATCCAACATTTTGAAGTAAAAAAGTCCAAGAAATGCAAGTGAATCTTTGACATTGAATCATTGATAGGGTAAGATAACCATGCTTCTACCTCAAATGAGATGAGAATGAAAGCATGTTAACCATTATGCAAACGACTGATTATAAGACACAAGGGTCAAGAATATGGTACATTGATAACGTATGCAATAATCGCATGTGTTGCAACAAGCACTTCTTCTCAAGTATGTAGGTACCATCAGCCAAAGGGCATGTGAAGATAGGTGATGATAGCCCCCATGGAATCACACATATAGGTGATGTTATGTTTTATTGATCTCATAAGGCTAATTGCTTGAAAGATGTTCTTAGTGCTCCCATTATTACAAAGAAATTTATTTCTATGGGTCAAATGGTTGAGAGAGGATTGCATATCAAATTCAATGAGATGGATGCTTTGTGGAAAACTCTAAGGAAGAGAACAGATTGGGGGATAAAGGAAAGCAAAGTCGATGCATTTTTCAAAACATATGGTAGGGAGGATGAGATGAGGAATCGATAACGACCATAGATACATTTCTGGCTCGTTCTATAAATATATTTCCATTGACTCCGTTTTATATCTACACACATTTTTCCTCCTTTGTCCACATTCAATACACGTGTCTGATTACAACTCTCAACATACTACGATAACGACAACCTATTTAATAAATGTAGCTCGAATTCTTCTACTTGAGTGTCTCCTCTTGGGGAGCATTCCTCCTCCCCCATCAACATTAAGGTCGATGTGGCATAACCTTTGATTGATTATACATCTCCTTTTACCTTGTAATCAACAGGCAACTTGACAAAGATTTTTTTTTATAAAATAAGAACATGACACAACCTTTTATTATAAAATAAGAACAGTGTATAAGATGTCGTGAACCTTCAGTTTTGTGAGATATTTTGTGATAGTGTCATCAGCCATACATGGCTGTTGCCGTTTGTGATGGTAGCCGGTAGAAGGAAAAAAGCACAGATATGCCTTTTCTTTATTTCAAGAGGACATATCTGTATGGTCGACCATATCCCAAAAAATATCCCTTTGCATGACATACTTTTGTATACGCAAGTCAGGAAGTTCACCTTTTGTTGATATACGAAGCCAAGAAGAACTCTTCGAACATATCCAAATATTTCCGGGCATACAATCTTCGCGCAAACAACTTACACCAAAATGAAAGAAAACATTGGAAGGATAATAGATTATTCTTTTATTTGGAGATCATGATCACATGGTATTCGAGTGTCCTAAGAAGAAGAAACAAGCTGGAATTATAACTTCCACGATCAATATCCCACATCAAAAGAATCATCATGGGAGTGGAAACAAGAATATAGTTCATCACAAAAAACATACCCTTGATTATATCCCTAGATATACTACAAACCCGTTCAAGTTCCATCATGGATATCCATCATCATCCTATTCGAGTACCACATATCAAGAACTATACAAAGGTCAAGAGCTATTAAAGTTCAAGTCTTAGAAGATCTCACATTCATACAACCACTTCTCTTGGAACTCGTCGCTTGAGGTCTAGTCCATCTCCCTCAAGGGAGTTCTTCTAATCTAGATATCATGTTTCATACCTATGGTCCCGGGTTGAGGGATCTCATGTATCATCTCTAGTCGACTTATGCATACGTATGGGTACCAAGTTGTGGGACTTCTTGTATCAATGGCATATTCGTGTATTATTTTCCAATGTGGGGGATTTTTTAATCATAAGTATTATTCCAAAATCATATTTAGTCTAGTCAGAGGGTAGAATCTGGAGCTCCCATGAGAGTAATAAGAGAATATGGTATGTCATTCTTGGATGAATAAACAAGATGACTTGTGTAAAATAGAGTGATTGTTGAGAAACTTGGGCAAAGTCATCTTCATTGCAACTATGTTCCATAGTTGTTTTGCAAAAAGAACATACTTCATCATATAGTTTCACATTGGGTAGTTGGTCCCACCAAGCCTATCTTTATCTTGAAGAATTAGGCCATTCCTCCTCCCCTGTCAACGAGGTCGATGTGGCATGACCTTTGATTGATTATACATCTGCTTTTACCTTGTAATCAACAGGCAACTTGACACAACTTTCTTTTATAAAATAAGAACATGACTCAACTTTTTTTATAAAATAAGAATAGTGGATAAGACGTTGTGAACCTTCAGTTTTGTGAGATATTTTGTGATAGTGGCATTAGCCATAGATGGCTGTTGTCTTTTGTGATGGTAGCCGGTAGAACGAAGAAAGCACAGATATGCCTTTTCTTTATTGCAAGCGGACATACCTGTTAAGTCAACCATATGCCAAAACTTTTGTATACGCAAATCAGGAAGTTCCCCTTTTGTTGATATACGAAGCTGAGAAGAGCTCTTCGAACATATTCAAATATCTCCAGACGTAGGATCTCCATCTTCTACATTCTTTTACATTTCAAGCTTCTTTGTCTACCACTCGCTACTTCCTTATCTTTAATAATCAGTTCAAGTGCAATTCATGTTAATCACTCGAAGTGCTATTCTTGTCAATTACCTATTCCATTTAAAGTGAGGAAGATGCCTTACACGTGCCAAAGTGCGCACATCATGGGCGCTGACTGGAGTTTACATAAGCAGACCATGAAGAGTATGCGCATTTTACATATCTCCAAACAATTGGACATTACATAACCACGCACAAGTGTACACACACACACATATGGAGTTTACATAAGAGCAAGCAAGGAGATCGACATACCAAAAAATGCTATGGGTCGAAAAGCTATCTATTGATAGATGATCAGTAAAATGAGAATGAGAGATGCAAGAGGTGTAAGTGAATTCTCAAGTACAGTGTACCACCACATATGAGTATATCATGTATTTGTGGTTACATGGGAAAAAGACCACTTGCAAGCATAGAGTAAAAATGCCCATGTATAGGGAAATAGTTCACGTCAAATCTACTTGAGGGACACATAAATGTAACAAAACCCTATCGAGTGAATAATGTGAACACCTACATGGAGTGACAGATCATCCTCCTAGAAGGTAGTAAGCATAAAGCTTCACAAAAACCTTCCCTTGGAAGGTATTGCGTGAATATATATGTCACGTTATCTTGTGTAAGCACTTTTTACCATGTTAATATCTCCAACATGAGTGCACAACTCCCCCCTCAAGTTCTAAGGATATTCATAAATTGACTCAATTGGGAAACTGCATAGTTATGTCTGTTCATGTGGTACATACGTATAACAGCCATCCCATACCCTTTTAATAATAAGAAGAAGTACCAAATTAATCACTTGCATCATGAATTGAGAACTAAATCATGTTTGGACTCATGTTGAGATATGTTTGCAATCCTCAAAACCAAAAGGCTCAAGTAGTTTATCAATATATGTTGCTTGATGCACAACAACTCCCCCCTCAAGTGCCACAGCTATTCATAAGTTGACTCAATCGGGAAACTGCATATTTATGTGTGGTCCTGTGGTAAATATGTATAACAAACATCCCATAGCTTTTTAGTAATATGAAGTACCGAATTCATTACTTGCATCCTCAATTAAGAACCTAAATCATGTTTCAACTCATTCTGAGATATGCTTGAAATCCTCAAAACCAAAACACTAAATTAGTTTCTCAATATACTTTTCTTGATGTTCAACAAGTCTTCTCTCAATAGATACAAACTAGATGCCATGATAATACTCTCAAAGAGCAAGATATGTAACAAGAGAAGTATGTTGCAAATATTCCTTAATCATGCCAATTTTCTCATCACATGGCCCAATCAACAAAATATCATCAACATAAACAAAACATTATAAAATCAGCCCAATCTTTGCATACATAAAGTGTATCTTCAATTGGAATACATATAAAACTAAGAGTAATC
Organism: Ceratopteris richardii; assembly: GCA_020310875.1. Classification (NCBI taxonomy): domain Eukaryota; kingdom Viridiplantae; phylum Streptophyta; class Polypodiopsida; order Polypodiales; family Pteridaceae; genus Ceratopteris; species Ceratopteris richardii. The sequence continues at coordinate 102,234,176 of CM035423.1, forward strand.
AAGTGCTTATGTATATTGGGAGTATCAAACACATTTTGATACTCATGTCCTTGATACTCCATAAATCCTTACACAAGTTACAAACCACATGCAACACTACAACATATGAGGGGCATACCGACGCTGCATATACCGACGGTCATAGTCGGTGTCGGTATAAACCTCGGAAATTCTCACTAAGAGATACCGACGGTCAAGTGACCGTCGGTATGACCGTTTTAAACGGATCGTCGGTGTGGCCCGCAGCCGCCGGTATAAGCATCGGTATAGGCATCGGTATATGCGTCAGTATGAGCGTCGGTATAAGCGTCGGTAAATTATTGGCAACTACCGATGCGTATACCGACGTCCATACCGGCGCCTATACCAGCGGCGAATTTTTAAACATACCGCGAACCCAAGAGCAAAACTTCACATTTCTGCGCATGTTTGAGTACTATCGGTCTAATGTCGAACTTGCGCGTGCGAACCTGCATTGTCTTGTGCACACACACACACGGATCTCTCTCTCTACACACACACTCTCTCTCGGCTTAGCTCTCACATATTGGTAAGTGCTGCGCGTACTGTTAGCATTTGTGTTTCTCTATGCTTTAGGGTTTCTAATTTCTCTTTTCGTTGATTTTGCAGAAGTTCGTTGGCGTCGATTGTTTGGAATTGGACGAGAGACGACCTACATTACACTTTGACGACAACGATTCAAAAAGAGATATACTTGTAAGTGATTCTTTTATTCGCTATTGATAGAGAGAGAAGGAGAGAGAGAGAGAGAGAGAGAGAGAGAAAGAGAGAGAGAGAGAGAGAAAGAAAGAGAGAGAGAAGAGAAAGGAAGATACACATTAATTTACACATGCATACATACACACGTACATGTACACACATCCATGCTTACATACACACACCTATACACACATGCATGCTTACATACACACACCTATACACACATGCATGCTTACATACACACACACATATACACATATGCATGCATACACACACACATAAATTTACACACATGCATACATACTAATGCATACACACATACATACACACACATATATACACATATGCATACATACACATACACACACACACATATACACACATACATACACACACGCATATATACACACATATACACACATGCATGCATACATACACACACATATACCGGCATGCATGCATACACACATATATACACACATGCATACATACACACATATACACACATGCATGTATACATACACACACATGTATACGCATGCATACACATACACACACATACACATACATGCATGCATACATACACACACGTACACACACATGCACACACATGCATGCCTACATACACACACATACACATACACACACATGTATACACATGTATACATACACACACACATGTACACATGCATACATGCATACACACACATATATACACACATGCATACATACACACATATAATCCTATTTTTATTTTGAAGTTTTTGTTTTACATCAAATATATAAAAATAGGATTAGGGTTTTAGGGTTAAATATTTAAGATTAGAGTTTTAGGGTTTTAAATAGGATTAGGGTTTTAGGGTTAAATATTTAAGATTAGGGTTTTAGGGTTTTAGGTCTAGATATTTAAGATTAAGGTTTTAGGGTTTAGTATTTCAGATTTAAGTCTAAGTCTTTCTGATTAGGGTTTTAGGATTTTAATACGTATATTACATATTTACACAAACACACATATACATATAATATATACATACATGTAGATACACATGCATACAAAAATATACATAGAATTTTAAGATTAGGGTTTTAATTAAATATATATAATTAAATATATAAAATTAAATATATAAAAATAGGATTATGTAAGGAAAAAAATCTGAATATATAAATAAATATATATAAAATAAGATAATTATATACATAAATAAATATAAAAAGAATTAGTGTTTAAAATAATTTAATTAAATATTTATAATTAAATATATAAAATTAAATATATAAAACTAAATATATAAAAATAGGAAAAAAAATCTGAATATATAAATAAATATATATATAAAATAAGATAATTATATACATAAATAAATATAAAAAGAACTAGTGTTTTAAATAATTTAATTAAATATATATAATTAAATATATAAAATTAAATATATAAAAATAGGATTACGTAAGGAAAAAAAATTTGAATATATAAATAAATATGTAGATAACATATATACACAAGCACACATATATATATAATACATACATACATGTAGATACACATGCATACAAAAATATACATATTTTAGATTTAAATATTTAAGATTAGGGTTTTAGGGTTATAACACCTACATAAGATATATGCACACATACACATGCACATGTAATACATATATACATGTATATACACATGTATATAGAAATATACATATTTTAGGTCTACATATTTAAGATTAGGGTTTTAGGGTTTAGTATTTGAGATTTAAGTCTAAGTCTTTCTGATTAGGGTTTTAGGATTTTAATACGTAGATTACATATATACACAAACACACATATACATATAATACATACATACATGTAGATACACATGCATACAAAAATATACATAGAATTTTAAGATTAGGGTTTTAATTAAATATATATAATTAAATATATAAAATCAAATATATAAAAATAGGATTATGTAAGGAAAAAAAATCTGAATATATAAATAAAAATATATATAAAATAAGATAATTATATACATAAATAAATATAAAAAGAACTAGTGTTTTAAATAATTTAATTAAATATTTATAATTAAATATATAAAATTAAATATATAAAAATAGGATTACGTAAGAAAAAAATCTGAATATATAAATAAATATATAGTTAAAATAAGATAATTATATACATAAATAAATATAAAAAGAACTAGTGTTTTAAATTATTTAATTAAATATATATAATTAAATATAATTTAGTAAAGAAAAAATCTGAATATATAAATAAATATATAAATACACAAACACACATACTTATATACCTATCTATATTCACATATATATACATATACACATATATATACACATGCATACATATATATACATGTTTTAGTTCTAGGTCATTTGGATTAGGGTTTTAGGGTTTTAACACGTACATAACATATATACACACATACACATACACATATAATACATATATACATGTATATACACATGTGTATAGAAATATACGTAATTTAGGTCCAAATCTTTAAAATTAGGGTTTTAGGGTTTAGGCATACATATAACTTAATTAAAATAAATCTATATAAAAAATAGGATCAATCAAGAAAAAATCCGAATATATAGATAAAATAGGATAGCTATATAGATTAGGATTTTAAAACTAGGATTTTAAGTTTTTTTAGGTATTTAAGTATTTAGGTCTTTAAGAGTTAGATTTTTAGGTTTAATAAAAAAAGAAATGTTCTAAAATGTTCTAAAATGTCCATATTGTAGCAGATGGCTTCTTTGGATCCTGAAGAGAGAATGGCATGTCCTTGCACACAGTGCAAGTATCAAATTTATCGGAAACGATGGATTTGTACTGCACATGTTAGAGAGTATGGGTCCTTTGATAGGAGTCGACTGGAAAACCTACGCTATCATTCGCATGGTCCCCCAGGTGAGCCGATGGATCCAAACGACATTGCACCGGTAACATCTCGTGGACAAAAGAGAGCAAAAAAGCACTTAGACGTAGAAGCAAGCACTAATAATATTACACAGAATGAACATATGGAAGAGATGTTTGAAGCTTTTTATGAGATAGACGAAGACCATGATGGTGAAGAAGGTGTCGACGAGAGTTTCATGGACACAACAGAAATTCTACGATCAGAAGTTGATGAAGAATATGAAAACATGCAAAGATTAGCTCGTTTACCACTTTACAATGGAGCAAAGATATCTATACTACGTGCTTCACTCGCGATGCTCAATCTGCAATCCATTTATGGATGGTCAGATAGTAGTGTCACTGAATTGTTCAGGTAAGTGGAGAACAAATTGGCTTTCATTGTTGTATCACAATAACTTCATTTACTAATATCATTTTAATTGCTTATTGCAGGCTTCTTAAAGATCAAATTTTGCCAGAGGGCAATGACATGCCTCCAACACGTGGAGATGCGAAAAAACTTTTACAGTCCATTTGCTTCAAGTCGACTCCACAAGATTATGGACAGATGAAAGGGATACATTTGTACTTCCTGAACACTGTGAGCAAGTTGTTTTTATACCAGATTCAAAAGATCCAGAGTGGCTATTTGTTTTACAAGTCGCTCCACGTAGTAGACAAATTTTTGGAAATGCAGATGTAGAAGAAAGTCCATCTCTAGTGGACTCAGAGATTCATTCGATAGTTGAGGAGGAAGAGATCATTGTTTCAGAAGAAGAGGTCATTGAAGAAGAGGTCATTGTTCGAGAAGACGAAGCAATAGACGATGATCAGGAGGAAACCAGCATAGCAAGCGATTTAGAAGCCATCAATTTAGAGATAGATATTCTCGGTGCATCGGATCTTCAAGAGGATGCTAGAATAGAGGACTTTTGAATAAAAGACTTGTACGTACTAATTTTTGGTTTTTTTTTTGTTTATTCCCTATATTATTTTTCTTATCGCATGCTAATTATTTGAGTTCTTTTATTACAGAGCACGATGGGAGACAGTCCTCCAGTCACTCCACAGTCCATGACAGAGGAGCAGTTTTTGGAGTTCATCTCTCAGGTTCCTCCTGCGTATATGGCCGCTGCATCATAGTATTGGATCGCTCGTGGTAGCACTCCTCCCGGCCTCACTCCTGGCGGTGTCACTCCCGCCGGTGTCACTCCTGCTGGTGTCACTCCTGAGGGTGGTGCTACTCCCGTAGGAGGTATGTCTCCTAGCTTTGTGACTCCACCACGACCATCTTTGCAGCCATCTCCTACTGGATCTACTAGTAGACATGTGCATTCGACACCTCAGCGCGATACAGGGTCTGGCCCGTCTCGTAGATCGAGGTCACGCTTTGGAACAGGAGGTTCTAGGAGTGGATCTACAGGTAGGTCTGGAGGCGGAGGCGACGGTTGTTGTGGAGGCAGTGCGACGGACGTTGTGTCGCCCGCTTCTACTCCTAGGACGAGTACCTCAGATGTAGGTACGCCACGCAGTACACCACGCAGTACACCACGTACACCTTGGGGTGCTCATGACCATGATGACTCCAAGGTGTATAGTATCCGAGATGGAGCTCCGGTGATGGATGTGGCTGGCAAAGCAATGCGTGCACGCATACGATAGCTTTGCTCCATCCAGTTTGGACACTCCATCATGCGGAAATGGAGTGAACAGGATAAAGATCGGAAGAATTATATCACACAGACGATTTACCAGGAGTTCCGACCAGCCGATGAACAGTCGATGGTCAGTTCAGAGTGGATTCTGCATACCGCACGTGAGGTCATGTCGCATCGATGATCCGAGGCTCGTGATGCATTCAGAGAAGGCTTACCAAAGCCTGTGTGGTTAGATGCTGAGGAGTGGGACATGATTCATGATGAGCGGCAGCAGACTCTTGATCGATATCGCCAACAACGAAATGCCGTAGCCACACGTCTAGACACGATTGGACCGTCACATTTGGGCAGCGCCGGATATGACATGATGCGTCATGAGTTTGTAAGTACCATTTCATTTATAGAATTTATTTGTGTTAAATTTCTCATATATATTTCTCTAATCTTTTTATATTTGTTTTAGGAGCTGGCAATGGGTCGTCCTCCAACACGATCGGAGGAGATGGATATAGTCATGGGTTGACTGCACTATTGCAGGACTTGGAGGGATGCGGTGCGGTAGTTTCATGGGAGCGTTTGCGATGAGGTAATTAATTTATAAACTTGGTTTTTACTTGTTTGTAATTTTCATTTAAATTTATCTCATTTCATTATTGTTCTTTGTTGCAGGACTGTTGATATGGAACGTTCTTTGCATGTGTATGGTAGTGGAAGACCAATATTTTGTATTTGATTTCCATATGGAAATACATTGTTTTGCCACATTTTGTAAAAGCGTCATATATGACAGTGGTTTGCCACACTCTTGTACATGCTTCATTATTGAAATATATAACTTCTTTTGTACATGCTTCATTGTTCATTCTGATTATCGATCTCTTTTGTGTACAATAATACTCTGTTTCAAGAAATCATATTTCGGTTGTCATTAGAGTACACATCACATGTACTCGGTTTTTTTTGGGCAGAGTGTATTGTCTTTTGTTCAGCAACATCATAGTAATGTTGCTGTAGCAAAAGACAAAACATTCTGCCCAAAAAAAATTTTGCAGGTACGGTCATCGATATAAGCGACGGTACTCCCAGTAGTGTCATCGGAATAATCATCGGTACACCCAGGAGGGTATGCAGCAGAAAGCAATTTCCGACGCTTATACCGACGCGTATACCGACGCATATACCGACGCCTATACCGACGCTTTTACCGACGTCTAGACTGATGCCTATACCAACTCTTTCGTACCGACGCGGAGACCGACCTCTACACCGGCGTCACGGCAAATAAAACCGCGTTCATTTTCCTCGGTAAAAACCTTGGTATACCATCGATCTGTTGTAGTGATGCTCTTGACCTTTGATGGCAAATCCTAGAGGTTGCTTCACATAGACCTCTTCTTGTGTATCACCATTCAAGAAGTTTTTTTATATCCAATCAATGAGCAATCGATTCGAATCACAAAATCAATGCTCGTCATGTATGAAGTAGGTGCAAAGTTTTCCTCACAATCATTCCCATACTTTTGTGCAAAACCTTTTGCAATTAATATGCCTTCTTAGCAATCGATCCTACCATCTAACTTTCTTTTGATCTTTTAAACCCACTGAATACCAATGGCATTCTTCCCTTTTGAAAATTCACATAAGTCCCAAGTGTAATTTTGGTTATAACCTAATTCTGACTACATTGTGAATAGAATCCAATTTAGATTGCATTGATCTCATACATTATGAATCATCCTATGCATCTTCAAAAGTAAGTGCCTCTTCATTACATGTAGTTGCAATTACAAATACATCCACAACGTCACTTGAATTAAGTTTAATTTTTGTGAATTAAATCCAATTTGGTTTGAATTATGATGCTTCAATTTGAATCATTGCATGTATCTTTAGATACATCCACAAATTCACTTAATGCATGGCAAGAGGATGATCTTGTTCTACCAAGGAAAGAACCACTCAACTTGCCATCTTCCAATATCTTTTGAAACCATTTTAGGATAGATTGTACATCCTTGACATACATGTATTCTTCATCTAATACATCACCAAAATATTTATCAATAGTGGGATGAATATCATGTTGAATGTCAACCACTTATAGCTTCAAAGTTTGCAAATTTTGAGTGCTGGTTGGATAGATATTTTTAGCCTTCTTCGGCTGAAATTTTTCATCCATGTTTCTCTATAAAAGTTTTGACAATTTTTAGTCATGTTGGGTTCGAATGCATGACCCATATTTGGCTAAAAACATTTATCTCTTTGAACATCATTTGGATTGTTTACATGGCCATATTCAAGCGCACAACTTTAAAACAAAGGCACGAGTGTATCAAACACATTTTGTGAGGTAATTGTAGTTTCAATTTGCATTCAATTGAAGGATAAGCTGAAAGTCTCATAAAAAATGTCAAATTTTGACTTATATTAATTCTATACATGAATGGATGATATAAGCAATAACCTTTGACCTCGCTACTATATCCAAAAAAATTATATTTCTTTGCCTTGGGATCAAGTTTGTGACATTGTTTTGATGGCACAAGAGCATATACAAAACAATGATATATGCACATATGACTAACCATTCGCTTCTCTTGATTATAAGCCTTATAAGGTGTAATGACTCCCAATGTTTTTGTCTGACAACAACTCAAAACATAGCTTGCGAGCGAGCATCAACACCTCCATCCAAACATTATGTGGAATATGCTTTTCTTTAAACATACATCATGCTATTTCAGAAAGTGTTCTATTTTTGCATTCCACAACACCATTTTATTGAGGTCTATATGACAATATACATTGATGTGCAATTCCTCTTTCAGTGAGAAAAGAATTGAATTCATTTGACATGTATTCACCATCATGATCCATGTGAAGAGTCAAAAGCGTATTTCCACAAACATTTTCATTGATAGTTTTAAAACAATGAAATCAAGAGAATATGTCATTCTTTGAATTCATAGGATACACCCAAGTATGGGATGTTGCATCATCAATGAAGGTAAGAGAGTATACATGCTCTACAAAAAATGGACTCTTACACTCACCACATACATTAGTACGAACAAGTTGCAATTTTTGTGTAGCATGTGTTATTGTGAAAGTATAAGAGGAAAAGACAAGATTTCTAAAAATACTAGAATAGTGAAGAATAGAACAAGAAGCAAGAAAAGAACTTGAAGAAGAACTTAGAATGTAGTTACTTGGAGATGAGGACTTCATGGTATCCCAAGATTGGCATTTGCAACACTAAGGATGTATGTGGCCAAGCCCTCCTTATATAGGTTCTCAAGGGTGGTTACAAATTGATGATATCAACCAATCTGAAATAGGATCTCTAGATGCTATAATCAAGCATGTAGAGAGTCGCTATTAGAGTTTGCATAGTCTAAATGTGATAGAGGCATTAGTTTATCCAAATTCTTAACCAATCATGTGGTATTCCTCCCTGGCATTACCCTCTACTCAAGTGACGAGTTCCATGCACAACAGTTCAGATCGCGCTCGATCATGGTGAATGTAATAAGAGAATATGGTGTTACAAGATGAATTGTGTAAAGATGCAAGAAATAAATATGATGTGGACTTAGTCAAGAGCATGACTATGTTTTCCATGAATAACAAGATACATGGCTAATGAGTGGAAAATTCATCATATAAGGTGATCAAGAGATTGGTTACGTAATTTCAGACGAATAAATTTACCAATTTCAAGCTTACTTGATTGTTCTTTCCCAATAGATGTATCCTTTGAATCCTCATGTGTTGGTGATTAATTTATTTTCTCTAATTCGAAAACGATGGAAAGAATGTCTTTATGATTCATCTTATGGGTATCCTTATGATGCTCATTATCCTCATGTATATTCTTCATATCAATGACTGTACTTTGTGGGGCCTTAGAGATTGATGGCTGAGAAACCTGGGCAAGGTCATCTTCATTCCTCAAGACATCTTCATCTTGAACTTGGTTGTCTTTTAATACTTGATTCTCACATTGACATACTTGCTTGTCAAGCTCATCTAAAGTATTTATCTAAGACATAGAGATCAAATGGCCCTTTATTTCACTCTGAGACACCTTTGAAATTGATTAACTAGATATTCCTCTTGATATGTTGATCCTTGAAATAAATTTGTGGAGTCTAATACAAATTCTACATCTAAGTAATCACTTTGTTGTAAACTCCTTTCAAAAACTTGGAGTTTTTAATATATAGCCTTTAAAGTAAATTTGATATTTTTGTGCGTGGATGTGGAATCCATCATTCTTGAATTGGACTTGATCTTGTATTCTTTCCAAAATGCTAGGGTAGCTCTAGTTTGTGACCTCGCACTAGAGGAGCAAGGTTTACAAAATATGCTTTTGATTACAAGATCCCTCGTAGTGGAAAAGATTGAAAACTATAGAACCATTGCATGATGTCCCACATCCTTTAACTAATAAGTATGGATAATGTAATTAAAGAGGATGCAAGATATCCCACAATTCAGGATCATAGGTATAAAGCAAAATATCTAAATTTCAAGAAATCCCTTGAGGAAGATGAACTAGTTACAAGAAATAACTGGATACGATATGATAATAGGAGATTAAAAGAGGATGCCCAAAATACTAGACTAAATAAGATTGGAATAAGAAGCGAGACAAGAACTACACAATAACTTATAAAGTACATATGGCATTGGAAAGATTTAGGACTTATGTGCTCAAGCCCTCCTTGTAATGGTATTCAAAGGTAGTTATGAACTGATGATGTCATCAATTTTATGATCTATCCAAAACAAGACCTCTAGATGTCAAAATCAAGCAAATAGATAATCGATCTTAAGGTCTTCCTCCATGAAATTGTTTTTCCTTTTGTACAATATCAAGTGCTTGTGCTCCCTCATGATTACTCCTTCTTGTAAAATAAGAGACAAAACCTCATTAAAAGTACACATATTTGGATTTTCTTTTGCAAGCGAACAAAGTATAATAGCAAATGTTTGAAAAGATTCTCGACATTATTTGATTAGTGTTGAAAGTAGTGCTCCATCTAGAATGATATCACCAATGTTTGCCAATTGGTCTTCTAAATCCTTGATGCATGTAACATATACATCCACTAACTCTTCCCCATCCATATGCACATCTTCAAGTTTCTTTTTAGGTAAGCAATACATGCTTCATTGCACATGGGATACAAAAAATAAAATGTATCCCAAGATTTCTTTAAATATTGCATGACCACATGTGCAGTATGTTGCTTTAAGAAAGAGCATTTGATGCATAAGCTTAAGGAGCATTTTCACCCCATTTACGTTTCACTTATGTAAGTGGATAAGGTCTAGTCGATGTATTTAAAGAGGAACGTGAATCTGGTATTAGAGCAATTTTAGGTCCTTCTCAACCTACTGTTTTTTGCATCCATCACACAGAGGTTGAAAAGTACAAATTAATCTAGAAGCATAGACATATAAATCTCAACACTAAAATATCTCTTCTGCCAGGAGTTCTAGACCTGGTCTCAAAGCCATTTGTGCAATTCGAATTCCCATCATGGTTACATATTGTTTGAGCTTGCATTTCAACTTTTTGAAGTTCATATCTTGTTACTTTTGAGTTCTCTAGCATAATGGCAAGCAAGAATAACTTGTACGGCATGCTTTAAGATAAAGATAAACTTGATGGGACCAACTACATAATGTGCTCTTATAGGATGAATTATGTTCTTTTTGCAAAACAACTATGGAACATAGTTGTAGATGTTCATAAGCAACTTGATAGTTCTTCTAGCACATGGCCTATTGTCATAGATTAAGTGTAAGAGAGTGAGGAAGCACTAATAAAAGTACACACAAGAAGGAAGATGGAGATTGGCACGTCAAGAAAGTCAATGGTTGGAAGAGCTACTTATGTCTGGTCTTGTGGTACATACGTATAACAAACATCCCATAGATTTATAATAATAAGAAGGAACACATTCCTCACTTGCATCCTGAATTGAGAACATAAATCATGTTTCCACTCATCTTGAGATATTCTTGCAATCCTCTAAACCAAAATGTTGAAGTAGTTTCTCAATATATTTTGCTTGATACACAACAACTCCCCCCTCAAGTGCTAGGGCTATTCATAAATTGACTCAATTAGGAAACTGCATACCTATTTGTGGTCTTGTGGTCCATATGTATAAAGAAACATCCCATAGATTTTTAATATTAAGAAGGACAAAAATCATCACTTGCATCCTCAATTGAGAACTGAAATCACGTTTCAACTCATGTTGAAATATGCTTGCTATTGAGCCCATCAAACACTCTGGTCAAATTCAAACTAGTCAAAGTCAAGATGGTCAAGGTCAAAGCAATTAAAGTCAAGTTGGTCAAGCCCCACAGGTAGTGCACAATCAATTTGTTCACAATGGTTATGTTTTATAGAAATGGATGCACGTTGCAGATTTTCTTTCTCTAAGTTTCAAAGGTTTTAAAGGTGTTTGGAAGGTTCAAGTGAACCCTCCCTTATGTACACATTTGGAGAATTGAAGGATAAAATTGAAGGTATGTGAAGTGGAAGCCATACACAAAAGTGAAAGTATGGCCCCCCAGTTAGAATTTTGTTTTTAGTCCTAAAGTCACTACATGACAAAACAAGGAGTGCTTTATTGTCTACATTTTGAAACAATCTTGGGAAATAAAAGTGAGGACCAAGATACTCTATCAGTTAGAAGTGGCACGTAAGTGAATCGACACTCAAGCCAAGGGCATGCATTATTCTTGGTTAGACCAAGCAAGGTGAGCATAGTCTACACTAGAGAGAAGATCAAGAGACACTCAGTCAGTGCACGACATAGAGAAGAAAGTGTGAGGCAAAGTGTGCAAGAGGGTGCTCTAGTGTGCAGGGAAGGTGTGTAGAGGAGTGTTAAGCAAGGCAATCAAGGTGTCACAAGGTCCCATTCAGGTTTTGTGTGCATCGATAGAAGGTGTCCATCCCTCCTCCCCTATTGGAAGATTGAGTGCAAGGTGTGCACAAGTGCAAGCTCTGGGAGAAGGTGGATGTCTAGTGCAGAGAAGGTTGGTGGCACAAAGAACCTTGGGTATTTTTTAACGTTGTTTGATTGTGTACTCTTTGGGATTACGCATTACACATAGAGAGCATTTGGCTTTGTGCTATACATCATCATTGTAGTTTTCTCTTTATAATCTATATACAAAAGCTTTCGGTGTCTGTATTTTTCTTCTTCTCCTTATTCGTTCTCCTACAAACACTCAAGTTCCATTGTACAAAAGGATCCCCCAACAAAATTTGGCATGCCCGATGGGACCCAAGGAGGCTTGAGCATAGGAGAAGCAATATTTGCAAAGAGCAAAAGAAGTGCAAGGATACCGATAGTGATGGTCTGAGAGGTAATCTTTCTTTTATCGGGATTCTCTTAGTCTAAGAGGAGTATGAGCAGCTCATCACTACAACCCACTCTCAAACCTTGAGGGTCCCTCGCAAAACAACAAGAAGAAAATTAGTTCAAAGGTCAACCAACCCTTTATCATCAACATCATCAGTAAGGAATATGGCTACTCAGGTAGATTTAGAAACTCTACTCTCCTAATTAAATATCAAATTTCAATCTTCCAAGGGATTGGCACAAGAAGACCGAGATGAACACATTAGGAGATTTTTAGCATTATGCAAGAAAAGAGGTTTGATGGGAAGAGAAGATGCATTTTTTTTCTTTTCCCTACAACATTAGAAGGGTTGGCAGAAAAATGGTTTAGTGAGTTTGCCGATAATCACTTCACTACATGGGACCTCATGAAAGAAGCATTTAAGACACAATTCCAACAAGGAAACACAACCAAAAATATTACTGAAGAGTTAGAAAATCTAAGGCTAGGTTCTAAGGAGACCTTTCCTGAATTTGTCATCAGAGCCAAGGCATTGATGGCTAAATTACCCGACCCTCCCCATGATTTTTTCATCAAGAAGTGGCTGGCTAAACCACTTCCAATATCAACAGAGTGTAAAATTAAAAAGAGTTAGTGTTACCTATATCAACAATTGAAGAGTTCAGTAATATAGCTACAAGATTCGAGCAGATTAGGCATCAATGTGGGACAAGCTCTTCCAATTTATCATATCTTGCAGAATCGGATGATCCAATAATTGAGTTAAGGAAGGAACTTGAGAGCTTCAAAAGGAAAAAACCCCACAAAGAGGAGGGAAGTGCAGTAACTGAGCTGAGGCAAGAAATTGATGCCTTAAAGCTACAAAAAGAAGAGGAAGCCCAAGTAGAAGAGTTGGCACAACGTTGACAGGAGTTACAAGAGGTGGTATCAAAAATGGATTATGGTGCACCATGTACAGCAAACACGGTCATGTGGTAAGTGAGTATCCACGTTTGATTGTAACTTGTCAGCTATGCAAGAAACTCATTCATGAGGCTCAAGAATGTCACTCAAAAGGGATGCTTGCCCAATATTATTGGGCACAAGGAGATGCTCAACTATCAACCAATGTAATGGCAGTAACCCTAGCCAAGATAACAACTATAACCAATGACCTAGAAGTAATTTTGGAAATGGTCCTAGAAGGCCAATTATTTGCTTCAGGTGTGGAGAATGTGGACACTATCAGAGTAAATATAGTCTACCAAAAAAATGCCCCCCTTGCTGGAATTGCCTAGACGCCAGAGATCATTACACAAATTGTTGCCCACAAAACAAAGCAGCTACATTTGGGCCCCACATCCAAATGATCTTTATAAATGATCAAGAAGCAGTAGAAGAAGTCAATGTTATACAATCACCATCAACCAGAGTAGTACAACTAGAAGAAATCGACTCCATGGTTATGGAGACAAGAAATAAAGGAAAGACTCAAGAAGAACTAGGCCAAGGGTCAAGTACTACTGGAAGTTACAAAGATAAGAGCATACATCAGAGCAAAATGGAAACATATGAAGATACAAGGCAAGAGAAAGGAAGCTCAATTACATGTGAAGAGGTAAAATAAAGAGAAGATTTTACATATACCAATGATGTCATTGGAAATGCATACAGTCGCGACCATAAGAAATTTGAGAAATCAAACATCAAGATTGATCTTAAGGAATGTGGAGCTTCAACATTATTCAAGTCAATCAAAACAGAGGTTAGTATTCTTTAGTTGATAAATATGGATGCAAAATTTAGGTTTGAAGTATTATAGATTATTGATGAGGCCTCCTCAACCACCTTAGTGGCAAAGACTACTGCTATGGGTCAAGGTAAGAGTGTAGGAGAAGCACCTCTCACATATTATAAGAGCCCAAGGTTGACAATGACAATTAAAGGATTACAATTACAAGGAGTCATAGTGGATGGTGGTTTTGGCATAAATTTGATACCTGAACATACTATGTAGAAGCTTGGCCTACACTCATCCAAACCTGCCAACTTCACCGTAACCTTGGCTGATCAAAGCAAAGTAAGGCCAATGGGAGTGATCCCATGAGTTCCACTAGAAGTACAAGGTAACCTCTTCATCTTGGATTTTGTGGTATTAAGATTGTTCCAGATAGAGGGAGGGTTTCCCCTCTTAATTGAAATATCTTGGCTAAGGCATGCTAGTGTACTCCGTGATTGGGTCAAAGATACTATGTGGGTACAACAGATGGGACAGGGACTTAAGCAGATATATTTGGAGGATGGTCTAGACCACCAAGGCAACACTAGCATGATGCAATCCATTGGTATTTGTGTGGAACAAAAAATGGTGGACCAACCACAATTAGAGTTCAAGGAGGAAGATGACATTTTGAATTGGCTTCAAGCAAGCAATTCTCCCTCTTGTTTTGGAGTTTTTCTAAATAATTCTTTTATAGAATAATGTTATGAAGAAATGGAGGAAAAAGTTCAGGTTGATGGATTGGGCAAACATGTCGCAGACCACAAAAGGGGGAGGAAGACACCCCTCAAATGCAAATTAGATAAAAATATTCTAGCAACAGGGAAGGAAGCTACTGAAATTAAAGATAAGGTAAAACATAGTGGTGATGAGTGTTCTTTTCCTATTCAAGAAATCCATGTAGGATGGATGCAAGGCAAAGAGGAATATATTGAAATTCAAAACACCCTTGCTTATGAAAAAATTTGAGAGAAAGTATTGGAGGAACATAGGGTTAGAGATGAGCATGTAGACACACTGGTGGATAGAAACCCAGTCAAAGAAGTTCAATTAGGCACTCAGGAAAATAATCATCCAGTTTTAGTGGCCACTTGGTTGTGGAGCTACCCTAAGTTGCTTGAAAAGGTAAAATCTTTCTTGATACCCTATGGAGATGTTTTTTCTTGGCATTACAAAGACTTAGAAGGAGTGCCTTCCAACTATAGAGAGCACATAATTCCTCTCATTGAAGGAGCTAAACGAGTAAGAGGCAAGAGTTATAGACTTAATCCAAAATATGATGAGGCTATTTGTTTAGAGATACAGAAGATGGAGGATGTGGGAATCATCATCACTATAGAACAATCGGAATGACTTTCACCAATGGTTATCATACCAAAGAAAAATACCAATAAAATCAAGATTTGTGTCGACTTTAGAGCACTCAACAAGGTAACCATTCCAGATGGATTCTCCATGCCTTTTGCAAAGCTAGTCATTGAAGAAGTGGTTGGACACACATTATACAGCTTCATGGATGGCTTTAGTGGATATAATCAAATATCCATTCATCCAAAGGATCATGAAAAGACTGCTTTTATCACACCATGGGGCACATATATGTACGTAAAAATGCCTTTTGGACTCAGAAATGCTCTAGCTACCTTCAACAAGATTGTCAACCTGATTCTTGGACCCTTATTACTCGAAACACTTAGAATTTTCATGGATGACTCTTCTTCCTTTTCAGGCACTTACAAGGGGACCCCCTTTGATTTCTTGGATAATCATTTGAGATAGCTACAGAATGTTTTTAAAAGATGCGGAGAGACGAAACTAAAGTTGACCCCAAATAAGTGTCATTTTCTCGTGACAGAGGGAACTCTCTTCGGACATGTGGTATTTGCTAAAGGTATGGCTCTTGACCTAGATAAGAATATATCTATACTAAAGTTACCTACACCAATATCTCCTAAAGAAATTCAAAGCTTCTTAGGGCATACCGAGTACCACAGAAGATTTATCAAACTGTGGTACCCTTTAAGTGGGAAGAAGAAGAAGACAATGCTTAACAGACATTAAGGTCCAAATTGGTAACTACACAAATTCTTATCACACTAGATTGGTCAAAAAGTTATCATGTGCATGTAGATGCAAGTGCATATGTAGTGGGTGTCATTTTGACTCAAGACAATGAAGATTACAAGCTTGACAAAACTATTCAGTATGCTAATCGAATTTTCACAAAGTCTCAAAAGAATTATAGTACCACAGAAAGGGAGGCCCTAGCAATGGTTTTGCTATACAAAAGTTTCATCATTACTTGCTAGGGGTGAAATTTCTTATGCTTAGATTCATCAAGAGCAATGAGCCTTCATGTTGTTGATCTTCAAAATAATTGTTGTAGGCCCTTTTGTTATGGCCTCTATTGTTATTGTTGAAGTTGTGTCCACTTCTACCTCTATTGTTCCCATATCCATCTCTTCCACTTCCTTTGTGGGTCTTCCCATTGAACCAACAATTATGAGTGGTGTGGTTGGTCTTATCACAAATGGCACAAGGTTGAACATTCAACTTGGGAAGTCTCCTCTTCATCTTTTTCCTTCTTCTTGCCTTTCAGCTTCTTGCCCTTCTTATTTGTATATAGAGTAATAGTTGAATTACAATTAGGAGTTATCTTCCTTTATTCTATTGTTGGCCACTTGATTGAAGAGTTGTCCAAGAAAGATGTTGAAGTCTCGAGTTTGCACATCCATGATGAGATCATAGGTTGTGGTGAAAGGTTGCCATTGCTTGTCACATCTAATCCCATTGAGAATTTGCCTCATGATGGCTTCTTCTTCAATCATGTCTCCGATAGATGCAAATTGATCACCAACCCCCTTGACCTTTGTAACAAACTCAGTGATGGTTTGTTTTGGACTCTTCTTCATCTAGTTGAACTCATTCCAAGGATAGTTCTTCCTTGCCTTTGTAGTAGCAGAAAAGAAAATTGCTAGGGCATCCCAAGTTTCTTGAGATGTCTTGTATGCTCTAATACATGGTAATAGAAAATCAAAGATAGAGTTGAGTATGTATGACCTTGATTGAGCATCCCTTGCACACCAAAGTGTGGGCTTATCTGTTTCCTCTTGAGTAGGTCCTCCTTTGGATCTTGGAATAGGCATTGCTTCATCACCTGATACAATTGCATATAGGTTTCTTCCTTTCAAATAGGCCTCCATTTTGATTTTCCAAGCAACACAATTGTGTCTATTAAGGTTCTCAATCATTGATGGAAACACATCTCCCATCTTGAAGTTGCTCTGATACCACTGAAAGAAAAGTTGAAGAAGCTCTGAGAGGCTTGGAAAATTGAGTTGTCAAGTGGTCAAGTTCATCCAACAAACCAACATAGTACCAGCCCTGCTTCTTTGGATATGTAAAGTAAACCTTGTAAGCTTGTAATTAGCGCAATAAAAACCAATAGATACTTTGTAACATCAACAAGAACAAGTTGATGCAAAACAAACAACTTGCACCTTAACTAGCTCACACAAGCCTGCTAAAAATGGATGGAAGTTGTGACTTCAAACATTGAGAGAAGCTAGCACAATAAAAAATGGCAAAATTCCTCTTAGGGGAGTGCCATACATAGTTTTTCCTTGCTACAATGCATAAAATCCCTAATTTATAACAACTATAGAAGGAGCAATCACTTTAACATTGAACGTATCATCCTGATTTTTCAGGGATGTGAAGAGAATGACCCCTAGATTGCAAAACTTGAATTTCTTTGAACCTAATGACCTATATGAATTTCAAATTTATACACATAAACTAGATAGTTGTACCTCTCAAATGAAGCCTTAAAAATTGGATTTGAATCTCTATAGAGAGAGCATCAATCTCTGCAAGTTGACTGAGTCTCAAGAAGAAGAAGCAAAGAATGGAAGTCACACTAAGCAATGATCAAAGAGTATATGTATTGCTTCAAATCACAACTCTACTTAATGTACAAATGTTGTAGAGTTTTTATGTAGACCCTTGAGGATAGGGCCATGCCTTTTTTCCATCAATCTGATTTTGAAATTAGGCGGGTTTGTTAGTTTAGATTGATTGGAATCTTTGCCTACAATCTAGGAAAAGAGAAATTTTAAATCAAATCTACTTTTTGATTGATAGATTGAGAATCAATCTATACGACTTCTAACTCGTGGCTTTTAGGCTTGTATGCGTATGTGGATGCGTATGCGTATGCGTATGAGGATGCATATGCAGATGTGTATGCGGATGCGCACGCGGATGCATATGCGGATGTGTATGCCTATGCGTATGCAGATGTTTATGCGTATGTGGATGCAGATGCGTATGCGTATGTGGATGCGAATGCATATGCGTATGTCGATGCCGATGTGTATGCTTATGTGGATGCGTATGCATATGCATATGCGTATGTGGATGCATATGCGTATGTGGATGCATATGCATATGTGTATGTGGATGTGTATGTGTATGCGTATGTTGATGCGTATGCGTATGCGTATGTGGATGTGTATGCGTACGCGTATGCGTATGTGTATGCGTATGTGTATGCGTATGTGTATGCATATGTGTATGCGTATGTGTATGTGTATGTGTATGCGTATGTGTATGTGTATGTGTATGTGTATGTGTATGTGTATGTGTATGTGTATGCGTATGTGTATGTGTATGTGTATGTGTATGCGTATGCGTATGTGTATGTGTATGCGTATGTGTATGTGTATGTGTATGTGTATGTGTATGTGTATGTGTATGCGTATGTGTATGGGTATGCGTATGCGTATGTGTATGGGTATGTGTATGCGTATGTGTATGTGTATGTGTATGTGTATGTGTATGTGTATGTGTATGTGTATGTGTATGTGTATGTGTATGTGTATGTGTATGTGTATGTGTATGTGTATGTGTATGTGTATGTGTATGTGTATGTGTATGTGTATGTGTATGTGTATGTGTATGTGTATGTGTATGTGTATGTGTATGTGTATGTGTATGTGTATGTGTATGTGTATGTGTATGTGTATGTGTATGTGTATGTGTATGTGTATGTGTATGTGTATGTGTATGTGTATGTGTATGTGTATGTGTATGTGTATGTGTATGTGTATGTGTATGTGTATGTGTATGTGTATGTGTATGTGTATGTGTATGTGTATGTGTATGCATCTCTATATGCGTATGTGTATGTGTACATGTATACGTACATGTATGTGCATCTGCACATGTATGTGTATGTCTATGTGTACATGTATGTGTACATGTATGTGTACGTGTATGTGTACATGTACGTGTATGTGTATGTGTACGTGTATGTGTACGTGTACGTGTACGTGTATGTGTACGTGCACGTGTACGTGCACGTGCACGTGGATGTGCACGTGGACGTGCACGTGTACGTGTACGTGTATGTGTATGTGTATGTGTATGTGTACGTGTATGTGTATGTGTATGTGTATGTGTATGTGTATGTGTACGTGTATGTGTATGTGTATGTATACATATACATGTATATGTATGTGTACATGTACGTGTATTTGTACATGTACATGTATGTGTATCTGTACATGTACATGTACGTGTATGTGTACATGTACATGTGCGTCTATGTGTACATTTTTACATGTACATTTATGTGTACATGTACATGTACATGTACGTGTACATGTACATGTATGTGTATGTGTACATGTTCATGAACTTGTATCTCTACATGTGTATGTGTACATGTATGTGTATGTGTACATGTACATGTACATGTATGTGTATGTGTACATGTACGTGTACATGTATGTGTATGTGTATATGTACGTGTAGATCTACATGTATGTCTACATTTACACATATGTGTATGTGTTTGTGTACGTATACATGTACATGTACGAGTACATGTACGTGTACGTGTACATGTACATTTACGTGTACATGTATGTGTATGTGTACATGTATGTGTATGTGTACATGTATGTGTATGTGTACATGTACGTGTATGTGTTTGTGTATGTGTACATTTACATGTATGTGTACATGTAAGTGTATGTGTACATGTACGTGTACATGAACGTGTATGTGTACATGTACGTGTACGTGTACATATAGCTGTATGTGTACATGTACGTGTATGTGTGCATGTACATGTATGTGTAAGTGTAAGCATATGGATATGTGTACATCTATGTGTACATGTACGTGTACATGTATGTGTATGTGTATGTGTATGTGTATGTGTATGTGTATGTGTATGTGTATGTGTATGTGTATGTGTATGTGTATGTGTATGTGTATGTGTATGTGTATGTGTATGTGTATGTGTATGTGTATGTGTATGTGTATGTGTATGTGTATGTGTATGTGTATGTGTATGTGTATGTGTATGTGTATGTGTATGTGTATGTGTATGTGTATGTGTATGTGTATGTGTATGTGTATGTGTATGTGTATGTGTATGTGTATGTGTATGTGTATGTGTATGTGTATGTGTATGTGTATGTGTATGTGTATGTGTATGTGTATGTGTATGTGTATGTGTATGTGTATGTGTATGTGTATGTGTATGTGTATGTGTATGTGTATGTGTATGTGTATGTGTATGTGTATGTGTATGTGTATGTGTATGTGTATGTGTATGTCTGTGTATGTGTATGTGTATGTGTATGTGTATGTGTATGTGTATGTGTATGTGTATGTGTATGTGTATGTGTATGTGTATGTGTATGTGTATGTGCATGTGTATGTGTATGTGTATGTGTATGTGTATGTGTATGTGTACATGTATGTGTACTAGTATGTGTAAATGTACGAGCATGTGTATTTGTACGTGTATGTGTATGTGTGTGTATGCATGTGCATATGCATTTGCGTATGTGCATGTGTATGTGTATGTGTATGTGTATGTCTATGTTTGTATTGTGTGTATGTGTAATGTATGTATGAATGTGTAAGTGTATGTGTATGTGTATGTGTATGTGTATGTGTATGTGTATGTGTACGTGTACGTGTACGTGTATGTGTACGTTTGCATGTGTGCACATGCGTGTGCGCATGCGCATGCGCATGGGCGCCGTGCCCATGTCCGTGCTCGTATCCGTGTCCGTGTCCGTGTCCGTGTACGTGTCCGTGTCCGTGTCCGTGTTCATGTCCGTGTACGTGTCCGTGTACGTGTTCGTGTACGTGTCCGTGTAGGTGTACGTGTACGTGTACGTGTACGTGTACGTGTACGTGTCCGTGTACGTGTACGTGTACGTGTCCGTGTACGTGTACGTGTACGTGTACGTGTACGTGTACGTGTACGTGTCCGTGTCCGTGTCCGTGTACGTGTCCGTGTCCGTGTACGTGTACGTGTCCATGGCCGTGTACGTGTACGTGTCCGTGTCCGTGTACGTGTAGGTGTCCGTGTCCGTGTACGTGTCCTTGTCCGTATCCGTGTCCGTGTCCGTGCCCGTGTCGGTGTCCGTGTCCGTGTCCGTGTACGTGTCCGTGTACGTGTCCGTGTCCGTGTACGTGTCCGTGTACGTGTACGTGTACGTGTCCGTGTCTGTGTCCGTGTCCGTGTCCGTGTTCGTGTCCGTGTCCGTGTCCGTGTCCGTGTCCGTGTCCGTGTTTGTGTCAGTGTCCGTGTCCGTGTCCGTGTCCGTGTCCGTGTCCGTGTCCGTGTCCGTGTCCGTGTCCGTGTCCGTGTCCGTGTCTGTGTCCGTGTCCGTGTCCGTGTCGGTGTCCGTGTCCGTGTCCGTGTCCGTGTCCGTGTCCGTGTCCGTGTCCGTGTCCGTGTACGTGTACGTGTCCGTGTCCGTGTCCGTGTCCGTGTACGTGTCCGTGTACGTGTCCGTGTCCGTGTACGTGTACGTGTACGTGTACGTGTACGTGTACGTGTACGTGTACGTGTACGTGTACGTGTACGTGTACGTGTACGTGTACGTGTACGTGTACGTGTACGTGTACGTGTACGTGTACGTGTACGTGTACGTGTACGTGAACGTGTACGTGTACGTGTACGTGTACGTGAACGTGTACGTGTACGTGTACGTGTACGTGAACGTGTACGTGTACGTGTACGTGTACGTGTACGTGTACGTCTACGTGTACGTGTACGTGTACGTGTACGTGTACGTGTACGTGTACGTGTACGTGTACGTGTACGTGTACGTGTACGTGTACGTGTACGTGTACGTGTACGTGTACGTGTACGTGTACGTGTATGTGTATGTGTAGGTGTACGTGTACGTGTATGTGTAGGTGTAGGTGTATGTGTATGTGTAAGTGTATGTGTATGTGTATGTGTATGTGTTTGTGTATAGGTATGTGTATCTGTACGCATATGCATATGTGTATGTGTATGTGTATGTGTATGTGTATGTGCTTGTGTATAGGTATGTGTATCTGTACGCATATGCATATGTGTATGTGTATGTGTATGTGTATGTGTATGTGTATGTGTATGTGTAAGTGTATGTGTATGTGTATGTGTATGTGTATGTGTATGTGTATGTGTATGTGTAAGTGTATGTGTAAGTGTATGCGTAAGTGTATGTGTAATTGTATGCGTATGTGTATGTGTATGCGTATGTGTATGTGTATGTGTATGTGTATGTGTATGTGTATGTGTATGTGTATGTGTATGTGTATGTGTATGTGTATGTGTATGTGTATGTGTATGTGTATGTGTATGTGTATGTGTATGTGTATGTGTATGTGTATGTGTATGTGTATGTGTATGTGTATGTGTATGTGTATGTGTATGTGTATGTGTATGTGTATGTGTATGTGTATGTGTATGTGTATGTGTATGTGTATGTGTATGTGTATGTGTATGTGTATGTGTATGTGTATGTGTATGTGTATGTTCTCTATGTATGTGTACATGTGTGTATGTTTGTGTATGTGTGTATGTATGTGTATGAATGTATGTGTTTGTGTGTGTGTGTGTCTATGTGTGTTTGTGTGTGTATATGTTTCTGTATGTCTATATATAAATTTATGTATGTGTTTGTGTTTGTGTTATGTGTATTAATTTATGTATGTATGTATATTAGTTATGTATGTTAGTGTGTATGTGTTCTATATGTATGTGTATACGTATGTATGTATGCGTATGTGTGTGTACATGTGTGTATGAGTTTTTGTGTGTATGTATATGTGTATGTGTATGTGTATCTATGTTCTTAGTTTATGTAAGTGTATAGAAACGGTGATTATTGTACTTACAACTTATAGCCATATATTTTTCTTGTTGTTCTTCAATAACCTAAAATAAATAGAGAAGAGAGAGAGAGAGAGATAGAGAGAGAGAGAGAAATAGAAAGAAAGTAAAACAGAGAGAGAGATGGAGAGAGAGAGAGAGAGCTAGAGAGAGAGAGAGAAAGAGCAAGAAAGAGTTACTTCTTTTATCTTCCAAATCATCTTTGCAATGAGAAGTACATGCACCATGAGAGCCTCTCAAAATCTCCTCCATCTACGGTGTGCCTCAATGAAGTTATTAAAATCAAGTTCTAAAATGTGTGTTTCTTTGAGTCTCTTTGTTTTTTAAGAGGACTTTTCTAAGTTGGGCTCTCCCATCTTTAAGAATGCCACCACAATAGGTTGAGTCACCATTCTATCTTGGCCTTGGTTTTCTCTTTTGTTCTTCTATCTAAAGGGGCAATCTTTAATTCTATGCCCCTTGCATGCCCCAATGGAAACATGAATTAGGTAAATTCTTGAATAGGATATCTTGCTCCAAAAGGTTTGCTTCATCTATGTTGATGTTGACCTTCGAGGGGATCTCTTTATTAAGTTCAGCTCATTTGGAGATGCCACGTAACATGGAGGGTCAAGGGCAATGCTCCTAAAATATTCACACATGTTAGAGAATGAAGACAAATGACAATCACCTCGCCATATAAATGATAGTGGTTAAATAAATCCTTCTTGTTGCAGTTCAAAGAGGTAACCCTAACGGACAAATTTTTCGGAGTGCAAATAGATGAACAAAACTTCTTTGTTGAGTATGTACTTTGTTGATGAGAATATAGAGGGATTATGCTATCTACTACCAAGAGTCTTCAATATCAATGATGCTCAACAAAATTGTGGATGTGCAATGCATATGGATGGCGAAATAGCACACAAAAAAGTGCACAGTAAAAGCATTTAAGTTGAAATATCATTTTTTGTAATAGTCATTGATCGGGTCTAGTTTCCTTATTGGAAATGGTTGTCCAAATATAAATGCTATTTTCCTTTATCCTAAAATTACTAATGCATTTTATTCTTGAACGATGGGGTTTACTTGAGGCACATTAGGTCTATAAGTTTCTTTCTTATGCTCAACATCAAATTAAGAAATATCTGCACATTTTATTGAGATATCCATGCTCTACCCTTTTTTGTGCATATCTATTTCAATGGATTCATCTAATCTCACTACAAGGATCCTCTCATTAACTCTCATTCATTCTCATGTAATTATCTTACATGCAGTGCACTTTTCCCTTTACTCTATGTAAGAACGGTCTCACTTCACCTCTCATTACTCATTCATGCACTCCCATGGCGCTCACATCTTGAGGCTTAACCTCCATGCTTCTTATTCAAGTTCTCCTTATGTAGTTTAGTTCATTTTGTATTTCATTTCATTATCATGTTGTTTCTAGTGTCCTTTGAACATCGATGGCTTAGTATCAGTTTGTAAGTATCATGGACTATGATTCTCAAGATGTTATAAGAGCATAAGTAATTTTTTATAGCGTTGTGGGTTTTGCTTCTCATCGTCTTTATCATTAGCATGTGTTACACTCTTATTCCCTCCCTCCTCGATCATATCTTTTCGTTTATCAGTTATCATTTTCAGTTGTTCAATTTTCTTATATTCATCACGTTTGTGATTTCTTGAAAAATGCACAACTAATTTAGCATGTCTAATTTCATCATAGAGTTGATGAATAGAAAAATGAACCATGACATCTCCACTCTTTGCTACATGCTCCATTTTGTCTCCCCTCCCTCGCTACCTCAATATCCTATTCTTCATTTTTCAGTGCTAAATTTGTAGCCTATCAAATTGTTTTTATTCTATTTTACTTCAAATAAAACACCTTTTAGTAGTGCAACTTGCAATAATAGTACTTTCAAAGCACTTGGATAGTCGCTTCATTGATTGTTATCCTTATCCATGTGATTGAGCCACTTCTATTATGCTCATCAAAGGGGTGCACATTATCTATAGTAATGTTGAATCCTCTCACTATTAATCATTGGAATCAAAGGTGAACTTGGTGAAGCCACTCTTTAACAAAATTACACTCTCAAAAGGATACCATCTCAGATGGAGAGGAGAACAATAGTCACCAAAAAGAGTGGGTATGTTTGGGTGCATTTCTTCTAGCACTCTTTGTTGGCTTGCCCCTTGCTTGATGTCCCTCTCTGGGGGTGATGGTGGGACTTGTTTCCTCACTAGTGGTGAGCAATTCGGGTTCGGCTTCAAAGGTCAAGGTAGTTGGTGATCTTTTTGTGATTAAATCTCTGATTGTCTCTCTTTCTAGGGAGATCAATCTATCTAAGAAAGAAGAGCTTAAGAAAGTTTTCCTCTTAGACACATGTTTGGATTGAAACCACCTCTGAACTCCCTCTGACAATGTTTTCGAAAGGAGTGGTTCCCTAATGGTTTGGTGAGTTGTAAGTGTCAATTATTGTTGCCCAACCACATGCTATTAGTTTTTGAGAATGAAGAAATGGTCTTCCAAGCCTTACAAGTTGGCTTTTGGCAAGTATGGCGCTCTACATTATGCCTCTTTAAGTGGTTCCCATATTCTTTTTCCCCAAGTCCAAACCACCATGTTTTGCATTGTTGGTGGAACTCCCTAATCTTCATTACTTCATTTATAGATTTATTAGGGAGATCCTCATGCCTATTGGTCATCCATTTGCCTCTAAGAAAGATGTTGGAGGTTTCATCTGTGAAGTCATGTCACACTTGTTCAATGCTAAATGGCACCCATAGATTTGTGTTGAAGTGGACCTTAACCTGGATCTTCCTACCAAAACCAACATTGAGATTGGTGAAGATCTTCCTCGCAAACACGAGTTAGTTTACAAAAATTTACCCAACGGTTGCTTTCACTATGGAGTGCAAGACCACAGGATAAAAGAATTGCCCGCTGAGGAGGAAATTTTTGGGGCTAGAGAAGAATAAGGAAAATGTTTAGATTAAGGAAATATTTAGGTAGCAATTGACAAAATTAGTATGAACCCTAAAGATCAACCCCTTGAATCAGAGGATCATAATTTAGAGGCCTTCAAGGAGGTAAGGAGAAGAAGTCTCAAACGAAATCTCATATGAGACTAGAGAGAGAAGGCATGAGAATCTGTATGAGTGGGGACAAGAGTCTCCACAATCTCTACAACAAAATGAACCATTAGATCATCAAAGATCCAACGGACGGCCACTTTTGGGGCTGATCATTTTTTAGAGATGTGTTGGAGTATTTAGATCTTATGGATGATTTAATGGCAATCTTTAAAAGGCATCTTTGTATTGTGCTTGAGCATTCTCATCCATTTGATCTTGGCTACATCCAATGGTCAGCAATTCAAGTGCCCAAACTCTCATAAAATTCAAAATTGACCATCCAATTAGGAAGCACATCCAATGGCTTAGGATAGAAGGTGCATTTCTCATGATTGCTTTAATATCAACCGTTTTCATCTCAAGGTAATCCAAGGGTCCAAGTTCATAGATAGCTTGAATTTTTTCATTTATCCTTGGCCTTTAGATCTTTGAGCAATCCAAGGGCTCTTAATGATTTTGGAGCCTCTCAAATCCACTCTCTAAAGAAAACCACAAATCTAGATGATTTTTGGAGCTAGTCTAAAAGGCCTATCGAGGGTTTATTTTCTCCCCTCATGCTATACTTTGGCACTCTCCTTGACTTTCTCAATGAAGGGGTGATTAAGCTAATTCACAAAAAATATAGAAAAACAAGTGAAAACTAGTGACCCATCACTATGCTACAAATGGGGCTACAAGATCTTAGAAAAGGCTCTTACGAATCACATTTCCTTCCATCTACACTCATGGGTTAATGAGGATCAAAAGGGATTCATAAAGGGTAGATCCATCTTGGAGACCGTTATTGATGTGTGGAAAGGCCTAAGGTTTTCTAAGGAATCTTCACAAGATGTCCTCTTCATCCAGATCAATTTTGACAAATCATATGATCATTTGAGTGGGACTTCATTCTACAATCCATGAAAGATATCGATTGTGGATCTAATCTCATCAACATGATCTCTATGCTTATGGGAAATACCTTAGTGTGAATTAATATCAATGGTCAAATCCTTTAGGAAATCAGGTTGAGATGCTCTATTAGATAGGGATGTCCTATGGCTCCACTTCTTTTTGCCATTGCCACCAATGGTCCAAGTTGTTTGGTTAACCATCATGTTCATCTTGGACAAATCTGCGGTTTTTGGCTCCCTCATAGCGAGATCAAGATGCTAATGAGACTCTTCACTAATGACATGAATGGTTTTATGGATAATGACCCTAATAATATCAACACCTTTTGGCAATGTCTAAATGCTTTTTGTGTTGCATCCGGTTCTAAATTAAATCACTCCAAAACTCCTTTCAAGACTATTTTTTGGCTCGCTCCACAATTTTTTATTAACTAGGGATGTAAGAAGCTACATAGTGGACAAATCTTTTGGCTCCTCAGTATCCCAATGGGCTTTTATGTCTCTATGGGATATCATTGCAACTTGAATTTGGACAAAGTGGATACTAAATTGGCCTACTAGAAGGGCATGCATATCAACTAGGTTGGGTGTGCAATGGTGATCAACACCTTCCTACTTTCATCAATTATCTATTTTTTGACTTGTTGGAGATTGAAAGACAAAGAATTAGTGAAGCTAGAAAGTAATTACAAAACTTTTCTCTGGACTGGTGATCCCAACAAGAGGGATGTGCCCAAAATGAAGTGGGCCTTGTATGTTAGCCAGAGATATTCAAGTGGGTTGGGTTTTTTGGATGTGGGAAGAATGGTAGATAAGCTATGTGCCAAGTGGTTGAGCAAAGCATGGCACAATGTGGAAGCTTCATGGGCTAAACTGATTCTTAGAAACAAACCTTCTTATGCTTATGGGAATCCCTAGGTGGAAGGATCTGGATCTACTCACTTTGATATTTTCTCAGCATATGATAACTACAAAATGGTCACACCTAGTTTGCTCATGTTGAAGAGTTGGAAAAAGATGAAACCATACATCAAAGTTAATAAATATTGAAGTGGGTAGTCACGATTAATCAAAATGATTCTATTTGCTTCCTTAATAGGGGAATCAAAGATGTTGACTCAAAGAACCTCAAAAGAGGAAAGAAGTTATGGAACAAAGGATTTTATAAGTGGAAACATATTTGGAACCATGGGAGAGGTCATTGGATAAGATTTGAGGATATATACAGTGTTACGAGAACTGACTATGTTGATTGATGCCTATTGAGACACAAAAACAAATCTCGGGATAACTTTAAGACTTATCTTCTTCTCAAGAATGGTCCACCTCATATTGAAGGTTTAAGATGGACCAAAAGTAAAAAAATGATAAAACTACTAAGCACCTTGACTTGCATATCTCCCTTAATAGGAGATGGTGTTTGAACTAGTCTAGCATCAAATGGCAAATTATGTGTGGGGGAATTGTGGCATCCTCTCATTGAGAACAAAAAATCAATTCTTATGTGACAAATCCTCCATTATGGAATCTAGAACAATGCCAAAGCTAATAAAATATGTGGGGCCCCTCACTTGTGTAAGCATGGTCTATGGGGTAGAGAGGACCTTGGCCATATATTCTTCTTATGCCCAAGAAGCTACCCAATCTAGCAGTCTATTACTAGGATTTTGAGTTTACAAAGGCAAATCAACTAGAAACAAGTGTTGCTTGGAGAAATGATAGGATGCTCTTCTACCTTGTGGAATGTGATCAAAGGGGAAGTGCTTTGGAAGATAAGGAAAGAAATATGTGCGATCAACTTTGATGTCCATCCAAAAGAATGGCAGATTGAAAAATTCCTTGGCTTGTTAGGTAGATGAATATGTAATTGTAAAAAAATTATCGCCTTTCAGACACCACAGGATGGTTGTCTTGGAAAACATCAAGATTTAAAGCAAGTGGTCGCTCATGAGGGAGATGAAAAAATCATTAACCTACTTTGTAACTCTCTTTAAAACATTGGATCATGCTTGTGTACATATGTGTTTATGTATTGTGTACTTGTGCATGTGTGTGAAAGGATATATTCCTACATGTGGATATTGTGTCTGCATGCATCCTTGTTTTAAGGACTGATCATTTGAGAGAAGCACCCTTGGATGTTGGATGCTTGCTAAAACTACTTCTCATTTGTTCATCCAAGGTAATCTCGTTAGCCTGTGGAGGTAAGCAATCTGAGGTCACGTAGATGCCAGGTGAAAACATCTCATTTTGAACTATTCAACACTCATGAACCCCAACCAAAATTATCAAATATTCTACATATCTGAAATAAAAGATTGCACCATAATATACAGTACTTTTCTCATAATCACAAATAACCAAGCTCGATTCAAAGTCTATAGAAACATGCTTGTAGTTGAATAATTGGACTTTCAATTATGCAATAGACAGAAATTATGAACACAAAAAATCAAATAGTTTGAAATGTCCACGGATTAATTATGATATTGTATGATTGTAGCTATACACGCTTGAAACAAGTAGTTTGCAATGTATGTAAAAAGGATGACAAGGTGACACATACCCATACACACATGATTTGTCTTAACCTATCTTTTATACTAGCTTGCTGACTTTTTTCTTCATTTTGCTAAAGTATGAGTACCTATCTCTTGCTTGGTGGACCCCACACCATCATCAATGCTAGATTAATGCGTTTCGGTTGTCATGCTTTCAACAGCATCAATACACCTCTCTTTCTTGGCAATGATTGATTGGTTGATTGATTGATTGTTCTCTGTATTGATTCAGCTTGATTGGTTGTCATTGTTCTCTGTATTGATTGTCATTGCTCTGTGTATACTTCAAAATGATTACATACTTTTGGGAAACATTTGTTTTAATCTTCTCTTCTTGGAAATGCACGACAGGAGTTGTGAACGTGGCCTACATGGCACTCGTCACCTTTTCTTTCCTTTGGAGATTATTTACTGTCCTTATTTCCTTGCTAAAATAATAGAGGCGGTATTTTCCAAAAGAATTTCCGTCTCTCAACTTTTTTATATGAAATTCAAAATAATTGCTTGATTTTTTCATTTTTTATAAGAAATTCAAAATGATTGCTTGATTTTTTTATCCTTGATATTTGAAACTATATCCTTTTCTTTGTAATTTCTTATCAAACTTTGCACTTTACTTGACTCTTATCACCTTATGTTTTTCTTTTTGAGGAGGTTTGATCTTGCGATCTTCTCTTCTTGATAGCTGGAATTAATTGAACATAGAATGTGAACTGCATAATACACATCGAATCCCTCAAATGTCACACAAGCCATGGCAAAATACCTAGCACATACTAAGACTCAATAGTGCCTAAAGGCATGTTAAGGGTACGAATAGGGAAGGGATGGCCTAAGGCCAAAGGAGGAGATACATTTGAACTGAAGTTAACCCTCTTGCACTAAGCATGGACCTTGCAACCGTCAATGTTATCCATAGGTTTGTAGTCGTCAAGGCCAAAATGATACAATAATGAGTCAATATATTTTCTTCAAGGCAAAGCTATTACGAAATCAACTTGCATAAACTGAATGCCCAAATAATGATGCAATTGCCCCAAATCTGACATCATAAATGAGGCATGCAAATCACCCTTAAAATCAACAATGTGTTTCTCATGAGGACCAATGAGGAACATGTCATCAATATAGACAACAATGATTAGAAGCACATCATTTTCACTCTTAATATATAAGGTGCTCTTAGTTGGACTGTTCTCAAAACCATGTGCAATCAAGTAGGCATGTATCTTTTTATACCAAGCATGTGGTGCTTGCTTCAAACCATATAATGCCTTTTTCAACCTACACACTTTCTTTTCATGCCCCTTCTACACAAAACCACGAGCTGAATATACACTTCTTCATGCAAGTCACCATTCAAAAATGCATTTTTAATATCCAATTGATATACATTCCAACCATGATGTGCTGCAAGTGCATAGATGCTACAAAGAGTAGTCATTTGGCATGTAGGAGCAAAGGTCTCATCAAAATCAATGCCTCTTTCTTGAGCATAACCCCTTGCAACAAGCCTAGCCTTATACATGTCAACTGTTCCATCAAGCTTACACTTTAGCTTGTATATCTACTTGGTGCCAATGGCCTTCTTCTTAGGAGGCAAGTCACATAAAGACCATGTACCATTTTTCATAATAGCATCATATTCTTATTGCATAGCAACCATCCAATTTTTTGAATTTTGTGCTTCATGAAACAAAGTAGGTTCATTCTCATCACAAAGACTAGAGGCAGCCATAGCAAGCAATCTGATATTTTTTGCCTCCTCTTTGTCAGTTCTCTCATCAATAGGTGCATCATTAAATTTGCATCAGAAATGGAATGATGTGCATCATCACAGGAAACCTATAAAGGTTGACAAATTGCCTCATTTGGACAAGCATTAGGCTATCCACCTATAAAAAGAGGAAGCAAAGTATCATACATATCTATAGAGCTAACAGATGTCTCCTAACTACATGAAAGTAATAGCTAAATAGTATTTTCCACAAAAACAACATCACAGCTAACTAGAATGTGTTTAGTCTATGGATGATACAGACGATAGCCTTTACTTTCAGAACTGTACCTAACAAAACATTTCACTCCTTTGTCATCCAATTTCTTGTGGTTTTGTTCAGGCACTGTGCATATGCCAGACAACCAAAGACATGCAAGTGAGCAGCAAATGGCTTGCTACCATGCAAAGCCTCATATGGAGTCATAAACAGCAATGCTTTAGTGGGACACCTATTAAGTACATATGTCGCACACATAACATCCTCAAGCTAGAAACTATGTGGTAAAGCCTGACTCTTGACCATACACCTCGCCATCTCCATGAGCGACCTATTCTTCCTTTCATCAAATCCACTCTGTTTAGGTTGTATATGGCACTGTACATTGGTGTTTTATCCCATGTTCAGCCAGAAATACATTAAAATTAGAAGACATGTATTCCCCCCCATTAGAACGGAGGATGCCCATTTTACATGCTGACAGATTATCAGCCAAAACCAAAAACTGTTTGAAGCAAATGAACACTTCGGATTTTGCCTTTAATGGATATACCCATGCATTCCTAGAAAAATCATCAATGAAAGTCGTGAAGTAAAGATAGTTTCCAAAAGAGCGTGTCGGCATAGGACCACACACATCATTGTGAACAAGCTACAATTTCGAAGGTGGGGCCCACAAAAAAACCAGGTCAGTTTGCAAAACTATAACTTGCCTCATGTTCGGCAACACTCATATATTCAAGATCCAAAATTTCAAGTGATCTTGTGTACTGTTGATACAGAAAAATTGTGTTTTTCTGAGATTGAACTCTCACGTCATAGTGCAACAGTGTTCAAGCAGAAGTGTTGCTTGTAGTGTTTTGCAGTGTTGTGAGTAGCTGCAAAAATGGCAAATGTAGATGGAATGAGTCAGCTTATGAGTGATAAGTTGGACAAGAACAACTTCCATGCTTGGAGATTTAGGATGAAAAATTTTTTGATGGGAAAAGGCTACTCGAAGTACATTGAAGGTGAGAATGAAAATGCTCTGCAGTTACTAGAGAGGAATCGGACTGCACACCAGTTAAGATCATATGAAGAATGGAATCAAGGATCAGGAAAGGTAATCAAGAATGGATGCCAAGACTATGAAAGAGGCTTGGAACAGTTTGGTCACATTGTATGAGAGGAATCCAAAGGCATGGAAATTGCAACTCAAGAATGAGCTGCATGCATTGGAGAAAAAGAGCATGTTACCAAGTGACTACACCCTGAAAATCAAAAGCATATGTGATTCAATTGCATCTATTGGCATGAATGTAGATGATGATGATAAGGTTGAAGTATGCCTTTGTGGTTTAGGAGCCGCATATAAGCAGTTCAGAAATTCTATATAGACCAGGGAAAATATTCTGAATTTTGTCGATCTAGTATCTATGTAGATTATTAAAGAAAAGAATCTTGGTGAGGACTCGAACTCCCAAGAAAAACCTAGTTCTGAGCAGGTATTCTACTCTAGCAAAGGAAAAGGTAGAGCTAGAGGCTTTGAAAGCAGAAGAGGACACAATAACGAAGACCAAGGTCAACAACAGAATCATGCGGGAGGAAGAGGATAGTTCTGAGGTAAGGGGAGCCAAAGAGGTCGCAAAAATTTTCAAAGAAATGATTCAAGTAATGAAATTAAAGGATGTTGGAATTTTGGTAAACCTGGACACTTTGAGCATGATTGCAAGTTGAAAAATCAAAATAATAGAAGGCAACAAAACCAGTATGCATCCATGAGTGCATATGATTTTGAGAAGTTGTTCATGGTTCAACATCATATGATGAATACGATGTATGTTGATGTTTCAAAACCGAATAATAATGTCTAGAATGTTGATTCAAGTGCTTCAAATCACATGACCAGTCATGCGGAATGGTTTAGTACTTTGCAGAAATTGCCAATTCCTAGATATGTTGAAACAGGTGATGACACATCTCACCCTATCGAGCATACAAGAAACATAGCATTGTCTATGGAGGATGGGAAGGTAAAACACCTTGCTGATGTGTTGCATGTTCCAAATATAACAAAGAATCTAGTTTCTGTTGGACAAATGGTTGACTAGGGATTACAAGTCACGTTCAATGATGATGGGTTATATGTAGAAGAGTACAAATGGGATGGAAGATTGATTACCAAAGAAAACAAAGTGGGTAGGATGTTCACCTTAAATGTGAAAATTCTTGAAATGAATGGAGCCATGTTTGCAAAAGGTGTACGTGTTATTGTTGATATAGAGATCTGGCACAAACAACTTGGACATGCAAATTTGGAGATGCTGAAATTGATGCAATCAAAGGAGATTGTCAATGGACTACAAAATTTTAAGGTTGCAGAGATGCAAAAGGTATGTGCAGCATGTCAATTTGGTAAACATTCAAGATCACCATTTCCCCATGACAAGCATGTTAGTGAGAATGTGCTAGAAATAGTACATACAAATGTTGGGGGTCCTGCAAAGACCACATCTATGGGCAGTTGCAGGTTTTATGTTACTTTCATTGATGACCATAATCGAAAAGTGTGGGTATATTTCATGAAAGAGAAGAGTGAGGTGTTCACTCACTTTGAGAATTTTAAAGCTATGGTGGAAAAGTAGACAAGGAAGTATATTCAGAGGTTAAGATCTGATGAAGGAGATGAATACATGTCAAACGAGTTCATCAATTTTCTAAAAAATCATGGAATTCAACATCAATTTTCATGCAGGTACACACTACAACAGAATGGCATTGCTAAACAAAAATGTTGGAGAAACACTCACTAATTGGACATATATTTGAAGGTCAAAGCTTTAGAAGAAAACCGCATGCCTATGTGAAGGGACAAATTCACAAGTGTATTATATTTGTAAAGTTAGTTCACTTTAGTTCTAGAAGTTTTTTTTTTTAATCACGAGAATAAGAAAATCTATATAAGTTAGTTTGTATCAACTGACGCGGAGGAGGAAGACAATGAGAAAGTGAGTTAGTACTCATTTTGTATGACTGCGTATAGTCAGGCTTCTCTGAGTGAGAAAGCACCTGTAAAACTTCTGAGTTTTTTCATAGCTATGAGAAGAAATAGTTAAAGTTTTGTGTATGAGACTCTCTCCATCATCTCCATGTTTGTCTACTGTGTGATGAGTTCAAAAGTTCAAGTTTTCTGAGCAACTCGATGCCTGGCATCGAATTTGTATTGATAAGTCCGTGTTTTATTCTCTGGCTGTCATGTACTGCTAGAACTTCTTAAAACATGAGGTTTGTGGAGCAACTCGATGCCTGGCATCGAGTTTCAGTATAAAGTCGATGCACGGCATCGACTTCCCACATAAAAGTGGTCTTGTCCATGTGTGTGTAAAAGAGGCTAATTCTGGTGTTGAAAAAGTGGCTGAAAAAGCTCAGAGTTGATGCCCGGCATCAACTTTTGGTTGCAAGTCGATGCTGGCATCGAATTTTTATTTTTAGATAGCGAAATTTACTAAAACAAGCAAAATTTCCAGTTTTGGAAAGTCATACAGGGTCATCTTGCGAAGGCCATAACTTGAGTTCTAGAGATCCCTTTGATGCATATGATAGCTTGTTGGAAAGCTCTACTTTCCTACTTTCATCCACTAAAAGATCTTGGAGAAGTAATATTTGAGTTAGAGGAAATTAGCAAAATATGGAAGGTATGTAATTTCAGTGACTAGAAAAATTTGAAGAAGTAAAGTTCTTGGTTTTGGCTATCATTTCTGAAAGTTTTGAGTGGCAATGAGTTAATGGTGACCATAGAGGTGTTCTAGTGTCACATTAATTCATTTCTTGTGGTGCTTTACACATCAACAAGTGGTATCAGAGCAGAAAGGTCCTAAAGAGCAGAAGGCGGCAAAGGTACGAGAACTTTTGAAAAGTTTTTCATTAAAGTTTGAAAGGTGAAACATTTGAAGACACAAGGCATCAAAAGGTTACTTCAAAAGTATCCTCATACACAAAGAACTCCAAAAGGTATTATTCTTTATCCTTTAAGCTCACAGGTTGCAGCAGAAGGAAAGGAGTATGGCGGATCATATCTCCATTGACAAACTGGACAGAGATAATTACCCTGCATGGGTAATGAGAATGGAAGCCTTACTTATGAGTAAGGATCTCATGGTACATGTAACAGGTGAAGAAGAGAAGCTAGTATTTGAAGATGAAAGCCGACCAAAGAAAGAGGAACTTGATGCTTTAAAGCATTGGCAAAAGAAGGATGCAAGTGCAAAAGCCTACATCTACAATACAATCTCTGATCATTTGCTACCACACATCAGAGGATTGGAATCATCTGAAGATATATGGAATGCATTGGAGTATCATTTCCAAAGCACTGCTAAAGCAAGGAAAGCAAGTTTATGGTCAGAGTTTACAACGTTCAAGAAGAAGCCAAGTCAAAGTATTAGTGACTATGTCACTAAGATGAAGGATCTAGCAGATAGTCTTGGATCCATAGATGAAGATGTTGAAGATCACATATTGATTGCTCAACTACTTGCAGGATTGAGAGGGGATGAAAGATGGAAACCTTTTGTCTTATCAACAGAACTTTCATTAAATCATTATGTTCCAGATTTGAATCAATTACTTGGTTTGATGCTCACATATGAGAAAGACTTGAAGGGAGATGGAGATAAAGGACAAAGTTCTGCAATGTACATGAAGAACAAGAATAAAGGAGATAAAGGTAAAGCAAAGGATGAAGAGGAGTCGAGTTCTCAAGTTTATTATGCAAGAGGTAAAGGCACTAGTAGAGGAAGACCAAGAGGTTTTGGAAGAGGAAGAGGTAATCAGAATAACAACAAGAAGGCTTGCTGGATCTATGGATTGAGTAATCATTTGGCCCATGACTGTTGGCACAATCAACAAGGATCAAACCAGAATCAAAACAACAATAGCAGAGGTCGAGGTGGAAGATATCAAAGTAATTTTCAAAGAGGTAAACAAAATCAAAGAGGAGCCTATGGTAGATGTGGAGGAAGAAGTTGGGGACAGAATCAATCCTACAACACCAACTACTACAACTATGCACATGACACACAAAATGAAAGTCATACATCATTGATGATGAATTCAATCAGTACATCAGATAAAGAAGATCTAAAGGTATTTTACATTGACTCTGGATGTTCTAAACATTTGTCAGGAAACATAGAATTGATGTCAGAATTGGAAAAAGGCATTTCTAGTCATACAGTTCAGACAGGTGATAATACAAGACATAGTGTACATTCAATTGGAAAAGTGAAATGCAAGAGTGGAGCAGATTTGCTAACCAATGTTTTGTATGTTCCGACAATACCTAAAAATTTGATTAGTGTGGAACAGATAGTTGAAAAAGGTTTTCAAGTCAGGTTTACAAATGAAGGAGTATTTGTTGAAGATCTAGAGAATGGATATAATCAGATTGTCTCTGGTAAGAAAGAAGGTAGACTCTTTACTTTAAGAGTACAAGGGAACATTGGTCAAGCTTTGCTCACACATGGTGAAGGAGTGATTACAAAACTTGATCTCTGGCATAAGAGAGATTAAAGCTATGGTTGCTAATCAGTCTATACTAGGATTACCAAATGTGCAAAGTCAACATATGGTTTATAAATGTGAAGCATGTCAAATGGGTAAAGCACACAGGTTACCATTTTAAAAGAAAGGATTCAAACATGATGGAGTACTTGAGCTCATGCATACAGATGTATGGGGTCCAACAAAAGAAGGATCTATCAGTGGCTCAAGGTATTATGTTATTTTCATTGATGATGCTACAAGATGGATAACATTATATGTTTTGAAGGAAAGATCAGAAGTGTTTGGAGCCTTCAAGCATTTTCATGCATATGCAGAGAGAGTCACAGGTCAAAAGCTTAAAAGACTGAGGTCTGATGGAGGGGGAGAATACTTCTCCCAAGAGTTCAATGATTATCTTTGGAATGCAGGTATTAAGAGAGAAATAACTTGTAGGTATACACCACAACAAAATGGTGTAGCAGAAAGAAGGAACAGGACTCTGGTTGAGTTTTCTAGAGCTATGCTAAAGGAGAAGAATTGTCCAAATTATCTTTGGGCTGAGGTTGTAAATACAGCTACATATCTTCTGAATAGATTACCATGTGCAACTCTCAATGGTATGACTCCATATGAAGCTTGGTGGGGTAAGAAACCAACACTAGATCATTGTAAAGTGTTTGGATCAATTGCATATGCTTATGTACCATCACAGCTTAGGCATAAACTTGAACCAAAGGCAGAAAAATATGTGTTCATTGGTTATGATGAAAATCAGATGGGTTACAGGTTGTGGAATCCTCTAACCAAACAATTTCTTGTTTCTAGAGATGTTACATTTGATGAACAGAAAAGTTGGTATGCAGATCAAAGTCATACAGCCGAAGAATTTGAAGAAGAGGTAAGAAGATGTGAGAAAAGAAAATCAATTGTGCAGGTGAATAGAGATGAAGACTATATGCAAGCAAGTACATCCACAAGTGGATTAACAAGAAGAAATGAAGAAGCTCCTATATTTCATGAAGAGGTGTATCCAGACACATATGAAGAATGTGAACCAAGAAGGTCAAGCAGGACTAGAAGACAACCAGAAAGGTATTCTTATGATACTTCTTACATAACTCAGAAGAATTATGCTTACATGGTCAAAGATGATGAAGAACCTCAGAACTATGATGAAGCTAAAGGTAAGAAGCAATGGGAAGAAGCAATGAAGGAAGAATTCAATGCACTGGAAGAGAACAAGACATGGGAACTTGTTCATAAACCAAATGGTAAGAAAGTAATTGGAAATAAATGGGTTTATAAAGTGAAGAAGCTTGCAGATGGAAGTATAGCTAGATACAAAGCTAGACTGGTGGTGAAAGGCTATGCCCAAACCTATGGCATAGATTATGATGCGACATTCAATCATGTAGCTAAGATGTCAACTATAAGGACAATCATTGCTATTGCAGCTTCAAAAGGATGGACCCTAAGTCAATTGGATATAAAGAATGCATTCTTGAATGGATACATATCAGATGAGGTATACATGGAACAACCTCAAGGGTTTATAGATTCCAGGTATCCAAATTTTGTTTGCAGGTTGAGAAGAGCATTGTATGGATTGAAGCAAGCTCCAAGAGCATGGAACTATAGACTAGTGAAGTATCTAAATGATCTTGGATATCAAAGTTCAAAAGCAGATCCAAGTCTACTCATCAAAAGAACAGAGGAAGGTACAATCTACATTTGTATTTATGTAGATGACATTATAATCACGGGTACTTCAGATGAAGGAATCAAGGAGGTGAAGAGATTACTTGAAAAAGAATTCAAAATCAGTGATCTAGGAAAGTTATCATACTTTCTTGGTATGGAAGTCACCTATACAAATCATGGCATATATGTATCACAAGAAAGGTATCTTCGGAATCTATTGAAGAAGTTTGATCTGGAAAATTGCAGAGAAGCTTCAACTCCACTTGAAGTTAATCACAAGCTCAGTAAATATGATGGTGCAGAATACAAAGATATGAGGAAGTATCAATCTCTTGTGGGTAGTTTGATTTATGCTACATTAACAAGACCTGATCTTAGTTATGCAGTGGGAGTTTTATCACAATTCATGCATTGTCCAAAGGACCCATATTGGATTGCAGGTCAAAGAGTTCTTAGATATATCAAAGGAACTATAAAGGAAGGATTATATTATCCTTTTACATCAAAGTTGAAGTTGAGAGCCCACAGTGACTCAGACTGGGCAGGTAACCAGGATGACAGAAGATCAACTCATGGCTACATGATTTACATTGGTGATAAGCTTGTAAGTTGGTGTTCAAAGAAACAACATACAGTAGCATTATCATCAATTGAAGCTGAGTACAAAGGACTTGTGGAAGCAGCTAAGGAGGTCATATGGATGCACACATTGTTCAAAAGCTTGGGCATTGATCAAGGTATACCTACAATACATGGAGATAATATGAGTTCACTTTATCTTGCAGCAAATCCAGTATTTCATGCAAGAACAAAACATATAGAGATACATTATCATTTCCTGAGAGAAAAGGTAATGGAGAAAGAAATTGAAGTGGAGTACATTTCTACAAAAGATCAGATAGTAGACATAATGACAAAGAGCTTGGATGGTGTGAAGACCGGCAAATTCAAAAGCATGGCAGGAGTAAAAGAAAAGAAGATGATATGAAGAAACAGAGAATGTCAATTAGTGATTGAGGGGGAGCTGTTGGAGAAACAATCACTAATTGTACATATATTTGAAGGTCAAAGCTTTCGAAGAAAACCACATGCCTATGTGAAGGGACAAATTCACAAGTGTATTATATTTATAAAGTTAGTTCACTTTAGTTCTAGAAGTTTCTTTTTTTTAATCACGAGAATAAGAAAATCTATATAAGTTAGTTTGTATCAACTGACGTGGAGGAGGAAGACAATGAGAAAGTGAGTTAGTACTCATTTTGTATGACTGCGTATAGTCGGGCTTCTCTTAGTGAGAAAGCACCTGTAAAACTTTTGAGTTTTCTCATAGCTATGAGAAGAAATAGTTAAAGTTCTGTGTATGAGACTCTCTCCATCATCTCCATGTTTGTCTACTGTGTGATGAGTTCAAAAGTTCAAGTTTTCTGAGCAACTCGATGCCTGGCATCGAATTTGTATTTATAAGTCCGTGTTTTATTCTCTGACTGTCATGTACTGCTAGAACTTCTTAAAACATGAGGTTTGTGGAGCAACTCGATGCCTGGCATCGAGTTTCAGTAATCCCACATAAAAGTGGTCTTGTCCATGTGTGTGTAAAAGAGGCTAATTCTGGTGCTGAAAAAGTGGCTGAAAAAGCTCAAAGTCGATGCCCGGCATCGACTTTTGGTTGCAAGCCGATGCTAGGCATCGAACTTTTATTTTTAGATAGCGAAATTTACTAAAACAGGCAAAAATTCTAGTTTTGGAAAGTCATACATGGTCATCTTGCAAAGGCCATAACTTGAGTTCTAGAGATCCGTTTGATGCATATGATAGCTTGTTGGAAAGCTCTAATCTTCTACTTTCATTCACTAAAAGATCTTGGAGAAATAATTTTTGAGTTAGGAGAAATTAGAAAAATACGGAAGGTATGTAATTTTAGTGACTCGAAAAATCTGAAGAAGTAAAGTTCTTGGTTTTGGCTATCATTTCTAAAAGTTTTGAGTGGCAATGAGTTAATGGTGACCATAGAGGTGTTCTAGTGTCACATTAATTCATTTCTTGTGGTGTTTTACACATCAACAAAAAAATAGACATATTGCAGAAATAGCAAGATCCTTGATGGCTGATAAGAATATGCCTCATTGTTATTGGGAAAAAGTTGTGCATGTGGTTGTATACATCATGAACAAAACTCCAATTTTTGTTGTACACCAAGTTACACCTGAAGAGAAGTTCACAGATAAAAAGCCAAACTTATCACATATGAAAGTTTTTTGTTGTATTGCATATGTACATGTTCCAGATGAGTTGAAGACGAAGCTTGATCCAAAAGCAAAAAAATGTGTATTTATTAGATACTCCCTTGAGCAAAAGGGATATAAATTTAATAACCCACTCACATGATAGGTGAAGGTGAGTAGAGATGTGGTATTTAATGAAACATCAAGCTTCTATGCAGATGCCAAAGATGGACTTAATCTTGAATCAAACGACAAAGAAAATGCTTAAAAGTCAAGTGCAGAATCTCAAGTTCTAAGTGGGCCAGAGAATCACTGAGCAATAGTTCCGACTCAAATCCATGGAGTGGAAGATTGCATGGAAATTTCAGTCCAACAAATTCATCAAATACATCCAAGAAAGATAAACAAAAGCTTTCTATTGGTAGTAAAACATGTGCAGGTTTTGAAGATGTTGATGGAGATCCAAGCGATTCAGAAAAGAGTCTTGATGAGGAACTTGGATTTCCCTCTGTGAAGACTCCAAGAGTAAAAAAGGTACATGTGAATGATACAAGGAGAAGTGACCCAAGACCAAGAAGATTTGGGAGGATGCAGAATTCAGTGCAACGATTGATGGACCAATCTTGCAAATCAACATAAAACAAATAGTCTCAAAATCTTCTTTTTGATTGGAAACTGAAATATTTTGTAATCAAAGTTCAAACTCTTCATGAAAATGCTTTTCATTTAGTCTTAGCATATGGGAACATCAAATCAAAGTTTTCATTATTAACTATTTTGATCAACAAATTCAAAAATCAAATTCAAAATTCATTTATAAACTTTGTTTAGATATTCAAGAAACAAATTTCCTAGTTCACTCTTTCAAAATTATTCATTATCTCATATAAATAAGTACCCATAATGCATTCATTCATATGCAAGAAATACAATTGATTCTACTCATACGTACAGCCACCTTGTTTGCCCAATCATACTAGAAGTGATTTCACTACTAATTTCAATATCTTTTTAGATTCTAAGTTTTCTCTATTGGTCTTTATTGCATTGGCTTTATCATCGTCAGTTATGGATTGATTCATAATTGGTATCTTCTACTTTTTGGGGTAGAAGAAAGTATAAACTTCTGTTTGTCATAATTTTGTAATAATATTTGCAACTTTTTTGTTTTAAGAGCAAAGGTTTAACCCCTTATTCCAAGTAAGGATCTAGATGCATGCATAAGCAAGAATTAGGATCCCTATCTTGAGTGTTTATTACTCGATGTTTAGGCCCATATGTCAATACTGACACCAATGTCTTGGCCCACTATGGTACAACTTCCAAATTAAACAAATAAGCATCAGGAAGATCATCTGATACTCCTTGTGGGGCCTCCCCGGATGTGAGCCTCGAGAGATGATATGCTCTCAAGTGAGTCTTACCTTTCCTCACCACTACCTCAAAGTCATATTCCATTAGTAAGAGGAACCATCTTACTAATCTACCTGTATTGCATGGCTTGTTTACCAAGTAGAGTAGAGCTTGATGATCAATAAAAAATTTAAATTTATTTGCAAGCAAATAGTGTCTAAACTTTTTTACAGCATATACCATGCCTAATCCTTCTCGTTCGGTGGTAGTATAGTTTCATTCAGCTGCATTCAACTGTCTACTAGCATAGGCTATTTGGAGATCCATATTACCTTCACCAGTGGGTTGTGCAAGTACACATCCAATGGCATAATTGGATGCATCCACATGAACATGAAATGGCTTATTCCAATCTGGTGTGGTCAAGATTAGTGTTGAACATAATTTCCATTTATGCTCATTGAAAGAGTTCTCACATTCTTCCATCCACTCAAAGTTACTCAAAAGGGAGTACAGAGGCTTTGCAATGATCGCATACATATGAATGAATCGGCGATAATATCCACAATGCCCCATGAGAGCTTGTACTTCCTTGACATTCCTTGGCCTAGGTAGTTCTGTAATAGCTCTCACTTTCTCTTCGTCAGTGGATACGCCATTCTTTGACACTATGTGTCCTAGAATCTCGCCTTGCCTGACCATGAAAACACACTTTTCTGGGTTTAGGCAGACTTGATATTCTCTACATTTGTCAAAGATTTGCCTGAGTTCAGGTATATGTGTCTGTCTAATGTTGGAATGAGCGCATAGATCATCAACATAGACTTCCAAGTTTTTCCTCAAGAACTATACATGACACATCAGCCTTTGAAAGGTGACGGGCGCATTGGTGAGACCAAATGGCATTACCTGAAAAGCAAATATGCCTCACTCTGTGGAAAAAGCCATCTTATGATGATCTTCTAGAGCTAGGCCACTTGATTGTATCCAGAGAAGCCATCAAGGAAGCTGTAGACTTCCTTGCCTGCCACTCTTTCTAAAAGATGTTCAATGATAGGAATCGGATAACTGTCTCTAATAGTGGCTGCATTAACTTTCTGGCTACATCCATTGTTGCTAAAATCTCCGCCCAACCATGAGGTTCAAATTCTTCATCTGGAAAAACTATAGGTGCATAGGCTAGGTCTTGAATTGATCTATGAGTTTCCTTCACACCTACCTCTCTAGATTTTTCTCTCTTCTCTCCTTCTATTGCTA
This sequence comes from Ceratopteris richardii, assembly GCA_020310875.1. NCBI lineage: Eukaryota > Viridiplantae > Streptophyta > Polypodiopsida > Polypodiales > Pteridaceae > Ceratopteris > Ceratopteris richardii. The sequence goes on from CM035423.1 coordinate 102,278,444, forward strand.
CTTTTCACATCCATAAGTGGGTGTCTTCATGCATCCATGAGGATCTTGATCCTATGGAATGCACTGATTCTCTGTCATCCTTAGCTCTATGGATGGGATTCCATTGAATAGGGGGTACATCTCTATGAGAGTAATCCTTGAGATTGACTTTGGTTGTAACACCTAAGTGTTGCAAATACAAAGAATTGGTTCCCCAATCTTGTACCACTTGCAACTGCCGCATAAATGGTCTTCCCAAAATTATCTCATAGGCCTAATTCTTGCTAAAGTCACATATAGCAAAAGTATGCTCAAACTCTACACCACATGTAGTGAGAGTTATTCCTTCTAACAGTCCTAAGGGTCTCTCAATGTGACCATCGGCCATCTACAATCTCATTCTCGTGGGCCTGAGTACTGGCTTGCCCCACCGCTTCCATAGGGAAGTGGTAGCAATTGCAACTCCTACACCTGAGTCCAAAATTTCCTTTGTGGTGTAACCTTGATGGGTAATGGGAAGATAGGTGTTTCCTTCTTCTCCTTTGCTCATGTATCCTATCTTGTCCAAGGGTATTTCTGGCACTTGTTGCTCTAGCACAATGGTGAGAACCACGTTAAGAAGCTCCACCTCCTTAATGTCAATCCGCGGAAGAGATAGGAGTGATATGAAGATCGTGAACGTGAGATGAAGTGAGAGTGAAGGTGAGAAGCATAGAAATGCACACACACATACACACACACTACGAAGAGACAAGCAAGACACAATGGAAGGTGAGAAATCAACTCTATTACTCAAGAACACTCTTACAAGCTCAAAATAGCTCTAAGCTCCAACAAGCTAACACTAACCAACACTAACCAACCTCAAAAATGAGCTCTCTAGCTCTTTTTATAGTTTCTAGACTAGTTTTGACTGGTTTCACATCTAGTGACCGGCATAGTTAAAAATTAGGTCCTAGATGCTATTTGGAAGGGTAAACGGTATCTAAAAATAACGAAAATTGGTACGCGCATTCTACCTAAGCTCCTCAAGCTCGAAGACTCCTCGGCTTGCACAAAATGGAGCTATGGATTACAAAATGGGGTTTTCTATGTTACATATGTTACAATTAGTGATAAAAATCACTGTTGAATGTTTTGAAAAGTGATAAAAAACATATTTGTTTGAGAAATTGATCCGACTGGCTCCCTGCTCTGTCGTTACATGCTTCCGTGTTGTCTGTGCCTCTGGCTGCTTCCAACACCCCCCTCCCTCTCGCTTCTGTCGTCCCTGAGAGAACCTTGCTGTGAGGTCTGCCGGATATATTTCTGTAGGAGGTCTTGAGCGAGGGTGTGCTCGGAGATACAGATGCCTCGGGCCAGGTCTGCCTCGAGTTTCTCCCAGTCGATAGGTTGCGGTTCTTCCGGTGGCGGGAGCTGATAGTGTGTGGAATAGACCATTCGTTCACAGGCAAATAATTGTAATAAATGTGTAGGCCTGCTTATGAATACCTCTGAATGGTATTCCCAGAATCCGGTTGTGAACATCTCTTCGAACGTCTGCTTGTAGCACGCCGGTAGGTACTTTATTCTGCAGTGCCAGGCATAACACACCCGTAGCAATGGCGTTGTACTCATATCATATACCAGGTCAAAATTGCCATGCTCAAAGCCCGGGGTGTTGACATGTGGTGCCTTGACGCGTCGGAAGACTTTAAAAATCATTTGCATCATGTCAAAGATTTTGACAGTCATATGCGCCGCTATATCATCCATATGCTTTAATCTAGGGAGCCAGTGGCGAATTGTAGCCATCATGTAGCCAACAGTTGGTAACTCAATGGGTGGCTTAAAATAGGGGTAATTCAACCAGTCTTGGCACTGCTTATTGTTTTGTACCTTAATAGCAAAGGCAGTCCAGGAGCGGCGTCGTGGCACTGGTCCCCAACACGGGTTATACTTCAAATGCAAAGGTGCCTTTACCCATGTGCTCATCATCTCTGGATACTGCTGTAGTAAATCTTTTCGCCACTCTGGTTGATAGATCTCTCCTTGCTGCGCATCTAGTGGCAAATCGTGTTCCTCGAACTGAGTTGCATGCGATGGTTTCTTACCTGTTTCTTTCTCAATGGCTAACTGGTATTCAGCCATTAACATAAAATACGGTTTATACTGTAGCTCATGCCCAGATATGTATCGTCGAGGGGCCAAATGAGCAAAGAATGGAGACTGTAATATTCGTTCTTCTATCATCGCCATGGCGTGTAATTGTGCCTCTACTCTAGCTGAGTGCGTTGTTCCAATTTCCTCAATAGTCTTCATCCACGCGGGGGTCGGAAGTTCGTACGTCATCTGGCCCTCGGTCGTGACGCGTTCGCCTGGGATGGGTTGTGGCTCGTATGCTTCTTCAAACGTTTCCTCCACCGGGATGGTGACTGTTTCTTCTTCAGCTGGTAGCTCAGGTGGGGAATCTGGCCTTGGTGGTGCTTCATATACTGCAATCCTTGATTCAAGGGTCGATACCTGGGCCCGTAATGAGTTGAGTTCCTCTAGGAGGTCAGGAGAGGGGTCCACAGGTTCTGGTAAGTCTTGGTGTGCCGGTTCTCGTAACTGGAGTAATTTGTGATCTTCTTTGAGTTTCTGTAACTCCTCGTTCATGCGGTCGTATTCATCTAGCAATCGTACATGATCTTCTAGCAGCATCCTCATCGAGTCTGAGGGAATGGCTTTGAACCTGCTAGGGCTGAGTGGTTGGTCTGGGTGGTCGAGCGCTGCTTCTAAGTTTTCTCGGTTCTGATCCTGTAAGCGCTGGTTTTCTTCCTTGGGGGCTGCTAGGTGTCTTCGTAGTAAGCCCATGTTTCGTGTTAGCGTTGCATTGCGGACTGTCTGGGCTCTTAATAAGTTATCTAGGTCAGCAGTTGCTTCCTTGGTCTTTTCTTCGCTTTCTAGTTCCAATTTGTGATAAGCCTCGCGTAATTCCTGGTAGCGGGTGTTCAGAGAGGCATTCTCAATAGACAATAAATTAAGCTGTGACTGTAAGTCATTGGTTGTCCTCTGCAGCTGCTGATAATTATTACCAAGAGATGTGAACTCATCTCTTACTTGCATCATACACATGAACATCTGTCGAAATGCATTATCTACAGTGGGTGATAGTATTAACGGGGTGCTAAATGAAGATGCAGTTGGTGTAGATGCAACGGGAACGGGGAATGGGGATGGAAAGGTGGATGATGTAGTGATTGTTGAGAATTGTGATGTGCCTAAAAATGTTTGTGCCGGGAGTGAAGTGAGTGATGGTGCAGCGGGTGGTGAGATGTCCATGTCAGTGGACGTATCTAGTGCGGTGACCGTGAATATTGGTGTGATCGTGGGTGCTCGTGCTGGTGTAAATACGGGATTTACAAAGGTTGAGGGGTAATTTACAGGGGGGCTGGCTGGAGCAGCTTGGTGGAAAGGGGAAAGAGGGGTTACAGTGGGTCGGGGAGGTGAGACGGGGGAGAAGGTTAATGGCGGGGGGAATGGGAAGAGGGGTCTTGGAGTTGTGGGGAAAGATGGAAAAGATTGATGAAGGAATGGGTTGGGTAGAAAGGTGGGTGTGGGAGGGGGTAGACTAGGGTTAATGGGTGCGGGAATTGTGGGGTTAGTGGTCGTAAAGACAATTTCTGCAACACCACCAGCGAATGAAGATGTGGGTATGGGGGAAGGAGGGTGAAGAGGGGAGACTGGATGGACGGGTGGTGAGAGAGGAGCGGTTGGGGTGGTCGGTACTTCAGTGACTACTGAGGTTTATACAGCTGTAACGCAGGGTGGGGAATCTACAAAGATGGTTTCTCCGGCCAAAGAACTTTCGGGGACGAGGCGTGCCTCCCTGGCTTGTTCTAAAGATTGTGCTCCGGTTGGTACACGAATGTATTCGCCGGGCTTTGAAAGTAGTCGTACTTTGCGGGGGTCAAACTGTGGTAGTGGCTTTCTTTGCAAGTACCTGAGGGCTTCGTTGGAGCCTACTGATTTGACTAACTCGCGGAATCCTTTGATGTATGCGTCCTCGAATCCGCCTGTGACCAGTTCTTTTTCTATTATTCTTTGGCTCTCTTCCTCTCTCAGCTTTTTGCGTGCCCAAACTTTTTCCATAGTTCTATACAACTTCTTGATAGCTAGTGTGTAAGCTGCTGCCTCGTAAGTTTCATCTTCATGGGTACTTGTATCGCCATGTGTGTCTGTTTGTTGGCCTTGGCCATCTGTCTGTTCATGCTCTTGGGATTCATGTGTTCCCTGGCTAGCTTCCTCGTCACCTTCGTCGTCATCGGTTGCTGTTCTTTCGTCATCAGAGCTGGACACGATCTGTCCTTGTGGCTGATCCCTGGGTGTAGTAGGGTAGCTAGGCCTTTCAAATTCTTGAGAAAACAAGTGTCCTTCTGAATACTGGAACTGATTGGAGAATGCATCGGGCATCTCAAAATCAAAGGTTTGGTCCAGTGGCTCTGCTTGTCCTGGTTCTAAATGCGGTATTGGAAAAGAGAAAGCTTCCGCACCAATAGTGGTGGGAAGTTCAGCTGCTGTGGTGATAGGTTCTGTGGTTGTGGCTGCTTGGGGTGCGACAGTACTGGTGGTGCCTTCCGTTACCACTGGTCTAGATAACCTTATGCGAATAGGTTGTACTGTGGGAGTGGCTACTGTTGGTGACTGCTCTGGAGATGGTTGCGGCGAGGGTGATTCTGGGACTTTTAGGCACGGGATAGTACCTCTCATCCGCTTTCCGGCTCTGCCTTTGCTAGACTTTCTAGCCTTCCGAGTGGTGCCTTTAAATGCTTTCAGTTCCTCACTAGTCATGGCGCGCTCAATGGGTAAATCATATACCAAGCACATATATATGATCCTGGTGAGGGCGCAGCATCCATTGATTACCTTCTTTCGCTCCCACCTATGTTGTGCCAAATAGAGCTGATCAATGATCCAGCTGGCTAGATCAACCGTTTGCGGTCCAGTACATGCCAAGTATAAACCAAACCAGATTCTCTTGTGGGGCATGGTAAAACGATCCTGAGCTGGGAAAGCAAAATGCTGCATGCATATCCGTAATGGCTTAGAGAGCTCAGGTGTTATAGCAGAAATATCCTCCCATTTAGTTACGTCACCACGCTTCATCTGCTCTGGGACTAGCCGTTCTTTCTCCGTTGGAGTGTGTGTTCCATGTATTTTGATGGCAGCTCTGATTAAATCCTTCGAAAGATAAAATCTTTTGTAAGGTGGATCATCCACTAAAGAAGGCAAAATAAAGGTTCCTGGGATGTCCTTATTCTCTGAGGCTAGCAAAGTGGTGATTAAATAATAACACCTATAAAAGTCAGGTTTGGGTAGAGGATCACTGAAATACTCCGTGAAGCCGGCTCTGGTCCAAACATGAGTTAAGTCCTGGGTGTTCTGTAGGCCTTCGAATTCTCTTGAGAAGAATTGATACTTGCCCCATGTGCGGTCATCAAATGTCATATTTGCTTCAAAAATGAAGTCAGCATCAGCTAATGGTCCTGCTAGGCCTTGGAACCAGTGAGAGTTACGGTGTATCTTCTCTGTGTATCCCATAGGTGGGTTATCGATTGGCATGGGTCCCGAAAATCCTTGGAACTCTGGCGGTGGAGCGGTCGGGTGGGATTCTGCTCGTAAAACATTGAGGGGCACTGCAGCTACGCTGGGCCTGCTTCCGATGGTCCTGCTTCGGTTTGCATGATGACTGATGAGCTAATGGAAAAGATCTGCTACAAAAGATTAACACATTAGTATGGAAATTAATTATGATCCCATTAAGGTGAGACCGCAATCCCTTTCCATAACCGATGTGTAACCCGTGTAGCCAAGTGTCATGAAGTGAATGATGCAATGATTATTTGCAAAACTAATGGAGGTCTCTAGACGCCTACATGCTTCAGATTATGCATACATTTCTTGATGGGTGGGAAAATTGTTAGATAATGGGGTACAAGAAGACGTTCGGATACGTTTTGGTATCCATTTCCTAAGAGTCTTGGAGTGGGTGGTATGTTTCTGCTGAGGGACAGAAAGTGGTATCGGGTTTGGTGGTATTGAAGGATGAAAAGATTTCGGAGGGGTATATATTACATGGCTAGAGGGTTGGGCTATAATACATTGTTTGGGTACCCAAATCTGCATGGGTGTGGGTCTATGGACAAGGTATTTCTTGGCGATCCAAATCTGTCGAGTGTTTGTACTTGTAGAAGAAGATCGAGGGGACTGTGGATACTGACTCTGCTTCTGTTGCAACTTTGTCCTGTTCTCGTCTCCAGTGTTGCCAATAGCCTGTGGTTGCTGTCCTTTTGGCATCCATATTTGTTTCGTGCCACTGGTTCTGTGATGTTGATACTTCTGCTTTCTTTGCCTTGCCTGGTGATGTCGTCGGTCTGGGTTCCTCTGTTGTGGTTGACTCCTTTGAGGTTGGGTTTGAGGTCCATTGGACGCTCTGCTTTGGAAAAGAAGGGAGATCCAACACTTGCGTGACCTGCCCATTAGGAAGTGATTCGTTCTTTATCTTTAATCTAGGCCAGTCCGCAGCAAGTTTGGAAGGATGAGCACCGCAGGGTGTTGTGCTCATTTGGCCGCTGATGCAACCCACCTGACCGCTGATTGTGTTCAACTGCCCTAGCGGTTGGGTAGCTGCCCCTTCTAGTTTGCAGGAAGCCCCAGGGAAGATCTCCTGTCGTCCTTCTGATTGACAATTGTCCCTAGCCAAGCCCGAGTGGGTTGGTGTAGACGTAACGTGACTGGTCTGACCCAAGATCTTCCGGTCTTCCTTCGCATGCGTTTCATAGGGTCTAGGGTTACAAACCTCAATCGGAATGCCGTTAGGGAAGTCAAGCGGTATCACTCGCTTCTGTTCTGAGGTTCCAATCTGTAAGGAGCCTTGTCTAAGATTTAGGTCCACTAAGTGATTGTATAGCCAATCTTGGCCAAGGATTAGGGGTTCTATCAGGTCGTCATCATGGCACACCAGTAGCTTCGCTGTCATGGTCACATCCTTAATGAGGATAGGAAGGTCCACCTCACCCATGCAAGGGGTTTCCATGCCTCCTAGGCCTATGAGGTATGCCTCAATTGGCCGCATTTCTATTCCTGAATCCTTATAGTGGGACCATCTAATAGCACTAGTCGCAGCACCTGAGTCAATTAAAGCCCTGAGCTCTTGGCAAGGGTTGCCGTGCTCTAGCCTGACTGTAATGAATGGTCTCCTGTCCACTATACTAGGATGAGTGGTTGACTTTACTTGACACATGGCCATGGGATATCTGGGTGTAGTTTCCAGATGGTTATAATGTTCTCTCCCTAGTCCTTGTCTTCTTAACTTCATGCGTTTAATGCGTTCTATTGCTTCTGCCTGAGCTTCCGCTCGTATTCTATTTTCACCTCCTTACGCTTCTTTGCCAACATGAGTCGTCTAAGCATATCCTCAGTAAGAGGTTCCTGATATAGCCTGACTCTACAGCCACTAATATAATTAGGCATTACATCTCCTTCTAAAGTGGCTAACTGTACTGCTCCACTTGTTGAGAGTCTGTTAATGATCATAGGTCCATAACCTCGCTTTTCTAACTTACGTGCGTGTTGCTTTAGCGTATATACTAGAACTAAATCTCCTTCTTTTAGGCCTTTATCTTTCACATGTGCATCAAAATATGCTTTCTGTCGCTTCTTCGCTGCATATATTCCTGCTGCTGCCTTTAGCCTGGTTTCTCCTAATCGTTCCAAGTCCATTATTCTTGCTGATAATTCATGACCGGTCCACTGATGTTCTTGTGCAACCTTAAGGGTCGGTATCAAGAAGTCCAAAGGAAGCACTGCATTCTGACCAAAAACCATCTGAAAGGGAGTTGCATTGAGTACGGTCTTGTAGGCCACTCGATATGCCCAAACAGCATGGTGTAACTGTTTGTCCCAATCTGAACGTTTGTTGTTCACGAGTTTCGTCAGTACGTTACAAAGGATCTTATTAGTGCTTTCAGCCTGACCATTGGCCTAAGGATGATATGGTGCGGATTTCTTGTGAATCACCATAAAATCCTGTAACAAATATTCAATGACTTGGTTTAGAAAGTGAGTGCCTCGATCGCTCACTAACTCTATAGGCAATCCATATCTTGTAAAGACATTCTCAAATAAGAATTTTGCAGTTGTGTGTGCATCATTCTTTTTCGTGGCTTTTGCCTCTACCCATTTCGTAAGATAATCTGTGGCAACAATAATGTATTCAGCATGTGTACCTTTTGCAGGGGGGTTAATGGGTCCTACAAAGTCTATACCCCACTTAGAAAATGCACGTCCGCCCATCATGGGTTTCAATGGCATTTCATCTCTGCGAGTAGGAAACTGAGTTCTTTGGCACACATCACATCTCTTTACATAGGTATGAGCATCCATGTGAAGAGTGGGCCACCATAATCCTGCAAAGAGGATGGCTTTGATTATCCTATCGGGTCCAAAATGACCTCCTGCGACACCTTGGTGTGCAGTCTCTAATATGCTCAGATAATCGCTCTCATGAACACATTGTCTTAGATATCCATCTCGTCCTCTTTTGTATAGATTGTCGCCAATAAGTGAATAGTCGTGAGCTTCCTGCTCTAGACTACGTTGTCGAGCTAAGGTCATTCCTTGAGGGAATGTCTTCGTCCTCAAATATGTCACTAACTGTTCACTCCAGTCTGGTGTGAGAGACACATGATATAGTGTAGCATGCTCTACTGGTGGTCTTTCACAACAAACATGGCATTCTTTACACAACTTGTAGACATCTGCTTCCATCGTAGGCCAATATACTCCTAGTCTATGCAGAGTCTGTAATGTTCGATGTTTTGAATGATGTTGCTTTAGTGCACCTACATGTGCTAATTGCAACCAATTCGCATGTTCTGATTCATCTACACAACAAGCAAGAATCTTTTGATTATCCTGTTTATATATGCTTCCTGCCATTATTTGGTATCTCTGAGACTTGGTAATCTCTCCCTCTTTGATCTTTATCCTAGGATTCTTGGGTCCGTATGTCAGAATAGGGACTATAGGTTTAGCCCATTCTGGTGCTATCTCAAGGTTAAACAAATATGCATCTGGTAGATCATCCACTACTCCTTGAGGAGCTTCTCCTGAGGTTAATCTTGAAAGGTGGTCAGCTCTAAGATGTGTCTTTCCTTTCCTGACTACTACTTCAAAATCATACCCATGAGTAATAGAAACCAACGTATCAATCGTCCGGTGTTACATGGTTTGTTGACTAAGTACAATAGGGCTTGATGATCTATAAAGAACTTGAATTTGTTGGCCAACAAGTAGTGCCTAAACTTCTTTACTGCGTAGATCATCCCTAATCCTTCTCGTTCGGTCGTGGTGTAATTTCTTTCTGCTGCGTTCAATTGTCTACTCGCATAAGCTATGGGGAGATCTATGTTACCTTCATTCGTGGGTTGTGCTAACACACATCCTATGGCGTAATTGGATGCATCCACATGTACATGGAATGGCTTACTCCAATCTAGGGTAGTCAATATAGGTGCTGAGCACAAGCGTCGTTTGAGTTCATTGAATGAATTTTCACATTCATCTGTCCATTCAAAGTTGGTTAAAAGAGAGTACAAAGGCTTGGCTATGATTGCATACATGTGTATGAATCTCCTATAATAACCGCAATGGCCCATAAATGCCTGTACCTCTTTCACATTAGTTGGTTTAGGTAAATCTGCAATTACCTTCACCTTTTCTTCATCCGTAGAGATTCCATTTTTTGACACAATGTGTCCTAGAATTTTGCCTTGTCTTACCATGAAAACGCACTTTTCTGGGTTCAAACAAACCTGATATTCTCGACATTTGTCAAATATTTGCCTTAACTCTGGGATATGTGTCTGTCTTACATTTGAATGAGCACATATGTCATCGACATAAACTTCCAAGCTCTTGCGTAAGAATTCCTTAAAAACATGACACATGAGTCGCTGGAAAGTGGCGGGTGCATTTGTTAAGCCAAATGGCATCACACGAAATGCAAATATGCCCCATTCAGTGGCAAATGCCGTCTTGTGTTGATCTTCTGGAGCAATGGCTACTTGATTATAGCCTGAAAAACCATCAAGGAAGCTGTAAACTTCCTTGCCCGCAACTCTTTCCAATAGATGTTCTGTGATAGGAAGAGGATAACTATCTCTAATCGTTGCGGCATTAACTTTTTTAAGGTTAATACACACACGCAATTTTCCATTCTTCTTGGGCACAACCACAATGGGGGATACCCATTCGGTATGCTCAATTTCGTAAATGAATCCTGCTTCTATCAAGCGATCTATCTCCTCTTTAATCTTCGCAGCGTAGTTATCATTGTACGTGTACGGTTTCTGTTTTGTCGGTTTTGCATCTGGAGTCATAGGGATTCTATGAGAACATATATCTGGATCTACTCCTTTCAAACCTCTGTAACTCCAAGCAAAAACATCTCTATATTCGCGCAATAGGGCAACTAGCTCTTCTTCTTCTTCCTTCGTCAAATCATGCCCTATGTATGTACATTTTTCTTCTTCTCCTTCGATAGCAACTATTATTTTCTTGGTTTTCTCTCGGTTATCATATACTTGTCCATCATTCGCCTTTCTATTAGGCATTCGTACCATGATTCTTCTATCTTCGATTTCATATTTCTTGAAGTTCTCGGGTACTTCAAATAAAGATTCTTCTTTTTCTGACATGGTTTCTTTCTTCTTTCTTTTCTTGCCTTCACTCTTAGTAGTCACTTCCGTTGCTAACCTCACCTCATTCGTAATTTCCTCGTGTCTCTGAGTGTGAGTCTCTACCTCGAAAAAATATTCTTCCTCTGATGCAAAGGGTGGGTTCATGATAATTGATTCTAAATCAAAATCGCTTGCATCCTCAAATGCATCAGTGTTAGGTTCACATTCTTCTAAAATTGCATCGCCCATGATTGGCTCTATCGTAAAAACTGAAATGTCATAGCCATCCTCGTCACAGTGGGGTGTCCATTGTTCTTCATTGATGGCTACATCCATGGTTGCTAGGATTTCTGCCCAACCATGGGGTTCAAACTCTTCGTCAGGGAATACTACAGGTGCATAAGCTGGATCTTGAAGGGTTCGTGGATGTTGTTCTGCACCTAAGGTCCTGGCTTCTAACCTTTCTTCCTCTTGTTTTGCTACTTTACACATCCATAAATGGGTATCCTCATGCAACCAAGAAGGATCTGATTCTAATGAGTGCACGGATTCCGTCTCTACTGGTGTCTTATGGATGGTATTCCATTGTATTGGGGGTACATCTCTATGTGAATAGTCTTTAAGATTGACTTTGGTAGTCACTCCTAAATGTTGCAAGTATAAAGAATTAGTTCCCCAATCTTGTACAATTTGCAACTGACGCATGAAGGGTCGTCCCAATATCATCTCATATGCATGATTTTTTGCAAAGTCACAAATGGCAAAGGTATGCTCAAATTCTACACCACAAGTGGTGAGAGATATACCTTCTAGTAAGCCTAATGGTTTTTCTATGTGTCCATCAGCCATTTGTAGCTTCATCCTGGTGGGTCTTAATGCTGGCTTACCCCAACGTTTCCATAAAGCGGTGGTAGCGATGGCTACTCCGGCTCCTGAATCTAAGATGGCTTTTGTGGTGTAGCCCTGATGGGTTATCGGAAGATAAGTGTTACCTTCCTCTCCTTCGCTTACATCTCCAATCTTTTCTACGGGTATTTCTGGTACCTTCTTTTGTGATCCTATTTGTGAGGGAGTAGTAGCAAGCTCAGGGAATTGATTTGCTACATGTTTCCACAATTCTGGTTTTACCTTTAATAGCTCCTCCAGAGTGAGATTACATTGTACTTTAGTATTCTTGATCACTTCCGTGTTTCTAGGGATTACTGATTCTTCATTCCTCACTATTATCATGGGTGCTCTCATACTAATAGACTTTGCTTCCCAAGGTCCTGTGAACTGAGGTAATTCTTGTAAAGAATTAGATTCAAATCTTGTGTGTTCACTCAGTTGTTCTTCCTCTACATCATCGTAAATAGAGGGAATGTCTTGGGGAAATTGTTCTTGTAAGTCGTCTATTTATTGAATAGGAGGATGGGTTCCTTGTTCCTTTCTCCACTTCTCTTCTTGTATTTCTCTCAAAAATTCATGTGAGTACCTATGTATGGAAGATAGGTTGTCTGGACTTTCTGTATTGGGTACTTGAGACAGGGATGGCGCATTCCTTTCCTGTGTCTCTGGGGCAATAGGGTTCCTAGGCTGATCCTTTTTCTCTTTGCTCTCTATCAAGTATTCTAGCCTCTCCATTAGTCCTTGAAAGTGTAATTCCGGTTTTGCCATGTTATTCCAATTAAGATATCTAGAGGCTTCGAACAAAGCTTGTGCTAGTTCTACCATCTTCATGCAAAGTTTAGTTCTCTCAATTTCTAGATCAGCGCGAGGGTAGTTTTTGCTCATTTCAGCTACCTGAGGTCCCTCTTTTAATCTAGCCTGATATGCACGAAACATCATGTCTAGATTTTCTGGTATGGGTTCCGCTAAAACTGATCCTGATTTCTGAGCTGGATTCTCTTGATTCAAGTCCTGTGAAGTCAATTCTAGGATTTTGGCTCTAGATTCCTTCAAACTTCCTTCCAACTCACTTATCTTTTTACTCCATTTTCTCTTTATCCTTTCTCTAGAATCTTTCCAAGATTTCGTCTTTTTACTACTAGATTCTGCAACTTCACTAGTTCCGACTACTCTCTCCTGATTAAGCTGTTGGTTCTGTAAGAGCACCTGGGCTCTTGTTATAGCTTGGATAGGCACGTATGTAGGGTTGGATCCATCTGCGTTGTTTACAATACCTATCACATTGATCGGTGTCACATTTGAAGCGTTAACAGGGTTCTTAGGACAATCTTTGATTATGTGCTCTTTGCCACAATCAGCACAAAAGCCTTGGATGTTATAGTACTGGGATTGTCTTGCTATCGGGGGATGTGGACACTCCTTTATGAAATGATCTCCTTGGCACCTAAAGCATGGTCCTCTAGGGCCCTGTGGTCTCTGTTGTCTTACTTGGGGCCGTGGATTTGGGTTTGTGTACATCACATGAGCGTAGTCGGGCTCCCAACTAGGTTCCACTGGTGGACTATCATAATGATATGTTTCTACGTGCTCTGGTGACTCTGTGTAATATGCGGGTGGACTATCTACATGCGTAGAGTCAAAACTGTTTGAGTGTGGGTCACTCTCTGTGATCAAAGGTGAAGAAGGCACTAAGGCCCTACTTAGATTCTCTTCTACAGCAGCGTATTTGACTGAGATGACATTCGCTGGTGGGGGTGCCTGCTAAGCTAAGACAGGTTGAGGTCTCTGTTGAGCTTGGTATGGGTAGTTCTGAGGAGGCCTATAGTAGTAGGGCTGAGCATTGTATTGGCCTTGATACCTACCTGGCTGCGGGTATGCTTGCGGATAGTTCTGTCTCACGGTTTGTTTGTTGTATGGGCAGTCCTGAGCCGTATGATTCGTGTATCTTCTCTCAATTGTACAATATTGGCCACTAGGGTTGGTTTGCGGTTGTGGTGCATTGGGACACACATTTGCCATATGGTCACCACCACAGGTGTAACAATGCTTGTTTGTTAGCACCCTAGGTTTGCTAGAAACTCCTAGTTTCTGGGCCACTTTTTCTGCAAGGTCTTCTATTGAGCTAGACAATTTTGTGGATGCTAGAGATGAACAGTCTGAGTCCTTATAGACCTTTGAGAGTTCCAACTCGTCTCCTAAGTTGTCCTCAATGTCTATACAAATTCTTACACATTGCTCTAGCGTTCTGGGTTCTTTTAGGTACACATAGGAGCGTAGTTTAGAGCTCAACAAGCCATCTAGAAACAATGACACTTGCTTGGCTTGTGAGGGTAGCTCTTGCATTGGACATCGTTCAACATATTGTCTAAACCTACGTCCTGCCAGTCTAACTGTTTCTTGAGGGGTCTGTTTAAAGCTATGAATCAACGAAGACGTGTCATGTCTAATCCCACTTTTAGAGAATTCGGTGATGAATGACTCTAAAAAGTGATGGATGTCTCTAAATTGCCTTTGTTGCAGAGGTTGGAACCAAGTTAAAGCGGTATTCTTTAACGTTAGTCCAAATGCGTTGTATTGCGTGAACATGTCTTCGACTTGTTCTGCTCTTAGTACTTGCTTGAATTCTGCGACGTGGTCATAGGGATCTCCTGTCCCATCAAAGTAATTTTTCATGGATTTTACTAACTGTGTGGGTCTCAGTATTCTTGCGTGTTCACGTGGTCTAGGTAGAGGAAAATCATCTCTACCACCTGGTATTCCATGATCTCTTTGTCTATCTGCTCTATTAGTGTCCGTGGTTGTTCTATCTCTCCCTATGGGATGAGTGAAGCTTACTTCCGGTCTCTCTTTATTTTTTCCTCTTTGATTTCCATGGGCTGATGATGTTCCTGCCCCTTGTTGACTTGTATTCATGTTCGTTCTAGATGGAGGGAATACCAATTCACCTCTCCATGTGTACGTGTTTTTAGCGCGGTCAGGCACCACAAAGACTCTTTCTGAAGTCTCATCCAGGTATACGACCTTTCCAGGTGTATCCGGGTCCTTGAACTCGTATATAGTGATGATACCTACCTCACTAAGTATTTCGGTTTTGTATCTCCAAAAGGCTTCATCAGTTTCTTTATTTACAAACAACTCTATGCTTCTGTTGTCCTGAGGGATCCATTCTGGGATTAGTACTCGTGTCAGTACAGATCTCCCTCTAGGTGTTCTAGGCTCTTCTAATGGTTCTTTTCCTTGAGATTTTGCTTCCGTCTCTGGTTGAATCACACCAAACTCGTTGGTATTGTTTGGCTGCGTACTTAAGATGTACATCGTTCCTTCCTTGTCTATGTACGCGTCTCTCTCAAATTTCACCACTGGACGTTCCAATCCAATGGGTTGATCGGGGTTGTGCATTTGCACCACTTGCCTTCGCAAACCATCCTCATAGATGCGAGCACCTAAGCGGTTGGTTCGGAGAAACTCTAGTTGAGTCCTATAGGGTCCTTCTGGTTTTTCTAAATAGGCTACATTAGACCCTCCTTCTGGTCTATCTGTGCTAAATGCCATCTCTGATTCGCTAGTATCTGAGCTCTCGTAGGGATAACTACTATTCAATTGTTGAGCCCACGATCGTGCAGTAGTTCTTACACTTGCCTCTGATGATCTAAGGCTTCGTCGGTCTGACTTACCTATATGTTTGCCCGATCTAAGGTTCATTAATTTTCTTCCTTGCACACTCAGTACACGCTCAGATCGTCAATGATTCTTTGTTATTACTGTCTTGATTCTTTTTAGATTTCTTTAGATTCTTGTCTTAATGTATGCGTCAAGAATTCGACTTTCCGTTATAATTTTGAGTTCTCGTTCCGTCAGACTTATGTTCTTTCCTTTAGGTTTTCGTGTCACACACCCTTACTTGTAGTCTTAGACTTGAAAGAATTAAATATCTTGAACTTGAGGCGTTCCTATCGTCGTTAATCCACAACACTACCGTTTAGCCTAAGCTAAGAATTGACTGAGGGGGTTGAGTAATCTTCCAACCTCAAGTCCGCTTTTCTGGTTGCGTTGATGCCCAAGAAGCCGCGCTTCCCAAGCTTTATGCCCTTCATAGCCTTGCTTTGGTTGTCTTTGATTGCCCTTGCTAGACCTGGAAAAAATTCAATATTAGACCAATTCACAGTTGGATGATCAAGCACTTGAGTATATACACCTTTTAAGTCCCTTCCCTTTTGCCCAAATTTTCAATGCTTGCCCCCTGGCTTTCTAGTCCCAAACTAGGTCAACCTCAAAATAGCTTATCTAAAAATAGACGTATCCTTTAAGAAAAAAACAGTTGAGGTCACATAGTACTCGTAGAGAGCTTTCCAACGAGCTATTAAGCTCAAAAAACGGACTTCGGATGAAAAAGTTATGACCGTTCAGGCCCTGGGGGGTAAAAACTGACAAACAGGTTTTTCTCCAAATAGGAGCTAAGGGGTCTCCTATGAGTCTAATCACCCAAAAATTTCCCAAAAATAGCCCCAAAATTGGCCAAAAAATGAAACCCTAAAATTTGCGATGGGGGTGCACAATCGCGATGGTCTGAGATGATCGCGATGGTCTGGGACCGTCGCGATGGCGTGAGAATGCACAATCGCGATGGCGTGAGAATGCACAATCGCGATGGTCTGAAGTTGCACCGTCGCGATGGCGTGAACTTGGACAATCGCGATGGCGTGAAGCTAGACAATCGCGATGGCGTGAAACTGGACAATCGCGATGGCGTCAGTCAACGGTCAACGTGGACAATCGCGATGGTCCAAAGTGAACCGTCGCGATGGTCTGAACGCGATGGCGTGAGCCAATCACGATGGTCTGAACGCGATGGCGTGAGCCAATCGCGATGGTCTGAGCGCGATGGCGTGAGCCAATCACGATGGTCTGAATTTTTGAAGTGTCGCGATGGTGTGAGGGTGTCATCGCGATGGTCTGGAGTGCACCGTCGTGATGGTCTGGATTGCCACGTGGCACCGTCGGCGCGATGGCGTGAGCCAATCGCGATGGCGTGACACAATCGCGATGGTCAGAGACCGTCGCGATGGTCCGGCCAAGCCGTCGCGATGGCGTGAGCCTATCGCGATGGTGTGACACAATCGCGATGGTCAGAGACCGTCGCGATGGTCCACCAAACTATGATTTTTCCAAATGCAAGTGTGGATTCCTAGAGGCGCTGGTGTCGCCTACACGCTGGTGTGGTCGCCTTCTCCAAATTCCGAACTTTGCAGACCATCGCGATGGTCTGACACAGTCGGCAATTTCTGACAGAAACTGAAAATTTTACCTTTTTGCAACCTTCCTGATGCACTGGAGCTCTGTACCTGCAAGAAAACTCAAGAAAACAAAAGTACACACAAGCACAAAAGTTCTCTCTCACTCTCTTGCATGCACAAATGAGGGGAAATGAGGAGAATGGGTGGATATGGTGAATTTTCTGATTTTTTTGGAAATGAAGATGATGATGCGGTGATGAAGATGGAGTGTGGGGGAAGTGAAAAACACTAGAAACTAAGTAAAAACAACAACAAAAACTGAAATTTTTACCTTCCAACGCCACTTCTTGCTATACTCTTACCATCACACATTCGTCTTAGACTCGATCCCCGGCAACGGCGCCAAATTTGGTGTTGCTCTAGCACAATGGTGAGAACCACGTTAAGAAGCTCCACCTCCTTAATGTCAATCCGCGGAAGAGATAGGAGTGATATGAAGATCGTGAACGTGAGATGAAGTGAGAGTGAAGGTGAGAAGCATAGAAATGCACACACACATACACACACACTACGAAGAGACAAGCAAGACACAATGGAAGGTGAGAAATCAACTCTATTACTCAAGAACACTCTTACAAGCTCAAAATAGCTCTAAGCTCCAACAAGCTAACACTAACCAACACTAACCAACCTCAAAAATGAGCTCTCTAGCTCTTTTTATAGTTTCTAGACTAGTTTTGACCGGTTTCACATCTAGTGACCGGCATAGTTAAAAATTAGGTCCTAGATGCTATTTGGAAGGGTAAACGGTATCTAAAAATAGCGAAAATTGGTATGCGCATTCTACCTAAGCTCCTCAAGCTCGAGGACTCCTCGGCTTGCACAAAATGGAGCTATGGATTACAAAATGGGGTTTTCTATGTTACATATGTTATAATTAGTGATAAAAATCACTGTTGAATGTTTTGAAAAGTGATAAAAAACATATTTGTTTGAGAAATTGATCCGACTGGCTCCCTGCTCTGTCGTTACATGCTTCCGTGTCGTCTGTGCCTTTGGCTGCTTCCAACAGCACTATTCCATGAGACCCTACCTAGGAACAAGGTTTAGCTATTTCAGGCACTTGATTGGCTACCTGTTTCCATAGTTCTGGCCTAACCTTGAGTAGCTCTTCTAAAGTGATATTGCATTGCACTTTGGTGTTCTTTACTACCTCCGTATTCCTAGGTATGATTGAGTCTTCATTCCTTACCATGGCCGTGGGTGCTCTCATACAAGTAAACTTAGCTTCCCATGGGCCTATGAAATGAGGTAGTTCCTACAAGGAGTTAGACTGGAAATCTAATCTCTGATGGGATTGGGCACTCTCTTGCTCTCCATAAATGGAAGGAATGTCTTGTGGGAATTGATCGTGCGCGTCATCCACAAGTTCAATTAGAGGAGGATTTTCACTTTCTTTAGCCCATTTCTCTTCTTGAATCTCTCTTAAAAATTCTAGGGAATACCGATTCATAGAAGCAGATGTGTCAAATTCTATGGAGTTAGGCACATAAGCTTCCTAGGGAGGAAGGCTTATCCTTTGACTTGCCTTGTCCTTTCCTTCAGAGGCGGGGTCCTTTTCAGATTTTTCAATTAGCCTCTCCAATATTTCTAGCAGTCCATCAAAGTGCAACTGTGTCTTAGCTGAATTAGAGAAGTTAAAGAGTTGACTGGCTTCAAACATGGTTTGATTCAATTCCACCATTTTAGCACAAATTTTAGTTCGTTCAAGCTCTAGTTTAGCTCTGGGGTAACACTTTTCATGATCCATTACGTTTGGCCCTTCTTGAATTCTAGCTTGATATGCTTTAAGCATTATGTCTAAGTCCTCAGGAGTGGGATTTGCTAAGACTGATCCTACTATAGGGGGTGGTGGGATTGTGTGAGGTGGGTTGGAAGGTGGTGGGATTGGAGGGAGATGGGAATGGTGGTGGCCGAGTAGTGTGAGAGTGAGTTTGAGATGTGCGTTCAATTATCTTGGCTTTCGTTTCTCTTAGACTTTCCTCGAGTTCACTCATCTTCTTTGCCCATTGCCTTTTCATTCTCTCGTGACTATCCTTCCAAGCTGTGGTCCTCTTCTTAGTTATGCTCTCAGTCTCACTAACCTCAGAACTCTTTTCCTATCCTAAACCTTGGTTTTGTTGCAAGGCTTGAGCTCTAGTAACCACTTGCACTGGGGCAGTGGAAATTACATTGATAGGAGTAATTTTTGGCATATTCTTGGGGTTCTTAGGACAGTCTCGCAAGAGATGCTCTTTCCCACAATCAAGAAAAAAACCCTGAATTGTCACAGATTAGGGTTGTGTAGGTGCAGGCATAGGGCAATCACGAATGAGGTGATCTCCCTGACATTGGTAGCATGGTTCTCTAGGAAATGGGGGTCTTACCTACCTAGGTTGAGGCCTAGAGTTGGGGTTTGCGTACATGACATTTGCATACTCTAGCTCCCAACTAGGTTCACTCGGGTCTTCATAATAATAGGACTCATTATGCTCAAGTGTCTGCATGTATTAAGCATGGGGGCTATCAATATGAGTAGAGTCGAAACTATGATCACTAGGGTCACTTTCTGAAAGTAATGGAGTTACTATCACTAAAGCTCTATTCAAAGTTTCTTTTACAGCTGCATACTTTATTGGAATCACATTGGCTAGAGGAGGGGGCTGCTGCGCTAGAGCTATTTGAGGTCTTTGCTGCCCTTGATAGGGTGGTGGGTAGGGTTGTTGTGGCCTGCCATATTGTTGTGGTGGGTACTTGTTCTAATATCTTCCGTGTTGTGGATATGGTTGAGGATAATTTTGTCTAACAATTTGTTTGTTATAGGGATAGTCTTGTGTAGTGTTGTTGGTATATTTTCGCTCTATGGTGGAGTATACGCTACTAGGGTTTGCTTAGGGTTGAGCCATAATGGGACATACATTTGCCATATGGTCACCTCCACAAGTATAACATCTTTTCACTGGGGCAAACTCTTGGTTCAAAGTTCAAGCCTACACATTTGGCTAGAAGTTCATGAATATTTGAAGCTCCATGGAAACCATTGTTAGGAAGATCTTTTATCTTTACCATTTGTAAAATTCATTGGGAGAATCATTGTAACCACCACTAAACTCGTGGAGTTTATTAGTCAAAAATTCATGACTTCAATTGAGGGAATATCTCCTAGATTAGAGGACTACTTTTAGTGAGATCCAATGAACAATACAAATTCAAATTTGAAATCAGTCAACTATAAAAGATGTAAAGAATACGTGCGGCTATAGACACTCTATTCCCGAGTTTTCTCCATTGTCACATTGTATGAGAGTGAGGTCTACATTGTAACCTACACTACTTACCATCATTAGGCATTGATTATCAAGCCTATGATCTTGTACAACATTGTTCTTTAATACAATAGATCTACATTACTCATCTATGGTCTCTCTATTATATTCATTCATAACTATCAACTTGTACATTTCTCTACCAGTTTCAATGCTCTATAGCTTGTTGGAATCAGCTCCAAGTTCTCTACATGGTCACAAATTCTGAAGACAATCTATGTAGCAGATTTGGAGAAAAGTGTGTCGAAGCACTCACTGGTCAAACTCTACGAGGTCCTAAAAAATCGAGGGTAATGATTCAATTGCTAAGTTGATTGCTCTGTGTATAGTGCATCATTTTAAGTTATTTCACTTGGAATCATTAGCTTACTAAGCTAGTTAGATACCTCTAAAAGGAATTTTTCTAATTCCTACTGTACTAGAAGCACTGAGCATAACAAGCAACAAGTGTGTGCACAAAAATAGAAAGTTTTCATTAATCTTTCAGCTTGGAAATAGTCTGTTTTGATTCAATAATTTCTCACATCATTTCCAAAGTACATAGGCACTTATTTAGTGCCATTGGAAAGGTAAGAGGGCCCAAAACTCAATTCTGAAGCAAGAAGGGGCTGGTACAAAGCAAGATTTGGCAGTACCTACTCATTTCTTGGAGTGTCCATCCATCTTTCCCAACAGTGGTATCAGAGCAAAGCTAAGGTAAGATGGAATATGGTTTTCATCCTTTCATTGATAAATTGGACAGGAACAACTATCAAGAATGGTCCTTGAGGATGAAGACATACTTGCAAGGAAGGAGCCTCTATGGATACATCTCAGGAGATGAAGAGATGCCCATATTCAGAAGCAAAGGACAACCTACAAGAGAGGAACATGAAAGACTCAACACATGGTATGCTAAGGATGCATTAGCAAGGTCCTACTTACTTAACTCAATCTCTGATTTTCTTCTTCCAAGTATCCCTGACATATACCGGCGTGACCACTACACATGTCAGAGAAACGAAAAACTGGTACGTGTCTATCATGGATCATCACATGTTGAGCTTGATATCTCAACACTCCCCCTCAAGCTCAACGCCATATCTTGTGATGCAAGCATCTCCCCAAACTTCTTCAACTTCTCAGCTCCAAGTGCTTTGGTGACAATATCAGCAACCTGCTCATCTGTTCTCACATAAACAAGATCAATATCACCTCCTAATACCTTCTCTCTGATGAAATGATAATGTACCTCGATATGCTTTGTTTTAGCATGGAAAATAGGGTTCCATGCTAACTGTATGCTGCTAAGATTATCACAATAGATAGTGATAGGCTTTTGCACTTCCACACCTAAATCTGCAAGTAACATCTCTAGCCATGATGCCTCACATGCTGCCATTGCAGCACCTCTATACTCAGCCTCTGTACTTAACAAAGCAACAATGGGTTGCTTCTTACTGCTCCATGTAATAGTTGCACCGCCAAGTGAGAAAAGAAAGCCACTAGTAGATCTTCTATCTGGAGTACTACCAGCCCAATCTGCATCGGTGTATCCATGAACCTGCAGATCTACACCAGCTTCATAAAACAATGCATAATCCAAAGTAGCACTCACATAACATAGAGTGTGCCTCAGAGCATCTAAATGTGGATTCCTGGGAACCTGCATAAATTGACTTTCAATTCCAACAGTATAGCTTAAATCAGGCCTTGTAATTGTAAGATATATAAGACTTCCCACAATTTTCTTGTACATAGTAGCATTTTCCAATGCTTCACCTGATGTAGTATCCAACTTCAAATTCTGATATAATGGCATAGAAATTGGCTTACAACCAGCCATACCATACTTTTGTAGCATATTCAAGGCATATTGCCTTTGCGACATCCATATACCTGTTTTTGTATGTATAAACACAATGCCCAAGAAATAGCACAGCACACCAAGATCTTTCATGTCAAATTCCTGCATAAGAAGTTGCTTTACCTCTTTGATGCTTTCTTCATTATCGCCACCTACAATCAAGTCATCAACATAAATGTCCACAATCATGATGCCATCATCAGCCTTCCTTGCATATAGTGAATGATATGCATCACACATAGAAAACCCAATGTTGGTTAAGTAATCAGTAATCCTTGCATGCCATGCACACGGAGCCTGCTTCAGCCCATACAAAGCCTTTTGCAACCTGCAAACATATTATGAACGCTTTGAATCTTCATATCCTTGTGTCTGGTCCATATATACTTCTTCCTGTAACTCACCATGTAGGAAAGCATTCTTCACATCCATCTGGTGCAAAGTCCATCCTTTTGTTGTAGCTAATGCAACAAGTGTCCTAACAGTAGACATTTTAGCTATAGGGCTGAATTTTTCCTCATAATCAATGTCATATGTATGTGCATATCCTTTAGCTACCAATCATGCTTTATACCTGCTTATGCTACCATTAGCATTATGCTTTACCTTGTAAACCCATTTACATCCTATGGGTTTCTCTCCTTGCAGCAATGGAACCAGCTTCCATGTATCATTTCCAGAAAGTGCAGCCATCTCCTCATCCATAGCTTTTTTCCAATCTGCAATTCCAATTGCATCTTCAAAGCAAGACGGTTCAGCATCTTGTATTACCTTTGTCATGTAGGCATAATGACAAGCCATGTAACTATCATATGTCAATCGTTGCACTGAATTCCTCATCCTCCCAGATCTTCTTGGTCCTAGGTCACTTCTCCTTGTATCATCTACATGTGCCCTTCTTACTCCTGGATTCTTCACAGAGGGCAATCCAAGTTCCTCATCAAGACTCTTTTCTGAACCGCTTGAATCTCCATCAACGTCTTCAAAACCTGCACATGTTTTATGACCAGCAGAAAGCTTTTCTTTACCTTTCTTGGATGTATTTGATGAATTTGCTGGACTAAAATTTCCACGTAATCTTCCACTCCATGGATTTGAGTTGGAACTATTGCTTGGTGATGCATCCGGTCCACTCAAAACCTGAGATTTTGCACTTGATTTTTCAGCATTTTCTTTGTAATTTGGTTCAAGACTCTTGGCTTTTTACCTGTAAACTTCTCTTCAGGTGTAACTTGATGTACAGCAGCAGTCAGAGTTCTATTCATAATGAATACAACAATATGCACAGCTTCTGCCCAATAACAATGAGGCATATTCTTCTCAGCCATTAAGGCTCTTGCTATTTCTACAATATGTCTATTTTTGCGTTCAGCAATGCCATTCTGTTGTGGTGTGTACCTGCATGAAAACTGACGCTGAATTCCATGATTTTTTAGAAAATTGTTGAACTCATTTGACATGTATTCACCTCCTCCATCAGATCTTAATGTCTGAATGTACTTCCTTGTCTGCTTTTCCAGCATAACTTTAAAATTCTGGAAGTGAGTGAACACCTAGCTCTTCTCTTTCATGAAATATACCCATACTTTGCGTGTAAGGTCATCAATGAATGTAACATAAAACCTGCAACCACCCATAGATGTGGTCTTTGTTGGGCCCCAAACATCTGTATGTACTACTTCTAGTACATTCTCACTAACATGCTTGTCATGTGGAAATGATGCTCTTGACTATTTACCAAATTGACATGTTGCACATACCTTTTGCATTTCTGCAACTCTGAAATTCGGTAGTCCATGGACAATCTCCTTTGACTGCATCAATTTCAGCTTTGCAACTTTAAATGTCCAATCCGTTTGTGCCATATCTCTATATCTGCAATAACTCCTGCACCTTTTGCAAACATGGCTGCATTCATTTCAAGAATCTTCACATTTAAGGTGAACATCCTACCCACTTTGTTTACTTTGGCAACCAATCTTCCATCCTTCTTGTACTCTTCTACATATAATCCATCAGCATTGAACTTGACTTGTAATCCCTGGTCAACCATTTGTCCAATAGAAACCAGATTCTTTGTTATATTTGGAACATGCAACACATCAGCAAGATGTTTTACCTTCCCGTCCTCCATAGACAATGCTATGTTTCTTGTATGCTCAATAGGATGCAATGTATCATCACCTGTTTCAACATATCCATGAACTAGCATTTTCTACAAACTACTAAACCATTCTGCATGACTGGTCATGTGATTTGAAGCACCTGAATCAACATACCAGACATTATCATTCGATTTTGAAACACCAGCAGACATCATATTCATCATGTGATGTTGAACCATAAACAGCTTCTCAGAATCATCTACACTTGTGGATGCATAGTTGTTTTGTTGCCTTCTGTTATTTTGATTCTTGAACCTGCAATCACATTCTAAGTGTCCAGGTTTACCACAATTCCAACATCCTCTTGCATGATTCTGTTGTTGACCTTGGTCTTGGTTACTGTTTCCTCTTCCACTTCCAAAACCTCTACCTCTTCCTCTGCCAGAGTAGAATACCTGCTCAGAACTGGGCTTTCCTTGGGAGTTTGAATCCTCACCAAGGTTTTTTTTTCAATAATCAGCATGATACCAGATCAGCAATATTCAGAATATTTTCCTTGGTCTTTATGGAAGTTCTGAACTGCTTATATGCAGCTCCTAAACCATGAAGGCACACTTCCACCTTATTATCATCATCTACATTCATGTCAATAGATGCAAGTGACTCACATATGCTTTTGATTTTTAGAGTGCAGTCACTTACCGACATGCTCTTCTTTTCCAATGTATGCAGCTCGTTCTTGAGTTGCAATTCCATGCCTTTGTATTAGTCTCATACAAAGTGACCAAACTATTCCAAGCCTCTTTTGGAGACTTTTTGCATTTGTATGTGTCCAATCATGCTATCTTGTATGCTAACAGATAGCCAATACATTACCTTTTGTGTTCCTTGATTCCATTCCTCATATGCTCTTAATTGGTCTGCAGTCCGATTCCTTTCTGGTAACTACGGAGCATTTTCATTCTCTCCTTCGATGTACTTCCAGTAGCCTTTTCCCATCAAGAAATTTGTCATTCTTAATCTCCAAGCATGGAAGTTGTTCTTGTCCAGCTTATCGCTCATAAGCTGACTCATTCGATCTGTGTTTGCCATTTCTGCAACAATTCACAACACTGCAAAACACTACAAGCAGCACTTCTACTTGAACACTGTCGCACTATGACGTGATAGTTTGATCTCAGAAAAACACAGTTTTCATGTATCAACAGTACACGGAATCGCTTGAAATTCTAGATCTAGAATATATGAGTGTCGCCAAACACAACGCAAGTTACAGTTTTTGAAACTAACCTAGTTTTTTTTATGGGCCCCACCTTGCGGGCTCGAAATGGAGGTCGAGATGGCTCCGAAACTTTGATCTGATGCCGATTTTTGTAGCAAACGGAGGCCGTTTGTCAAATTGCATTTTCTCCATGCCTTGCCACATAGTCTTCACCATCGCCTTCTCCACAAGCTCTCTACGGCCACACTAGCTCTGATACCATGTCACAAGGAAGGAGATAAGGAAGAGAGCTCACACATACACTCTCACTCTCAAGGAGAAGCACACACACAGATTGAGGCAAGGAAGAATGATCTTCTTCTTCTTCTATTACATAAAAGGAATGTACAAGAATGACCTAAAAACAAGAATACAACAAGTGCAATATATAAAGATCAATACATAAGGAAAAACCGAATGTCTGTGAATGAGTGAGCTGGCAAGAAACAAATGTGCCATCACTCTCAGTAGATAAATCTAATAAATCTCAATGAAGTATCCCTGACATATACCGGCGTGACCACTATACATGTCAGAGAAACGAAAAACTAGTACGTGTCATCTTGGATCATCACATGTTGAGCTTGATATCTCAACACAGCCCACTTGCTTTTAATCTTGTTGTTTACCAAGAAAAACATACTATGGTGTTTGAAAGGTGGAGAAGTTTTACAATTACATATTCTTCTACCTAACAAGTGGAGGGATTTTTCAATTGACCACTCTTTTGGATGGGCATCAAAGTTGATCACACATCTTTCTTTTCATATCTTCTTGAGTGCTTCAACTCTAATGGCATTCCACAATGCAGATGAGCAGCCAATTGGCATTCCACAATGCAGATGAGCAGCCAATTTTTTGTCCAAGTAACACTTGTTTCCAATTGATTTGCCTTTGTAAGCTCAAAATCCTAGTGAGGGATTACCAAATTGGGTAACTTTGAGGGCACGAGAAGAAGAGATGACCAAGGTCCTCTCTACCCTAAATGCAATGCTTACATGAGTGAGGGACCCCACAAATTTTATTAGCTTTGGCATTGTTCCAAATTCCATGATGGAGGATTTGTCCAAATTGATCTTGATAAAGATAAGTGTAAGAAATAATCAAGAACAATGATGCAGCAGAATATGATCGATAGGTAGAGTGGTGAGAAGTAAAACACACTAACTAAAATATACACAAAAAGAGAGATAGAGAACTTAGAGTCTCTAATTGCCAACAATAATGTATATACAATGATGATATTGTCCACTTGTGCGCTACCGCTATGGAGCTTGAATGGGGCTATAGATAGTCTCTAGACAAAGGGCTTTATAGTGTGCATAGTCGAGATTTTGACATAGTAACTAGGGTGTCTAATCCTATGATTTAGGCATGACCATCAGGCTCACTTGATGCTGTGATCTAGGTATAACCATCAAGATCATCTGTAATTCAAAACATATCAAATTACCTAACTATTGGATTGGGTAATTCACCAGACTGGACCATCAAACTATGGAACCACTAGAGTCACCATAATTCCGGACTCATCGACATTGAACCACCGGAGTCATCGTAATTCTAGATTGGTTGACTACCAAACTGTCATCTAGAATTTTTGTGACAGAAGTATATGCCCTGACTCACATAGATCATCTAGTACCTTTGCTGGTATGCTCATCACAAATGACCAGACTCTCATAATGGCTTCTCCTCATAATGGGGGCCATACAACTTAGAGTTACCATGGATCATTTGCAATCACGTGCAGGTGGAGTATTGAGTATATCTAACACCCCCCCTTAATGTCCACTTGCAGTGAACTACCTTCTTGGTCCAATGCCAAGCTTTGGAATATGTCAATATAGTTGTTCTCTCCCTAGAGCCTTGGTGAAAATGTCTGCTCCATTTTTTGTTCAACAATAGCTCATCTCCATGACGCAATCCTCAATCAACTCTCACACATAGTGATACTGGATTTCTATGTGCTTAGTATCTGCATGACAAACATGATTGTTGGTAATGGCTATGCAACTCTTGTTGTCGCAAATCAACCTTGTAACATCCTATCCTTGAATTCCTATATGCCATAGGATCCTCCTCAACCATATTGCTTCACATGTAGCAACACATGATGCTTTGTACTCAGCTTCAGTAGAAGATAGCACTACGGTCAGTTGCTTCTTACTGATCCAAGAAAGAATCCCCGAACCCAAAGAAAAACAATATCCAAAAAATGATTTTTTGGAATAAATATCTCTTGCCCAATCTGAGTCACAATATCCACTCAGAGATGATCCTTCACCATAAAGAATACCATACTCAATGCTTCCTTTGATGTACTATGTTGTTAAACTAGAGTATGTGGATGATTGTGATCAGGACTCCGATCAACCAATGAGATGAAAAATTATTCCATAGAAGCTCTAGTCAAAGCAAGGGGTGACATTATGCACAAAACTACTTGGGATTCACCTGTTGAACAATTCTCTATCTATTCTCACATTGCTAATGTAGAGGAGAGGAAACAGGATGATGAAGAAGATGCAAATGAGTCAAGGAGAAGAGTTACAAGGAGATAAGTTAGGGAGGAACCAAAGAAAGTTCACTTTGAACAAGGGGAAGGGTCTAAAACAAATCAACCAAGAAGGAAAAAAAATATATGGTGAGTGAACAAAATAAAAAAGAACAAACTAATAAAAAAAACACTTGACAAACTAGATGAAACACAACTGAATGAAAAACAAATGAAGAAACCAAAAAGAATTCCGAAAGCAATTTTAATCTCAAAAATTGAACAGAAAGTGGATGCTAAGGAAATTTTATATGAAATTTTGTTAAAAAGCCAAGTCACAATGTCTTTACAACAAATCTTTTACATTGCTAAACTTTAAGGAAAAATTTATCAAAACTGATTAAAAGGAAAAGGTTTCCTCTCTCACAAGAAGTTGATATGCAAGACATTGCATGCTTGGCTCATGTGATGCATAAATCTCTTACTTTTGATGAGTCTAATGAAGATGAAGAAGATGAGGCTTATAATGTTAATAAAAATTTCCTAGGACCGATTATGGGTGATGATGAAAGTAAAGCTAAAATGGCTAGGGAAACACCTAAGATAAAAATCAAACTAGGGGATAAAAAGAATTCATATTTAGCTTTGGCTCTTGTTGATTCCGGTTCAGAGATCAATGTGATTTCCAAGGAACTTTATGATAGGTCAAGTGACGAAAACCATTGGTGGCTTATGAGAACATCTGATAATGGTTATGGTTCTTTCCTGTGATGATAGGCATGATTTTTGAGACATTTAACTTTTTCATCTAGGAGAACTGTTCTTATGAGATAATCTTAGGTCAACCTTTCATACGTGAGACTAGAATGGAAACTAAAGTGATGGAGAATGGGTCTGCATATGCTAGGATTAGATCTAAAGATGACTTGCAATCATTCTAAGTAATGATTATGAACCCAAATCATGTATGAAACTGACAACAAACAAGAAAAACTCATATTCACTCACAAGAGAAAACCTCCACGTGAGTTTGGAACTTACTTTGATCAAATTTTTTTCTAGATACCACAATCGAGCAGGACAACAGTGGACCATGAATTGATGTCTTGCAACCCCTTGTACATATTTTTGAAAGTTTTTATGTTTGTTTTCCTTCATCACAATTGCATTTCTTGCATCATAAAAACATACCTAAAAAATAAATAAAAACCCGACAAAAAAATTTTAAAAGCAAAGGATACATTCTACTTGATGAGCACGTTGAACATATTATTGACACTTCATTTACTTTTTCACTAGTTGAAGCTTCAACATGCATTACATGATGAAAACACGTTCTGATTTGTGCTTCTAAACTCCATTGATGAATATGATTTGATTTCCGCTTTTGTTTTGGATTACATATATGAGGAAGCTAGCATCAATACAAAGTATAAAACAGTTGAGAAAAAGATAAAACATATTACTAAACCTTTACGTAAAGGAACTGACGAAAATTTCAAGCAGATTTCTAGAGACCCTATTTTACATAAGCAAACAAACATAGGACACACCTTTACGAATGAAACCATTGAACAATTTAAAATAAGAAGTGATGACTCATTTCTATTACTTTTTGAACGAGACTTGTTCTTAAGAGTCATTGGAAAACATGAGAAAGCTTTCTCACTTTATTCTCACAAGATACGTTGCATTGATCCATGACTAGTTCCACCTATGATCATTTTTACGATACCACACATTCCATGGAATCTTCACCCCATATCGGTCCCAAAAGCTCACTTACTTGAGTTGATGAGACTTCTTAAGGAGAAGATGCACATGAGAATTCTTGAGCCATCCTCAGCCCCATATTTGAATAGATGGTTCACTATAAGGAAAAAGAATGGAAAGTCGAAGTTCATTCAAGACTTGCAGCCTGTCAATAAAGTCATGATTAGGAATGTAGGAATTGGCCCAATTGTAGGGGAGCTTGCAAAAGCAAATTGGTTCCTTTTAAGGCACATAATCAATGCTTGGGATGAAAAACTTGCCTCTTCTTGGCCACGAATCCCCCCTAGCCCCCATTGCTTGGAAGGTTTGAGGTGACAAAATGATAACAAAATGGAGGATGCTTATTACAAATGGTGTTTGAATTGGTCTTGGATCAGATTGGAGTTCAAATTCAAGGATGTGTGGCACTTGCTTATTAAGAACATCCTTGGAAATTTGTAGTGTGCCCTTATGGTGCAAGTGGTGCACGACTGGAAGAAAAGAGTCATCTGACTTGAAAATGCCTCAGTGAGCTTGTTGTGTTGCCCCATCAAGTTAACTCAAAGCAAGCTCTTTTTGATGACAGGATCGCTTTCTCATCTGCTCTATGGAATGTGGGCAGAAGCAAAGCACTCTAAAAGATCTGGAAGAAAAGATGTTTGGTCAACATCAGCAAGCCAGCCAAAGAATGTCCAATTGATAAATCCTTGGCCTTTCTAGAAAGGATCCGAGATTGTAAGAACTCCCCCCTAGGCACCACAAGGTGTTCAATTTAGAAAAGCAACTAGTTGAAAAAAAAAAGGTCCGCACAAAGGGTACAAAAAGGTATAAAGCTTCTTTGTAATTCTCTCTATTTGTATTTTTTTTTCCTTGTTTTAATTTAACATGCATTTTCCAAAAGAAAAAAACTTGTGATAGATGGATTACTTTTCTATAAACGTCATGTTTTGGGATTACATCAACTTCAAAAGGATGCTACAAAACTTGCAACAAAGTAGATAGTTCCATGTATTGATAGCGAAGATAATTGGTTCTGGCTTGTGAGACAAATACTAACAAGCTCTATACCTCTTGGAAATTATTATAAACTCACATCTAATTCTGTTGGTAGTGACTAGAGTGTTGTCCACCTTGATTGAAGTTAAGAGGAATTCTTCCACTTTTTCCAAAAGTATGTTAACAACATTGATCTTCTATTATAGGATTTGGTCTTTTTACATGCATAGTGTGGAAGGGTCCTTACTTTTTGAAAGGTAGTAAGACCGACCAACCCTTTGGAGCCACCGAAAGTGAAGGCGAGTAGGGACAAACCCTTGGAAGCCACCGAAAATGACGGACAATAGGGCCATGGAGCAACCCATGGGAGCCAAGAAAAATGAAGGAAGAGAAGACAACCCCATGAAAGCCACAGAATTGAATAGCCCTTTGGAAGGATCTATGTATGGTACTATTGTTTGTACTATATGTATATATAATTTCAGGCTTCCTTCAAGCATATCTACTCACATTAAATATGTGTGTACTTGAGCCAATGAGAGGTGAAGATCACCTAACTTCAATCATTTCCCAACATTTCCTTCTTTTCTTTACTCTTCCTTTTTTGTTTATTTCCTTCTTTTCTTTTTCTTATCGTTTTTTCCTCCTTTTTGTTATCATTTTTATTATTTTTCCTATTTAATTATAACGTCTCTTTCTTTTCATTTTTAGAAATTTCGACTCGTTTCTTTCATATTTTGCTTTCTCTCCTATAGCTTTTAGAAAAAGACAAAGATAAACAAAATATAGATGCCTTTCGAGAAGCCAAATATTTTTTTTAGGAAGGAAAAATAAAATTCAAAAGAAAAAAAGGATGTCTCGCTTACAATGCGTTCATAGCCGAATCTCCCCTCAATGATTTATGGTCTCAAAACATGCTTGATTGATGCTAATATATACCATATACTGGTATTCCGGATTTTATTTAGGTCATTTCAATCAATATACATTGGTCCTTCAAGAGGAGATCAAACGTAGATAAAGGTTTGAATATCGTATAAAAATAAGGGTAGAATGTAGCTAAAAATGGTTGGATTACCATGAATGAAAGAATTCAAGGAAGGCCAAAAAACCATAAAGTTTTCCAATAGTGGTAAGCTGAATGGGCGAGTCTTTAGCTTCCGTTAAGGAGTGCGTGAGATATAAACTTGTTGATTGCACTTGCAGCACAATCCTCATCATGATATCATGAGATGTTAAACCAGCTTCCTTGAGGGGGAATCATTGGGTGCTCACAACAATGATATCCCTCCTCTCGCCAATCTCCCTAGATAGAGAGAGCTTGATCTAATATCTCTCTTGTTCTCTCTGTGTTGGTGAGTGCTAAAGGATTGGGATCTCATGTGCTCCTTATGGAAGGTATGGAATGGAATGAAACCCTTGTGCATAACTAATGATGGTTCGAAGTGGGCCACAAGTAGTAGATAAACGACTCAATTTTGTTCCCACTCGCTAATATTAAGAGAGTTGAGTATGAGAACTTCCAAAAAGCAAAGAGGATCTCGAACAAAGGGTTTCACATGTGGAGGCATCTCTGGAACCAAGATAGAAGACATTGGATCGAATGTATCGACATTGACCCAATCCTTAGACTTAACTTTGAAGATTGGTGCTTTTAAGGAACATAATCAATGATTGTGATGAAGCAAAAAATCACCTCGGGCTTGGAAGGTCTGACATGATAGAATGGCCAAAAATGGAGAAGACTTCTAGAAACAAAAGATATTTGGAGTACCACTGTTTGCTTAATAAGAAATAGTGTTTGAATTGGTCTTGGATGAGACGAGAGTTCAAGTTTAAGGACGTGTTGCACACGTTTATCGAGAACTAAATTCTATAAAGATCTTTCTATAATTTGTGCATCTTTTTTTCAAAACGAAGCTTGGCAACAACCTACTCTTTTAATCTTTAATTAATAGAAAGAACAACTCTACAAGTGAACGGTCCTAACACCAATGGGACCCCCCGAATCCCCCAAACTAGGCGTTGTTTAAAACTTTCGTAGAAAACATTACAACAAAAACTTGGAACACCTCTTCTTTTCCTTTACAAAGAGTCATCTGACTTGAAAATGCCTTAGTAAGCTTCTTGTGTTGCTCCATCAAGTTAATTGAAAGCACGTTCTTTTTTATGAAGGGATTGCTTCCTCATCTGCTCTATGGAATGATGTTAGAAGCAAAGCACTCTCTGAAAGATCTGGAAGAAAAGATGATCGATCAACAACAACAAGCCACCCAAAGAATGTTTGATTGATAAATCCTTGGTACATCTAGGAAGGATTCGAGTTGTAAGAACTCCCCCCCCCCCCCAAGTACCCACAAAGTGTTCATTCTAGGAAAAAAAATAGGTTGAAAAAAATGGGTCCCCACAAAGGGGACAAAAAGGTATAAAGCTTCTTTGTAATCCTCTCTATTTGTATTTTTCTTCCTTGTTTTTATTTAACGCGCATTTTCCAAAAGAAAAAAAATGTGATAGGGGGTTCCCAAAACTAAATGGTCTACTTGCATCAGCCAAAAAGATTGTGGGACTCTAGGCATTATGGATATTGAAGGCATGCCTAAAAAGTTAGTGGCAATATGGATCATCAAGGCTTGGTGCAACTATGAGACCTCTTGGGCCAAGCTTATTTTCAGGAACAAGAATGTGATTATGCTGATGGGCCTCCCTAGTTGGAAGGGATTGGGCCTCCTTACCCTTTTACAAAGTGAACATAGACTATCATATCACGCTTAACAAAAAGTGATGCCTAACTTGGACGAGGCTGTAATGGAATCTGAAGTTCATGTCTATCTGGCATCCCCTCATCGAGATCAAAAAGTCAGTTCTCATGTGGCAAATTCTCCACCATGGTATCTGGACCAATCTAAAGGCTAGCAAAATTTGTGGGGCTCTGCCATGGTGCAAGCAATGTTGCCATAGCATTGAGGATCTCGGTCACATCTTCTTCACGTGCTCCAAGTCTCTCCTACTCTAGCGGACCCTTGGGAATATTTTGAGACTACAAGAACATATCACCTAGAAACAAGCGCTTGTGGGCAAAGCGATCGGCTTCTCAATGGCACTATGGAATGCCATAAGAGGGGAAACCATCTGGAAGATTTGGAGGGAGGGGTGTGCCTACAATTTTGGACACCCTCGTAAAGAGTGGTCGATCTAGAAGTCTATATTCCTCCTTGGCAAAAGAATCTCCAATTGCAAGAGATCCCCACCCTTTAGGAATCACAAAGTGTTTCTCATCAAGAACAACAAGCTTAAACCCAAGTGGGCCCCATATGAGGGGGAGGAGAGGGTTGTTACCTCCTTTGTAACACTCTCTAGATCTGCAAGTTCTGCCCCTGGTTTGTGGGATTCGGGGGGTCCCAAGGGCACTAGTCCCATTCATTTGTAACTCATTTTTAATTAAAGTACGAGAGAGTAGGCCAAGGCCGAACTTCCTTTTGAAAAAAAAAAGTGATAGATGGATTACTTTTCTATAAATGTCATATTTTCGGATTACATTAACTTCAAAAGGATGCTACCAAACTTACAACAAAGTAGATAGTTCGATGTATTGATAACGAAGATAATTGGTTCTGGCTTGTAGAGACAAATATTAACACGCCCTTCTTGCAAGGATACAGGTTTTGGAAATCTCTATACCTCTTGGGAAGTATTGTAAACTCACATCTAATTCTGTTGGTAGTGACCAGAGTGTTGTCCACCTTGATTGAAGTTAAGAGGAATTCTTCCTTTTTTTCCAAAAGTATGTTAACAACATTGATTTTCTATTATAGGATTGGGTCTTTGTACATGCATAATGTGGAAGGGTTCTGGCTTTTTAGAAGGTAATAAGACGGACCAACCCTTGGAAGCCACCGAAATGGAAGGACAATTGGGCCATGGAGGGACCCATGAGAGCCAAGAAAAATGAAGGAAGAGAGGACAACCCCATGAAAGCCACAGGATTGAGTAGCCTTTGGAAGGATCTATGTATGGTACTATTGTTTGTGCTATATGTATATATAATTTAAGGCTTCCTCAAGCATATCTACTCACATAGAATATGTGTATACTTGATGAAATGACTCTTCCCCCTCTTGAGCGCAGTGGGATGAGTGTGTGTATTTTTATGTTTGTCCGAATTAAAAGAAAACCAAAAGAAAATCGATCCAAAATAATTAGGAAAATAAATCAACGATGACTTCAAATTATGCACTGCACTCTCACGTCAACACAAGGAACGAGCTAATTTGAGAGGTGAGCATCACCTAACTTCAATCATTTCCCAACATTTCCTTCTTTTCTTTACTCTTCCTTTTTTGTTTCTTTCCTTCTTTTCTTTTTCTCATCGTTTTTTTCCTCCTTTTTGTTATCATTTTTATTATTTTTCCTATTTAATTATAACGTCTCTTTCTTTTCATTTTTAGAAATTTCGACCTTACTTTCTCCGTTCTTTGTTTGTTTCATATTTTGCTTTCTCTCCTCTAGCTTTTAGAAAAAGACAAAGATAGACAAAATATAGATCCCTTTCGAGAATCCCTATAGCTTTTGGGAAAAGAAAAAGATAGACAAAATATAGATTCCTTTCGAAAAGAAAAAGATAGACAAAATATAGAATCCCTATAGACCCCTTTTTTAGGAAGGAAAAGTAAAATTCAAAAGAAACAGATGTCTTCCTTACAATCTCTTCATAGCGGAATCTCCCCTCAAGGATTTATGGTATGCGAACGTGCTTGATTGATGCAAAATAGGTCATTTCACTCAACATACATTTCCTTCAAGAGGAAATCAAACTTACATAAAGGGTTGAATATTCTATAAAAATAAGGATAGAGTTTAGCCAAAAATGGTTGGATTACCATAAATCAACGAATTCAAGGAAGGCCAAAAAACCGTAGAGTTTTCGAGTTGTGGTAGGTGGAGTTGGTAGTAGATAAACAGCTCAATTTGGTTCCCACTTGCAGCTAATTTTAAGAGAGTTGAGTCTGAGAACTTCCAAAAAAGCAAAGAGGATCTCGAACAAAGGATTTCACATGTGGAAGCATCTCTCGAACCAAAATCGAAGACATTGGATCGGATTTATGGACATTGATCCAATCCTTAGACTGGACTTCGAAGATTGGTGCTTTTAAGGCATGTAATCAGTGCTTGTGATGGAACAAATTGCTTCTTTGTCTTGACTTTGAGGTCTTTTAATGAAAATCATAATAAACTTCTCTTGATGCACCAAGATCTGTGTTAGTATACTAGGAGAACTTTCATCTAGTTGAAGATGTTGACAATGGTGAGATTTGAATACTACACCATGTCTCCTTGATGGCACATGAGATGTATTGTGTGGATGACACATGAGATGTATTGTCTGGATCCATGGTGTAGTGATAAGACTTTGGATCTTGGACTGTGAGATTCAAGGTTCAGAAGTTAAATGGGGCTTGATTTGTAACGTAAGGAGTTGATGAAGGTGGGTGAGTTTCAATCTTTGAAGCTTAAATGGAAGCGTAGGTTGACCCCCGAACTTTAAACAAAAAACAAAAAGAGAAAAACAGATGTTTTTCAGTGGGGATATCACGTAGGACGTCACTTAAATCTACGTAGATGCTTTCGTATATGGAGACGTGTACGTAGATGCTTTTGTACATAGAAACTATGCATAAAGCTTCTTTCTATTGTGAAAGGAACCAAAAAGAAGCTCTCAAGAAAGGAAGAATGTTACATATCAAACTTTGTCATGAGAGGGCACATTCATATGAAATGGAACGGTGCCCCACGACAATATGCATACATATCTTGTCTAAAGTGTACGGCTTATCTTTCCTTTGATGAGATATCTTTTGTACATGAAGAAATACAACATGGAAGGGCTCTTCCTTTTTGGACTGTAGTAACATGGAGCAACTCTTGGGTGCCACCAAAAGTGAAGGACAATAGGGACATGCAGAAATCCATGGGAGCCATGGAAACTCAAGGAAGGAAGGACCATGGTGCAACCCTTGAAAGCCACCAAAAGTGAGCCCTTCAGAAGGATCTACCTATGACGTTATTGGATCTACCTAGGATATACCTTGTCGAGGTCTACTCTCCCATGCTCAAATTAATAAAAGAACAATAATGTAGTGAATGGGATTAGTGCTTGTCACTCTAGCACAATGGCAAGTACCAACGTGAGGAGATCCACCTCATAATTGTCAATCCGTAGAGACGTGAGGACTAGTATGAAGACTATGAGCAAGTGATGGCACAAGTGCATGAGTGAGAAGCACACTAGCATGCACACACATACACACACAGGTGCACACATGGCAAGAACAAAGAGAGGAACAAAGGAGTAGCTTCCATTACAAAAGTGTTCTCATGCAAAGCTCAAATCTACAACAAGCTAACCAAAAAATGAGCTCTCTAGCTCTTTTTATAGTTTTTGACTAGCTTTGGTCCTGTCCAAACCTAGTGTCTGGCCTAGTTAATAATTAGGTTCCTAGGTTATTTTGGAGGTTCAAACGAGCTCTGACAATTATGAAAATTGGTACATAAATACTACTAATACTCCTCAAGCTTGAGGATTCCTCGGCTTGAACAAAATGGAGTAGCAATAATAAAAAATGGTATTTACAATGGTGTGAAGTGACTAAAATCACTATTTGGGAAATATATCTTCCTGAAAAATTGTATGGCCTACTTAACGGATCTGCGTTGACTGCTTTGCCTACTAGATCCTTCTCTCTGCTCTAACTCTTTTCATTGGCTTCCTTGTCTTGTAATTCCTTGAGTGCCCTGACTGCTACCAACACACCCCCTCTCTCGTGTCTCTTGTCTCTTACAAACTCTTGTTGGTGGGAGTGCTTGATGTAATATTCGATGACGTCGATGGCCAGGTGATGTTCCTGAATGCGTAGTCCTCAAGCCAAATCGATCATGAGCTTATCCCAATCAATTGGACCTAGAATGTCCAAACGTGGCACACGTAGCTTATGGACGTGAATGGCTTGCTCTACCGCAAAGAGATGTAGCAAATGTGTTGGTCTGGGAATGAAAATCTCCGAATGATATTCCAAGAACCCGGTAGAGAACATTTCCTCAGAGGTCTACTTGTAGCAAGCAGGTAAATAATTTATGCGTGCATGCCATGCAAAGATTATGTTCATCGAGGGGGTCTGGCTCATGTCGTATACTAAATCTTTGTTTCCTTCAAAAAATTTGGGGGCAGAGATGTATGGAGCCTGGACCTTTCGAAAGGTTTTGAAGATGATTGTCATGAGCTCGAATATTTTCATACATATCTTTGTTGCTATGTCGGGCACATTCTTTAAGCATGTAGACCAGTGTCGAATGGGGATATCATGTACGCTACGGCTGGCGGCCCTTGAGGTGGAGCAAAATATGGATAGTTGGCCCATGCAAAGGATTCTTTATTGTTGCATAATTTGATTGCAAAAGCTTGCCATGATCTGCGACAAACCATTGGGCAATAGCATGGGTTATACTTGATATACAGTGGCATGGTGGCCCAGGTGCTCATTCTCAGGGTAGTCAGTTAGTAGCAATTCATACCAATTAGGTTGGAAGATCAAGCCAACGTGTGCATCCTCTGGTAAGTCATCTAGATCAAATTGAGTGGAAAATGTGGGCTCATTCCCTGTATGTCTTTTAATTTCTGCATTATAGTCATGTAGCAAGACATAGTAAGGCATGTATTGTGGTTCTGATGTTGTGATCAACCATTGGTGGGATAGGTGCTGAAAGTAAGAAGATCTAAGAACAGCTTCTTCCAGATTTGTGAGGGATTGAATTTGCACTACGACACGATCGTCATGTGTTTTTCTGGAACTTCAATTTCCATAGTGTCCCATCCCTCCTCGGTAACTCGGCTGTCGGGTACTAGCATTGGCTCGTATGGTTCTTCATAGCTTTCATCGATAGGAATTTCCACCAATGTGTTAGGTTTTGGTTCTTCAACTGGAGAGGGTGGCCTTTCATATGGTAAGAGACGTGCTTGTAATTTTGCCATCTACTTTCGGAGGGTCTCTAATTCTTCTGTAGCTTGTTGCGAGATGATCGGTTCCTGTTGAGTTGTATTGGCATTGGCTAGCTGCTTCTTTAGGTCAGCACAAGATCGGATTCAAACTTTTCATATGACTCCAAAATTTTTGCATGTTCCTCAAGTAAGATCCGAATGTCTTCAGATGGGACCGCTCTATACTTTGTAGGACTAATGTCTGCTCCCGAGGCTCCTTCCATAGCTGCTTCAAAATTGTCTTGGTTTTTTTGCTGAAGCTCCTTGTTCTCTTCTAAGGCTGTTGCCATGTGCTTTCGTAGTAGCCCAAGATTGTTCTTAGTGTAGCGTTGGATAGCATCCAGAGCTCACATCAACCACTTAGAAGGTCTTCAAGGGAGAAGAAGAAACCAGAGAGGTTTGGTTATGATACTTCTTTGGTCACCAAGCACTCAATCTACATTGCAAAGGATTCAACCAATGAAGAACCTACCACATTTGAAGAAGCACAAAGCAAGAAAGCTTGGAGAGATGCAATGGATGAAGAAATGGAAGCCTTGAAGGAGAATGACACTTGGGAGCTTGTACCTAACAAGCCATCTATGAGGTAATTGGATCTTGATGGATATACAAGATCAAGAGGAATCCAGATGGAAGTATAAATAGACATAAAGCAAGGTTAGTTGATAAAGGGTTTGCTCAAACCCATGGTATTGATTATGAGGATACTTTCTCTCCTATTGCAAAAATGCCTACAATTAGGGTTCTCATTAGTCTTATTGCATCTAGAAATTGGAAGCTCTATCAACTTGATGTAAAGAATGCTTTCTTGGATGGATGGATTTCAGAGGAAGTGTATATGGCACAACCTCCTGGATATGAGGATGCACATCATCCTATGTATGCAAATTAAAGAAATCTTTGTATGGATTGAAGCAAGCTCCAAGAGCTTGGAATTTCATATTGGTGACTTATTTGCAGGACCAAGGATTCAAAGCTAGCAAGGTGGATACCTCTTTGTTCATAAAGAGGAATGGATCTGAAGTGATCTATTTATGTGTGTATGTTGATGATAATATTATCACATGCAGTGATCTTGAAGGAATCAAACAGGTAAAGACTCAAATGAAGGAGGAGTTCAAAATAAGTGACTTTGAACCACTCACTTATTTTCTTGGATTGGAGTTAATCTACACAGGTTCAGGTATATACATCACACAAAGGAATTATGTGCATGACATGCTCATGAAGTTCAAGATGGAAAACACCAAGTGTGCAGGTACACCTATGGAGAAAAATCATAAGCTTAGTGCTTATGAAGGAGAGCCAATTGAAGACATCACAAGCTATCAAAGCTTGGTTGGAAGCTTGAACTATGCAACACTCACAAGGGTGGATATATGCTATAGTGTTAGCATATTGAGTCAGTTTATGCATAAGCTGAGAAGACCACATATGGAAGCGGCCAAGAGAGTCCTCAAGTACCTAAAGGGGACCATGAATGAAGGTTTTTTTTATCCATTTACTTTAGATATTGAGCTAAAGGTCTACTCAGATGTAGATTGGGCCGGATCTAGAGACGATAGAAGAAGCACATCCAGATATGTATCATTTGCAGGTTCAAAAATCATTTCTTGGTCATCCAAGAAGCAACCAACCGTGGCATTATCTTCTACTGAAGCCGAATATGGAGGTTTGGCTAATGCAACTCAAGAAATCATGTTGTTAAAATCTTTGTACATAGATCTTGGACTTCATTCTTTAACACCTCACATTTTTTGTGACAACACAAGCTCACTACATCTTGCAGCTAATCCGGTATACCATGCTAGAACCAAGCATATTGAAGTCCACCACCATTATGTAAGGGAGAAGCTAATGAGCAACAATATTCAACTATCCTATGTCTCTACAGATATGCAATGTGCAGACATGTTGACTAAAGCTCTTGATGGTACAAAGTTAAGCAGATTCAAGTTGATGACTGGCTTGCAAGAAATCAAGGACAATTGAAGATATATTTGGAGGCCAATCATATTAGGCATGAGGGGGATTTGTTGGTGCATTTTACCCAAGTAGTAAGTGTGTTTGCTATGTCCAAAAGGATTTTTCTAATTCCTACCAAGTTGAGAGCACTATTCATTTTTACCAATAGGTGTATGTTCAAAAATAGCAAGTTTTGGGAGCTAGTCATTTTGCAACTAGTCTGTCTTGACTTAAACTTTTGAGATACATGTTCAAAAGTACTTGGCTGATATTTTGGTGGATTTATGAAGCTAGAAGGGTATACTAATCAACTCTAAAGCTCATTTGGCTGGTGTGAAGCCGGTTGTAGCAGCACCAACTCATCTTCGGATTGCATCCACCATCTCTCTTCACATTCCATGCATGTCTAGGGCCTCTCGCACTAAGTTTTTGTTTAACCTAAACCTCTTCAGCTCATTTCCTTTCATCAGAGAGGGGAGTACAAAACTGCTCAAACCTTTGGGATGCTTGCTCGGAGTCAAACTATTGATGAGGTAGTAGCATCTCATAAAATCTGGCTTCGCAAACCGAGCACCGAAATATGTGTCCAAACCTGCTTTTCTCCATACAGAGCATAGCACTTCTAAATTTTGTAGCTTCTCAAATTTGCATGTAAAGAAATGGTATTTTCCCCACTTGCCATTGAATTCCAACTCTGCCTCCCAGAGGAATGATCCTTCTCCCAGAGATCCTGCAACTTCACTAAACCAGTGGGAAGCTTTACTTACAGGCAAGGTATGTCCAACTCAGGCAAGGTATGTCCAACTGGGGGTCCTGTATAGGTGTAATCTGAATTGCTTGCAATTCCTCTAGTCTTTCAATTGTTTCCAACATGATGGGTAAGTTCTCTAAATCAACCACCTGCTAACTTGTTCCTGCTTGGGAGTTGGTTCCTACTATATCAGCCATGTTAGACTATCTGCTGAAAAAAGGAAGTCATATTAGCATTGTGTCGAAAACATGATAATATCGTGTTCCCTCAACAATACCAACATGCAATGAATGTGGTTAGTGCATTAATAAGTGAGATGTTTCTCGTTATTTGTGAGCGTGAGCTGGTAAGTTATCATTTTGTCCTTAGATGCATACTCTAGTATGCAT
This sequence comes from Ceratopteris richardii, assembly GCA_020310875.1. Classification (NCBI taxonomy): domain Eukaryota; kingdom Viridiplantae; phylum Streptophyta; class Polypodiopsida; order Polypodiales; family Pteridaceae; genus Ceratopteris; species Ceratopteris richardii. Next base: position 102,320,204 of record CM035423.1, read on the forward strand.
TGTACTCGGGATGCATCTATTCTGATGTGGATGGATTTACACACATGAATCGGGTGGTTTGAGACAAGGTTTCGTCCTCCAAACTTTTTGTGTGTGATTACATTCCTCAAGTTTGATGAACTTTACATATTTTTGAATCATTTCTCTATGGAGTCGGGACTTTTTAGGTACCCATTTCCAAACATTCCTAGGCATGATTTCACATGTGGAGTTGTGGCTAGCACGTGTGTGCCTAGAAGTGTATGATGAGAGTATTGATGGATGATGTCTCAGGCTCATACACTTTTGTGAAGCTAATTGAGCATACAAGCATGTCTTGGGCACCCAGATCTATCGTGTATTGAAGTCAACCTTCATTGATCGCTTGGGAACCCAAATGGAAATGGTCCTTTAGGTAGGATACATGGAACTTTCTTTCTTGGCATTCCTTGCCCGAGTAGTTGATTCGGTACACCGTGTGGTTACATTCTCTCGATCAAGGGGTTGTTCACCCTTTTGGATCCAAATCTGCTTCACTGTTTAAGTCCTCTTGCTTTGCTCTCACCTTTGACTATGAGCATAGATAGGTTGCTTCCTCTGCTTCTTGTGCTCCTTTGGTGGTTTTGTCTCCATCTCTTTTGGAGCAGAAGAGAGTGCCACCACATCCCTAACTCCTTTGTTGAGAATCTCATTCTTCTGAATCATAGATTTTTGGGCAACAACAACATCGTTATCTTCATGTGTACTCCTAGATAGACCAGGAGTTGGTGCCTTTCCTAATTCCTTGAGTGCTTGATTTTCTAGCTCAATGATGATGCGGGTTTGATTCACCCATACCTGAAGAAGTCCACTTATTAGGTTTAGGTTGACTGCATGATCATAGATCCAATCTCGACCCAAGAAAAGAGGTTCAGTGAGATCCTCATCTTGACACACTAGCACCTTAACTGTCATAAGAGCATCTTGAATGTGGACTCGGGGAGCTCCACCTCACCCATGCAAGGGGTTTCCCCATCTCCCAATCATATGAGGTATGTTTCTATAGGACTGACACTTAATTTAAGTTTTTGATAGTAAGAAAACCTAACAGCACTAGTGGTTGCACCTAAGTCAATCAAGGCCTTTACAGTCCTTGCACTATTTCCTTGTCCTAAGTCTAAGGTCACAAAAGGACATCGGTCAATTATTCTATTGGAGTGTACTTGTGATGCTTCATACATGGCCATGTGATATCCTGGAGCTGCATAGGCATCTATCCTAGGCTAATCTATACCCTACCTCCTCAATTTCATTCTTCATATGTGTTGCAAGGCTTCTGCATGTGCTTCTTCTTGAATTCATTTTTCTTCCTCTTTGTGTTTCTTGGCCATATTAAGTCGATTTAGCATTTCCTCAATGATGGGTTCTTGATATAACTTGACTTAGCATCCACTGATGTAGCTTGGTATGATGTCACCTTCTAGGGTGACTAATTGGATTGCCCCACTTGTTGATATTTTGTTAATGATCATCGGTCCATAGCCACGCTTCTCTAGCTTTCTTGCATGTTGTTTCATGGTTTATACCAAAACTAAGTCTCTTGCTTTCAAGCCTTTATCCTTCACATGGGCATCGAAGTATGCCTTTTGTCTTTTCTTAGCTGCATAAATCCCTGTGGCTTCTCTCAGTCTCGTTTCACCTAACCATTCAAGATCAAAGATCCTTGAAGAGAGTTCATGACCTATCCACTCATGCTCCTGTGCTATTTTAGTGTAGGTATCAAGAAGTCCAATGGTGGCACTGCATTTTGGCGAAATACCATCTGAAAGGGTGTGGCTTGGAGTACCATCTTATAGGAAACTCTATATGCCCAAACAACATGGTGTAGTTGTTTGTCACAATCAGAGCATTTATTATTCACCAATTTTGTTAACACATTACATAGAAACTTATTGGTGCTTTCGCCTTGCCCATTAGCTTGTGGGTGATAGGGAGCAGACTTCTTATGTATCACCAAGAACTCTTGGAGAAGGTTTTCAATGAATTCGTTCAAGAAGTGAGTGCCTCTATCACTTACTAGCTATATAGGTAGTCCATATCTAGTGAACATATTCTCAAATAAGAACTTAGCTATCGTTTGAGCATCGTTCTTCGTTGTGGCTTTCAGTTCTACCCATTTAGTCAGATAATAAGTGGCAACAATGATATACTCCACATGGGAACTCTTAGTTGGGGGATTAATAGGACCGACAAAGTCTATTCCCCACTTAGAGAGTGCAAGTCCACCCATCATAAGTTTTAGTGGCATCTCACCTTTAAATATGGGATATTGAGTTCGTTGACAAATGTCACACTGCTTCACATAGGTATGTGCATCCCTGTGAAGTTTTGGCCACCACAAGCCTACAAATAGGATTGCTTTAATTACACGGTCTGGTCCAAAGTGTCCTCCTGCTACACCTTGGTGAGCAGTTTCCAAGATCTTGAGATATTCACTCTCATCGACACATAGCCTTAGGTAACCATCTTTACCATGCTTGTATAAGTTATCTCCAATGAGTGAGTAGTCTAGTGCTCCTTTGTTGTGCCAATGTCATCTCTTGAGGGAATGTTTTCGTCCTCAAAAAGGTTACTAGTGGTTAGCTCCAATCTAGCACTAAAGTCACTCGATAAAGAGTGGCATGTTCCATTGGAGGTCTAGTGCAGCATATTGGGCATTCTTTGCACATCCTATGGACATCCGCTTCCATAGTTAGCCAGTGCACTATGAGTCTCCTTAGTGTCTATAAAGTTATTTGCCTCAAGTAGTGTTGCTCTAATGCATCCATATGTGCTAATTGCAACCACTTGGCGTACTCATCCTCTTCCACACAACAAGCTAATATTCCTTGATTTGTATGCTTGTACACACTCCCCGCCATGATATGGCACTTTTGGGCTCTTACTACCTCCCTATTTATACAAAACAAATCCTTCTTTTTGCTTGAGCTTCAAAATTAACTTGCTCTATCCTATATTAACCTCATTTATAAAGATTTGAAACAAAAATTCAAGTAATTGCATTCCTACTTTAGGCAAATAGGTGCACTCATAATTTGATACTTCCATAAAATAGTATTATAATTTGAGAAATAATAAATTTAGAAATGATATGCAACATAAAAGAAATATATATAAAAAGGAACAATACCACCTGATTATTTCGGTTTTGTGTCAATCATATCATCTTCAATTTCTTACTCTTCTTCTTCTCTTGTTCTTGAATAATTTCACTCTTTTTCTTGCAATCAAAGATTTTAGTGGAGTCCGATCTAATTCATGCAAAGCATATGTCCCATTGTCATGTACTTTCAAAACAACACAAGGTGCAAACCATCGGTATTTCAACTTCCTTTGTGCATCGTAATGGGAATCAAATGTACTGTCATAGATCAAAACCCAATCATCCTCATGAACTGGTTTTGGCCTTAATGTATGTGATTTATCAAAGTACTTCTTATTTTGCATTCTAGATTCTTTCAATTTCATAATGGCTTCATCTAATTTCTCATTTTGTTGCTCAAGTTTTTTTATCCTTAAAGCCAAAAGTTCATTAGTAGATAGATTATCATTCCAAGGTAGAGTAGGCCATGTAGGAATTTGTGTGTGAACAGGAAAAATAGGTTTTTGACAATACATTAATTCAATAGGCATGTATCCTGTTGTCCTAGTGCAAGTCATTCTATCAACCCATAATGCAAAAGGTAAAAACTTTGGACATTGTTTCAAATCATCATTACAAGCTTTAGAGATGGCTTTTACAATCGGTGATTGGCATCTCTCTATTTTCCCGTTAGCTTTAGGCTTGTAAGCAATCGTAAGAGACAAGTGAATTCCATGACATGAAAAGAAATCTCTAGCCTCTTGAGCATCTAATTCACCCCTATTAGCCATGACTTTTTCAATATACCCAAAATGTAAAATAACATCCTCAAGCAAGAATTTACATACATTATATGTTGTTTTGGATCATAGTGCTTGGCCCTCTACCAGGTTTTTCAGATCTTCCCTTGCAAGTACAATATAGCACATCTTATCAATACCTTTAGGCATAGTCACAAGGTCAACTCGCCACTTATAGCGAATACAAGGTGGATAGGTAGGATGTAAAACATCTCTATGCTTCACACATGAATGTATTTGACATGTAGGACAAGTGTTTACATAATCCCTTACATTCACATAGATTCCTGGCCACCAATAACGCTCTCTAATTTTCGTATATGTAGCCTCAAACCCTTTATGTCTAGCCCATACTGTATCATGCAAATCTTTCATAACATGCAATTGAAGTTGCTTTTTCCCTAGTACCCTTTGTGGCATTTTCACTTTTTTGTTAGCATGTTTCCAAATAAATCCGTCTTTTAAGAAGAAATTGAAAGCTTGTTTTCTAGTGTCTTTGAATTTATTCATAGACCAAGTAGGTGACTTTTCTAGAGTACTAAGGTATTTGTCAATATCTTTCCATTCTCCTTCATAATCATCATTGTTAAATTTTTCATGTCCATGCACTTATGGATAATAATAATTAAATTTATATCTATTTCTATTGCATTATCATCTTCAAAATTAGCTCTAGAAATCATATTAGGAGTAGAATTAGATTTTCCACCAATGTGAATTAAAACAACAATTGTTCCTTCAAGTCTTTGATCCTTGTTAGAAAATTGTCCATAGAATCACCTTCATTCATGTGCTCACTCTCCAACTTTTTTCGGAGGTAAGCAACATGAGCCTCATTCCTAGCTTGGTACAATGTCCTAAGTGTATCCCAAGCATCCTCAGTTATTCTGCAAGAGCAAATGTGAGGAATAATGGCATGTTTGATAGACAAAGTTATCAATGCATGTGCCTAGGCATCTCTGCAATCCCAACGAATTTGCTCTGTAGTAGGTGCAACAAAAACCGTAGCATGAATAGGAATATGCAGAATATCATCATCTACAAACACACTTAAACATTAGAGATATAATAGTTACTACGAGTTTTTCTAGCTTGGAGGAAGGTCACCACAAGTTAAAAGTGAAAAATGGATATTGAAGAGGCAAAATTGGGGAGCTTTATTGGAATCTTTTCAAGATATTAGAATGGGTGGTACATAAGGAGAAGGGTTTTAAGAAGGAATTAGAATCTTGTAATTTTAAATATGTATATCTGATCTTAAGATCTAATGTATACTAATTTCAAGACTAAGGGTCCAAAGATTAGGTGATATACAGGTGTTGTGGGTATCTTGGGTGAATTTGATGGTCAATTTAGCTATAGGTATGTATGTATGTATGTATGATCCACCCCTTGGCTTGAGGGATAAGGCCACATGGTGGAGGGAAGCCCACCATGTGGACTACCCCCACCAAAAAAAATAAAGAGATATAGTAGGATTCATAATACGTGCACATTAAAGTCAAATAAATCACTAAAGAAATATTATAAAAAAGTGCACGTCATGAAGGTGGAGTTTAGGACCATCAAAATCAGAAATTAACATAAAAAATTCAATATTTGTTTTCACTAACCCTAAAATAAAGTACACAAAAATTTACTACATTAGATCCATTCACCTAGCTTTAATAGAAATGTTTCTTTGGTAAATCTATGCAAGAAAAACTTACAAGTAAATGTGAATTTCTCTCCACCAAAAGAGAAAATGGAAATAAAAACAATATATGTATGTATTTTATGCCTTTACATTAAAAAATTATTCATATATATGTTGAGCTTGTTGGCCAATTAATACAAATTGCATGCATACGTGCACACACACATATATACATACATACATACATACATACATACATACATACATACACACACACACATATATATCTATATGTATGTGTGTGTATGTATGTATGTATGTATGTATGTATGTATGTATGTATATGTATGTATGTATGTGTTACACTTATGTGTTCCTCGAGTAGTTTTGATGTGAACCTTTTCCCTATACATGGGCACTTTTTACTCTACTGATCGTTGGAGGTTTTCCCCAAGTTACCACATACATGTTTCACTCATTGTTGAAATGGTACTTTGTACTTAGGGATATCATTCAACTCTTACTTTAGTTCTGTTCATCATCAATAAAGAGAGCTATTCTAGCCATTCATCTTCTTGGTGTTTTGTGTTGCATTTGTGCTCCTTGTGTGTGCTTATTGTGTGTCTCTTGCACTTCTACACACACCCAACAGTGGTATCATAGGTTGAGCTCCTTCTTAAGTTTTGGTTTTTTGCATCATGATGCACGTGCAGTTTTAACAATGTAAATCAACTTTGAAGCACATAATAGTGATTTTTAGCAACCAAGAATCCTTTTTCTCACTTGCATTGGGTTCTACAACCATTTCAAAACCATTCATGCATTTAGAATTGCCATGAGAGTGACAAATTCTGAGCTGAAATTTCAACATTCGTTTCAATTTTCATTCTAGTAAAGATCTTGTCACATTCTTGTTCTTTAGTGAAATGGCGGGCACTAATGACTTGTTTGGCATGCTTCAAAGTGAAGATAAGCTTGATGGTACCAACTATCCAATGTGTTCTTCCATTATAAAACATGTTCTTGTCGCAAAAAGCCTTGGAACATAGTGACAGATGTAGATCGAAGATCTATAGGTTCTTATACTTCATAGTCTACTGTCATAGATGGAGCTTATTCCTCAAGTACAGTGGTTAGTCCTTCTCTTTTGGTGCAGGACAATCAACAATTGATGTTTTGATGAAGAATTTGAGTCAAGGATTGAAGAAAAGGTTCAAGTTGTGAAGCATGAAAGAAGAATACATTCAGAAGATGAAGATGTGTACACATATGTACATTAATTCATAGATAGTTCACTTATATCTTTGAGTAGTCATAAGCTTGTAAATTTTGTCTATATATACTATGAAAAATATCAGGGAAAGTATGAGAGAGCATGAGAATAGAGTAATCAGAAGTTGTATGAGTCATTAGACATCTTAGAAGTGAGTTAAGACTCTCTCATCACTCAGTTGTAAATTTCTCAAAAATGAAGAAAATGTTGCGCCCGATATTTCTGAGTTTTCTCCTTCTGTGTTAGATCTTTTGTGAAATTATTTTGTACAAGTCTAAGTCTATAGGTAATTGACCTCTGTACAAATTTTCAGCTTCCAATTGTGATCAGGCTGAGAGAATTGAGTGTAGGAACATTTACATATGTAAATGAGAAGAAGTGAAGTTGCAGGAGGCGCAAAATTTGATACGAATGTTTTGATCAATTCTCCTTTCAGAGTTTAAAGTTTTGAGCAAGCAAGTACTTAATCTTTAAGTTGGAAGGTAAGCTACTTGTGGGTAAAAGCATTTATAGAAACGGGTTCTAGATTGAGAGAACCAAAGGTTTAAAGTCATATGTGTCTAAATCGACTTCTCAAAAGAATAGTTTTAGACATAGGTGAGTTGTTGAAATCATTTCTCAAGTTCTACTGAATCTTTTGGAGTGATTCAACTTGGAGAAGGTGCGCAATCTATAGGGGACACCTCATACAAAGTTTTATCAAAAACTTTACATATTTGATAAGGCAATGAGTGAATTATGTGCAGCAGACTTTCTGTGTAATCACCTTCTTCACAGTTTGTTCAGAAAATTTGACAATTGAGTATTGATCTTCTAAAATTGGTGAAGATCTAAGTTATTCTTGTTATAGAGGTGCTCTAAATACAAGAGTAACTTGTTCTTTTGGAGATTAACACTCTCCATCATTGATATCAGAGCAGGAAGCATCAAAATTGAAGGAAGGAGGATCCCGACTACTGCAGCTGCAAAGAATTCAACATCTGAAGGTTTGAGAGGTGAAAACTTGAGGACAAAGCTTGAGAAGGAGGTCATACGACATCAAGGAAGACAAAAGGAGTATCAGTCGAAGTAAAGGTACATCTGTTACTCATAAAGTTTGAAGAATTCAATACACAGGTGAAGAAAGGATGGGAGATTCTCTTCAGATAGAGAAATTGGATAGAGAAAACTATCCAGCATGGTCAATGAGGATGGAAGATCATCTAATGAGCAAAGACTTGATAGCTTACATTACAGGTGAAGAAGAAAAGCCTCAATTCAGAGATCATAGTGTTCCAACTAGGGAAGAATTATCAGATTTGAAGAATTGGATGAAGAGAGATGCTCAAGCTAAGAGCATTATTTACATGGCAGTTAATGACTACTTGGTACCTCATATTAGAGGTCTTGAAAGTGCAAGTGATATATGGAATGCTTTGGAGGAGCATTTCCAAAACACCACAAAGTCAAGGAAGGCATCCTTGTGGGCAGAATTTACCACTTTCAAGAAGAAGGCCTCTCAATCCATCTCAGATTATGTAACAAGGATGAAAGACATTGCAGATGCATTAGGAGCTATTGATGAAGACATTGAGGAGGATAAATTGGTAAGGCAAATCCTTACAGGTTTGAGAGGTGATGACAAATGGAAACCATTCATTTTGTCTACTGAATTATCACTTGATCATTTCACTCCTGATTTAAATCAGTTGCTAGGTCACATGCTAACCTTTGAGCAGGATGTCAAAGGAGAAAGTGATAAAAGTGCAGGTCATGCAATGTATTCAAAGGATAGGAAGAAAATAGCAAAGGGAAGCAACAAGCAAATGAAGATGAAGGCACAACTAGCCAAGCTAACTTCTTAAGAGGAAGAGGAGGTGGCAAAGGTAGAGGAAGAGGCAGGAATAATAAAGATGGAGTTAAAGCTTGCTAGATTTGTGGTAAGACAAATCACTTAGCTAATGATTGTTGGCATAATAATCAGAGTAATGGTGGATATAATCAATATTCTAATTCAAGAGGAAGAGGTGGCAGAAATCAAAGAGGTAACTTCAGAGGAAGAGGTAGTAGGGGTTACGTTGGAAGAAATGCAGGTAGAGGATTCCAAAGTCAACAATACAATAATACTTACTACAATTATGCTTCAGATCAGAAGGAGGATTCAACATTGATAATGAATGCAACCTGTGAAAGACAAAGTGAAGATCAAAGAGTCTTCTACATTGACTCAGGGTGTAGCAATCACCTGAGTGGTAACATAGCATTGATGACTGATTTGGAGAATAAGGTATCTAATCATGTTGTTCAAACAGGTGACAATACAAAGCACAATGTGAAGTCAATTGAATCAGTGAAGGCCAAGGATGGAAGTACTCTCTTGAGTAAGGTCTTGTATGTTCCTACAATTCCTAAGAATCTCATAAGTGTAGGACAAATTGTTGAAAAAGGTTATGAAGTTAGATTCACCAATGAAGGAGTGTTTGTGGAAGACCCTAGCAATGGGTATAAACAAATTGTTTCAGGGAAGAAAGAAGGAAGGTTGTTCACATTGAAGATTCAAGGTAATGTTGGTCATGCCTTGTTCACTTATGGAGGACATAAGATCTCTCAGTTAGATCTTTGGCACAAGAGGCTTGGACACTTCAATGAAAGAGGTATCAAAGATATGATTAACAATGGTTTAGTACTTGGATTGCCTAATGTTGCAGGTCAACATATGACATACAGATGTGAGGCATGTCAATTAGGTAAGGCTCATAAGCAACCTTATTCCAAGCATGGTTTTATGTATTCAGAGAAGCTTGAGTTGGTACACACAGATGTGTGGGTACCATCAAAGGATTTCAATATCAATGGTTCAAGGTACTATGTGATTTATGTTGAGATGCTACCAGATGGACCATTATCTATGTGATCAAAGATAAGTCAAAGGTATTCAATACATTCAAACATTATCATGTGTATGCAGAAAGAATTACAGGCCATAAGTTGAAGAGATTAAGGTCAGATGGAGGGGGAGAGTATTTCTCTAATGAGTTCAGTAATTACTTGTGGAATGCAGGTATAAAAAGGGAAATCACTTGCAGGTACTCTCCTCAACAAAATGGTGTAGCAGAGAGAAGAAATAGAACTCTTGTTGAGTTTGCAAGGTCAATGATGAAGGAGAAAAATTGCCCAAATTATTTGTGGGCTGAGGCTGTAAACACAGCTACTTATTTTGTCAATAGGTTACCATGTAAAGCTTTGCAGGGTATGACACCATATGAGGCATGGTGGGGTAAGAGATCTACCTTGGATCATAGCAAAGTATTTGGATGTTTGGCATATGCATATGTGCCATCACAATTAAGACACAAGTTAGAACCTAAAGCTGAAAAGTATATTTTCATTAGTTATGATGATAAGCAGATGGGATATAGGTTGTGGAGTCCATCCACAAAAAAATTCCTTGTATCAAAAGATGTTACATTTGATGAGTAAGGTACTTGGTATGCAGGTACAATCAATATTAATACAGGTGATGAAGAAGTTATGAGTCAAAAGAAAGGTAAATCAAAGGTTCAGATATTTGATGAAGAGGAGAATAATGAAGTGCAGGTTGAAGTTGAAGAAATGCCAAGATTTGATCCTGAGTGTGAAGAACCAGAAACCTCAAGGAGTGGAGAACTCAGAAGGTCATCAAGACACAAGTGGCAACCTACAAGGTATAGCTATGACACTTCTTTTTTAGCTACCAAAGATTATGCTTACATGATAAAGGCAGATGAAGACCCTTCCACATATGAAGAGGCAAAAGGTAAGGAAAATTGGGAGAAAGCTATGCAGGAAGAATATGATGCATCAATGGAGAATCAGACATGGGATTTGGTTCCTAAACCAAATAGTCAGAAGATCATTGGATGGAAATGAGTATATAATACTAAGAGGTTTGCAGATGGAAGTGTGTCTAGGTATAAAGCTAGATTTGTTGTGAAAGGGTTTGCTCAAACATATGGTATTGATTATGATGAAACCTATAGTCCTGTGGCAAAGATGACAACCATCAGGACACTCATAGCTATTGCTGCATGTAAAGGTTGGAAATTATGTCAATTAGATGTGAAGAATGCTTTTTTAAATGGTTATATTTCAGATGATGTTTTCATGGAGCAACCTCAAGGATTCAGAGATGGAAGGTATCCAGATCATGTATGTAAGCTCAAGAGAGCTTTGTATGGTTTGAAGCAGGCCCCAAGGGCATGGAATTGTAGACTTGTGAAGTTCTTGAAAGAACTTGGATTTCAAGTATCTAAGGCAGATAGTAGCTTGCTTGTTAAAGCAAGTGATGATGGGTTCATTTACATGTGCATATATGTTGATGATATAATTCTTACATGTACAGACGAGAAAGGCATTCAAAGCCTAAAGAAGCAAATGGACAAAGAGTTCAAAATCAGTGACTTGGGAGACTTGTCATATTTCTTGGGCATGGAGATTTCATACACTCAACATGGAGTGTATGTAACTCAAGAAAGGTATTTGAAAAACTTGTTAATAAAGTTTAAGATGAATGATTGCAGAATAGCACCTACTCCAATGGAGGTGAATCATAAATTGAGCAGATATGGTGGAGAAGAATTCAAGGATATGAAGCTATATCAGAGTTTGGTTGGTAGTCTTATCTATGCTACATTAACTAGACTAGACTTGTCATATGCAGTTGGAGTATTATCTCAATTTATGCATTGCCCTAGGAAAGAACATTGGATTGCAGGTCAAAGAGTGTTGAGGTACATTAAGGGTACACTCAAAGAGGGTTTGTATTATGGTTTTACATCAGATACAAACATCAAGATATATAGTGATGCAGATTGGGCAGGTAATCGTGATGATAGGAGATCAACATATGGATACTTGTGTTATGTGGGAGATAAGTTAATTTCTTGGTGTTCAAAGAAGAAACACACAGTTGCTTTATCATCTACATAAGCTGAGTACAAAGGTGTGGTTGAAGTAGCAAAGGAAGTGATATGGCTTAAGACTCTCATGAAGAGTTTTGACACCATATAGAGTACACCTATCATTTATGGAGATAACATGAGTTCATTGTATCTAGCTGCTAATCCTGTGTTTCATGCAAGGAATAAACACATTGAAATTCAGTATCACTTTCTGAGAGAGAAGGTGATGGATAAAGAGATTGAAGTCATACATACTTCAACAAAAGATCAGATAGCTGATATGCTTACCAAAAGCTTAGATGGACCAAAGCTACAGAGATTCAAAGACATGGCAGGCATAAAGAAGATAGAGAAAACCTCAATTGATGATTGAGGGGGAGTTGTTGGTGTAGGACAATCAACAATTGATGTTTTGATGAAGAATTGGAGTCAAGGATTGAAGAAAAGGTTCAATTTGTGAAGCATGAAAGAAGAATACATTCAGAAGATGAAGATGTGTACACATACGTACATTAATTCATAGATAGTTCACTTATATCTTTGAGTGTTCATAAGCTTGTAAATTTTTTCTATATATACTATGAAAAATGTCGGGGCAAGTATGAGAGAGCATGAGAATAGAGTAATCAGAAGTTGTATGAGTCATTAGACATCTTAGAAGTGAGTTAAGACTCTCTCATCACTCAGTTGTAAATCTCTCAGAAATGAAGAAAATTTCGTGCCCGATATTTCTGAGTTTTCTCCTTCTGTGTTATGTCTTTTGTGAAATCCTTTTGTACAAGTCTAACTCTATAGGTAATTGACCTCTGTACAAATTTTCAGCTTCCAATTGTGATCAGGCTGAGAGAATTGAGTGTAGGAACATTTACATATGTAAATGAGAAGAAGTGAAGTTGCAAGAGGCACAAAATTCGATACGAATGTTTTGATCAATTCTCCTTCCACAGTTTAAATTTTTTAGCAAGCAAGTACTTAATCTTTAAGTTGGAAGGTAAGCTACTTGTGGCTAAAAGCATTTGTAGAAACGGGTTCTAGATTGAGAGAACCAAAGGTTTAAAGTCATAGGTGTCTAAATCGACTTCTCAAAAGAACAGTTTTAGACATAGGTGAGTTGTTGAAATCATTTCTCAAGTTCTACTGAATCTTTTGGAGTGATTCAACTTGGAGAAGGTGCGCAATCTATAGGCAACACCTCATACAAAGTTTTAGCAAAAACTTTACATATTTGATAAGGCAATGAGTGAATTATGTGCAGCAGACTTTCTGTGTAATCACCTTCTTCACAGTTTGTTCAGAAAATTTGACAATTGAGTATTGATCTTCTAAAATTGGTGAAGATCTAAGTTATTCTTGTTATAGAGGTGCTCTAAATACAAGAGTAACTTGTTCTTTTGGAGATTAACACTCTCCATCATTCTCCACCTACACAGGAGCAAATTAGATTGGATGGAAAAGATTCTCAAGCTCATGCATTGATTGGACTTTTTGTGAAGTCTCATATAGTTTGACACGTTCGTTCATGTTCTGCATCAAGACAGGCATGGGACACTCTTGCTTCTTTGTATGTCATGCGTAATGAAGCAAGTGTTGCATACTTGACGAAGCAACTTGAGGATGTATGTATGGCTAATCAGTCTATGGATGAGTATGTGACATGCATCAAGGACTTGAAAGAGAAATCGGCAAACATAGATGAGATTATTCTGGATGCATCACTCATCTCTACATTGTTGAAAGGGTTACCAAAATATTTTCAAAGATTTGCCACTACACTCCATTTGGTTGTGAAAGGGGATCAAAACATGTATTCATTTGATGAGGATGTGTCTCGTCTTTTGCAAGAAGAGAAATCTAGAGTAAATAAGAGTGGCTTGATTGATGGAACGCAAGCACTTGGTATCTCGCAAAAGGGAAAAAAAAGTATGGTTCAGCTTTGGTTTCATCAAAACCAAAGCCTCAACCTTCCTCCTCCACTCATTCCTCTAATGATGTTGATTTGCAAAAGAAAAAGAGATGCAAATATTGTTGGAAGGATGGTCATACTATTGATGAGTGTAGAAAGCTTGCTAAGTGCAATGAAAAGAAGAAGGAATCAAGCATGTCTATTACTCAAAATTCTTCAAATGTAAAGAATGATGAAGCCAACATGGCTCAAGATTTTTGGCCATGTGTTGTTACATGTCATTATGATGCATCATTGCATTCTAAATGTATGGTTGTGAGTGAGGTTGATTTGGATTGGCTCTTTGATAGTGGTGCTTAAAAGCACATAACTTCATGCAAAAGGTTTTTTTCATCTTTGAAAGATGCACCCAAAGAAGGACATGTGGTATGTGCAAAAAATGCCTCTTATCCTATCATTGGAGTAGGAGAAATTGAGCTTATGACTACAAATGGAGGTGTGATTCTCTTGAAAAAAAACATTTTATGTAGCCTGTATCAAGAAGAACTTAATTTTAGTTTCGTTGATTACCAAAGTTGAACTTCATGTACACTTTCTTGATGATAAGTGTATGGTTCATGATTTCATCAATGGTGATATTATCATCATGTCTAGTATATTATGCAATGGTTTGTATCACTTTTATACATACAAGAGGGCTGGCTCAAATGCCTTGGTTGCTCATACTTCCTCCATGGCTGAAACGGAGCTATGGCATGCTCGTTTTGGTCACTTGAACTTCAATACTTTGCTTTTCTTTCAATATAAGGACATGGTTATTGGTTTGACAACACTTGAGTTCATTGAGAAGCATGCATGTGAAGGTTGCATTCTTGGAAAAATGCATCATGCTTCTTTTCCAAAAGATAGTCATACACACACTACAAGAAAATTGCAGCTTAAGAATGGTACTTGGGAGTTATGTGCATTGCCAAAAGGGAAAAAGGCCATTGATACAAAGTGGTTTTACAAGATTAAGAGAAATTAAAATGGTAGCATTGTTGGTGCAGGACACTCACCAATTGATGATTTGGACAAGCTTTGAAGTCAAAAAGTAAAGCAAAGATCAAAATTTGAGCCTTGAAGATGAGTGCATGATCAGAAGATGAAGACTTGTATATACATGTATATTACTCTTGTAATTAGTCCATAAAAACTTTGTATCCATGGTGAGTCGGGATGTAAATGTCTATACATACGTGAATATAGATGTAATATTAGATAAATGATGAATGAAAAAAATTAGAAGTCATTCGAAGTCTTATAGAGTGAGAAGAATGTGATCCATCCATTAGATGTACATTTTCTCTAAATAGAAGAGAATTTAGAAAGTCGCACCTCGATCTTTTGCTCAGTGCTCCTTGTATGTTTATCTTATTGAGGAATTCTTTTTTACAAGTTTAATTCTATAGTTCATTGACATTTGTACAAGCTTTGAGAGGCTAATTATAACCAAGCTGAGAGAATTGAAAACACGAACATTTAAATGTGTAAATGTGAAGAAGTGAAGATAGGAACAAGTGCAATCCTGGTGGTCAAAGTTTTGATCAAATCTCACTCCACAGTGTAAAGTTTTGAGCAAATAAGCACTAAATCTTTAAGTTGAAAGGTAAGCCACTTGTGGTAAAAATCATTTGAATAAATGGGGTCTAGTTTGGGAGGACCATGCATTAGAAGTTGCAGGTGTCAAAGTCGACTACATAGAAGAACAGTTTGAGATATAGGTTTATTTTTTGGAGGAAATCTCAAGATCTACTGATTCTTTTGAAGAGATTTAACTTAGAAAAGGTGTGTAAACCTTATGAGTCACCTTGTATAAAGTTTCATTGAAAACTTTACACATCTGATTAGTCAATGAGTGAATTAAGTGCAGCACGTTTTTCGGTGTAATGAATTTCTTCACAATTGACTCAAATCTTGATAATTTGGCAATAGATTTCCAAAATTGGTTGTGTTTATGAGTTGTTCTTGAAATAGATGTGCTCTAACATCAAGGATAACTTGTTCTCTTGGATATTAATCATCTCTATCACTGGTATCGGAGCAGGAATCATCAGATTTGAAGAAAAGGAGGACCTCAATTATTGCAGATATACAAAAATCAATCTTTGAAGGTTCAAACGGTGAAAGTTTGAAGTGAAAGCTAGAGAAGGAGGCTTGAAAGCTATCAAGAGGATCAAAAGGAACTATATTCGAATTAAAGGTACATTCATTATTCACAAAGCTTGAAGAATTTATTACACAGGTGAAGAAAGGATGGGAGATTCTCTTGAGATAGAAAAATTGGATAGAGAAAACTATCTTGCTTGGTCAATGAGGATGGAAGCTCATCTTATGAGCAAAGATATGATAGGATACATCATAGGTGAAGAAGAAAAACCAGAATTTAAGGATCCTTGTGTTCTAACTAGGGAAGAGCTCTCAAATTTGAAGACATGGATGAAGAAGGATGCTCTAGCAAGGAGCATTATCTACATGGGAGTCAATGATTACTTGCTGCCTCACATTAGAGGACTTGAAAGTGCAAGTGACATATGGAATGCTTTGGAGGATCATTTCCAAAACACTACAAAGTCAAGGAAGGCATCTTTATGGGCAAAGTTCACCACATTCAAGAAGAAGGCTTCTCAATCCATTTCTGATTATGTAGCAAGGATGAAGGATATTGCAGATGCATTAGGAGCAATTGATGAAGACATTGAAGAGGAAAAATTGGTAAGACAAATTCTCATAGGTTTGAAAGGAGATGAGAAGTGGAAACCATTCATTCTATCGACTAAATTGTCACTAGATCATTTCACTCCTGATTTGAATCAATTGCTAGGACATGCTAACCTTTGAGCAGGATATCAAAGGTGATGTTGATAAGAGTACACGTCAAGCAATGTATTCAAAGGATAAGAAGAAGATTAACAAAGGCAAGCAACAATTGAATGAAGATGAAGTCACTATGAGTCAAGCTAACTTCCTAAGAGGAAGAGGATGTGGCAAAGGAAGAGGAAGAGGTAGAAGCAATAAAGATGGTGTCAAAGCTTGCTGGATTTGTGGTAAGACTAATCATTTACCTCATGAATGTTGGTATAATAATCAGAATGGTAGAGGATATAATCAAAACATTAATTCAAGAGGAAGAGGTTGTAGAAATCAAAGAAGTAATTTCAGAGGTAGAGGTAGTAGAGGTTTCTTTGGAAGAAATGCATGAAGAGGCTTTCAAAGTCAACCCTATAATAATACCTACTACAATTATGCTTCAGATTAGAAAGAGTATTCAACCTTAATAATGAATGCAACATGTGAAAGACTAAGTGAGGATCAAAGAGTTTTCTACATTGACTCAGGGTGTAGCAATTACTTGAGTGGCAACATTGCTTTGATGACTGATTTGGAGAATAAGGTGAGTAATCATATACTTCAAATAGGTGATAACACAAAGCACAAAGTGAAGTCCATTGGATCAGTAAAGGCCAAGGATGGAAGCACTCTTTTGAGTAAGGTTTTGTATGTCCCTACAATTCCAAAGAATTTGATAAGTGTAGGGCAAATTGTAGAGAAAGGATATGAAGTAAGGTTCACTAATGATGGAGTTTATGTGGAAGACCCTAGCCATGGGTATAAAAAAAAAAATTCAGGGAAGAAAGAAGGAAGGCTCTTCACATTGAAGATTCAAGGCAATGTTGGTCATGCCTTGTTCACTTATGGAGAACATAAGATCTCTGAGTTAGATCTTTGGCACAAAAGGCTTGGACATTTCAATGAAAGAGGTATTAAGGATATGATTAACAATGGTTCAGTGCTTGGATTGCCTAATATTGCAAGTCAACACATGACATACCAGTGTGAAGCATGTCAATTGGGTAAAGCTCACAGCTTGAATTGGTGCATACAAATGTGCGAGGTCCATCAAAGGTCTTTAGCATTTATGGTTCAAGATATTATGTGATTTATGTTGATGATGCTACCAGGTGTATCACTATAGATGTGGTCAAAGATAAATCAGAGGTGTTAAATACACTTAAACATTGTCATGTGTATGCAGAGAGAATCACTGGGCAAAAATTGAAGAGACTAAGGTCAGATGGAGGGGGAGAGTATTTCTCTAATGAGTTCAATGATTACTTATAGAATGCAGGTATAAAAAGGAAAGTTACTTGTAGGAACTCTCCTCAACAAAATGGTGTAGCAGAAAGAAGAAATAGAACTCTTGTTGAGTTTGCAAGGTCAATGATGAAGAAGAAAAATTGCCCTAATTATTTGTGGGTTGAGGCTGTGAATATAGCTACTTATTTGGTTAATAGACTTCCATGTAAGGCTTTGAATGTATGACACAATATGAGGCATGGTGGGGTAAGAGACATACCTTAGATCATTGCAAGGTGTTTGGATGTTTGGCTTATGCATATGTACCATCTCAACTAAGGCATAAATTAGAACCTAAAGCTAAAAAAGTATGTGTTCATTGGTTATGATGATAAGCAGATGGGCTATAGATTGTGGAGTCCATCCACAAAGTAATTCCTTGTGTCAAGGGATGTTACATTTGATGAGCAAGGTACTTGGTATGCAGGTACATTTAATGTTCATGCAGGTGATGAAGAAGTCATGACCCACAGAAAGGGGAAATCAAAGATTCAAGTTCCTGATGATGAAGAGATTGTTGATGTTCAAATTGATAATGAAGAGTTGCCAAGGTTTGATCCAGAATATGAAGAACCAGAGACTTCAAAGAGTGGAGATGTTAGAAGGTCAACAAGGAACAGAAAGCAAGCCATAAGGTATAGTTATGATACTTCATTTTTTACCACTAAAGAATATGCTTACATAGTGAAAGCAAAAGAAGGCCCTTCTACTTATGATGAGGCAAAAGGTAAGGAAAATTGGGAGAGAGTTATGGAGGAGGAGTATAACGCATTGATGGAGAATGAGACATGGGATTTGGTTCCTAAACCAAATAATCATAAAATCATTGGATGCAAATGGGTCTACAAGACAAAGAGGTATGCAGATGGAAGTGTGTCTAGATATAAAGCTAGACTTGTTGTGAAAGGGTATGCTCAAACATATGGTATAGATTATGATGAGACTTATAGTCCCATGGCAAAGATGACAACTATAAGGACTCTCATAGCTATTGTTGCATGTAAAGTTTGGAAGCTATGTCAATTATATGTGAAGAATGCTTTTCTAAATGGTTACATTTCAGATGAAGTTTTCATGGAGCAACCAGATTGTTTCAAGAATAAATAATATCTAGATTATGTATGTAAGCTCAAGAGAGCTTTGTATTATTTGAAGCAGGCCCCAAGGGCATGGAATTACAGACTTGTGAAGTTCTTGAAGGAGCTTGGTTTCCAAGTGTCTAAGGTAGATAGTAGCTTGCTTGTTAAAGCAAGTGATGATGGGTTTATTTACATTTGCATATATGTTGATGACATAATTCTTACAAGTAAGATGAGAAGGGCATACAAAGTCTTAAGAAGCACATTGAGAAAGAGTTCAAGATTAGTGACTTGGGAGACTTGTCATATTTCTTGGGAATGGAGATTTCATATACTCAACATGAGGTGTATGTGACTCAAGAAAGGTAGTTGAAGAATTTGCTAATCAAGTTTAAAATGGAAGACTGCAAGGTAGCATCTACTCCAATGGAGGTGAATCATAAATTGAGCGGATATGGAGGAGAAGAATTCAAGGACATGAAGTTGTATCAAAGTTTGGTTGGTAATCTAATCTATGCTACATTGACTAGGCCTAATTTGTCATATGAAGTTGGAGTGTTGTCTCAATTCATGCATTGTCCTAGGAAAGAACATTGGATTGCAGGACAAAGGGTGCTAAGATACATTAAGGGTACACTCAAAGAAGATTTGTATTATGGATTCACATCAGATACAAAAATCAAGATATAGTGATGCAGATTTGGCAGGTAACTCTGATGATAGGAGGTCAACCTATGGGTATCTATGTTATGTGGGAGATAAATTAATCTCTTGGTGTTCTAAGAAGCAACATACAGTTGCTTTATCATCTACAAAAGCAGAATATAAAGGTATGGTTGAAGCTACAAAGGAGGTTATATGATTGAAGACTCTCATGAAGAGTTTTGACATAAATTAGAGTACACCCATCATTTATGGAGATAATGTGGGTTCATTGTATCTAGCTGCTAACCTTGTGTTTCATACCAAGACTAAAAACATTGAGATCCAATATCATTTCTTGAGAGAGAAAGTGATTGATAAAGAAATTGAAGTCATACACACTTCTACAAAAGATTAGATCGACACATGTTAACCAAAAGCTTGGATGGACCTAAGTTGCATAGGTTCAAAGACATGGCAGGTATAAAAAAGATGGAGAAAATCACAACTGATGCTTGAGGGGGAGCTGTTGGTGCAGGACAATCACCAATTGATGATTTGGACAAGTTTTGAAGTCAAAAATTAAAGCAAAGATCAAAATTTGAGCCTTGAAGATGAGTGTGTGATCAGAAGATGAAGACTTGTATATACATGTATATTACTCTTATAGTTAGTCCATAAAAACTTTGTATCCATGGTGAGTCGAGATGTAAATGTCTATATATACTTGAATATAGATGTAATATGAGAGAGATGATGAATGATGAAAATTAGAAGTCATTACAAGCCTTAGAGAGTGAGAAGAATGTGATCTATCCATTAGATGTACATTTTCTCTGAATAAAAGAGAATTTAGAAAGTTGCAACTCGATCTTTTGCTCAGTGCTCCTTCTATGTTTATCTTATTGAGGAATGCTTTTGTATAAGTCTAATTCTATAGTTTATTGACATTTTTAAACTTTCTTAGAGGCTAATTATAATCAAGTTGAGAGAATTGAAAACAAGAACAATTAAATGTGTAAATGTGAAGAAGTGAAGTCAGGAACAAGTGCAATCTTGGTGGTCAAAGTTTTGATCAAATCTCACTCCACAATGTAAAGTTTTGAGCAAGTAAGCACTCAATCTTTAAGTTGAAAGGTAAGCCCTAGTTTGGGAGAACCATGCATTAGAAGTTGCAGGTGTCAAAGTCGACTACACAGAAGAACAGTTTGAGATATAGGCGCATTTTTGGAGGAAATCTCATGATCTATTGATTCTTTTGAAGAGATTTAACTTGGAAAAGGTGCACAAACCTTGGGCAACACCTTATATAAAGTTTCATTGAAAACTTTACACATCTGATCAGTCAATGAGTGAATTAAGTGCAGCAGACTTTTCTCTGTAATGAATTTCTTCACAATTGACTCAAATCTTGATAATTAAGCAATAGATTTCCAAAATTGGTTGTGTTTATGATTTTTTCTTGATATAGAGGTGCTCTAATATCAAGGATAACTTGTTCTCTTGGAGATTAATCATCTCTATCAAGCATTGAGTGCTAAAAAGCTAGATTGGTTGTCAAAGGATATGTGCAAAAATATGGCACTAACTGCAAGAAACATTTTGCACCTACTTCACACATTACTGCCATTTATATAATGGTTGCACTGGTTATCCAACTAGGTTGGAAAGTACAATTGGACATAAAAATAGATTTCTTAAATGGTGATTTATGAGAAGAGGCCTATGTGAAGCAACCTCTTGGATTTTCCATGAAAAGACAAGAGCATATGGTTTGTTGCTTGCATAAAACCTTGTATGGTCTCAAGCAAGCTCTACATGCATGGTGTGATAAAATCCATAAGCACCTAATTGCTCTTGGCTTCACATGTAGTCCAATTGGAAGCACACTCTATGTCTGCAAAGATGGGGCTTATCTTACAATGTTTGTTCTTTATGTTAATGATATACTCTTGACTAGATCATGTGATGCAAAACGTGAATCCTTGTGGTTGATTTGTGGCAAGATTTTGATGTCACTTATCTTGGTCTTTTGAGCTACCATCTTGGCATCCAGATTGTATACATTGAAAAACTACTTTAGTGTTTTGACATTGAGGATTGCAAGTCGGTTTCCACACTATTGGAGACAAGATTTGGGCTCTCAATTGAGGATTTTAGTGATGTATTTGACACGTCTCTTTATCAACAAGTTGTGCGATGTCTTATATATGCATACAACACAAGGCTAGATATACAATATGCAGTTTGCTTATTGAGTTGATTCATGCATAGCCCTAGCACTAAGCATTGGCAAGTAGTGAAACATTTGTTTAGATATCTCAAAGGCAATTCGAGCTTAGGTCTCTTCTATGGAAGATACATTCAGTCATGGTTTCATGCTTTTAGAGATGGTGATTGGGCTGGTTGTTATGATACTCGCGTGTCCTCTAGTTGTAATTGCTTTTTCCTTAGAGACTCATGCATATTTTGGTTGTGTAAGAAGCAACCTACAGTGGCCACATCGAATTGTGAAGTTGAGTACAAGGCATTTTTCACAGCTGCAATGGAGTGTATATGGTTGAAATGCCTATTGATGGATCTTTGTGTGGAGATTGATGTTTCTATGCATATTCTCACTGATAGTCAAAGTACATATGTTGTTGCATGAAATCCACTGTTTCATGCATAGACCAAACATATTGAGGTGCATTATCACTATGTGAGAGAGCGCCTTCATGCAGGAGATATTGATTTGGTATATGTGCCTACACAAGATAATGTGGTAGACATATTCGCCATAGCTCTTTCGCAAGAAATGTTTGAAGCTTTTTGCAAAGCTTTAGGCCTATTGCCTAGTAGGGGCTAATCTGTCACTCCTTGTATGTGTTCACATCATTTGCTCTTGGAGGTTTGTAACACACTTATGTGTTCCTCAAGAATCTTTGATGTGAATATTTTCCCTATATGTGGGCACTTTTTACTCTAGTAGTGACTAGAGGTTTTTTCCCCATGTTACCACATACATGTTTCACTCATTATGTACTTTTTACTTAGGGATATCATTCAGCTCTTACTTTATTTCTGTTCACCATCAATAGAGAGAGCTATTCTAGCCATTCCTCTTCTCTGTGTGTCTTGTTGCATTTGTGCTCTTTGCGCTCATTGTGTGTGCTTCTTGTGTGTCTCTCGCACTTCTACACACACCCAAAAGCATGTATGTATGTATGTATGTAAGAATGTATGTATGTATGTATGTATGTATGTATGTATGTATGTATGCATGTATATATATGTATGTATGTATGTATGTATGTATGTATGTATGTATGTATGTATGTATGTATGTATGTATGTATGTATGTATGTATGTATGTATGTATGTATGTATGTATGTATGTATGTATGTATGTATGTATGTATGTATGTATGTATCTATGTATGTATGTATGTATGTATGTATGTATGTATGTATGTATGTATGTATGTATGTATGTATGTATGTATGTATGTATGTATGTATGTATGTATGTGTGTATGTGTGTATGCGTGAATGTATGTATGTATGTATGTACATATGTATTTATTTATGTATGTATGTATGTATGTATGTATCTATGTATGTATGTATGTATGTATTTTATGTATGTATGTATGTATGTATGTATGTATGTATGTATGTATGTATGTATGTATGTATGTATGTATGTATGTATGTATGTATGTATGTATGTATGTATGTATGTATGTATGTATGTATGTATGTATGTATGTATGTATGTATGTATGTATGTATGTATGTATGTATGTATGTATACATGCATGCATGCATGCATGTATGTGTCTGTGCAAGAGAGAAAGAGAATGAAAACAATGTCCGCATGACCCACAACATCAAGATGGTCGATATATGGGTTGTAAAATACATGTATATGCATATTTGTAGGGATTCCATAGCCTAAACTATGGGGGAAGCCATGAGATTCTTGGAAGACCATATAAGGATGGATTCCTCTCCATTATTTATAATTTTTGGAGATTATAACCCTATGAGAGTTCAATCCTAGTATGCTTTGTAGTAGCCCGTACTTCCCCACCTATTATCTATCTAGATATCCATCTATTCTCCATAGTGGGAGCACATGGGGCGACAACCATCTATCTCATCTTTATCATTTGAGTCCTGTTGAATATATCTACTTGAGTTGAATTCACATTACTTTGATTCCATTTCTATTTGGTTAGTCTTAAATATATATAATGTGTCTTCCATATAGCTCTTTCTCTTTATAAATTGTCTCAATCTTGTGTTTGTAAGATTTCTCTTACTCTTTATCTATAATCCATCTACTTGGCATCAAGTTTGAGAGAGGTTTCCCTTTCGTTTTCTTATAGGACATTGGAGTTCCAATACTTTTTACATTGTATCAAAGCTAAGGAGATATTAGGAGATTGAATATTTTGTAGAGGCAAAGGCTTCAACACTAGAGATTGTGAAAGCAAATTCTTGAAGTCTAGAGTTTTTGGACGAAAAGTATTCAACACTCGAGTTCTTGGGAGACAAAGGCTTTCATGCTAGAATTCCTTGTGTTGAGATATCAAGCTCAACATGCGATGATCCAGGATGACACGTAACACTTTTTCATTTCTCTGACATGTACAGTGGTCACACCGGAATATGTCAAGGATACTTCATTGAGATTTACTAGATTTATCTACCGAGATCGATGGCACATTTGTTTCTTGCCAACTCACTTATTTCAAGACATTGGGATTTTCCTTATGTATTGTTCTTTATATATTGCACTAGTTGTATTGTTGTTTTATGCCATTCTTGTATATTCCTTTTATGTAATGGAAGAAGAAGATGATGATGATCATTCTTCCTTGCCTCAATCTGTGTGTGTGCTCCTCTTTGAGTGTGAGAGAGCTCATTTCCTTATATCCTTCCTCCTGACATGGTATCAGAGCCAGTTTGTCTATGGAGAGCTCATAGATTAGGCCGACAGTGAAGAGTACGTGAGAAGGCATCGAGAAAGCATAATTCACAAAATACCTCAAATTCCCACAAAAATTGGCATGAAGGTAGAAAGTGCCAAAATATTTTCGTGAGGTATTCCTTTAGGATCACTCGTTTTTCTCATATTTTTGTTTCGTAGCAATCTCGACCTCTATTTCGAGCCCGCAAGGTGGGGCCCATGGAAAAACTAGGTCAATTTGCAAAACTATAACATGTCTGTTTGACAACACTCAAATATTCCAGATCCAAAATTTTAAGCGATACTATTGGTACATCAAAACTATAATTTCCAGAGATCAAAATGTAGTGATAAGCTGGATAATAACAACCTCCATGCTTGGAGATTCAGAATGAAAAATTTCTTGATGGGAAAAGGCTAATAGAAGTACATCAAAGGGGAGAATAAAAATGCTCCATAGTTACCAAAGAGGAATCGAACTGCGGACCAGTTGAGGGCATATGAAGAATGGAATCAAGAAGCACAAAAGGTAATATATTTGTTATTTGTTACCATGTAGGATAGCATGATTGGGCACATATAGGATTCCAAGGCTGCAAAAGAGGCTTGGAATAGTTTGTTCACATTGTATGAGACCAATATAAAGGCACGAAAATTGCAACTCAAGAACAAGTTGCATGCATTGGAGAAAAAGGGCATGTCGGTAAGTGACTACACCCTGAAAATCAAAAGCATATGTGAGTCACTTTCATCCATTGGCATGAATGTAGATGATGATGATGATAAGGTGGAAGTGTGCCTTTGTGGTTTAGGAGCTTCATATAAGTAGTTCAAAACTTCTATAGAGACCGGGGGAAATATTCCAAATTTTGCTTATCTCGTGTCCATGCTAATTATTGAAGAAAAGAATCTTGGTGAGGACTCCAAATCCCAAGGAAAACCTAGTTATGAGCAAGTATTCTACTCAGGCAGACGTAGAGGGTTTGCAAGTGCAAGAGGAAATAGTAACCAAGACCAAGGTCAACATCAGAATCATGTAGGAGATAGATGAAAATTTCGAGGCAAGGAAAGCCAAAGAGGTCAAAAAAAATTTTGAAGAAGTGATTCAAGTAATGACAGTAAAGGATGCTAGAATTGTGGTAAACCTAGACACTTTGAACGTGATTGCAGGTTGAAGAAACAAAATAATAGAAGGTAGCAAAACAACTATGCATCCACAAGTGCAAATGATATAGAGAAGTTGTTCATCGTCCAACATCACATGATGAATACGATATTTGCTAATGTTTCAAAATCCAATGGTAATGTCAGGTGCTTTAAATCACATGATCAGTCATGCAAAATGGTTTGGTAGTTTTCAAAAATTTCCAATCCTTGGATATGTTGAAACAGGTGATGGCACATCACGTACTGTCGAGCAAAAAGGAAACATAGAACTGTCTATGGAGGACAAGAAGGTAAAACATCTTGTTGATGTGATGCATGTTCCAAATATAACAAAGAATTTGGTTTCTCTTGGACAAATGGTTAATCAAGGATTACAAGTCAGGTTCAATGTTGATGGATTGTATGTGCCACAAGGAAGGAGATAAGGAAGAGACCTCACTCACAGACTCTCATACTCAAAGAGGATCACACACATAGATTGAGGCAAGGAAGAATGATATTCTTCTTCTTCTTCTTCTATTACATAAAAGGAATATACAAGAATGACCTAAAACAACAATGCAACTCGTGCAATATATAAAGAAAAGTACATAAGGAAAATCTTAATGTCCGCGAATGAGTGAGCTGGCAAGAAACAAATATGCCATCACTTTCGATAGATAAATCCAATAAAGCTCAATGAAATATCCATGGCATATATTAGTGTGACTACTATACATGTCAGAGAAATGAAAAAGTGTACATTTCATCCTAGATCATCTCATGTTGAGCTTGATATCTCAACAATCCCCCTCAAGCTCAATGTCATGTCCTCTAATCCAAGCATCTTCTGAAACTTCTTCAACTTCTTTGCTCCAAGTGCTTTGATGAAAATATCAAAAACGTGCTCATCTATCCTCACATAAACAAGATCACTATCACCTTCATTATATGCAAGGATGATAATGGCATCACAATTGTGGTTATTTATGTTAATGACTTGATTGTAGGAGGTGATAATGAAGAAAGCATTAAAGAGGTAAAGCAACTCCTTATGCAGGAATTTAACACGAATGCTATTTTTTTGGCATTGAGTTTACACATACAAAAACAAGTATATGGATGTCACAAAGGCAATATGCCTTGAGTATGCTGCAAAAGTATGGTATGGCTGATTGTAAGCCAATTTATATGCCATTAGATCACAATATGAAGTTGGATACTACATCAGGTGAAGCATTGGAAAATGCTACTATGTACAGGAAAGTTGTGGGATGCTTGATATATCTCACAATTACAATGCCTAATCTAACCTGCACGGTTGGACTTGGAAGTCAATTTATGCAAGTTCC
Source organism: Ceratopteris richardii (assembly GCA_020310875.1). Taxonomy (NCBI): domain Eukaryota; kingdom Viridiplantae; phylum Streptophyta; class Polypodiopsida; order Polypodiales; family Pteridaceae; genus Ceratopteris; species Ceratopteris richardii. The sequence goes on from CM035423.1 coordinate 102,347,188, forward strand.
TAGAAAACTGCATTTAGATGCTTTGAGGCACACTCTATGTTATGTGAGTGCAGTTTAGATTATGCATTTTTTTATGAAGTTGGTGTAGAATTGGCAGACTGGGCTTGTAGTATTCCAAATGGAAGATCTACCAGTGGCTTTCTATTCTCACTTGGAAGTGCAGCTATTACATGGAGTAGTAAGAAGCAACCCATTGTTGTTTTGTGGAGTATAGAGGTGGAGTATAGAGCTACTGCAATGGCAACATGCGAAGCATCATGGCTAGAGATGCTACTTGCATATTCAGGTGTTGAAGTTCAAAACCCTTTCATCTTAGCAACATACAATTAGCACGGAACCCTATTTTTCATGCTAGAACAAAGCATGTCGAGGTGCATTATCATTTCATCATGGAAAAGGTATTAGCAAGTGATATTGACCTTGTTTATGTGAGGAAAAAGGAGGAGGTTGCTCATATTTTCATTAAAGCACTTGGAGCTCAGAAGTTGAAGAAGTTTTGGAAGATGCTTGGATTATAGGACACGATGTTGAGCTTGAGGGGGAGTGTTGAGATATCAAGCTCAACATATGATGATCTAGGATGACATGTATCACTTTTTCATTTCTCTTACATGTATAGTGGCCATGCCAGTATATGGCAGGGATACTTCATTGAGCTTTAATAGATTTATCTACTAAGAGTGATGGCACATTTTTTTCTTGCCACTCATTTGCAGACATTATGATTTTTCTTATGTACTGTTCTTTATATATTGCACTAGTTGTATTGTTGTTTTAGGTCATTCTTGTATATTCCTTTTATGTAATAGAAGAAGAAGAAGAAATCATTCTTCCTTGCCTCAATCTGTGTGTGTGCTCCTCTTTGAGTGTGAGAGTGTGTGAGTGAGCTCTCTTCATTATCTCCTTCCTCGTGACACCTCAGGGCAAAGGATTCAATGCTAGTGCTTGTAGAAGAAAATGGTTCAACACTAAAATTTGTGGAAGATCAAGGCATTAACATTCTATTGTGGTAGGCAAAGGCTTCAACACTAAAGAAAATATCAAGGATTCATCCATCAAACTTCCATGAAGGTAAGTTCGAAGGCATAAACTATATGTTTTGAAAGTTCAAGATAATAAGTATTCTTGATTCTTATCAACTTTTGGTAATTGTGATGGGGAGTGGCTCATTGAAATCGAGTATATTGATCCTCCTAAATTCAAATCTTCTACAAGCTTCAAGAATAACGGATGCAAATGCACTTGATGTTTTGATTCACTTGGATAAAAAATATATGCAAAGAAATGTTTGGTGTAAGGGGTGTAAAAGGTTAAAAGGGAGCTAGCTTAAAGATTTCTTCAGATAGCTTCTATTAACACTCAAACCTCAAGATTTGGCTCTTGATGAATTATATCCACTTGTAATGGAAGAGGATTTGTAGATTGAAGCTCAAAAAGGAAGTAGCCATGGAGATATTGCAATGTCTCCCAACAAAATAAGGAAAGGTTGTTCCTTAACCAAAGGTGATGGTGAAAAGAGAAAAAAGAGAAGAAACTTTTTCAAGGGTAATGTGTCTATCACCAAAAGAAAGGACACATAGTTGCATATTTGCATGTCAAAAAGACACATGAAAAGAGTGGTACTCTTGAAGGTAAAGGGAAAGGAACAACAAAAATTGTTTAAGCTTAGCTAGAGTTGTGCATGGAAATAATTCAGGGTATGTGTTTCTCAACACAAGAAGAATCCAGTATGGATTCATGGGTAATAGATAGTGGTGTATCCCATCACATGATCAACATAAAGGATCCATTTAGTTATATGCAACCTCACAAACAATGGATCACAATAATAGGGAATTATACTAATTCCTTTCAAATTGAAAATAATGATGACAGAGACCTAAAAAATATGTTGTATGCTCCAAATTGTGGAAGAATTTTATATGAGGCTAAGTGTTTATGCAGCTATTGTTGGAGCGGACACAAGTAAGCTTAGGCCAGAGAGGTACCAACACATTGGAGCTGCAATATTGAAGAAAATGAAGAAGCAATGTATTCTTGCACACCTAACTATGGTGACTCCATTCAAGGAACCTTGTGAAGCACATATGATGGGAAAGCAACAAAGCAAGGAATTCCACTAGAAAGAAAGATAAAAGCATTCCCATTGGAATGAAAGAGTAGCACAAAGGTCCTTTAGAGTTGTTGCATGAGGACTTGTGTGATAGGACGCCTATATGAACCTTAGGAGGATCTTTCTATTTCATGGAAACCATTGATTTCTAAAAGATAAAGATATGGATGTATTTTCTTCATGATAAGGCTCAAAGTTTAGTAATTTTAAAGATTGTTTAAAATATCTTAACACTAAAATGGGTATAAGTGTGAAGAAGTCAACAAAGATGATGGTGCTGATTTAAAATCAAAGGATTTTGGAACTTTTGCTAAATCAAAGGGATAAAGTGTCAAGTAATGACATGTCACTATTAGTATATGATTAATGTCTATGCCTTATGATTTTATGCTATATTGCACATTTGTAGGGCCCCTTTATGAGGAAAACTCAATTGTGCGTTACACTATTGGTGGGAACCCCAACTTACATGCTAGATGAAGTTCATATTGAACCATTTGTGGCTAGTAGATGGTTGAACTAGACATGGCTCCATGTCAAGTGGGGAGTTTGTTGTGATGCTATATAAGCCAAGTCAAATTTAGTGGTGCCTTAACTTGTGTGCCCCACTTTCAGGTTAAGATATTTTTGGATTGCAAATATAAGCTCAATTTTGATCCCAAATCCCACTATGGCATCTTCTTTTATATATTGTTGATCTTGAAACTAATTGATTCAACAATGTGTCAACAAACCTCATTTATCACCCACGTATGTATAGTACTCCACTACATAAACGATGACCACCCACACATAGTTGCCCATGCCTAGCTAACTTTGAAAGGCCACACATGACTTTTGTACTAGTTCACACATTGAGTTGAGCCAACATACCCCTATCTTCTATTCCCCCATCTAGAGCTATCTAGATATCCATTTAACCTCTACCTTGAGAGCCCATGGGTAGAGAACGCCATCATCGTTGTACGTAGTAGTCAAAAATTTTAGTTTATGTTATATCCATTCTCTTCTCTTCTATTGTGATCACCTCTCTTGCGTAATTGTTCTCACATATTCATGAACCACAACAAATTAGCATTGTAGAATGTAGGAATCACACCGATAACTAGATCAAAAGCAAAGGCTTTCCTAATCAATTTTGAGAAGCTTTCAACATTGCATTTTATGTTCTCAATAGGAGCTAGAAAAGAGATCAAAAGGAAAAAAATACCTCCTAAGGCCTACGCTTTTATGAAGTCATGTGTCTCATGCTTTTAGAATTTTCATGAGTAAATGATATACTCATGTCCCACATGCAAAGACAACTAATTTGGGGCCAAAATACAAGAAAGGCATCTTCTCAAGTTTTAATGATGAGCAAAAGGCTTACAAATTATGTAATCAAGAGGCAAAAAAGATCATATTGAGTTGTAATATGGTGTCTAGAGTGCATTCATCCACAATGGAGGACATGGCTAGAAATTACACAATCAAGCCCCAAGAGTCATCCCTACATTTAAGGAGGAGAAAGCATCACCATCAAATGGTGAAAAAAAAAAAACAAAATCCATCCTACTATTACACAATTGAAAAATCCATTGCCATAATATGTGATTCAACTCTATGACCAAACTAATCCTATGTCTACAACTATTGAAGAGGAGGCAAATGGACTAAGCAAACCTCATAGAAGAGAGAAGCAAGGAAGGAATTCTACCCACATGAACACTATGGTCTTGATGGCTAAGATTATGAGAGAAGTAAAGAAGCTGAGCAATATAAAAAGCATTTGTAGATCCAACATGGAAGGCAGCTATGTAAACTAAGTAAGATTGCATAATAAATGGATTTGCAAAGTGAAGTGCAAGGCTTATGGAAGCTTGGAAAGAGTACTTGTAGTTGTCGCTCATAAGGGAAGAGTACTGTTAATTGCAGCTCACAAGAAAGGGCCCAAATTCAAAGAACAAAGCATGTATGCTGTAAAAAGCATTATATGGGTAGAAACAAGTCCCACAAAGCATGGTACAAGTCAATAGAAAAGTTTCTACTCCTCCTACACTTCAAAAGGTGTGCATACAATTTAAGTTGTATGTGCATAAGGAAAGTGAAAAGTTTCTTATCATTGTTCTCTATGTGGATGCTCTTATTGTAAGACACTATTAAGACATGCTTAAACAAAACTAGAGCTTCTTTGAGCTCAGAGTTTGAGATGAAAAACTTGAGCCTACTTCACTATTGCTTGCATATTAAAGTTTGGCATGACTCAAGAGAGATCTTCGTTTTACAGAAGAAGCATACATGCAAGATCTTGGAAGCATTCAACATGATAGGTAATAAAGAAGATACACCACCACTAATTGACATTGGGAAATAAAAGAAGATCATCGACAATGTCATGTATATATGTAGCATTAGGCATGGTTTCAGTCTTAGAATCATATATGTTTGAGTGAGTTTACAAACAAGTCTTGTGAGAGACATTGGAAAGCTAACATGAAAATACTAAGATACTTGAATAGAATAGTGGAAATTGTCTGCCATCCAACAAAGGATATCTTCACCAAAGTTTATATGAAAGACCTACTCAAATATATTGTGTAAGATAGGCATTGTGCCAAGGAGGTAACTTGCTATGGGTGGACGTTCCAGAGAAGTGTTAAACATAGTCAATGTGTTTATGAGATACCATTAAACATCCATGATGCTCCAAGCTATAAGGTCCCCATTACAAGGAGAAGCCATGTTATGAGCATTGGAAATTAAGTGGATGAAGGTATATGTGACCAAGGTGGTAAAAAAGGTGTATTTGACCTTTGACTTGAATAGGGCAAAAGCTATAGGAAATGCTTTCTAGCGTAGTCTTGAGGGAGGTCAATCAAAAAGACGCATTTTAGAGGGCAGATCGGTTCACACTTTTGTTGGAGCACCCTCACATGATTTGGGTGTTGCACAATATTTAATAAGGTCTCCACAATATTTAATAAGGACAGACCGCCTATGGGTTGCAAAAACATGTAGCTGCATATTTAGGGGTTCCGTGACCTAAATAATGGGGGAGGCTGGCCAAGTCTTGGAACACAATATAAGAATGGTCTCCTCTCCATTTATGATTATACTTTGTGGAGGTTGAAATCAATGGAGGGCCCAATTCTAGTACTCCTTGTTTAGCATTTGAGCTCCATTCTACATATCTTCCAAAATTGAGTTCATATTACTTTGAGTCCATTTCTATTCACTTAGTGTTCACTGCATCTAGCATTCTCTCTTTCTACCTTATCTCAATCGTCTTTGTGCATGTGAGATCTCTCTTACTCTCTACCCACAATCCATCTACTTGGTGTCAAGTTTGAGAGAAGCCTTCCTTCCCTTCCCTTCTCCTCCAAGTATCATAGTTGTAGTAATTTTTAGAGGCCACAATCCTATCTTTCAAGAACCTCTAAACATCCAAACAACCACCAAGTTTAATCATTAAACATTTACATCCTTTATAATCCATTACATCCTCATAACAGCTTCATCTGTAACGCTATGCACTTGTACAAATCGCATTGCATCCTTGCATATGTTGCTTTGTAATTTTGTATACAAAAGCATGACAGCTTCATCTGTAATGCTATCCTTTGTACAAATTGCATTCTTGCATAAGTGGCTTTATAATTTTGTATACAAAAGCTTCCTGTAGTCAATCCTGCATTGAGACTAGTTTAGATGAGTACAACCTAGTGCTCTGACAACATTTTTCATGCAAACCAAGCCTAAACATTTCAGTGGATCAGACATTTCCAATCCAGAACAGAACCCTAGCTTTCCAAACCCTATATAGCACCTTGGGATAGAATTTAACTGTACAACTCATAATCAGGAATTGACAAGTATGTCATAACTTTCTTTATAAAGCCCGTAACCTTTTGGTTCCAATCCACCATCATTCAGAACATGGAATAAAAAAGAAAAATTTTTGAATCTTGTATACATGCAAAATTATGCACAATGTTCAAAGATAGTCCATTTCAAAATGTAAGTCGCTTTCAGAAAAGAGAGTACAAATGACAGTGGAGAAAAATTGATCCTCTTTGCAGTGTGATCACATATTAGTAATATATCTCCTGTACAACAAGACCACAAGACACAAGCAAGTAAAATACCTCTATTGAATGCAGCATGGAATAATGGCATTAGCTCATAACAAGCATCATGGAAATGCAACAGATAAGCACGGAAACTGAAGATTCTTCGCATTTCTTTCCTGTCACTTTTACTTCAGCTTAGACGACTTATGTTGTCTCTTGCCTTACAGACCTAGGGAGTGAAAATTCCACATATAAAGGATAATGGTCTGATGGAAACGTGCCATTTGGACTTTCATCTACCACCTCAGCATACATAGGTGTCAGTGTGCGCCCTCGAAACAGTACCCAATCAACATGCAGGTCTTGTATCCGGCGATCCCAACATAACAGCAAAGCTTTCAGAAGCAACTTCGCTTTCTCAATCTTTCCTTGGTCTTCTCCTGGTTGAAAGAAAAACATTGAAATAAGAGAAAGTTACCAGGAAAGTCCTCATCTATAAAGCCTAAATATTTGTGTACACACAACATATAAAGGTACATGCATTAGTGATACAGCTACACAAGAACAATTCAACATTGCAACCATAAAAACCAGAATTCACCTCTACTGTTACCTACTAGGAAGAGAAATCTCTTTAGAGGGTTCGTTATAATCAATTTCATTGCTTAAATACTAACTTTGAATGGCATGCATTCATCAATATGGCTCTGCATTGGACTCGGTTCCCACATCAAGATGACCCCTAGGAAAGATTATGAGGTCAAGCTCATGCTTCTGTGATACCTGCTGCACTTTGAAATTAAAGTTTTGAACAGGGATCATGCAGCATGTTGTCGTAGCCTGCATGAAGAAAACTCCGAAACAATAAAAGAAACAGTACAATAAAGGGACACTCAATGTGCTTATGAAAAGTCTTTTCAATCAAGTCCTTTCCCAAGGAAGAGGATCAACTCGCAGCTCATTTTCATTTATTAGCGTGAATTCTGTCCCCTTAAATACAACCAGCCCAATCAAGCTGACAGGGAACTTGGAAGAGTGGTTAACCCATTGAAACCCTGGGAAAGTGGTCCAAGGTTCAATCCCCACTCCCTGTGAAATTGATGTAGAAATCTTCGGGCAGGAAATCTAGATGGACATGCAGATCTTATGTGGGTGAATGCAGACCACACATGTCCTTCAATGGACTCTCGATGTTTCTTCCTCTCCCTAGCGCCTTTTGGCTGTAAAACTTGCAGTTCTATGCCCCTGATTTGCAGTTACCGGGGGTCCCATGTGTATCAAGCCCATTTACTGGTGCAACTGAAATCTTTTCAGGAAAATACAAGCAGCCTAATTTATGGACTTCATTTACACATTATGGCTAAACAAATGACTTTCTAAGCTCATCTGAGTATTTGATCTCTGAGTGCACAATCTGAAACTGCTTTACTTCTCAGAACGTGCACTTCATTTCTGATTGAAAAATAGCAATGCAATACATGTAAACTAAGGGAAAAATAAAATATTGAAAATCATTGAATTGTGTAATTTAGAATCTGAAACCTAACCCTTGAATCCATGATAAGTACGAACAAGCTTTGAACTTTTGCGTCTGCGTGCACTAGCCCATGCATCAACCATATCACCAACCACTCCATGCTCTCTGCCAAAATGCCAGTATAAAAATAAACTTTATAATTCCATTAGACCAAACTCCACTCTAGGAAAATTCATTCACAGCTGCATTACCTTGATCTACCTAATAAGAATCGTCCAACTGAAGATTCTTTTTGCGTATTGAATCCACCACAATAAAGCACTGGTAAGCTAGGAGGTAATGAAGTGATATGTTGCCATGTAAGCAGAGCTCCCCGTCTACGTGCTCGAGGGCTCTTTTTGTCAAGATGAGTATTCACAACCTGGAAAGTGAAACCGGGTGGTTCCACTCCTTTAAACTGGAATGTGTGGAGCGCATTTAAAGAAAACAAGCTGATGGTGGATTTCTATCTAGTACTAAGCCAAATACACCTTTTCCTTACCAATGCCATGACAAATCACAGTTAATATACCATCCTCTACAAAATGCAAGTTATCATAGCTCTTAGAGAGCATCATATATGTACAATATAATGAGAAAAAATCAACACAGAAAATTTTTTGAAAGTATAATAATCCCAAGGAGCAGGGTAAAGACAGACAGATTTTTTTTAGCAACCCAAGTAACAGTGTAAGTCACATGTGCTTCGACCTCAAGATGTACTTGTACGTGTAAAATTGGATGAATGAATGTACGATTTCTTTTTTTTTATTCTTCAAGGATATCACCCATGTAGCAATGCAGGGGACAGCGGCACCCCAAGACGTACTAGCTGGAATAGAAGGTGATTCAGAAAGCCAAAAAGTACCACCATCTGTCTGCTCAACCTGAAGGACCAAAGTATTGCAATAGAAGTGTCAAATGATGACAAGCATACTAAGAATCTTTAGGTACATCACAAGAATGAACAACGACCTGCTCCATGTTGTAAAAGATGCTGCAATGTTCATCAGAGCAGTCATTAAGACCTTTTCTGGAAAGTCCAAAATGCCCATACCCTAACAGCCAGGATAAATTCAAGGGTGAGATGCAGAATAACGAACTATATACATTTGTATGTTCAGAATCATCTCAACTTGTATGAAACACAAACACGGATACAGCAGAAAATACAGAAATAACTTGCATAAATGAATAGCAATCAAGATATTCCATTACTTTTAAAATGCATGTATAATTCAATGGAAACACAAGAGTTCATGATATTTGTTCTCTGCCCAACCATGTGACATGAATATTTTTCGATTCGCTCGTATCAACCAAATAAAGCACACAGTCGCCCCCTAGACCAAAACTACTAGTGAATTTTCTGCAAACCCTAACAATAAGCAAATAGGAACCATTAGCATGCCTACTAGACAGTTAGGTTTAAATTTCTCATTCAAATGGCAACATGGAAATAACACATCTTTTTAGTGTGTACAACTGTCAACATATATAGCCTAGATGAGTCTGGGTATAAACTAAAATCACCCAAAAAAACATTGCCATTAGAATCTCATAACAGTCAGTCACCAGACTTTATGACCATTAGCTCTATCATCAATGGTGTTGAACAATTACTATGGCATCACCACTAATGCCATCAGCATCCAAGAACTCCTCAAAAAGTCCGTGAACTAAGATTACATAATCACTTCCAAGATGTACAGCAGACCTCATCTACATTAAAGTCCATCACAAGAAATAAGCTGATGACAGAAAAGAGTATAGGAACAGAAGCATACTTGACAAGGTTATATGCACCTACCAACTACCAAGTCAACTGAGAATCTCACTGTCTGAAATCTGCATGTCCAGAAATTCGACTGAAGCATATACCTAGATCCAGCTGACACCCGAATTGACCCAAAAAGAAAAGTGCAATGATAAGTTCATGGTGGTTACACGATGACACTGCATAACCATGGGCTCTGTCATGCATACTATTGACCAAATACGATGACATCCCCACAAACATTGCCACTGCCCCACAATGGATGCAGAACTGGAGATGAATACAGGCTTATACGCAACACACGCACACACATGTAGACAGATGGGCATAAATCCTTCAGAAGCTCCATGACCTGAATTTCAAACAAACATGTATAAACCTATTCTTTTTTCCTGGATGAAATGTCTCCTTTAATTGAACCAGATAGACAAAGATCGCTGATAGACCCTTACATGGGCTGGCCTAGCGTGTAATATCAACAGATAGTATACATGATTTCTTCTATCATTCTGAATGTGATCCACATTACATTGATAATACATATTTCAGCATGTTATAAACTACAAAACTAGAATCAAGATTCAAAAACATAAATTTTTGAGGTTACACAGTTTTTAATCCAAGCTCCTCTAAACACACGTAGATAGCTACAAACTTGAATATTGAGATAATACCTAAAATGAAAATATGAAACCTAGAGAGATAGAAATTGGAAAATTGCAATGAAATAAAATGCGAAATGACTAAAATTTCCTTTTGCTACAGCTTTCGAGGAATAATGTTCATCATGAAGCAATTCTTCTACTTCGTTCCTCTTGTTCTCATCATCGTTAATGGCAACCACACTACCATTTGTGTTGATATTCATATGCAGGATTCATTTCAAGTCTAAACATTTATAAATTGGAAACATATCAACAATACATACCATTAATAAAACCTTGCTGAACTTATTTGAGTACAAAAGCTGGATTTAGGACAAGGGGAGGCAGAACCCCAAGTTGGAAACAAGCATTCAAGTGCCAAAAATACTAAATGTCTTCAAGGAGATAGGATTTGGCTTTTTCTTTCAAACAAGTTTCAATGAAACTTTAGATACATACAAACATCATATGTACACACACACACAAACACACACATACAGAATATGTATATAAATCTAGATGGTCAGGTTCATAAGTATTAAGGTTTGATGTGTGTAACAAGGTGGTATGGTACATACAATATGTGAATGGCATGTGAACAGCAAGTGCCATCAATATTTAATGCATTCAGTATGTTTTCATAACAAAAATAAATAAATTAATCAACATATATACCAGAATGAATCCAGGCAAACCCCAAATCCATCCTCAAATGAAAGTGCAACTATAAGCCATGGTAGTCAACCTCAAGACTATATAGCAGATCAGCTCCATTATGCACAGTATCGACTCAATATTATGACATATATAGTAATATTTATGTACATGAGTGTACGCATTTGACATCTTAATTGAGCTGTTTCTATAAAAGTTAATGCATAACCTCCTCAAAACATGGACATCTCAACATTATGAAAACATTATTTTCTTTTTCATATGAACTTCAATCTTTGCATGTCCATTTTTATATGATTTCAAATATGGTATTTGTGCGCAAATTTGAGACCACCAGTTCATCATCATTTTCAGCCTTATGTGGTGCTTCTTGAGGTTGGAAATCACACCTAATGTGTGGCTGCTCCTGCTGAAACTTGATCTTCTTATAGTCATTTTAGAGGCACTACTGGCAGCCTTGCCTCATTGAATACAATAGCCTATGTACAATCAAGTTGAGGTAGCCATACCGAGTAGCCCATTTCACCTTCATCACCATAACCCATGAAGGTGTCTTTCATGGACTTTGCATCTAGCTTACTTTCCAACTTAGCCTAATTTTTACAAAAGCATCACACTTAAGATGAAACATAGGTGGTCATATGAAGTAGGCTACTTAAATGAAACCTCTTCAAGGATGCCACTTTTTAAAGATGTAGGAGAGAATCGATTGCAAACATAAACTACAGTTTTGAAAGCCTCTCTCCAAAATCCATGAGGAAGATTGGTTGAGGATAGTATGCATCTCACCCTCTCACATGGCATCCTGTTGAATCTCTTAAGAACACCATTAGAAGAGGGATTGTATGAGATAATTAGCTTCATCTTCATGACATTCAACTCACATAATCTAGTGAATTTGATGCTTGTGGACTCACCCCCATTGTTTGTGCATTGACATTTTAACTTTTTACCTGTCAAGGTGACCACAACTGCATAAAAATTTCTAAATGCGACAAGCTCTCATCTTTTGAGTTTAATAAATATACCCAAAGCTTACGAGAGAAAACTCATCAACAAAAGAAACAAAGTACAAAGCACCACCCATATATGCAGTGGGCATGCTATATACATCAAAATGTACAAGACTGAGAACATTTGACTGACTTAATAGGGATTTCTTATGTGCTGTCCATATTGACAATCATTACAGCAGTCAAATTTGGTGCCCTTCACATCGAGTTTATGCATAGAACATAACAAGTCTAGAGACACTCATATGGCCAAGCCTTAACTCCATATGGAAGGTTTATCTCATTGATGAAATAAACTTTCCCAACACAGCTCTTCAATACAAAGAGTACAGCGGGCTGCTTTTAGTGTCCTTTTACAAGGTTCCAAGAGCCTTTTTTCAAAGATTGTTCTATGACCATGGGCATCCACCTTCCAACAAATAATAGACTCTTCTTGATGCTTGAAACATAAGCATACATCATGTAAAACCAGCTCACAAGCATCACCCAAAGACAAGTGCATAGTACCAATTCCTTCAAATGGAAAATCCATGATTTTTTGGAGGTACACATTACCATGATGCCATGAATGAAAAGTAGTAAGCACTCCTTGATAGGATCCACATGAACCGAAAAAACAAAATCGAGATTCCAAGTCTGTGTAAGTGCATCATTCATTGTAAGTAGGGGCATCAATGAGATTACTCTTAGTGATTAGCATATTCTGTGCATGACACAGTGGAACAATCGAACATATGTGCATCATCACCTAATAAGCTAGCAGAAAGTATACCCTCCATATCATACAACTCCTCTATGACAACAATCACTCTCTCTTTGTCCTCGAAGTTGTCTCTACACAACAATCCTGTTCTCCTTTTTCTTCTTGTCACATGCATTCTTTTTTATTTCCTGTGCAGCTATGTAGTACCTACACTCTAGCTTCTTGTGACCCTTCTTACGACACTAGTAGGAGATCACCTCACCTTGCCTTTGCTTTTGCTATTGCTTCATTGTGCACTTCATCTTTTCTTTTTTGATCTCCCTCTAGCCGATAGTTGCATGGCAACATGTTGCAAACAATCCGCAACTTTGTGACATTCACAACGCATTGCTTTGCAATCTTTTTTTTTCTAATCCAAGAAGTATATTTTTCTGAGGGAAAATAACAAATTATCTAATATATTATCTAAGATCTTATCCAAAATCTCCAATGTATGCAATACAAAAAATGTGGAGAATGAGGAAGACATAAAAAGCTTTAGAAGAGTAGAGATTCATTTATGTATGGTTTCCTTTTTGGGCCTTATCATCTTGAGATAAATTGATATTTTGGATTTTCCATGTTCTTCTCATGATGCACTTACACATGTTGGACAGCTTCATCCTTGGGCTTCAAAGCCAAGGGTACTCTTCTATGATGATTGATCTAACTATTGACCATTAGGGGAAAAAGTGAACCCTACATGGCCCTGTAAGGATTCCTAATTTTTAGGAATTAAAATGGCTAATCAAGTGGATTAAGGGGTTGGAAAAAACCACTAGTGGTATTGTAGATTAATATAAAGAATAAAACAAAAGAATGCTCAAGGAGGGAATTCGTGTGTGTTTCTAACCCTTCGATTTATTGATTGGATGGCCAAGATCATTTGAAAAACATGGGCAAAAAAAGACAAAAGGAGAGCACATACTCAAGCAATAAACGATAAAATAGCAACAGTCACGAATAGGAGAGAGAAGAAAATTTCGATCCTCACGTGGAATTCAAGCCATCCGATTGATTTTCTTTTGTATGGTCAAGATTTAAACCCAACCCACTGGCACTAAAGGACAAAATAGGAGCGCAGACTATCACAAAAAGACAAAAAGCTGAAAATGCGTGCAAGAAAAGCGACGGCGATTTCGGATCCGTGTAGTTTCTTGTCCATTCGATGTGTGGGAGAATAAAAGGTGGAGATTGAATGGTTAGTAATCCGTATAAAGATCAAATCGCATCCATTGATTTCCTTCAAGATCCAATGGCCCACATTTAAGGCGCCTCTTGTTCTTTGGGGATGAACCACATCCATTAGATGCAAGCAACATTTAAGGGCTATAATTTAAAGTGACCCATTAATCAAGAAATGATCTTAGCCATTGAATCTTGAAGGGCATCCAAGGGTTGTGTTTGAATCCCATGTCTTTCAAAAACTACTTGAGGAACAAAACCACGAATTTTAGCATGCTTATGTGGTTTCGACTGGCCCAAACCAAAGGAAGCCTATACCTAGCCTAATTGATTAAGGGACTAGACTGTGGCCACCACCCTCCTCTGACTGGTCCATCACTAATCACTCTCTAATCTAAAAGACCCATGCAGGGTTCATTTTTTCCCCTAATGCATAGTTGTGAATGGTGAATCATATAGTGACTATCTAGAGTCAATAATTTATGCTATGTATGTCTATACTGCAATTTATGGTATATCTAATCATATCCCACCTTATATATGTCTATACATGCAACGTCGGCGTCGGCGTCGGCGTCGGCGTCGGCATCGACATCAACATCGACACACACACACACACACACACACATATATATATATATATATATATATATATATATATATATATATATACACATACACATATATATATATATTATATATATATGTGTATATATATATATATATATATATATATATATATATATATATATATATATATATATATATATATATATATATATATATATATATATATATATATATATATATGTGTATGTGTATATATATATATATATATATATATATATATATATATATATATATATATATATATATATATATATATATATATACACATATATATATATATATATATATATATATAATTTTATTTTATTTTTTTTGGAAAAATAAATAACTTTATCGCAATGCCTAGCTCCAAACGTTGCACTCGTTGTTAACCCGTTGCTCTTGCCATTGCTAAAACATTGCTTTCCACTATGCTCTAGCCAGATTCATTGAACTTCTACCTTGACCGCTTGCTTTTCTTCTAATCTGCTGATTCAAGATAGAACACCTTACACCATCAAATGTTAAATTGGGGTTGTTTAGAAGCGACACAACAAGTGTTTCCAAGAAGTCAAGATGTGTCAAAAATAAGAAAATTGCATTCAATTCATCATAAACTGCAAGAAATCTGAAATCTTGTAGTTGAAAGGGCACCTACAAACTGAGACAAGCACTCTCAGGCTACTCTAGCTTCATACTCATGAGTTTCCTCATGAGGTGAACCTAATTAATGCGGGCTGTGTTCTCATATGTGACCTTGAACTTCTCCCAAACCTCATATGTGGTCATCAACCCTTTCAAGTCAACAAGAATCTCTTCAAATATATGTGGAAATAACGTGGACAATGCCAATTGAGGTTTCCGAGAGTTTATGATGATTCTTGAAGCTTATATTTGACTTTTTGGATTTTTCTTCTTAAGAAATAAAATTCTTATTTTTTGGCTAAGAAAGAGGAAGAATGAGTTTTGTTTGAGAATATATGGTACCATTTTCATAAAATTTTGAGATCATGAACTTTGGTTATTTTTTTCATTAAAAAATTTCAGCTCATCTCAAAATATGTACTTGTGTTTTAAAACAACCGAAAAGTGATTAAAAGATATGGACATTGTTAAAAGAAGTTGTAAAACAATGGCTAGGATTTAAATCATGATGTAATTGAGCATAAACATTCTTTAACTTATAGAAACTTGGCCCTAAGCTTTTTCAGCCTCTACTATATCTTGTCCAGCCTCACACACATATACCTGCTCCATATCTCTTGCTTCAATTCTAGCAAACTTTCATAACTGTATTTTATGAGATTTTTATGTTTCCAACCTTTTGGAGCTTTTGTACAACCATATTCATTTTGCTTCTAATGCCTACAGCTTATATATTGTTGTTAGAAGAGTTATATCTTGGAAAATATGATGTTATGGGGGCAACCTTCCACTAGAGACCCCACATACAAGTGTAAACATATGGTCAAAGGTTGATCAAATCAGGCCAAAATGGTCAAAATATGCACAAATGTTTTATTACGCATTCTGAAAATATTCATAAAGAGCTTTCCAATAATATATAACACTTGACTATTTGGATCCATTTGAAGGGTGAAAAAGCAAAACCTAATTTGCGGCTAGGATCTAACCCAAGAGAAGCTATCAGCTTCCTCAACTTGCATTGTTGGAAGTGGGGTGGGCCCTAATAATAATATACACAGGTTTACAGGATCTTCCAACAAATGAACCTTAGCATACATACCTTAAAACTCAAAATAGAGAAATAGAGAGAGAGAATACACAATTTTCAAACGGTAAGCTGAATGCTTACCTACACTATTTATTATGAATGTCAAATTACAATTGTGTGTAAATGATACAAAACTGAATGTATGCTTACAAAGACTGAATCTAGGCTGAATTTAAGGTTCTAGATACAAGAAATTGTGTATAAAGTGCCTAAGAGGTATGGAGAGTGTGTGTATGTGCATTTGAAGTGAATAGAAACAGTTTAGAACTGTTTGTACAGCAAACCCTGATTCTGAAATTAGGGTTTCAGAAACCCTAAATCAAAAACTGACATAAATAGCAAGAAAAACTCCTCCTTGTGTTAAAACTGAATTTAAAACCTTGGAACAGCAGCAACAAAGGAAGAAGAACTGAATTTAAAACTTGGTACTTACAAACTCAGCTAAAGCTGATGGTTGGCTTCCAAAATCTCTTCCAAATCTGCACCAAAAGTTAGGAACATCTTCTTTTAGGCTTAGAGCACTTCAATAGGCCTTGAGTGATCAATGAG